>JALPQD010000077.1:2815000-4015000 GCA_023101885.1 Typhlomys cinereus
TGTGTAAGTTGTCTGCAACTCTCTGAAAACTAGTCTTTGCATTTCAAATAAAAAGATTATATTGTACTAAGAATATACTGCCAAAGTTTTTTTTTTTTTTGGCTTAAACTTTTTTTTCCCTTGAATTCTGTTTTTTCCTTGATGTAGATATCTTTTCCAGTCAGGCTTTCTCCTAATGCCTTCCCATTGCATCCTCCTCTGTCAAGTCCACAGATCAGTAGTGACCATTTTGAATAAGTCACTGTTCCCCAGTACTTACTAGTCATTTCTGTCCTGACCCCTATCAAGTCTATTTCTTGAGTCTATTATGGGACAGTTATTGTGTTGAACATTCCTCATCTCTTCAAGATACAGTAGTATTCTCAGTGAGTTTCTTCATTAGTAACTCCTGTAATTATTCTAAGTTCCAAAGTTCTAACATCAAATTGTTTTTTATTACACATTTTTTGACTAATTGTACAAGTTCAATAGGTACTCCCACTCCTTTCTGTCCCCACTTCCCTCCTCCATAATTCCCCATTGTATTCTTCTCCCTTCTCTCTTCTCCATCCTCCTTCCTCCTCCTCCATCACCTCCTGCTTCTTCCCTCCCATCCATCAGAACATCCATTTATGTGGGCATAGAATCTCCCTCTGAGTTTTCTACATTAGTGACAGGACTCAGTGGCATAACTTGAGGCCCCTTCTTGGGTTGCCCACTTGTATGGGAACTCTATTATGACTGTTTAACACCTTGTCTCTAAGGATCCTACTGCCTGAGGCCTTCTTCCCTGTGATCAATACTAAACTTTGGAGGAGTCATTGATATGGCAGTCATTCTGCAGGTTAGGCAAAGTCCAATCACATTATGGTTGTATTCTGGCTGCTACAGCCCTGACTTATGTGGAGTATCTTGCATATCATTTGTGTTCCCCACCTTTAAGCTCTTACAATCTTGCCGCCCCCCCCTTCTGAAAGCTTCCCTAAGACATAGGATGGGGAGAAATTTGGCTGGTCTGGTTCCAGGTGAATATTGTAGGATCTTTGGTTATCTGAATTATGGTTTGTTGTTTTCAGTTTTGCTTTTCCTGCCCTGCTTTGGCAGTATCTTGATCCATATCTTTGTTTCAAGGAAGATCTTAGTTTAAAAGGAGACTGAAAGGTAGAGGGAAGAATAGAGGTAGGCCACAGCAGTGGGGCTTGTCAGTGTCCCATTTGTGGAATGGTTACTATCTATCTGCCAATCCTTATATATCCTCCCTAATTAGCGATATCAAATCTGTTCAGTCACAAGTGACCAAGAAGCAGAGTCATGGAATCAACCTAAATGTCCAACAGTTGACGAGTGGATAAGGAAACTGTGGTACATCTATACAATGGAGTATTACTCAGCCATCAAAAATGATGAATTACTGGAATTTGCTGGGAAATGGATGTCATTAGAAACAATTATATTAAGTGAAGTATCCCAATCCCATAAAGTTAAGCGCCGTATGTACTCCCTAATAGGTGGCTCCTAGTACCAAACTCACCCAGCCCACATTGAGACACTCAAGGGTAAACCTATGTAATACGGTAATTGCAAGGATTGTGAACAGGAGGGATGGGGTTGGAGGGCCACACCAGACACAAGGAGAGAGGGGACCATGTTACAGCAGAGAAAATCGACCTCCAAGGAATGCAAGTAAGTAATGTGACACCTGGTTAAGTTCACAGACGTTCGTTCCTGATCATGTACAACTGAGGGGGTATGATCTCACCAGAAGGGGAGGGCATATAGTCTGGCAGATGAAAAGAGATCATTTTGCAAATGGGTGACTGATCCCTCCCTCACCGAGGTTTCCTGCTTTTATTACATCTACCCTTGAATGTGCTATTATAACAAGACTCCAGTTTAACAGTGTTTTGTCTCTGACCAGGGGGTGACATACAGTGCCCATCATGATGGAGTGAAGGGCATTGCAGGAGCAGCAAAACTGCAAAAGAAAATCAACAAACCACAATCCAGAACTTCAGAGACTCTATATCATCCACATAGAACTAAGCCAGCCTAATCTCCCCCCATCCTGAAACTCAGGGACATCTGTGGAAGAGGGGGCGGTAAGATTGTAAGAGCAAAAGGATGGGGGGAGCAATGATTTGAAGTCTCCACACTAGATAGGGCTGAAGCAATCATAATAGGACTTTGCATGCCCTGCGCCATGTCAGTCACACTATTGACCTCACAAAGTCTAACATTGGCTAAAGGCACCAAGATCCTTGGAGGCAAGGGATTGATGGCCACAGAAGTGTTCCTATGCTTAAGGGGAACATGAGAAAGGGTTCAGGGAAATGCCACTGGGTCCTTTTATGTCATCCGAAAGGAGGACCAAGAGGAGAGTTAGGCATAGACAATAAAGGACTCTCTGGGAATTGGGGGGGAGGCACTGGGAGATGGGGAGGGAGGGAGGGGGAGCAGGGAGGGGGGGAGGGAACTGGTCTACCTATTAAGTTTGTATGAGCGGAAATAATAATAAAAAATGTTAAAAAAAACAAAACAAGTGACCAAGAAGGCAAGTGAGAGTGAGCTGCACCAGATGTTTTGCTACTTACATGCAATAATTGAACATAGCTTATTTTCTCTACTGAAGCATGATCCCCTCTCTCCTTTTATTTTTTTTGAGGTCCTCCTTCCCCTTCCCTCCTATATATAATCTTTTGAGAAGACAATGGGTATTACAAAGATTTTAACCTTTGAATATGTCATTAAGTGGGTTTGCAACTAAGATCTATTTATTAGGGAGTACACACGGTGTCTAACATTCTGTGTCTGGGATATTTCACTCAATATGATTTCTTCTACTTTCATCCATTTCACAGCAAATGTCATTAATTCATTTTTTTAAATTTTTTTTATTTATTCAATTGTGCGTGTATGCATGTGTGCGTGTGTGTGTATGTATGTATGTATGTATGTATGTGTGTGTAGAACCACGGACGAATTCGGGAACCACCATGGACGCCTCCACCTCCTTCTGCCCCGGGATTCACAGGCTCCGCCCTACCAGGACCAGAAACGCAGGCCGCCCTCGCTTCTGCCTGGCGTCTATACGTGGGGTCTGGGATCCGAACTCAGGACCTTCTGCCTGCAAGGCAGAAGCTTAACCCCTGAGCCACCTCTCCAGCCCCCTCATTAATTCATTTTTTGAGGGCTGAGTACCACATTTTCATTGTCTATTATCAACTGTTGGGCATTTGGGTTGATTCTGTGACTTGTGACTTTGCTAATGTAAATAGTGCTGCAATGAACATGTTTATGCTCATATCACTGTAGTGAATTGCTGGCATTATTCCCAGAAGTGGTATAGCAGTGTCCTAGGGCATTTCAATATTTAACTTTTTTAGAATGCCTTACTGATTGCCGTAGTGGTTGTATAAGCCTGCATTCCCACCGGCAATGTGTGAGCTCCCTTCTCTCCACAGGATATGGAGCATTGTCAAAGATATTTGTTAGACATTTTGATTTTGTCCTTGGAAAAATTTCTTTTGAGTTTCCAGGCCCATTTTCTAATTTGGCCATTTATCTCCTTTGTGATTAATTTTTTAAATTCTTTGTCCATTCTGGATAATAGAACTCTATTAGATATGTGATTAGTGAAGATCTCACATTCTGTGGATTGCTTTTTTGCTTGGTTCACGATTTCTTTAAGTGAGCAGAAGCTCTTCAATTTAATAAGATCCCATTTGTTGAGTATTGGTTTTAGTGCCTGTGCTATGCTATTGGGTTTCTGTTTAGGAAATCTGCTTAAGGGAGATCCCCAGCCTTTCAATTAGTGTTTTCATTGTTTCTGGCCTAATATTAAGGTCCTTGATCAATTTGGAGTTGATTTTTTTTGCATGGTTACAAGTATGGGTCCAGTTTTAGTCTTTTGAATGTGGATATCCAGATTTGCCCATACAATTTGTTGAAGATGCTGTTCTTTTTCCATTGAGGTTTTTGGGGCCTTTTGTCAAAGATCAAATGGCTATAATTGCGTGGGCTTATATCTGGGTCTTCAATCCTTATTCGTTGATCTATGTGTCTATTTTGGAGCCAGTACCAAGCTGGTTTTATTACTATGAATTTATATCATAGATTAAGGCTTGGCATGGTGATACTAGATTGTTTTTGCTATCCTGGGCCTTTTGTATTTCCATATAAATTTTGAGATTGTTTGGTCAATTTCTTGAAAGAATTGCTTGGGGATTTTAATTGGTATAGTGGTGAATCTGTATATTGTTTTTATCATAAAAGGATATTGGATCTTGTGAAAAGTTTTTTCTGCATCTATCGAGAGTATCATGTGGTCTTGGACTTTGGATTGGTTTCTATGATGGATTACATTTATTGATTTGCGTATATTGACCCAATCTTGTATGTCTGGGATAAGATCTACTTGTTCACAGTGAATGATTTTTTGATACCTTTTTGAATCGAACTTCCTAATATTTTCTTGAGATCTTTGCATCTGTGTTCATCAGAGATTGGCCTGTAGTTTTCTTTTTAAAATATATCTTTATTAGGTTTTGGGATTAGTGTGATAGCTTCGTAGAAAGAATTTGGAATTGGGGCTGGAAAGGTAAGTCTCTACCTTGCAGGTGGAAGGTCCTGAGTTCGTATCTTAGACCTCACGTATAGATGCCTGGCAGAACATTTCTGGTCCTGGTAGGGCAGAGTCTGTGAATCCTGGGGCAGAGTAAACAAGGAGGAGGTGAAGGTGGTCCATGGTGGTTCCCTATTTCACCTGTGGTTCTACACACACACACACACACACACACACACACACACACACGCACACATGCACAATTGAATAAATAATAAAAAAAGAGAAAGAATTTGGAAGTGTTCCTTCCTTCGCTATTTTATGGAACAATTTAAAGAGCAGTGAAGGAGTAGTGGAGTAGTAGTTCTTTAAATGTCTGGTGGAATTCTGTGCTGAATTAATCTGGTCCTGGACATTTTCAGTGGGAAGATTCCTGATTACTTCATCAATTTCTTCATTTGTTATAGGACTATTTAAATAATTCAGAACTTCCTGATTCAATTTATGTAAGTTGTGCTTACTCAGAAATTCATCCATCTCTTTGCGGTTATCAAAATACAGCAGTTAAGGCAATCTCAGGCAGAAATTAAACTCTAAAATACAAGCTATCTTCAAACCAGAATACTACAATCTTATCAGAAGAATGAACAAAGCATAAAATAGAATATAAGATCTATGATGAAGACAAAAGGGAAGAACAAACCTGTTCATTCACAGAGTATAAATTTTAAAAATATGACCTTATAATCCTCTGAATTTCTTTGTTATCAGTTGTGATAACTCTGCTTTCATATCTAATTTTGTTAATTTTTGTTTTCTTTCTCTTGGTTTTGGTTAATTTAGCTAAGGGTGTATCAATATTATTTTTCATTTTTTTTCGAAGAACCAGCTTTTCATCTGATTGATTTTTTGCATAGTTTTCCTTACCTCAATTTTGGATATTTCTCCCCTGATTTTGCTAGTCTACTGCTTTTGGGATTGAATTGGTCTTGTGTCTCTAAAGCTTTAAACTGGGTTTCTAAGTTATTTACTTTTGACATTTCCATTTTTTTTTCATATAGGCATTCAGAGCTAAAAACTTACCTCTTAGGACAGCTTTCATTGTGTCCCAGATATTTTGATATTTTTTATTTTGATTATCATTCACTTATAGGAAATCTTGAATTTCCTTTTTGATTTCTCTCTGAAGCTGTTTCTCATTCAACATCATTGTGTTTAATTTCCAAGACAGTGTATTTTCTGTTATTTGTTATGTTGTGGATGTCAAGCTTTAGACTATGGTGATCTGATAGGTTACAGGTTATAATTTTAATTTTCCTTCACTGTGGGGATTCATTTTTGGTCCAATATGTGGTCTATTTTGAAGAAAGTTTTATGGGCTGCTGAGAAGAATGTGTATTCCTTAATGCTTGGATGAAAGGTTCGGTAGAGATCTCTTAGGTACATCTTGGTAAGAGTTTATTGAAATCCCCAACTGTTATTGTTTTTGATTGATTTGTTGTTTTAGACATTGTAGTGTTTGTTTAATGAATGTGGTGAAACCCATATTAGGTGTATATATGTTCAGTATTATGAAGTCTTCCTGGTGAATTGTCCCTGTGAATAAAATGTAGTATCTTTCCATATCTCTTATGATTTTCTTTGATTTGAAGTCCACTTTGTTAGATAGTATAATTGCTACCTCTGCTTGTTTCCTGGTTCCATTAGCTTGTTTCTGCAACCCTTAAAATGTAAAATTTTGGAAATGTTGGGGGAAATAATACATTATTATTGTATATATTCTGGGTATTTCCACCTCAGAAAATGAACAATATCATTCCAAAGCACGACTAAAAAGCTCAAGTGCTATTTTCTCAATATTTTAAATATGCATCGTTGTTATTCTCCTTTCATCTGGACTGTTCATCATGCATTCAAAGCTCAAATATTTAGAAGCTAACTTTATTCCATTTACATTGTTTTGTGAACCCAAAGATTACGGGAAGTAAAGCCAAAGGAACCCTCCTGTGTCAGTAATATATCCAAAAAATGTCTTCTGAAGAAAAAGAAAAACAAGAATGGGCAGTCCCTATGCAGAAGAGCATACAATGAAGAAAATGGGGGGGGGGAAGACCCTGAAATGATCTACTTAGAACGCATTGACAAAATTGTATGTGATGTAACAGGAATGTGACAACTCCTGGTAAAATGTCGGTGAAAGAGGTCTCAAAAGCTCTCAATCATTATAGGCTCTTGCTATTACTCTTGGCTGCTCTCCAAAACAACTGTCAGTAAAACCTTTTACTGAAGACGTGGCACAGATGGATCATGGAACATGGGCAAAATAGAGAACTAGAACCAGTTTGAGAACTTCCTCTTTGCTAGATGACAAGGATATTGTAGAAGGTACTGGGGGAGGGGGGAGAGAAATGATCAGAGGCCCCATCAACACATGAAATCTGTAAGTCGCAATAAAAATCACCATGGCAACAGGTGACCACCAGTGTAATAGTGGAATGAGTATCAAGGAGATAACCAACAGCTTTCTGATTGAACTCAAGACCTGCTTGTCAGAATGCATCACATTCTCGCTACTGTAAACTAGAATAAGAACCTAAAAAAGGGAAGGAAATGGAACAATAGGAAAAACAGCAAATAAAAAAGTCCACCAAACTGCTCTGTAAATAGCTGCGATTACATCCATAGATTAGAAGAACCCACACACAACACTCAGTCTAGAAGTCTTCTTCTATAATAGAGGTAGAGGATTCAATACCCTGACAGGATGCAGTCCAGGGCAATAGAATAACAGTGAAGTGGACAGCAATGGCCAGTTATAATGTAGAGTACCAGCAACTCAGCAAGGCTCACCCACAATCAGACCAACCCAATCTTCCCATCCTAAGACTTTGGGGACCTCACAGAATAAAGAGTGGGGTATTGTAAGAACCTAAAAATGGGAAAGTTCATCTTTGGACAAGACATCCCATTTAAAAGAGAACTGCTACATCTAGGAACTCACTACAGTGACACTTGTTTTTGACAGACAAGCTTAATGATTGGCATACCAACATGTCCCCATAGACAACCTAGGGACCATAAATATGTATAGTGAAAACCTTGGGGGCTAAAGCTATGAGTGAAGGGGTATGCCTTATCAGTGAGGAACCTGAAAAGAGGCAAATTTGTATGTCACAGAGGCCTGAACCCCCACGAATACTAGGATCCATAGGAGCTGACAGGCAGGAAGGTAGGATTGATAGAAGGGGGATGGATGGGAAGGAAAGACAATGGAGGGAAGCTGGGACAAGTACTCAATATACTTTTAAAAGTATAAAAATTTAAAAAAGTGTAGACAAACCAGAGGGAACCTTGGGTGGAATTCATAGAAGCAGGCAGGCAGAAGGTGGGAGGGAATGGGACGGATTAATGAAGGGAGGGGGATAAGTGGGAGAGGGGATGGAAGGGAAGCAGGGATAAGTACTCAGTATGCTTGTAAAACTAGAAAAAATAATTGTTTTGTGCTAATATTTTGATTTTCTATGTGCTTTGTATTTTTGGCCACATGCAGGACATTGTAAATATTATATTTTATTTTATTTTAAAGAGATAAAGCATGAAAAATGATGAAACATTCAAATACCCCTGAAAATCAATTAAGAAACTCATGAGCATCAGACGAATATTTACAAGCATATAAATTCTCCAAGAAGTGGATTTATTACATAATTATTAAAATATGTGCTAAGTAAGAAATATAGTAATACTAAATTTAGATTCACTCATTATCAGATCTTTTGGAATTTGTTGAAACAAAAAGCACATAGAATTGGGAAAAGGAATAAACAGATCTGCAAATCAATGTAGATTGATTCAGTATGCTTTTCTCAGGCAGAAAATCTGCAGGAAAGAAGAGTAAACCACACTATGAACCAACTACGCTTTGTAATATTTGTACCTTAGTCCATGCAACAGTAACAGAATATATCTTCTTTTCAAGTGTGGATGTATATTCATTAACATAGACCAAATCTATCCATAAAACAAACTTTAACAACTAAAACAAAGTGGAAATAAAGCATGTTGTTTGACCACATGAAAGTCAACTTCAAACTAAATACACACACCACAGAAGATTCTTAAAGTATTTGTAGAGTGAGCAATATATAGTTATATAATTAATAATTAAAGAAAAAAGTAGAGAAAGAAGATAAAGAAAAACAAAAAGTAGGAACAAACGGTATACTTTCACTATTTTTTTGGGGGGGGAGAGAGTTTATTGGCTCACAGTCCATTATTGTGACAGAAGCAGGAGCATGAAGCGACTAGTCACATAGCATGCACAGCAATAACAGAGAACTGAGGCACACATGCTTGTTTGCGCTCAGCTCACTTTTTTCTTTTATTTAATTATTTTTATTTTTCTTTAGCTTTTTTTTTGCCTAGTTATACAGGCTCAATAGGTACCCCCCTTCTTCCTTCTCATCCCTCCCTTGCCCCCTGTTGTCTCTTCATCCTACTCTTCCTCCTTCTGTCTCTCTCATTCCTCTTTCTTCCCTCCTCTCTCTTGGTGTTTCCTGCCTGTTCCCTCCCATCCTCCAGAACAGCTTTTAATATGGGCACTGGATTTCTCTTTGAATCGTATACACTAGTGAGGGTTCAGGACTCAGTGGCATACTTTGGGCCCCATTCGTGGGCTGCCTGCTGATATGGGAACTCTATTATGTTTGTTTAACCACTCGCCTATAAGGATACCACTGCCTGAAGCCTTCTCCCCTTCCATCTGTGCTAGACTTTGAGGGCTTGTTGACTTCTCAGCCATTGTACAGGTCAGGCATGGTAAAATTACATTGTAGTGATATCCTGGCTACTGCAGCCCAGACTTGAGTGGATTATCTTGTCTATCAATGGTACTCCCCATCTTTAGGATCTTACAATTTTTTTTCAGTATTTTTAAAAATACTATTTTATTTAGACTCATTTTATGAAAAAATGACTATACTGCATGTTTATATGCATACTGATATTGGAAACAGAATTCAATAACAAGTCATTTAAATTTTATAAAGAATACATAAACATTAAAACACTGGTTACAGAAAGCAGAGTAGGAGGAAAAATCATAAGCTACAATTTTCCTTTTCATTAAAGAGCAGCACCTTCTGAGAAGAATCAAATTAGTAAAAATCATCTGCACTGTGAAATAATATATACGGAGGAAAGTTAGTGATTGTACTGACTTTATTTTTTTCACTAGCCATTTTATCTTCCTTGCATTCAATGCAAAGAAATAAAACAGAATCTGGAGAAGAATATGTCCTCAATATTACAATAAAAAGAGTCTGGGACTTGTAGTAGTGGAAGAATTGTATAACTGGGAACACTTATTGACTCCAGTAGGTCAATGTACCATTTTGATTATGATCAAGTGGGTTGAATCCCATTCACATCAGGTGCCTACATAACTCCATGGGAGCTAAAACAGACCAAACCATTTTGTGCTATGCCCAGATCTCAGGAAATAAGACTTTACACAAATAAATGTAGCAATTGATCTATCAATTATACCTATAGGCTCATCTCTAGCATAAGGTGGAAAAGCGGCCCTTTCTTGAGTACAAAGATAAAAGTATTATTGTGATCTAAAGATTGCTGGATGGTCTTGTTACAATGAAGACAGTGCACATCGAAACCACTGTCAGATTAAGACACTTGCACGACTTTTATCAATTCTTCAAATAGTGGAGCAAGTTCCTTTTCTAGGCTGACAATTAGCCCTGTGTTGGCATTACTGCTGGCTATGAAACTCACCACCAGAGGTAAGCGATTGAATTGAACCACCTGATAGGTATTATAGTAACAGATGATGCTTTTATTCTTTGAAAGTCCAAGTTTGCTCCCTTGGTCTGTGGCAAGGGCAAAAGTAGATAAGAAGCCAGGTCTCAAAGCATGCTCTGGAGCATTATCATTGGCCACTTTAAGGACAGGAACTCCATCTCTGTCGGACACAACAACAGCATGAAGCCCTTCAACACTTGGTAACTTCTTATTCAGGAATCGCTTTGGATCATCCGCCACGATGAACCCCTTTCTCTCTCCGGACCAATGGCCTCGCCTGCGCTCGGCTCCAGCGCTGCGGTAGCTTCAGAGGCCTGGCAAGCGGCGGTCACGTGACTCGCGCCTCCAGGATCTTACAATTTTGCTGCCCCCTCTTTTGAAAGGTTCTCTGGCTTCAGGATGCGGAGAGATTTGGCTGGTCTGGTTCCAGGTGAACATTGTAGGATCTCTGGAGTTCTGAATTATGGTTTGTTGTTTTCAGTTTTGCTGTTCCTGCACTGCTCTTGGCTGTATCCTGATTGGTTGTTGAAGTTTGTTACCAAAGATAAAAGACTGTTTAAACAAAGGTCTAAATATAAGAGGAGGCTTAAAGGTAGATGGAAGAATAGGAGCACAGCACAGTAGTGAGTGGGATCAGTCTCCTTGTTGCCAGTTGCTTACGCTCTAACTGCCAATACCTATCTCATCCCTGATTGGGGAGATTAAACCTGTCCAGTTCCGAGTGAACAGAAAGAGCAGTGAGAATTGAGCTGCATCAGATATCTCACTACTTGCATTAAGTTCATGACCATGGCTTAATTTCTCTATTGAAGTGTGTTCTTTTGTCTCCTTTCTTTTGAGGTCCTCCTTCCCACCTTCCCTTCTGTTTATAATCCTTTCAGATTATAGCGGGTGTTACAGAGATTTACCATTGAACATGTCATTAAGTGGGTTTGAAACTAGGATCCACTTATAAGGAGAATATGCAGTGTCTAACTTTTTATGCCTGGTATATTTCACTCAATACAATTTTTTTATTCTGTCCACTTACCAGCAAATTTCATTAATTCATTTTTTTTGATGGCTGAGTAGTATTCCGCTGTATAAATGTACCACATTTTCATTAGTTATTTGTCAACTGTGGGGGCATTTGGTTTCATTCCATGACTTTGTTATTGAAAATAGTGTTGCAATGAACATGTGCTTGTGTATAATGGAGGATTATTCCCAGTAGTGATATAGCACAATTATATGGGTTATATGGCATTTCAATTTTTAACTTTTTTAGAAATCTCCATATTGATCACCAGAGTGGTTTTACAAGCCTTCATTTTCACCAGAGTTCCCTTCTCTCCACATCTTCTCCAGCATTTGGTGTTGTTTGTATTGTGGATTTTCTCAAGGTAGTTTTGATTCGCATTTCCCTGATGGCTCATGATGTGGAACTTTTTTTTATTAATACATTTTTTATTATTATTTCAGCTCATACAAACTTAATAGATACACCAGTTCCCTCCCTCCCTCCTCCTCCCCCCGTACCCCCTGCTCCCCCTCCTCACCCCCTTCCCTCCCCATCCCCCAGTGCCTCCCGCCCCAATTCCCAGAGAGTCCTTTCTTGTGCATGTCTGATTTTCCTCTGGGCCCTCCTCTCCGATGAAGTACAAGGACCCAGTGGCCTTTCCCTGAACCCTTTCCCGTGTTCCCTTTAGGTATAGGAACACTGCTGTGGCTGCCAATCCTTTGCCTCCAAGGATCTTGGTGCCTTTAGCAGATGCTAGACTTTGTGAGGTCAACAGTGTGTTGGACAATGCGCAGGGCATGCAAAGTCCAATTATGATTGCTTCAGCCCTAACTAGTGTGGAGTATCTTACATATCATTGCTGATGTGGAACATTTTTAAAGGTATTTGTTAGACATTTCAATTTCATCCCTAGAAAAGTTTCTTTTAAGTTCCCATTTTATAATTGGGCTATTTGTCTGCTTGGTGGTTTTTTTTTTTTTTTTAACTTCTTTCTTGGATATTAGACTTCTACCAGATATGTGGTTAGTGAAGATTTTCTCCCATTCTGTGGCTTGTCTTTTTGCTCAGTTTATAATCTCTGTAGCTAAACAGAAGTTCTTTAATTTTGTAAGATCTCATTTGGTGATGTTGGATCTTGGGCTTATTCTATTGGGTTTCTGTTTAGGAAATGTTGGCCTAACCCAATCCACTCGAGGGAACTCCCTACTCTTTCAACTAGGGTTTTTATAGTCTATGTCAGCTTACTTTTAAAAATAATCGTTTTTTGGGGGCTGGAGAGGTGGCTCAGAGGTTAAGCCTCTGCCTTGCAGGCGGAAGCTCCTGAGTTCGGATCCTAGACCCCAAGTATAGACGCCGGGCGGAAGCAGGGGCGGCCTGCGTTTCTGGTCCTGGTAGGGCAGAGCCTGTGAATCCCGGAGCAGAGTAAACGAGGAGGTGGAGGCGCTCCTTGGTGGTTCCAGAATTCGCCCGTGGTTCTACACACACACACACGCACACACACACAATTGAATAAATAATTAAAAAATTTAAAAAATAATCGTTTTTATTCTCATCGAGTTTCACCCATGAATACAATGAATTTATATCATATTCAATCCTTATCACCCAGTTCTATCCTTTTTTCCTATCCTCATTCACGTTTGGCTTGCAGAGCCTTATCTGGGTTGTATGTACTTGTCATTGCCTGAGCACTTCCTGGAGTGTGGATGGTTATATTACTGGGGAAAGAACTCCCCTACTGCACATCCTACCATCCTGCATTACCCCTCAATCATTTCACAGGAATCCATGGTTCCTCTTGAGATCTTCCTCTTCTATGGTAGTATACTGATAGCTCAAATCTTTTTTTATATTTATTTATTTTTTCCCAATCATATAAGCTTAATAGGTACTTCAGTCCCATCCTTCCCTCCACCCCTCCTCAGTCCCCCTTGTACCCTCTCTCCCTTTTCCCCTTTCTTTCACCTCCTCCCTCCCTTTCTCCCAGTGCCTCCCCTCCCCCCCATTCCCTGGAGCATCCTTTTGTGTGAATGCCAAGCTTCCCTCTGCTGATAGCTCAAATCTTGTGCAGGTCTTATGGAAGTAGATACAACTTCAGTGGGGCCATGCATGAGTTGCTCTGTCATGTTCAGAAAATATTGTTTGGTAGCACCCCTGCTTACCCTCAGACCCTTACATTCTTGCTTCCCTTTTTCTGCATTGCTCACTATACTTTGGGGTCTGGAATAATTTAGGTGTATTGTTTAGGACCAAGTAGTCAACTCTGTCACCTGCTTTCTGAATGTTAGTCAGTTGTGATTCTCAGCTTTAAATGTCTGTTAACCTGAAATGTCTAGGTTAAATTTTAAGAGCTCCTCTAAGTGATAAATGCAAAAACTATTTAGATGATTATTTGGAATCACATACTTCTAGGGTCTAAGGCCCTTCCTTTCTACAGGTTCTTGGTCTTGTACAATACATTACTGATATATCCAGGTCTTATGGTAGAAATAGCTTTAGCTTTTTTTGAGGTTATGTATTGTAATTTCCACAGTGGATGAACTAACTTACAATCTTATCAACTAGTAGGTTTTATTTCTTGCTGTTGTTAGCTTTTTGACTAGGGTGAGATGGACTCTTTATGTAAAGAGTGTTTTCTTTATTAAATCACAGTTTATTGAACCATAGGTTATTTAGCATTATAGTATTCTAAGCATTTAACAGTTGTTCTTTCTTCACTTGATTAGGTCTGTTGTTTCCCAAAGATTGGAAGTCTACAGATACTTTGGTCATTCACCTCAGTTTTCCATATTGAAATTAATGCAGACATACACCATCACTACTATTTGTTACCATCTTGCTTGGATACCAGTTGGTTTTATGTGGCTGGCTCTCAGGCTTCAAGTGTTTGAGAGATTTCATTCAGTTCTATAGATGTATATATTTCATTCTCTTATTTCAGGTCAACTTCAGTAGAGCTCTTATCACACTGAATTGCCACATCAACTTTGTTACATTACAAATTTGGAATTTTCAGGATAGTCATAAATCTTATTCTAGGGCACAGAGTCTGGCTGAGGGTCTCAAGAATTTGTTTCAGGTAGTAAACCTTGTCTGTGGGGTCAGAGTCCAGCTAAGTACACATTATAGAAGGTCCCAGGAATTTGCTTCATTATGGTGACTTGTAATTTATTATATTTAATTTTTTTTAAAAAAGGGGTGCTTCAGCCTTCCAAGGCAAAGCCTGCCAATGCAGATTCCCCTAAGTTTATAACTTAGTATTTTAAAAGAATTGTACTTAATTAAAAAAAAAAGTAAGGTGGGTACAAAGTAAACTATGAAATATTAATCATTCTAATTAAAAAAAGAAGTGTATCACACCATAAAGCATTTCATCTTCCTCAAAGGAGTCGTAATCAAGCTCCCAACTACTAGTTTTTCATTCTGACACTTGGTGCCTATCAACTCCTGCCTTCCTGTCGATTTCAGATTCCAAAGCAGAACTAGACCAGCTGAATGGGAGGGGTATCATCTTTGTCCTGCATTCTTACCTCCTGCACTCTACAGATAGATTCCTTAGCCCCAGAGATTTCCCCACTGGTATTGTTTTTCCTCCCAACATGTCCTGGGAGACTAGAATGCTCTTTATAGAGCCTACCATTGCACAAAATCAGACAGCTCCCAGTGACACCTAACTCCTGAAAAATAGTGTATCTCATATACCGCATCCTTACATACATTCTCAGGAAATGAAGTGGCCAACTTAACATGGCTTAGCAATGAAAGGGCATGATCTGAAAAACACTTCACAGCCTATCTGTACATCTAATGAAACATCTTCGGATTCTACTTCTTCCAGTGGTATCACACTGGATTGCCCCATTGCCTCCAGGTATCTACACAATTCAGAATTACAATGTACATCTCCTGTAAGATGTGGTTTTTCAGTGCAGATTAGGTCAATTGGACCCCTGCACTGACCTTCACGTCTATTTTTGCATTCCTGTCTACTTCAGGCCCCAAAGCAGAACTAGGACTCTAATTGCTTTATCACCTTTATTGTACTGAGTCAGAGTGGGAAGGGAATAGTGGCTCATAAAGTCTAGATTTCTCTCCCAGTCACTAATGTTCCTATGGGCTCAGTGTAGCTTTAATGGCTGAAGATTTTGAATAAAAATCCATTCCTAAGACGTTCTTTCAGCAAATCATGAATAGAAGGAAACTTCCACAATGTATCAAAAATGTATTATTTAATAGTGAAAGATTTAATGCTGTTTCTTCAGAGTGTGGACGAATACTGGATTCTCTCTTTAAGAAAGAAAAGGCATATAAATCACAAATAAGTAAATAAAACTGTCCATGATTATAACTCCATTGCCTACGTGAAAACTCTTAGGGGTCTCATTAGAAAGACTCCTGAATTTCTTGGATATTTGTCTAGGTTTCTGGATGCACAAATGACATAAAAATCAATAATATTTTTAGATATGTAACTATTAGAAAAGTTATAAATGTCATTTCAATAATTCCTTTCCTCTGAAGTGAATAGTTAAAAATAAATGCATGTAATAAGGCATGTGCTTGGCCTACATGCTATAAATTATAAGAGGGTTAAAAATATCTAAAGAAATGGAGATGAATACTGTTTTTAAATTGGAATGCTCAAGTAATCTGTGTTGCTATTTTCCCCCTACTGAACAGGTTTAATGCACTTAAAGCTTTTAAATCTCATTAAAATGATAAAATGATAAAACACATTCTGTAATGACTTTAAAATATGTATAAACATCATGATTCTAAAATTTATGATGCCTAAAAAGTCAAAGTAACCAAAATAATTTTTGTATGTATGATGAGAGAGAAAAAAGAGAGTGAGAGAAAGAGAATTTAAATCTAGGTTTCATATAATAGAGAAATGATGACTTTTGTTTTTCTGAGTCTGACTTACTTGGCTTAATGTAATGTCTAGTTTTAACAATTCTGCAATTGTTATCGTGCTATTTTTCTTCATGAATGAAGAAAATTTCATTGTGTATATGTGCCATAATTATTTATCCATTCACATACTAGTAAATATGTATTTGGTGTTCCTTTCTTAGATATAATGAATAGTGCAGAAATAAAGATAGGCGTGCAACTTGTTCTATGGTAGGATTAAGCATTTAGCAAGGATGCTTCTTGGTTCAAATCATGTAAGTCTTTGGTTAACTGTTACTTTTATGAAAAGTAAATTACTATCTGTAAAATATAGATGCTATTTCTTGTTTTAGTCACAATTTTGATCAACAGCATAAAAATCCATATATTGAAATATTAATTATGTTTATTGGTTGTGAAACTAGCAGATAAAGACCTCAAAAATTAATCCACTATCAGGAAAGAGGGACTGTGTATGGTGACATCTCCAAGATCAGATATGAATTGGAGGATCAACAAATTGTGCACAGATTAACACATGCACATGTCTGGACATACCTGAACATACATAATCAGGGTGTCTATTGTTAGATCCCTATGCTACTGTTTAAGCCAGGAGAGGAATCAGTCTATGTTATTCTCATTGTACTCCATATCAGCATGTGAGTGTACAAAGTGGAAGAATATCTGTTATATTATTAATATATGCTATGGGTTTCATTCAGGAAAGTGAAAAAGGTTACTAGTCCTGAGTAGTTGGTTTTCTTTCTATATTGATTTAAAATTGTTCTATGAATATAGACAGATGATTCATTTAATAGAGGAAACAATAAGATCATTTCCTGGATTATTTGAATAGCTTCTAGTAAAAAAATGAAGAACTAAAAGGAAGACCATACAGAAAAGTAATTAATTTGTGGGTAGGATGGGGTGTAAGAAGAATGTTTGAGATCATTAAAGAGAAGCACAGGTGTTAGCAAAGGTGTTTCTTAGTTCAAATTATGTAAGCCTCTGGATACATGTTACTTTTATAAAGAATGAATTCTTATCTGTAAAATACAGATGATATTTCTTGTTCTAGTCACGGTTTTGATTAACAACACAAAAATCCATAACTAAATTTCATAACTGAAATTATTATATGTTGAAGAAAAATTATGCAAGAGATGTAGATGTCTACTGGCTATAATGTAATAATGTGGCCTTTTAACAAATGTAGAAAGTTTAAATCTTGATATCAAAGGTCAAAATCTTGATATCAAAGGGAACTTCGTTATATCTAAGGCCATCAATAGGGAACCCAAAGTATTAATAGGTCATTAATTAGGGAAGTTCTTTCATTTCTTGTCCATAGGACTTACATTTTAACCAGACATCGGGAATATACAATTCTTTTTGAGGTTACATCTCCCTTAGTGACTGTAGCATTGTATTTCTTATGTGCAGTTACATTTAATGAAGAAAAAATTGGCAAAGGAATAATCATAACAATTGATAATGTAAGATTTTATTAATATACTGTAAAAAATCTGTTTTCATTTTGCCAACATGTTCAAAAATGCCATTCTATTTAAAATTGTGGCGTGGGGGGGGTGGAGAGGTGGCTCAGGGGTTAAGCCTCTGCCTTGCAGGCGGAAGGTCCTGAGTTTGGATCTTAAACCCCACGTATAGACGCTGAGCGGAAGCGGGGGCGGCCTGCGTTTCTGGTCCTGGTAGGGCGAAGTCTGAATCCCGGGGCCGAGTAAACAAGGAGGAGGTGGAGGCGTCTATGGTTGTTCCCGAATTCGCCCGTGGTTCTACACACACACACACACACACACACACACACACACACACACACACACGCCCGCACAATTGAATAAATAATAAAAAATTTAATTGTGGCATAGAGTGGAGAAGGTGTATATTCTCCCCATTTTAGATAAGAGCAGTAAGTCTAAAAGACATGGCGTCAGTTGTCCTTAATCAAACACTTTTAAAATGGAAGCCAAGCAGAAATTCTGCTTCAGAGTCTTTGCCTGCTCCAAGTTATATGTCTCTGGATATTGCTGGGTATAAGTAGCTAATAATTTAATTTTTTAGCTTTATATTTTTCTTTGCTATTATTAAATTTTTGTTTAGTATAAAATAGTGTACAAATAATAAATTTGAATTTAATACACATAAACATTACACATATTAAATGTTTCATTGTAACATTTTCATACATATATTTTAATTCTTTACTTACTTCATATAATTTTGCATGTCCGTTTGTGGAAGTGATGCTCTAAATGTGTGCTGATACATATGTGTCTGTGTGTATGGTGGCTAGGGTCAACACTAGATGTGTTTATGACACTTCACCTTGCTTTTTCAGACATGGTCTTTCATTGAATTTGGAGCTCATCAGCAGCTAGACTGGCTTGCCAGTGATCCCCAGAACGTTTCTGTCTTTACTCAGAGCTGAGATGACAGGTGTATCTGTCATACCCTGCTTTTATGTGGGTTTTGGGATACAAACTCAGGATTTCAAGCTTGCATACCAAGCACTTGGTCACTTCTCCAGCTCTTTTACTTTTTACTTTTGATCTCATATTCACGCTCCATTACCTTCCTTTGCCCCTTTCTTCTCCGTGTAGTTACTGTGTATGTGTGTATGCACGTGTTTGTGTATGCACATGTGTGTGTGTTTGTGAGTGTGTGTAATGAAATCAGTAGTATGTTGCATGTTTTTCATCTTTGGGTCATGTCTTTTGTCATTTATTTATTGTTTTGTCCACTCTCATTTAAATGAATGTTAAAAATTCATTGAACTAATTCTTTTGAAAAAGAACTTTCCCTATTTCTACAGAACTGCTATACAATAGGGTATAAAAACAAACTTAATATAGTGTTTAGCATGTGTTATTTAAGTCTGAAGCTATTTGAAAAAGTTTGTGCATGCCCATCTTACAAATGTAAAAATTCAAGGCACAAAGGACTCATCCATGTCTCTATGCAGAAATCATTGTTTTATAATTGCTAGCTTAATTACACATGGTTTCATGATTATAATATTTAATATTTAGGAAATAAAGGTAATATTTCTTAGTCTGATAATATTATATTATATCCAGATGCTTATACTACCAGCAGTAGGTCTGAGGTTTGAAATTTTAATCAAAAAATATTTTCAAACTCATTCTGCAGTTTATGCACACTGTGAGAAACACTTTGCAGCTTGAAAACCAAGGGTGAAAAACTAAACTAGGTGCTACTTCTTTTGTTTGAGACAAGAAAAATAAACCATGGATCTTTTTCTCTGATTGACTAGACACAGTGTTTCATCTAAACCACCATTTCTTTATATAAAATGTATATATACTTGTGAAATACATTTCTGGTCACATTTACACTACCAGTGAAGTTGGGTTATTTAGTGATACATTTTAGATTTCGCTGACAAACCAAATCTTTGTGTCCACCAGTGATATTGAATAATTAATCAGAGTCATGGAGGGAGGAGGACCTATTCCATTCTGTGCTGGTTTGTAAAACAGGCCCGGGTGAGAGGCCTCTCAGCAGGCATACTCACGTTACCTGTAATTTTTCACATGCGTGTAGTTCATCACTAGTGACACTCTAGCTTTCAGATCAGTCATCTCTTAGGACTTAAAATTGATATATCAGTCTCAGCATAAAATGCTATCATTCCCGTAGACCAACTGTTTACTGGAGTATAACTCCTCCTGTGTCTCATTTCAGCACACTGTTCCACACAGTGATGTTTCAATGTGAAATGAAGTTTTTTCATGCTGTGCTTCTGAGTAGAAAAAAGGCAGAAGTACATGTATGATAAATGGTGACGATTCCATGATAACCCTCACAAAACAGTGCAATGTGAAGCATTGCTTTAATAATTTAAGCATAAATGTGGCTTTTAAACTTTTATAACAAATACTATTTATGTACCAGTAAGAGGATGATCAATTTTGTTTGCTGTGAATCACTTTATCTTCCAACTTATTTAGAAATTAGCAAAACACCACTGCTGTTGAGTTGTCATGGTGAAATATCTGTAGAGACTACACTTATTAGTAAAAAATAAATTTACCATCATGGTTTTTCAATTGTACACATTTATTTACAGTTTTGTAAGAGAGAAAATTTACTTTAACATTTTATTAAGTTTAGTTTACTTCCTCTGTGTGAAGCTTGGGACCAAATTCTGCCTTTTAATAACAATAGCAGAATTTAGGAGAAAACATCTTTTTAAAATTCTCTTCTAGTTGTCAGAAAGACACTATCGTATTTGCTTTCTTTCTTGCCACAAAGTGCATTTTTTTTTGTGGCTCTGAATGTGGTCTGACTGTGACATCAGTATCCCACTGATCACTAGGGCTGATTCAACTGCCTTGGCTGACTGGCTGGGGTTTGCAGCCTTCCTTCACAACCCTAAAAGCTATGCGTTGGCAGAAGATGATGACATCCCTGGGGAGACCAAAACCACTTAATTTTTGTCAAAATGGAAATGAGATTTTCCTTTTAACATGTCTTGATTTGACCTGATAGGTTACTTTAAAATGAAAGGTAAAATTGTTTAACAAAACGTGGATTCAAATAATGTTTTAAATTTGATGCGGCATAGTAAACACTCAACCTTTTTGTTTTCTGAGAAGGTATTTTTAACTGGCATCTGTTATTCTTATTTTATGTTTTCAAATATTTTAATGTGGTTGTTGCTTTTGTAATTATAAAATGCTCTGAAATGATCTCCAAGAATTCAACCACAGCTAATAGAGGCACATTAAACTGTTGACTGAAGAAAGCAGTGATCTCAAAGACAGGAGTGAAATTTACAGCAAGGTTTACTTTTATGAAGCAACCGTTATGTGATTATTTCCATCTTTCTTTAAAATATATGAAATAAATGAACTTGGTGATGTTTCTTCAGTGTGTGTACCATCAATAAACATGAAAAATAATTTTAAAATTATTTGCATAAATGACATTTTCATTTATAGATTAAAATTATTCTGAATCTATTTCTCTCAGAATAGGAGATACTTTGGTAATATCAATATGACAAATTGAAATAATGTCATCCACCAGAAAGTCAAAGGTAATCTGAGTTTACATGCTTTGTATTTGTTTTAAAATTTATTATTCGAATAAAGCAAAATTGATATTATATTAAGGTTTTATGTTTAGTTGTAAAGACAAACCTACTGAAGTCTAACGTTGCTTTTATTAACATGTATGTTAGGAATTATATCCATTGCTTAATTTACATGCATATTTTAGGAAAATTTCAAAGGATATACATTTAAAGTTCAATTAAATTTGATCTTTTAGGGTGGCTTTTGGTAGCAAGAAGTATAGTCTTCATGCACTATACCCCACAGATAAACATCATTCCCCAACCATGAATCTCCTTCTCCAAATGGGACATTTGGTGTATTCAATGAAGCAAATAACTGGATTTAATATTCTACATTACATGAGTAGATTTTATTAGTCAACTTGTCTTTGTGGGAGTCTGTCATATACTCATCAGAAGTTCCACATTTCTTATATTCATCAGAAGAAGTTCCTGTAGTCTTAGCTACTGGAGAATCTGAATTAGGAGGATGATTTGAGCTTAGGAGTTTGAGACTAGCTCAGGAAACATAGAGAATGCCCATCTCAAAAAGGAAAAGAAAGTAAGATGGAAGATGAGAATTTGCCTGCATGAGACCTGCTAAAAGAGAAGATAAGAATAAGAAAAATTGAACTCTGTTCCTGAGAGAAAAAGAACTTTGAAATTCATATGGGCACTAATAAAACAGCCAAGGAGTATGGAGAAGGGATTAGCGATGGACTGAAAATAAGTAAACTCCACTGAAGCCAGCCACAGCCACGTGGCTCTTTGTTATAGTCGGAAACCTGACGCTAGTTGACATCTGTAGCTGCAGCACTACAACAGGAAAATCAGTACTGTGGAGGTTTGGAAAGTGAAATTAGTTGTCTCCACTTGCAGAGAATGCAGGATTATGGCTGCTTCCCTGACTTTCAGCACATTTTTTTGAATATTTATTATTATTATTATTATTATTATTATTATTTATTCAACTGTGTGCATATGTGTGTGTATGTGCGTGCGCGCGTCTGTGTGTGTGTGTGTATGTGTGTGTGTAGAACCACGGACGAATTCGGGAACCACCATGGACGCCTCCACCTCCTTCTGTCCCGGGATTCACAGGCTCTGCTCTACCAGGACCAGAAGCGCAGGCCGCCCCCGCTTCCGCCCGGCGTCTATACATGGGATCTGGAATCCGAACTCAGGACCCTCCGCCTGCAAGGCAGAGGCTTAACCCCTGAGCCACCTCTCCAGTCCCAACTTTCAGCACATTTTGTGAGACACTCTGCAGCAAAGATTCTTGACTCCTTCAAGAAAGAATAGTTTCTTAATGAGTGAATAAAAGATACTGAAATAGTTAAGATGCTGCATGAAAAACTTACCAATAAAAGTGAATACTGAGTTCTTCAAGGATACAAATGAACAGATAAATTCAAATCAGACTAAGAATTGAAAGCCAATAACAGATGAAAAAGTGAGGAAAGTAGATGAGAAAATCATCGATATGGATAAAAGACCCCAACATGGCAGAAGAATTCTGTAAGTAAACTGATATTAAAACACAAAAGTAAGTGTTGTAAGCTAAAATTCAATGACTTAAACAAACAAACAAACAAACAAAAACCACAGTGGAAATCATGACAAACAAACTTGACCTATGAGATATAATACTAAAGACAGAAATCTAGGGCAAGAAGATGTCATATTAAAACATTAATATGTATGAGAAAAAACAAGACCATGTTAACAAAGAGTTTTGGGATAATATTAGGGTTGCAAATCTAAGAATCAGTGGTGTAGAAGGAACTGAGATAAAAATAAAAATCACAGTGAACATTTTAATTCAACAGGGCAACCTAGATTCTGTTGTCCAGACCACAGCAGAGTTAAGTTACAATGGAACTGAAGACTTGGAACTTGGTACTCTGTCAGAACACAAAAGACATAGAGGCTTAGCTTGACTGACCCTTCTAGCCTACCATTTTAATTCTCTACCTGAGCAAACTGATAAAAGGAAAATGCTAGGAGTATGGGACCACAGCATCCTACTGAGATGGACCATCACCTCAGGTTATTTTGTGTGTGTGTGTGTGTGTGTGTGTGTGTGTGTGTGTGTGTGTGTGTGTATGTGTATGTGTGTGTTTGCTTGTTTTTCTATCTGCATGAATAATTTTGTTACAGTTTTTTGGTTGAATTTGTCTTTGTTTTTTCATTTATTTCTAATGTCATAATACTTTTTCTCTTCATCATTGGTTGCTTTTCGTGTAACTACAAACAATTTTATAAATTTACTCTTAAACCACTCTATTAGCATCTACTGATGAACAAGCCATATATAAGAATACTGCTCTATATACTTGTCAGTTTTTGAATATGAGTTGTCTCCAGAGATTCATGTGTTTTCATTTTTAGCTGGCTCTTAGAGTTAACAATTTTCAACTTAACAATTGAAATCTCCAGCTCGGGACACATTTGTAAAGAATTATCAGTTGAGTTCAGCCCTAAATGAACTTGTAGGAGACTGTCTAATTGCTTGGCAAAGCCCAGTCTGTAGTGTGTGGGACTAGTCCCTGGGAAGGTGGATAAAACTAAGGGAACTGGAAGTGAGGATTTTCCCTCTCTCAACCATGGACATGATATGTCCAGTTCACTCAGCCCCTGGTGCTCGTGTGGACTCTCCAGCCAATCTGATGTGGACTCTTTAGCCAAGCTGGACCAAGAACTGTGATCAGATAATTATTACCAAAATAAGGCCCTTTGTTCCAATAAGCCATTTTGTAATGAATTTTCATTAGCAAGCAGGCATTCTGCAACACAGTTGGTGTTTGGGAAGGTCATGGCAACTTTAAAAGGTGACACCTTACTAGGGCAGGACACATAGTGGGGGACAGTCCCTGGGACCCAGTGGTCAGGCCTTGATTCCTTTGTTTTCTCTTGCTTGTTCTGCCTCTTACTAGTGGCCGTCTCCTGTGTGATGCCCACCATAGTACAACACTACATCCTTTCTAGACTTATAAGCCAAAGAAATCTCCCTAAGTAGTGTATAAGTATTGTCCCACCACAATAAAAGAAAAGTAATTGCAACAATATTGCTAAAATATTATAAAATATTTTGGATCTACTGCATGCGTGGAACATTTCTTCCCCAGAAACCATGGATTATTAAATGAAAATCCCAGTGCCTGGTATGGGATACCTCCTTATGAGTTATGAGAGTTCACAAGAACTGTATAGACTGTTGTCATTATTCTTGGCTTCCCTAGAGAAGTACTTTGTAAAGTTATATTGTTTTAGACATTACACGCCCTTCTTTTTTTAAAAAAAAAAACAATCAGGACATGGTAAAATAAAGTGGAAACTGAACTGGAAGTTTCCACTTTACTGTCTAGCTTTATAAGTGCTGAAAGGTGCAAGCAGGCTACTTTGAGTGGTTTTATCCAGCTGTGGAACTATAGCCAATCTGTTCAGAAAAGTGTACAAACTGTATGACTATTATGGAGGTAATCAAATGCTTTTGTTGAATTGAATATCTTCTCTACTGGAGGAAGTTCATAACTAGCACTATGGATTAAGTCGCTGGCCTAAGGTGGAGGAGGTGAGAGGCCCTAGGAGAGAAATGACTGCTTTCGTTTTTCTACATGGACTTGTCAAACTGGCTGCCTACATGTTTTTGTTGATATCTGTAGATGGATGTTTGCACTCAGCCCTGAGAAGATTCTTTTTTTTTTAAACAACAAATCATAATCAATGCAGAAATTCATGAGTATTTAAAGTAGTAAGAATAAGTGCCTGTTCTATATACATCTGTAAAATGGCTCAAAAACAAAGAATAAAATTAAAAAACCATACAAAAACAAACAAACATCCAACTAATGAGTGAACTAATGAACTGAGTAGGAGGTTCTCAAAAGAAGAAATGCAAATGCTCAATCAATAGTTGAAAGTGTTCAGCATGCATAGCCAGAAGGAAATGTGGATTCAAACTGTTTTGAGATTCCATCTCATGTTAGTCAGAATGGCTGTCATAAAAAAATGAGAATAAATGCTGGTGAGAATGTAGGTGATAGAAGCACTCATTCACTCATGGTAGGAGCAAAAACGGATGCAGCCATTTTGGAAACCAGTATGGAGGTCCCTGAAAAAACTAAAACTAAAACTATCATTTATTCTAGCAGTATCACTTCTGAGTTTATAGCACAAGAAGTCTAAGTGTCCTGGAGTGTCTATATTTATTCCTGTATTATTCAGAAGAGCCAAAATATTAAGCCAGCATATAACTCCCTTAATAATCAACTGGGTAAAGGAAAAATACATCTACACAACTAATTTTATTCACTGGTAAAGAAGAATAAAATTATGAAATTTTCAGAGAAATGGTTGAAATTGGATATCATTGTATTACATGAAATAAAACATATTCAAAATGACATATATCACATAATTGAAATACAGATTTAAATTTATTCATTTGTATATATGTGTGTGTGTGTGTGTGTGTGTATGTGTAAGACATGAAAAAAGAAAGGTAACTGTGGGATGTGGACTAACAAATAAGAAATGTGGAGGAGAGTCTTAGAATATTGCTCAGTGGTAAATTACTTGCATCACATGTGTCGGGTTGCACACTCAATCTTTGTACCTCTAAAGAAAATGTAATATTTTACTAATTTTTAAAAAAATGACTAATATCCCTAACATTCCTGTTTGTAGACATTCCAACTGATAAAGTGATTGATAGTTGAGGTCAACAACTAATTTGTGATGAGATTTGGGGCACATGACTGAATCTCAGTACCTGTCCTTCCATGGGTACAGGAAGAAGGCAGGAGACATGTAGACCAGTGGTTGTGGTGCAGCTGAGAACACAAGGCATCAAAGACTAAAGAGCTCTGGAAACAGATAATGTGTTCTGAGGAAGCCCTAGAAGAAGGCAAGGTCAATGGGAGAGAAACAGAGTGAGACCTTGATATGCAGATTAGGGGGTAGATAAAGCTGTCCAGCAAATTGTTGGACACCTAACTAAGGTGGAATTTTAGGTAAACAATGAATAATTATTTTGATATTATCTTTCCTGTACTTGTATTATGATTAAGTGCTATCTACACAAAATCGAAATTTAAATAAGGATGCCGTATTTTTCACACAGAAGGAAATTCTATGCATGTTTATGTAATAACAAGAGAAAACAATGTTCAAACATTTGAAGGAATAATGGATACACATGAATGTCTTGGGGCACATATAGGAAAAGATTATTGCTTGATTTCATTATTTTTCATATAGAAAATTGGGTTGAGTGAAATGAGGTGTGTAATATTCTTTTCCGGGGGCAATAAAATATAAACTACAACTTTCCTTGTCTATAGAAAACAATGCTGAGACTCCCAAGAAGAAAGGGACCAAAGAATATGGGAACCAAGGGAGAAGACACATTTGGAGACATAGCTGTCCGTCTATCTAGCTGTCTAACTGTCCAACTGTCTAGCTGTTTCATCCAGATAAACTAAGTCATGCATGAAATGTTAAGGCCCTTGCCTTGTGTGAAAAGGGAGGAATTAAACTCCCCACATATCATAAGATGATGCATTTTACTTCCATAGGGCGTCAGCATTAAGATATTAAAATAGCACAATATTTGAAGCAGCAACTAAAAATCTTCAGTAAGCAATCATCAGGACTTTCAAGATTTGTCTTATCTAAGTTCTTTCCTCTTTGGTGAAATGTTTTTTTTTCTCCCACATTTTATTTTTTCCCCAATCATACAAGCTCAATAGGTACCCCAGTTCTCTTCCTCCCTCCACCCCTCCCCAGTCCCCCCATTGCACTCTCCCCCCCTTTCCCCTTCATTTCACCCTTCTCCTTCCCTCTTCCCCCCTCCCATCCCCTGGAGCATCCTTTTGTGTGAATGCCGAACCTCCCTCTGAGTCCTCCCTAGTGAGGTGTAAGGACTCATTGGCATAGCCTGGGTTCCCATTACTATGGGAACTCTATTAGGACTGTTAATCCCTTACCTCTAAGGGTCATATTGCCTGTAGCCTTCTGCCCTGTGATCCATGCTTGATTTTGAGGGGTCGTTGACATGTCAGCCATTGTGCAGGTCAGGCAAAGTCCAATCCTGGCCGATGCAACCCTAACTTGTGCAGAGTGTCTTGCATATCGCTGGTCCTCCCCATCTATAGACTCTTACAATCTTGCCTCCCCCCTCTTGGGCGAGGTTTCCTGAGCTTCAGGATGGGGAGAGAGTTGGCTGGTCTGGTTCCAGGTGGTTAATATAGGGTCTTTGGTGTTCTGAATTGTGGTTTGTTGTTTTCAGTTTTGCTTTGCCTGCACTGCCCTTGGCTGCATCCTGATTGGTATTGAAGGTCACCTCCTAACTAAAGATAAAAGACTGTTTATGTGAAGATCTTAATATAAAAGTAGGACACAGTAGTGAGGGTAGAGGGTCAGTGTCCCTATGCCAGATGGTTAACTTCTATCTGTTAGTCCCTATACACTGTCTCGTTGGTGAGATCGAGCCTCTCAGTCTCGCATGACCAGCAAGGGAAGTGAGAGTGAGCTTCACCACATGTCTTGCTACTTACATGCAATACTTGATAGTGACCTATTTTTCTTTACTGAAGTATGATCCCCTATCACCTTTTTTGGTGAGGCCTCCTTCCACTTCCCTCCTGTTTGTAATTACAGTAGATATTACAGAGATTTACCTTTGAATATGTCATTAAATGGGTTTGGTACTAGGATCCACCTATAGGGAATATATACGGTGTCTAATTTTCTGTGTCTGGGATACCTCACTCAATATAATTTTTTCTATTTCCATACATTTCCTGGCAAATTTCATTAGTTCATCTTTTTTGATGGCTGAGTAGTACTCCATTGTATAAATGTACCACATTTTCCTTATCTACTCATCAACTGTTGGGCATTTGGCTTGATTCCATGACTTTGCTATTAAAAATAGTGCTGCAATGAAAATGCTTGTGCTCGTGTCACTGCAGCGAATTTCTACATTAAAGGGGATTATTCCCACAAGTGTTACAGCAGGGTCATATGGCAACTTAATCTTTAACTTTTTTAGAAATTGCCAATCTAATAGTCAGAGTAGGTGTATAAGCGCCTGCATTCCCACCAGCAGTGGATGAGAGTTGCCTTCTCTCCACATTCTTTCCATTTGGTGTTGTTTGTATTGTGATTTTTGACATGCTGATCAGGGCGAGATCATATCTCAGGGAAGTTTTGATTTGCATTTTCCTGGTGGCTAAGGATGTAGAGCATTTTTAAAGATATTTGTTAGACATTTCAATTTCCTCCCTGGAAAAATTTCTTTTGCGTTCTTAGGCCCATTTTTCTTTTTTTTCTTTTTTTTTTTAAAGCACTGCTCTATTCTGCATTTTGACTGTGGTGGATGATAAAAGAAACTACCCAAGAGATAAAATTGCGTAGATACATATGCATGTATTTATACACATGTGCACATAGGTACATATGCATGATCTTACATACAACATTTCTTTCAACACATGTATGCACCACACACACCGTCTCTCTCACATACAAACATATGCACATGCACACGTGATCATGCATGCATGCAGGAATGCATACATATGCATAGGCTGCATTCTGTAGACATAGCACCGGAGAGCTGTGCTGAGTGTTGACTCTGTGTTCCAGAAAATTTTTTGCCAGCCAGCATCATCAGAAATGGACAAAGACCTGTGTTCTTTCGGCTTTGCTTAAAGATCACTTGGCTAATTTTTTTGGCAGTTTTATAAGCAGAAAAACTCTACTTCATCTTCATCTTATAATAACTTTTGCTCATTTGTTTTTCTTATTTTGCTAGAGTCTATTCTTTTCTTATTGATTTTTTTAATCATCTATAAAATATTTATTTGTCCTTTGTAACATTTTTAAATGGATTTTCCTCTAATAGCTTAGTATGTTCTTGTCTTTTTCTTTTTTTAAATTTTTTAACATTTTTTATTATTATTTCCACTCATATAAACGTAATGGGTAGACCAGTTCCCTCCCTCCCTCCTCCTCCCCCCCAAACCCCCTGCTCCCCCTCCCTCCTTCCCCATCTCCCAGTGCCTAGGCCCATTTTTCAATTGGGACATTGATCTTGGTGTTTAGTTTTTTAAGTTCTTTGTGCACTCTGGATAATAGAGCTCTATCAGATATGTGGTTAGTGAAGACTTTCTCCCATTCTGTGGGTTGCTTTTTTACAGGGTTTACAATCTCTTTTTATGAATGGAAACTCTTTAATTTAATAAAATCCCATTTGTTGCGTGTTGGTTCTAGTGACTGTGCTATTGGGTGCCTAGCTGAATCAGCTCCAGGGATTTCCTTACCTTTTCAACTACAGTTTTTATAGTCTCTGGCCTAATATTAAAGTCCTTGATCCATTTGGAATCAATTTTTGTGCATGGTGACAAGTATGGGTCCAATTTTAATCTTTTGCATGAGGATATCCAGTTTTGCCAGGACCATTTGTTGAAGATTCTGTTCTTTATCAAAGATCAAATGGCTTTAATTGTGTGGGCTTATATCTGGATCTTCTTATCCATTGATCTACATGCCTATTTTGGAGCCAATACAAGGTTGTTTTTATTATTATGCATCTGTAATATAGATTAAGGTTTGGTATAGTGATACCTCCAGCAGTGTTTTTGTTACTCAGGATTGTTTTTGCTATCCTGGGCCTTTTGTACTTCCACATAAATTTTGAGATTGTTTGGTTTATTTCTTTAAAGAATTCCTTTGGGATTTTGATTGGTATAGCATTGAATCTGGATATTGCTTTTGGTAGGATGGTCATGTTTATGATGTTGATTCTGATCCAGGAGCATGGGAGATCTTTCCACCTTCTGGTGTCTTCTAAAATTTCTTTAGTGATTTTAAAGTTTTCATTGTAAAGGTCTCTCATTTCGTTTTTAAGTTCTTTGTGCACTCTGGATAATAGAGCTCTATCAGATATGTGGTTAGTGAAGACTTTCTCCCATTCTGTGCATGTCACCATGCACAAAAATTGATTCCAAATGGATCAAGGACTTTAATATTAGGCCAGAGACTATAAAAACTGTAGTTGAAAAGGTAAGGAAATCCCTGGAGCTGATTCAGCTAGGCACCCAATAGCACATTTATACTAAGGGATTTCGTTTTTTTAGGGGCTATAGTGAATGGGATTGTTTCTCTTAGGATTTTTTCACTTTTTTCATCCTTGGTGTATAGGAAGGCCACTTATTTTTGCATGTTTATTTTGTAACTAACCTGCCACTCTACTGAACTTATCTATTAGTTCTAGGAATTTCCTGGTGGAGTTTTAAGGATCTCTCAGGGATAACATCATGTTATCAAGTCAAGAGATAGCTTGACTTTTTTATTTGAATACTGTTTATTTCCCTCTCTTGTCTTATGGTTCCAGCTGAGACTTCAATATTGAATAGAAGTGGTGAGAGTGGACAGCCTTCTTTACTTCCTGATCAAAGTAGGAACACTTCAAGTTTTTCCCCATTGAGTATAATCCTTGTTGTTGGCTTGTTGTATGTAGCTTTTATTATGTTGATGCAAGTTCCTTCCTTTCCAACTGTCTCTAGAGTTTTGATCATAAAAGGATGTTGGATCTTGTCAAAGCTTTTTTTGCATCTATTGAGAGTATCACGTGATGTTGGGCTTTGGATAGGTTTATATGATGGATTATATTTATTGATTTGTGTTTGTTGAAACAACCTTGTGTGCCTGCGATAAAGTCTACTTGATCACAGTGAATGATCTTTTTGATGTATTTTTTAATCTGACTTGCTAAGATTTTGTTGAGAATTTTTGCATCTGTGTTCATCAAAGAGATTGGTCTATAGTTTTCTTTTCTAAGTGTGTCTTTATTTGGTTTCTGGAATAGTGTGATATTAGCTTCATAGAAAGAATTTGGAAGTGTTCCTCCCTTCGCTATTTTATGGAAAAGTTTAAGGAGTATTGGTGTTGGCTGTTCTTTAAATGTCTGGTAGAATTCTGTGCTGAATCCATGTGTTCCAGAACATTTTTTGGTGGGAAGAGTTGAGATTACTCCATCAATTTCCTCATTGGTTATAGGAATATTTAAATAATTCAAAACTTCCTGATTCAATTTAGGTAAGTTGTGCTTACTCAGGAATTCATCTTTTTTTTTGTTATCAAATTTTTTGGAGTATAAGTTTTTGAAATCTGACCTTATAATTCTCTGAATTTCATGGTTATCATTTGTGATTACTCTGCTTTCATTTCTAATTTTGTTAATTTTTGTTTTCTCTCTCTTGATTTTGATTAATTTAGTTGGGGGCATATCAATGTTATTGATTTTTTTCAAAGAACCAACTTTTTTTGTCTGATTGATTCTTTGTATGGTGGTCTTAATCTCAATTTTGGATATTTCTCCCCTGATTTTGCTAATCTCCTTTCTTCTACTGCTTTTGGGATTGGATTGCTGTTGTGTCTCTAAAGCTTTAAGCTACATTATTAAGTTATTTACTTGTGATGTTTCCATTTTTTTGATATAGGCATTATGCGCTCTAAATTTACCTCTTAGGACCACTTCCATTGTGTCCCAAGAGATTTTGATGTGTTGTATTTTCATTATTGTTCACTTGTAGGAAATCTTGGATTTCTTTTTTGATTTCTTTCTAAACCCATTTCTCATCCAGCATTATCAAAAGTTAATGTATTTTCTGCTGTTTGTTGTGTTGTGGATGTCATGGTTTATACCATGGTCATTGGTCAAGGTACAGGTTATAATTTCAACTTTCCTGTATATGTGGATATTCTTTTTGTGGCCCAATATGTGGTCTATTTTGGAGAAATGGGCTGCTGAGAAGAATGTGTACTCTTGGTGCTTGGTGGAAAGTTTGATACAGATAGTTTGCTGGGTATATCAGCCTGGGTTGACATTTGTGCTCATTCAATACTTGAAGTAAGTCTCTCCAAGCTATTCTGGCTTTTACTGTTTCCATTGTAAAATCATTTGTTATTTTAATATGTTTACCTTTAAAAGTAACTTGTTTTTTCTCTTGAAGTTCTCAATGCATTCTTTTTTCTTGTATGTGTGGTGTTTTGAATATTTATTTGCCATGGTAAGTTTATATTTTGGTCAAATCTGTTTAGAGTGCTGCATGCCTCTTGTATTTTGATGGGCCTTTCTTTCTTTAAATGTGGAATGTTTTCCTTTATGATAATTTGAAAATTTTCCTTGGGTGTGGTATTTTGGTATTCTTGTTCTGGTATTCCATGACTCTGCATGTTAGGCTTCTTCAAGATGTCCCATAATACTTGAATATTCCTCTCAAGTATCTTTTTGGCTTTAGCAACCTCTTGGGTTGAACTGGTTAGTTCTACTTTGTCTTCAAGATCCGATATTCTATTTTCTGCTTCATTAGTCCTGATGAAATGACTCTCTGTTGAGTTCTGGGTTGAAGATAGCTTATCTTATTTCAAGTTGAAACTCTGTTTGAGATTGTTTTAACTGCTCTATTTCAATTTTTGTTTCTCTATCTGCTTTTCTCATCTCATCCATGTGCTTGTTATGCTCCTGTTCAAAGTGATTGATATAGTTGTTTAACTCCTCCCAGATTTCCTCTTTCATTGTTTTGATCATAGTAAAGCTCAGGCTTTGAAAATAATTATCTTGGGTATGGCTTTTTTGGCTATTTTCTGTGAGTTTGCTCTGTTTGGATTCCATCATTATAGGGTTAATTCTTTTTGTAGGAGATTTGTTTTCTTGGTTTTTGTTTCTCATGGATTTGTGCTGTGACCCGGGCATTTTTGTTTTATCCCTTATGTCCTTCTTTTTGTATTTGTATGTTTTTGGCTGAACTGAATTAGACAGTATTACTATACTTGAGCAGTTATTGCTATTGTTTGCCTTGGAGTTGGTTATGACTGTCTTTTGTTGGTGTTATTTCCTTTATGAGGCTATTCAACTGTTAGTACATCAATTAAGGCAGGTTTAGTAGATAGGGTTTGAAGATTAGTATGCTAGTTCACTTTTTAGGTTTACTTCCTTGATGATATGTGAGGGCGAATGGTATAGTCCCTGAAGTTGTATATTTTTGGATAGCTATGTAGAAATGTTAATCTACAGTGACTATTCCTTGAGAGGAACAAGATGATAAAAATGGTTTACTTATCTGAGAGCTGGATGTGAAGATTCTCTCCTGTATGATGGGGTGATTTTAGAAGATCTCAGATGTATGGTATTGTTTCCCTAACCCTTAGCTTGGATTTTCTCTGGACTCTGTTGAATTCTGAGGAACAGAGAGTCTGTCCAGGGTGTGGGGCAGAGAGGCAGAGTGACTAGTGGTTCACACAGATGACCTGGGGTCTGGGGCATGGCCTAGGGGCCTTCTCCAGTTCCAGAAAAGCACACTGGTTTCCTAGATGATGTGGAACCTAGGGCGTGGTCTAGAGGGCTTACTTGAGTAGCAGGGAGTCTTCCCAGGTCTAGATCAGGGTTTGGGGCAGAAAAGCCAAAATCTTACCTTTTATGTGAGCTATGTGTTCAGAAAGTTCCAAAAACTTTACACAGGTCTATTTTATACAATAAAAAGAATCTAATAATTTAGCTATGTTTATACTGTTATACAATATTATAACCAAGAACAGAAAAAATGGCTTTGATTCTTCTGCTTTATTATTTGTCCTCATAAAATGATTACACAAAATATTTCTCTAAATCTCCAAATACAGTTAAATTATATATGGCATTCAGAAACAGAAATTAACATAGCAAAATATATTTTAAAGCCCCCCTCCAAAAAAATGTTGAGTGAAGAGTAATGCATGGGTCAATTAGGTAGTTTAGAGAGTAAAGGTACTTGCCACCAAACCTTGTAACCTGAATTTTATCCCCAGAACCCACATGGTAGAAGGAGAACAGTGACTACATTTTTCTTCTGGTTCTCACATGTATGTCATGAAATGCGTATTCATGTATGTACATGCACACACACATAGTATAAATAAAATAATAAAATTTAAATAAATGAAAATGTAATGTGTGTGTAGGAAAGTATGATTATTGGAAGCACGAACATATATGTATTTGCAGGCCCTCAGGCTAACTCCTATCTAGTTTAAATATAGGGTCATTTTCACAGAAATTGCTTATAATTTGTAGGTAACTTTTAATGTAGGGTCACATTTCTTTGCACAGTGTAGTCATATCCAAGTTATTAACAATTTGCTAATTACTGAGTTTGATGTACTCTCATGCCTGCTATTATGCTGGCCCTCTGGGGTCTTTATTTTGGCTAGGTACCTTTTTCGATGTCACTCTTTAGTCTTGGTAATAGTACTTGCAATCTATTCTGAACAAAGTTTTTGTATACCACACAATGATATCAATATTATCTACTTATACTAAACCATACCTGTAGGCTTACATATCTGTATACCAGAAAATATTTTCTCTTTGATCTATATATCCCTTCCATTTCCTTCTGTTCCTTGACCTAGAAACTTCTTTTCTCCTATGTATTTAACTTTTCTTAAAAAATTAAGATTTTATAAATGAGATAATGAGCATTTTCTATCTATATATGTGTTGTTTTAGTTAGGATACCACTCATGTAATGTCACCTTTTAAGAATACTGAATAATATCTTATTACCTATGAAAATCTGAATACTATACCTGAAAATAAAAATGAATGTGAATACATTTTAGTAGAAAATATTATGTGTGAAGTTATTATAGATGACTATATATCTATATGTGAGTATATATCTGAATCTTAAAAGTATATATGTGTATATGTATGCTCACAGTGGTCTCTAGCACAATATGTCAGTATGTACAGTGTTCATTTGATAAGGCTGAGAAGATATCTTCATTCATCAGAAAATATCTTTCACTTATTGTTTTTTATTTCCTGGGCAGCCAATGGGATGTGGTGTCACCTCCTGCTGCCTTACTTCCAGGAGCTGTAGCTTCCAGGAAGTCACATGCTCATGGTGGCAAGCAACCTGCACTCCAGTTCACTGCATTTTAAAATTATGTTTTGAAAGATACACATATATGCAGAAAACATTACTAGATTAATTACTTTTGTTATAGGATGTTTCCTGTTACTTCAGGTTTTTCTTTTCTCTTTTATGTCCTTTAACCTTTTTTATTTTAGTGTATTCCCATGATGTGTACACATGTGTGTATATCAGTATTTGTATTTATGTGTGTGTGTGTGTGTGTGTGTGTGTGTCCAACAGAGGAGTTTTCAAGAATTGAGTCTGGAAATTCCTATTTATTTTCCTTTCTATTTCTTGAGCCATAGCAAAAGTGAGTAAGAGTTGTAGCAAACTCATGTTGATAACTTTAATAGAGAAAAAAGTGTAAGATAAAATATTGAGAAAAATAGCCCCAATATTTTAAACATGTATAAATTTATGAATGTTCACATGTATGTGTGATTGGGTGCATTTGTGAGTGTGTTAATATAGATGAGACATCATAAATATAAGGACAGAAAGAGGTAAGCAAGTTAATGGGGATAAACAAACTTCTCTTTCTTTCCATCAGTTTCCATACCAGAAAACAATTTGTTCCATTGAACATTGGGCTATCTAGAAACTGGCAAGTTATATTGCATTATTCAATTGTAGTTCCTCCACTTTTAAAAAAAGGCACTGTGTCCAATATTCCTTTCTTAGTATACTGAGATAACGGGCAAAGGAAATTGCTGCCAAGGTTTATTATTGTCTAGGGATTTGAATAAATTCAAATCTGACTTGTTTTCTCCAAACATTTTAAGAATTAAAAATCAGAGAAGTGCAGGTGAAGATCACACTACTAGATAAGAAAATTTGTTACATCCAAAGCACACAGCACACAATCAGCAGAAAGATAAGCAGAGTGTTCTAAAATATGATTTGGAGTTCCAGAGCAGAAATCTCATTGCTCCCTTCTTGGACCTGTATATTAATATTCTGAGATGTTTACAAATTAACAGGATTGGTTCTTGACAGATGTGCCTTGGCACATTGGACTAATGCTTGTGCTCATTCTGATGATTGGATACTTCCATTCCTCTGGAAATTTTAACTTCTTACCTTAAGAAAAATTACAGTCAGAGTGGAGAAGAACCTGGTAGTTTTCCATCTTGTTTGATGTTGCCATGGTCCTTAGTTCCTGTTTCCCTCTGGAGATCTATCTAGCTCCTAACTACCCTCATCCTGGGTTTGGGCTTCAGGAGACAATGACTCCCAGTAGACTGTTCTCTGATGCCCCCAGATGTATGTTGGCATGCACTTATGAATAATAAACATTTAAAAAGTTTGTTTCTCTGTACTACCAAGGAGGAATCTGCATTTTCTTTTCTCTTGCTCTGTCTTCCACATAGTGGGGTGGTGACTTGGAGAAGCATCATTTCAAAGTTAACACTGATTTGTGCTCAAGGAATATAAAATTCTTCTTGGATACTGAAGGACCCTTAATTATTTTTGGAGTGTTATTTAATTATTTAGGGAGGTAGAAGCAGTATCTAGCAGAAATAAAAGAGGAAAAAAGGTGACAAAGACCAAATGGGTACTTAAAGTGCCATTAGTGAATGATTATTAGACTCTAAAACATGTAACATGCTCTAAATATATTGCTTCTCTGGAATAATTATCAAAAACTTAAAAACGTGATATATTTTATATTTTAAATATACATAAAGTATGCAGTTTAAGAAACTTGCCATAACTGATATTTGGAAAACTGCTTAATATGAAAATCTTTTTAAATTTCAAGTCCTATTGCCTGTTATAAAATTATTCTTAATTTTCTTCTCAGAGGATCTCCTTAACTTAGAATCTATGATGGAGCTAAGATTATAGCTTGGTGGGCAAAGTGCTTGCCATACAAGTCTGAGAGTCAGAATTCAGATCTCTAACACCTGCATAAAACTAAGGTAGGTACATGGACCCACTTCTAATTCAAGTGCAAAGGAGGCAGAGAGACATGAGCTCTCTGAGGTAAGATGGCTATCTACACTAGTTGTACCGAAGAACTCTGATTTCAATGAGAGACGATGTTTCTGTAAAACAATGTGGAGGGTAATTGAGAAAGACACATCAACTATTTTTTCTAGGTTCCACTTTTTTATTACATTTTTTGCCTACTTATACAAGCTTTTTATTTGCATTTTCCTCTTTTTTATTTTAATACATTTTTATTATTATTTCAGCTCATACAAACTTAATAGGTACACCAGTTCCCTCCCTCCTTCCTCCTCCCCCCGAACCCCCTGCTCTCCCTCCTCCTACCCCTCCCGCCCCATCCCCCCGTGCCTCCTGCCCCAATTCCCAGAGTCCTTTCTTGTGCATGCCTGACTCTCCTCTGGGCCTCCTCTCCGATGACGTACAAGGACCCAGTGGCCTTTCCCTGAACCCTTTCCTGCGTTCCCCTTAAGCATAGGAACACTACTGTGGCTGTCAATCCCTTGCCTCCAAGGATCTTGGTGCCTTTATCAGATGCTAGACTTTGTGAGGTCAATAGTGTACTGGACATTGCGCCGGGCATCCAAAGTCCAATTATGATTGCTTTGGCCCTAACTTGTGTGGAGTATCTTGCAAATCATTGCTCCTCCCATCCTTTTGCTCTTACACTCTTACCACCCCCTCTTCCACAAATGTCCCTGAGCTTCAGGATGGGGAGACATTAAGCTGGTCTAGTTCTAGGTGGTTGATATAGAGTCTCTGAAGTTCTGGATAGTGGTTCATTGATTTTCTTTTGCAGTTTTGTTGCTCCTGCAATGCCCTTCACTCCATCGTGATGGGCACTGTATGTCACCCTCTGGCTAGAGACAGAAAGCTATTAAACTGGAGTCCTATTATAAGAGCACATTCAAGGGTAGATGTAATACTTATACCCAAAAGTGGAATCGCAGGGTCATATGGCATTTGGCAATGGGAGGGGTCAATCACCCATTTGCAAAATGGTTACTTTTTAATCTGCCGGACTATATGCCCTCCCCTTCTGGTGAGTTCATACCCCCTTAGTTGTAAATGATCAGGAACGAATTGTGAACTTAACTAGGTGTCATATTACTTTCTTGCAGTCCTTGATGGAGGCCTATTTTCTCTACTGTAACATGGTCACTTCTCTCCTTGTTGCTGGTGTGGCCCTCCAGCCCCATCCCTCCTGTTCATAATCCTTGCAATTACTTTAGGTAATACGTAGATTTACCTATGAGTGTCTCAAGATGGGCTGGGTGGGTTTGGTACTAGGAGCCACCTATTAGGGAGTACATACGGCACTTAATTTTCTGGGTTTGGGATACTTCACTTAATATAATTGTTTCTAATGACATCCATTTCCCGGCAAATTCCAGTAATTCATCATTTTAGATGGCTGAGTAGTACTCCATTGTATAGATGTACCACAGTTTCCTTATCCACTTGTCAACTGTTGGACATTTAGGTTGATTCCATGACTTTGCTATTGTAAACAGTGCTGCTATGAACATGGCTGTGCTTGTGCTATCGAGGTGAACCTCTGCTGTATGGGCGGTTATACCCAAAAGTGGAATCGCAGGGTCACATGGCATTTCAATCTTTAATTTCTTTAAGAATCTCCAGATGGCTCACCAGAGTGGCTGTATGAGCCTGCATTCCCACCAGCAATGTAGGAGAGGTCCCCTCTCTCCACATCCTCTCCAGCATTTGGTGTTGTTGGTATTGTGGATTTTTGCCATCCTGACCGGGGTGTGATGATATCTCAGGGAAGTTTTGATTTGCATTTCCCTGATGGCTAAGGAAGTGGAGCATTTTTTAAAATATTTGTTACACATTTTAATTTCATCCCTGGTAAAATTTCTTTTGAGTTCCATGGCCCATTTTTTAATTGGGCAATTGGTTTCCTTGATGTTTAGTTTTCTAAGTTCTTTGTGCACTCTGGACAGTAGAGCTCTATCAGATATGTGGTTAGTGAAGATTTTCTCCCATTCTGTGGGTTGCCTTTGAGCTCGTGTTACAATCTCTTTATCTGAACAGAAGCTCTTTAATTTCACAAGATCCCAAGTGTTGAGAGTTGGTAGCAGTGACTGTGCCATTGGATGTCTGTTTAGGAAATGTTGGCCTAGCCCAATCAGCTCGAGGGAGTTCCCTATCCGTTCAGTTATGATTTTCATAGTCTCTGGCCTTAAATCAAGGTCCTTGATCTATTTGGAATTAAGTCTTGTACATGGTGACAAGTATGGGTCAAGCTTTAATCTTCTGCATGTGGAGATCCAGTTTTGCCAGCACCATTTGTTGAAGATGCTGTTCTTTTTCCATTGGATTCTTTGGACCCCTTTGTCAAAGACCAAGTAGCTGTAATTTTGTGGGCTTATATCTGGGTCTTCAATCCTTATCCATTGATCTGTGTGTCTATTTTGGAGCCAGTCTCAGGCTGTTTTTATAACTATGGATTTGTAATATAGACTAAGGTTTTTGTTACTCAGGATTGTCTTTGCTCTCCTGGGTCTTTTGTGCCTCCATATGAATTGTGGGATTGTTTGGTCAACTTCTTTAAAGAATTGCTTTGGGATTTTAATTGGTATAGCATTGAATTTGTATATTGCCTTTGGTAGGATGGTCATTTTTACGATGTTGATTCTGCCAATCCAGGAACATGGGAGGTCTTTCCACCTTCTGGTGTCTTCTGCAATTTCTTTCTTTAGGGTTTTAAAGTTTTCATTGTACAGGTCTTTTACCTCCTTGGTTAGTTTTATACCAAGGTATTTCATTTTTGTAGGGGCTATAGTAAATGGGATTGTTTCTCTCAGGGCTTTTTCACTTCTTTCATTCTGGATATATAGGAAGGCCTCTGATTTTTGCACATTTATTTTGTATCCTACCACCCTGCTGAACTTCTCAGTTAGTTCCAGGAGCTTCCTGGTGGAGTTTTTGGGATCGGTATAAGATCATGTCATCTGCAAATAGGGATAGCTTGACTTCTTCCTTGCCGATTCGAATCCCTCTTATGTCCCTTTCTTGTTTTATGGCTTCAGCTAAGACTTCAAGTACAGTATTGAATAGAAGTGGTGAGAGCCTTGTCTAGTTCATGATCGAAGTGGGAATGCTTCCATTTGTTCCCCATTGAGCATGATCCTTGCTGTGGGCTTGTTGTATACAGCTTTTATTATATTGATAAAGGTTCCTTCCATTCCTACTGTCTCTAGTGTTTTGATCATGAAAGGCTATTGGATCTTGTCAAAAGCTTTTTCTGCATCTATCGAGAGTATCATGTGGTTTGGACTTTGGATTGGTTTACATGATGAATTACATTTATTGATTTGCGTATGTTGAACCAACCTTGTGTGCCAGGGATGAAGCCTACTTGGTCCCCGTGAATAATCTTTTTAATATATTTTTTAATCGATTTGCTAAGACTTTGTTAAGAATCTTTGCATCTGTGTTCATCAGAGGGATCGGCCTATAGTTTTCTTTTTTAAGTGAGTCTTTATTAGGTTTTGAGATTAAACCATATTAGCTTCATAGAAGGAATTTGGTAGTGTTCCTTCCTGTGCTATTTGATGGAACAGTTTAAGGAATATTGATGTTATTAACTCCTTAAATGTCTGGTAGAACTCTGTGCTGAATCTATCTGGTCCAGGACATTTTTTGGTGGGAAGATTCAAGATTACTTCCTCAATTTCCTTATATGTTATAGGACTATTTAAATAATTCACAACTTCCTGATTCAATTTAGGTAAGTTGTGTTTACTTAGAAATTCATCCATCTCTTTTGTGTTCTCAAACTTCACAGAGTATAAGTTTTTGAAATATGATGTTATAATTCTCTGGATTTCTTGGGTATCCGTAGTGATAACTCCATGTTCATTTCTAATTTTGTTAATTTGGGTTTTCTCTCTCTTGCTTTTGGTTAATTTAGCTAGGGTTGTATCAATCTTATTGATTTTTTCAAAGAACCAGTTTTTTGACTGGTTGATTTTTTCTATCGTTTTTCTTAGTCTTGATTTCAGATATTTCTCCCCTTATTTTGCTAATCTTCTCTCTTCTACTACTTTTGGGATCAGATTACTCTAGTTTCTCTAAAGCTTTAAGCTGCGTTGTTAAGTTGCTTATTTCTGATGTTTCCATTTTTTTGATGTAGGCATTAAGAGCTATGAACTTACCTCTTAGAACAGCTTTCATTGTGTCCCAGAGATTTTGGTAAGTTGTATTTTCGTTATCATTCACTTTCAGGAAATCTTGAATTTCCTTTTTAATTTCTTCCTGAATCCAGTTCTCATTCAGCATCATATTGTTAAATTTCCAGAAGTTAGTGTATTTTCTCTTGTTTGATGTGTTGTGGATGTCCAGCTTTAGGCCGTGGTGGTCTGATAGGGCACAGGTTAGAATTTCAACTTTCCTGTGTATGTGTAGATTCATTTTGTGGCCCAATATGTGATCTATTTTGGAGAAAGTTCCATGTGCTGCTGAGAAAAATGTGTATTCTTTGGTACATGGGTGAAAAGTTCGATAGAGATCTATAAGGTCCATTTCTTTCAGGATTTGATTAAGTTCCAAAGTGTCTCCGTTAAGCTTTTGACCTGTTGATCTATCCCATGTTGAGAGGGCTGTGTTGAAGTCCCCAATAATTATCGTTTGGGGGTTGATTTCTTGCTGTAGACGCTGTAGGGTTTTCTTAATGAATGTGGAGGGGCCCGTATTGGGTGCATATATGTTCAGTATTGTGAAGTCTTTCTGATGAATTGTACCTGTGACTAAAATGTAGTATCGATCTTTATAATTTTCTTTGGTTTGAAGTCCACTTTGTCTGATAGCATAATGGCTACCCCTGCCTGTTTTCTGCTTCCATTTGCTTGTAGTATTGTTGACAGCCTTTTATTTTTAGAGCGTGCCTATCTTTTGTGTTGAGATGGGTTTCCTTCAGGCAGCAGATTGATGGATTGTGATTTTTAATCCAAGTCTGTAATCTGTGTCTCTTGATCAGTGAATTAATTCCATTAACATTTAATGTTATAATGGAGAAACTATTTTTAGTTCCAGACATTTATTATGTTTAGTAGTTTTTATAAGTATATTGCTTCGCTTTTAATGGTGTTATACTTGCCTTCTGTTCTCCTGGATATGCCTGTTTTTTTCTTCAAACTTGAGTATCATTTCTAGCATTTTTTTGAAGGCCTGGTTTGGTGGACATGTATCCCTTCAAGTTGTCTTTGTGCTGGAAAGTTTTTCTTTCTCCCTCGATCATGACTGATAGTTTTGCAGGGTAAATCAGCCTGGGTTGACATTTTTGCTCATTCCATACTTGAAGTATGTCTCTCCAAGCTCTTCTTGCTTTTACTGTTTTGACTGAGAAGACATTTGTTATTTTAATAGGTTTACCTTTAAAAGTGACTTGTTTTTTCTCCCTTGAAGTTCTTAGCACCAGTTCTTTATCTTGAATGTGGATTGTTTTAACTATTGTTTGCCGAGGCGTGCTTCTGTTTTGGTCGTATCTGTTTGGGGTGCGGAATGCCTCTTGTATATGGATGGGCCTCTCTTTTTTTAGATGAGGAAAGTTTTCCTTGATGATCGTTTGAAAAATTTCCTCAGGGGTGGTATTTTGAGATTCTTGCTCTGGTATTCCATGAATACGCATGTTAGGCTTCTTCAGGGTGTCCCATATCTCTTGGATATTTCTCTCAAGTATCTTTTTGGCTTTAACGACCTCTTCCATTGAGCTGGTTAGTACTCCCACTTTATCTTCAAGGTCTGAAATTTTGTTTTCTGCTTAGTTAGTTGTGTTGATAAGACTCTCTGTGGGTTCTGGGTTGAAGATAACTTGTCTTGTAGCTCAGTTTTAAACTCTGCTTGAGTCTGTTTTAACTGCTCTATGCCAGTTTTTGTTTCTTGCACTGTTTTTCTCAACTCCTTCAAATGTGTTCCTCTTCAACGCGATTGATTCAATTATGTAATTCCACCCGGATTTCCTCTTTCATAGTATTAAACATGGTAATGATCATATTTTGAAAGTCGTTATCCTGGGTCAGGCTTTCTTGGCCTTTTTCCGTGGGTTTGTTCTGGTTGGAGTCTAACATTATGGGATTAATTTCTTTAGTGGGAAATTTGTATACTTGAGTGTTGCTTCTCATGGATTTGCACTTTGGCTTTGTCGTTTTAACTCTTAAGATCTTTCAATTTCACTAAACTGAATTATTTGGCCTGGGGTTCTGGGGGTGGGCAGGGACAGAGCTTACCTAGGTCGCGGATGAGGCCCGGCTGGACCGTGCGCGCGCATCCAGGCCAGCAGAGCAAAGTGGGGAAGGGAGGATGCGGGCATCTGCGTGGAGCTATTTAACCCGAGGGGAGCTGGGGAGGGGCCCGGGTGCAGGGGGAGGTCCTCCTAGTCCCTGGGCCCTGCGCGCGGCTCTGGCTGGATGGTGGGGTAGGAGCTGAGTCCCTTTGGGCTGACCTGGGGTTCTGGTGGGCAGGCGCGGGCGGAGCTTGCCTAGGTCGCGGGTGAAGGCCTGGCTGGACCGCGGGCACGCGTCCCGACTGGCGGAGCGGGGTGGGGAAAGGGTAGTTATACAAGCTTAATTGGTACCCCTCTTCTACTTCACTGTCCCTTCCCCTCTGTTGTCCCCCATTCCATTATCCCCCCTTTCCCATTATCCCCCTTACACCCTTTTCCCTCCCTCCTTCTCTCTTGGTGCTCCCTGCTTCCTCCCTCCCATCCTCTAGAGCATCTGTCTATGTGGGCACTGATTTCCTTCTGAGATGTCTGTACCAGGAGGGTCAGAACTCAAAGACATAGCTTGGAGGCCCCTTCTTGGGCTGCCCGCTACTATGCGAACTCTGTTATGACTGTTTAATCCTTTGCCTGTAAGGATCCTACTGCCTGAATCCTTCTCCCCTGTGATCTGTGCTAGACTTTTGGGGGTCGTTGACATGTCAGCCATTGTGCAGGTCAGGCAAGGCGCAATCACATTGTGGCTATATCCTGGCTGCTACAGCCCTGACTTGTGTGGAGTATTTTGCATATTGTTTGTCCTCCTCATCTTTAGGCTCTTATAATCTTGCCCCTCACTCTTCAGCAAGGTTCCCTGAGCTTTAGGATGGGGAGAGATTTATCTGGTCTGTTTCCAGGTGAATATTGTAGGGTGTCCAGTGTTCTGAGTTATGGTTTATTGTTGTTTTCAGTTTTGTTGTCACTGCACTACCCTTGGCTACATCCTGATTGGGTACTGAGGTCCTGGCCTAACCAAAGATAAAAGACCATTTAAAGGAAGATCTTAATATAAGAAGAGACTCAAAGATAGATGGAAGAATAGGAGTATGATACAGTAGTTAGAGAGGTCAGTCTCCCATTTGTTGGTTAGTTACCATCTAACTGCCATTTCCTATATCCTCCCTGACTGGGGAGATCAAATCTGTTGAGTCCCAAGTGAACAGAAAAGAAAGTGAGAGTGAGCTGCATCAGATAAGACATCAACCCTTTGCCTCCACACAAATGAACACATTGCACATGCACCAACAAACTTGTTTGCCCATACACTGGTGAACATACATACATGCAAAAGTTCTTTGAAAATAGCATGCAAAATTTATTGCCTATAGATTTTAAAGCATTTTCCTTTGATATTATAAGACTTGTTCACGTTAAATGTGAGCTATGTGCATTTTAAACAAAAACTTAAACATAAAGAAATAACCTATCAACAGATAGATAAAAATCATGTAGATTTCTCTTTATGTAGTGATTTTACAAGTAGCTTGTGTTGTGTAATTGAGAATTAATTATAAAAGTTGTAGAGCTGTTTCTTGAGAGGTGAATCAGTGACCATTTGAGGATATTTTTAAAGACAGAACAGTAGAGAAGAAGGCAAATTAAGGAGCAAGGGCCTTATCTCATGTCAGCAGGCAGTTGATTGAGAAAATGATGTCCAAGAAAATTTTCATCACAAGAGAGGACTTTGAGAAAGTACAAATCAGTGTGTGATGACACAAATTAAGTTCATCCTGTGTTTTCAGGAGTCATGTAATTAATCCAGGTGCCTTCAAGAAAGTTAGGGACACTAATAGAACTATGCTTTATAAAACACAGAGAATTATAAAGAAAAAGAAGGAACTATTAAAGATTTTGTAATTCTTTAAAACTTGAAGTATATGACAGAAATGAAAGTATTTTCATTTAAGAAGAGATTTTTAAACTAGAGTCTTGTTATAAGAGTATATTCAAAGGTAGATGTAATAAAAGTAGGAAACCGCAGTGAGGGAGGGGTCAATCACCCATTTGCAAAATGGTTACTTTTTATCTGCCAGACTATATATCTCTGGCCAGGTGATGACATACAATACCCATTAGGATGGAGTGAAGGACATTGCAGGAGCAGCAAAACTGCAAAAGAAAATCAACGAACCATAATCCAGAAGTTCAGAGACTTTATATCAACCACCTAGAACTAGGCCAGACTAATCTCTCCCCATCCTGAAGCTCAAGGAAATTCGTGGAAGAGGGGGTGGTAAGATTGTGAGAGCACAAGGATGGGAGGTGTAACGATATGCAAGATACTCCACACAAGTTAGGGCCGAAGCAATCATAATTGCACTTTGCATGCCCTGCACAATGTCCAACACACTATTGACCCCACAAAGCCTAGCATTTGCTAAAGGCACCAAGATCCTTGGAGGCAAGGGATTGACAGCCACAGTAGTATTCCTATACTTAAGGGGAACACAGGAAAGGGTTCAGAGAAATACCAGTGGGACCTTGTATGTCATCAGAGAGGAGGGCCCAGAGGAGAGTCTAGCATGCACATTAAAGGATTCTCTGGGAATTGGGGGGAGGCACTGGGAGATAGGTAGGGAGAGGTCAGGGGGGGTGGGGGGAGGAGGAGGGAGGAGGAGGGAAGAAGGGAACTGGTGTACCTATTAAGTTTGTATGAGCAGAAATAATAATAAAAAATGTTAAATAAAAAAGAAAGAAAAGTTTATTTTCATAAGTTTGCATTTTCTTAATAATTGTAAAATAAAATGATAAGCATCACATGATATCCAAAAAAAGAAGAGATTTTTAATAATAACAAAATGAAATTTCAACTATCTTCGCAAGCCCTATAGGCTGTAAAATAAATATAAATTTCAGTTTTATATAAAAAGAAATCTAAACTATTACCAATTGTTTGAAACAGTATGAATTCTATTTGCAATCCATATTTCACTCTTTGATTTTTCTTTGTACAAAAGTAGTCTTTCAAAGAAGAGCTTCAAAAATACTTTTTGCTAATATCTGAATTTTATACTAATGTAGATACATTGATATAAAATAACATTAATCTGATGTGATAATTCATCATCTCAAGAATAAAGCATCAAGATATGTGAAAAATCTAAAAAATTTTGCCTAATGGATGGCTGAGCAAATGGACCTGGACTTTAAGTGAAATATGCCCAGGAGAATACTAACACCTCTTTTTAGAACTGAGGAAGCCTTTATGCCACTCTGGACTTAAATCTTAACCAATGGTCACTTAGTTAATGAAGATCAGTGGTGGTTTTTCCTTTCCAGTGTCTTATTATGAGGTGTAAAGACAGTATCGTAATGTCAAAAAATAAATTAAGAGATGTGATAGCTCATATTTTCTGGTAGTTTACAGTGATAACAGTGAGATTGGGCTTATTGAGATAATTTTTGCTTTACCTTACTTGAAGACTTTAAAGAAGGAACATTATGGTATGGAATTAAGAGGACAAAAATGTGACTGCTCAAGGTCAGGAATGTCAGGGAACAATATTGATACTGTAGCATAATTGTTAAATGCAAAAATATTTTCAATAAGAAATATGCTTACGCGCCGCCATCCCCAGGTGAGTGAGTCAGTCCGCCCAGCCCCCCAGCCTCCCAGGTAGCTCCCTGTCCATGCTGCATGCCCCGGGCTGCCTCGGGCTTTGGCCTGGGCTGCACCCCAGGCCCCAGCCCCTTTCTTCATTCTTCCCACTTGTCCAACCAACTGGACAGGACTTGCTCACATTCCTCCATCTCTGGAGCTTGGGAGGGCCACTAAGCCAGGTCCATGCCCCAGGTGAAGAATTCTGCCAACTACATCAGCCCCTCTGCCTCTCTGCCCCCCCCCCCCCCCCGGGACCCACACAAGTGGTCTACAGAAGACATACTGCTACTCAGAATTCAATAGAGTCCAAAGAAAACTCAAGCAAAGTTCTAAGGGTCAAAGGCCATACATCTGTAAACCTCTACAATCATCCTACCACATGGGAGAGATTCTTCACATCCAGCCCAAAGATAAGTAAACCTCCTTTTTTTGAACCTTACTCTTCCTTTCTTTTTTTTTTTTTTAATTTTTAAAAAAAAATTTTTTATTATTATTTATTCAACTGTGCGCATGTGCATGTGTATGTGCCCGCGTGTGTGTGTGTCTCTGTGTGTGTGTGTGTCTGTGTATGTGTAGAACCATGGATGAACTCCCGAACCACCATGGACGCCTCCACCTCCTTCTGCCCCAGGATTCACAGGCTCCGCCCTACCAGGACCACAAGCGCAGGCTGCCCCCGCTTCCGCCTGGAGTCTGTATGTGGGATCTGGTATCCAAACTCAGGACCTTCCGCGTGGAAGGCGGAGGCTTAACCCCTGAGCCACCTCTCCAGCCCCTCTTCCTTTCTAATATTAATCACTGTAGATTAACCTTTCCATACAGCCACCCCCAAAACACATACAACTCCAAGGAATGCACCACTCACTCTCACATATCACCAAAATACTACATCGTAAAAGTGCACTACCATACTAACATTCACCCCCTGTCTACTTAAACTGATTTAACTGATATACTAACAGCCTAATAGCCACAGCTAGGAAATAACAATAACAAAAGACAAACATACCCAACCCCAAAGCAAGCACTAGTAACAACTGCCCAAGTGTAGTAATACCAACTAAATCATTTCAGTCAAAAACAAACAGAAACTGAAAAGCCCTAGAACACAAAACAACAATGCCCAAGTCGAAGTGCAGATACATGAGAAACAAAACCCAAGAAGACCAATCTCCCATTGAAAGAATCAACCCCTTAAGGATGGATTCCAACCAGAACAAATTCACAGAAAATAGCCAAGAAAGCCAGACCCAAGACAACAACTTTCAAAGTATGATCATTACCTTGATTAATACTATGAAACAGGAAATCCAAGAGGAATTAAACAACCGCATCAACCACTTTGAACAGGAACACAACAGGTATTTGGAAGAGTTGAGAAAAACAGTTCAAGAAACAAAAATAGACATAGAGCTGTTAAAAGAGTCTCAGGCAGCTTTTAAAATTGAATTAAAAAACAAGTTATCTTCAACCCAAAGCTCAACAGAGAGTCTTATCAGCAGAAATAATTAAGCAGAAAACAGAATTTCAGATGTTGAAGACAAAGTGGAAGAATTAACCAGCTCAATGGAAGAGATTGTTAAAGCCAAAAAGATACTGGAGAGGAACACTCAAGAGATATGGGACACCCTGAAGAAGCCCAACCTGCACATTCATGGAATACCAGAGCAAGAATCTCAAAATACCACACCTGAGGAAATTTTTCAAATTATAATAAGTGAAAACTTCCCTCAACTGAAGAATGAGAGGCCCATCCAAATACAAGAGGCATTTTGCACTCCAAACAGATATGACCAAAATAGAAAACTGCCACAGCAAATAATAGTCAAAACACTCCACATTCAAGACAAAGAAAAGGTGCTGAGAGCTTCAAGAGAAAAAAAGCAAGTCACTTTTAAAGGCAAGCCTATTGAAATAATGAATGACTTCTCAATGGAAATATTAAAAGCAAGAAGAGCTTGGAGAGACGTACTTCATGTATGAAATGAGCAAAAATGCCAACCCAGACTGATATACCCGGCAAAATTATCTGTCATGATTGAGGGAGAAAGAAAAATTTTCCAGCACAAAGACAACTTGAAGGGATACATGTCCACCAAACCAGGCTTTCAAAATATGCTAGAAATGATATGCAAACTTGAAGAAAAAAACAACTGTATCCAGGAAGACAGATGAGTAATATAATACCACAAAAACATAAATGTAAAATAATAAGCTTACAAAATTCACCAAACATAAAAATGTCCAGAATAAAAAATAATTTCTCCATTATAACATTAAATGTCAATGGTATTAACTCAATAATCAAGAGACACAGATTAAAAACTTGGATTAAAAATCACAACCCATCAATCTGTTGCCTTCAGGAAACTCATCTCACCACAAAAGATAAGCACATCCTAAAAATGAAAGGCTGGTCCAAAATACTGCAAGCTAATGGAACCAGGAAACAGGCAGGGGTAGCCATTATGCTGTCAGACAAAGTGGACTTCAAACCAAAAAAAATCATAAGAGACACGGATGGATACTACATTTTAGTCACAGGTACAATTCATGAGAAAGACTTCACAATACTGAACATATGTGCACCCAATACGGGCCCCTCCACATTCACTAAGAAAATCCTACAGCATCTAAAGCGAGAAATCAACCCCCAAACGATAATTATTGGGGATTTCTACACCGCCCTCTCAACATGGGATTGAACCACAGGTCAAAAGCTTAACAGAGACACTTTGGAACTTAATCAAACCCTGAAAGAAATGGTCCTTACAGATCTCTATCGAATTTTTCATCCACCCACCAAAGAATACACATTTTTCTCAGCAGCACATGGAACTTTCTCCAAAATAGATCACATATTGGGCCACAAAATGAATCTCCACATACACAGGAAAGTTGAAATTCTAGCCTGTGCCCTATCAGACCACCACGGCCTAAAGCTTGATATCCACAACACAACAGACAGAAAATACACTAACTCCTGGAAACTTAACAATATGATGCTGAATGAGAACTGGATTCAGGAAGAAATTACAAAGGAAATTCAAGATTTCCTGAAAGTGAACAATAATGAAAATACAACTTACCAAAATCTCTGGGACACAATGAAAGCTGTCCTAAGAGGTAAGTTCATAGCTATTAATGCTTACATCAGAAAAATGGAAACATCAGAAATAACTTAATAATGCAGCTTAAAGCTTTAGAGACATTACAGCAATCTGATCCCAAAAGTAGTAGAAGAGAGGAGATTAGCAAAATAAGGGGAGGAATATCTGAAATTGAGATTAAGAGAACGATAGAGAAATCAACCAGTCAAAAAGCTGGTTCTTTGAAAAATCAATAAGATTGATACACCCCTAGCTAAATTAACCAAAAGCAAGAGAGAGAAAACCCAAATCAACAAAATTGAAAATGAAAATGGAGTAAACACTACTGATACCCAAGAAATCCAGAGAATTATAACGTCATATTTCAAAAACTTATACTCTGTGAAATTTGACAACACAAAAGAGATGGATGAATTTCTAAGTAAACACAACTTACCTAAATTGAATCAGGAAGTTGTGAATTATTTAAATAGTCCTATAACATATGAGGAAATTGAGGAAGTAATCTCAAATCTTCCCACCAAAAAATGTCCTGGACCAGATAGATTCAGCACAAAGTTCTACCAGACATTTAAGGAGCTAATAACACCCATACTCCTTAAAGTGTTCCATCAAATAGTAAAGGAAGGAACACTACCAAATTCCTTCTATGAAGCTAATATGGTTTAATCTCAAAACCTAATAAAGACTCACTTAAAAAAGAAAACTATAGGCCGATCCCTCTGATGAACACAGATGTAAAGATTCTCAACAAAGTCTTAGCAAATCGGATTCAAAAACATATCAAAAAGATCATTCACGGGGACCAAGTAGGCTTTATCCCTGGCACACAAGGTTGGTTCAACATACACAAATCAATAAATGTAATTCATCATGTAAACCAGTCCAAAGTCCAAGATCACATGATACTCTCAATAGATGCAGAGAAAGCTTTTGACAAGGTCCAACAGCCTTTTATGATCAAAACACTAGAGAAGGTTGGAATGGAAGGAACCTTTATCAATATAATAAAAGCTGTATACAACAAGCCCACAGTAAGGATTATACTCAATGAGGAAAAACTAGAAGAATTCCCACTTTGTTCAGGAACTAGACAAGTCTGTCCACTCTCACCACTTCTATTCAATATTGTACTTGAAGTCTTAGCTGAAGCATAAGTCAAGAAAGAGGCATAAAAGGGATTCAAATTAGCAAGGTAGAAGTCAAGCTATCCCTATTTGCAGATGACATGATATCTGAGTGATCCCAAAAACTCCACCAGGAAGCTTCTGGAACTAATTGAGAAGTTCAGCAGGGTGGCAGGATACAAAATAAACGTACAAAAATCAGTGGCTTTCCTATATGCCCAGAATGAAAGAAGTGAAAAGGCCCTGAGAGAAACAATCCCATTTACTATAGTCCCTAAAAAAAATGAAATACCTTGGTATAAACTTAACGAAGGAGGTAAAAGATCTTTACAATGAAAACTTTAAAAACCTAAAGAAAGAAATTGCAGAAGACACCAGAAGGTGGAAAGACCTCCCATGTTCCTGGATTGGCAGAATCAACATCGTAAAAATAACCATCCTACCAAAGGCAATATACAAATTCTATGGTATAACAATTAAAATCCCAAAGCAATTCTTTAAAGAAGTTGACCAAACAATCTCAAAATTCAGATGGAGTCACAAAAGACCCAGGATAGCAAAGACAATCCTGAATAACAAAAACACTGCTGGAGGTATCACCATACCAAACCTTAGTCCATACTACAAATCCATATTTGTAAAAAACAGCCTGGTACTGGCTCCAAAATAGACATACAGATCAATGGATAAGCGTTGAAGACCCAGATATAAGCCCACAAAATTACAGGCATTTGGTCTTTGACAAAGGGGCCCAAAAATTCCAGTGGAAAAAGAAGAGTATCTTCAACAAATGGTGCTGGCAAAACTGGATCTCCACATGTAGAAGATTAAAACTGGACCCATACTTGTCACCTTGTACAAGACATAATTCCAAATGGATCAAGGACCTTGATTTAAGGCCAGAGACTATAAAAACCATAGTTGAAAGGGTAAGGAATTCCCTCGAACTGATTAGGCAAGGAAACAGTTCCTAAACAGACATCCAATGGCACAGTCAGTGCTACCAACTCTCAACAGTTGGGATCTTATGAAATTAAAGAGCTTCTGTTCAGATAAAGAGATTATAGCACGAGCTCCAAGGCAACCCTCAGAATGGGAGAAAATCTTCACTAACCACATATCTGATAGAGCTCTACTGTCCAGAGTGCACAAAGAACTTAGAAAACTAAACACCAAGGAAACTAATGGCCCAATTAAAAAATGGGCCCTGGAACTTAAAAGAAACTTTACCAGGGATGAAATTAAAATGTCTAACAAATATCTTAAAACATGTTCCGATCCTTAGCCATCAGGGAAATGCAAATCAAAACTTCCCTGAGATATCATATCACCCCGGTCAGGATGGCAAAAATCCACAATACCAACAACACCAAATGCTGGAGAGGATGTGGAGAGAGGGGAACTCTCCTACATTGCTGGTGGGAATGCAGGCTCATAGAGCCACTCTGGCGAGCCGTCTGGGGATTCTTAAAGAAATTAAAGATTGAAATGCCATATGACCCTGTGACTCCTCTTTTGGGAATAACCCCCCATGCAGCAGAGGTTCACCTTGATAGCACAAGCACGACTATGTTCATAGCAGCACTGTTTACAATAGCAAAGTCATGGAATCAACCCAAATGTCCAACAGTTGACGAGTGGATAAGGAAACTGTAGTACATCTATACAATGGAGTACTACTCAGCCATCAAAAATGATGAATTACTGGAATTTGCCGGGAAATGGATGTCATTAGAAACAATTATATTGAGTGAAGTATCCCAGACCCAGAAAATTAAGCGCCGTATGTACTCCCTAATAGGTGGCTCTTACTACCAAACCCACCCAGCCCACCTAGAGACACTGAAAGATAAATCTCTGTAATACAGTAATTGCAAGGAGTATGAACAGGAGGGATGGGGTAGGAGGGCCACATCATAAACAAGGAGAGAAGGGATCATGTTACAGCAGAGAAAATAGGCCTCCATCAAGGACTGCAAGTAAGCAATGAGACATCTGGTTAAGTTCACAGACTTTTCATTCCTGATCATTTACAACTGAGGGGGTGTGATCTCACCAGAAGGGGAGGACATATAGTCTGGCAGATAATAAGTACCCATTTTGCAAATGGGTGATTGACCCTCCCTCACTGTGGTTTCCTACTTTTATTACATCTACCTTTGAATATACTCTTGTAACAAGTCTCTAGTTTAACAGCTTTTTATCTCTGGCCGGGAGGTGACATCCAATACCCATCAGGATGGAATGAAGGGTATTACAGGAGCAGCAAAACCACAAAAGAAAATCAACAAACCATAATCCAAAACTTTAGAGACTCTATATCAACCACCTAGAACTAGGCCAGCCTAATCTCTCCTCATCCTGAAGCTCAGGGAAATTTGCAGAAGAGGGGGTGGTAAGACTGTAAGAGCACAAGGATGGGAGGAGCAATGATTTGCAAGATACTCCACACAAGTTAGGGCTGAAGCAATCATAATTGGACTTTGGATGCCCTGCACAATGTCCCACACACTATTGACCTCACAAAGTCTAGCATTTGCTAAAAGCACCAGGATCCTTGGAGGCAAGGGATTGACAGCCGCAGTAGTGCTCCTATGCTTAAGAGGAACACAGGAAAGGGTTCAGGGAAATGCCACTGGTCCTTGTACATCATTGGAGAAAAGGGCCCAGAGGAGAGTCTGGCGTGCATATTAAAGGATTCTCCAGGGATTGGGAGGAGGCACTGAGGGATGGGGAGGGAGGGATGAGGGGAGGGGGAGCAGGGGGGTCAGAGGGAGGAGGAGGGAGAAAGGGAACTGGTTTACCTATTAAGTTTGTATGAGCGGAAATAATAATAAAAATGTTAAAAAAGAAATATGTTTAGAATCATGTGTTAACATGGTCTATGCTGCTAGAAAAGAATGAGACTAACAGTTTCATATCATTTTATTTTATTGTTGTTGTTGTTGTTATTATTATTATTATTATTATTATTATTATTATTTTCAGGTGTGTTTGGAAGAGGACACTTGAGTGTGGAGACCCACTGGTAACTTTGGGAATCATCCTGGATTTCTGTACTGCCTTGTTGCTTTTCTGTGGGGTTTCTCAGGCTCCAACTTCCAGGGCCAGAAGTGTAGGCCATTGCCATTTCCGCCCGGCCTTTTTTCATAGGATCTGGGGATCTGTATTCAGGTCCTTTTGTTTTTGAGTCATCTCTCCATTCCCCAGGGTAATTTTTTTAAGAGCAGAGATGCACTGCTTATGTGTCTTGATGCTGAAAACTATAAAATGAGGGGAAACTGCATCCAGATGGATTTTCACGCTGTCATTCAATGCCAGAAGGAATGGACCAAAGAATGTGCAAGGGAATGCTTGTGTGTGTATATGTGTGTGTGTATATATATATATGTATCTGTTTGTGTGAGAGATAGAGAGAGAGACAGAGACAGAGGGAGACAAATAGAGAAGTAGGAGAGATAGGATTGCTGAATTTACTTTTATTAAAAAGAAAATAAAACCTCATGATATGACCAAACCATTTCTGTTACAGTAGCATTAATTACTACAGCCTCTATAAATCCATTACTTAGTAAAGGCATCATTTCTCCAACATTGATCGTTGGGTTTTTGATAAGCAAACTTTGTGGGATGCAATTCACTTATAACAATATCTATGTGAAGTTATTGTAATCACTGCCAAGGAGAATCAAGATTAAAATGTGGCCCAAGTAGTTCTAACTTGTCTTTATACAATGCACAACTGCTCACTCAAGCTTCCTGAATGCTTCTGGAGAACCTGCCCTGTCAGACCAACAAGGATTCTTGTAAGTGCTGTTCTTTTACATTTCTAAAGGTTTTCTTAGCTGCACTACACAACAAAAAATGATTAAACATTTTCTTAGTGTTCAGACAAGTAAATGAATAAAACACTGGCAGGCCCAGTTCTATGAATGCAGCAAGCATCAACCTGTTGACATTTTTTCATGAAGTTTTCTACTCTTCTATAACAGTTGCAGCATCTGGTTTTCCAGGCTGCACATTTTGGTTTTGTTGTGTCTGAGTAAGAAAATGTGCATCTTAGGACAGATTACATCAAAGAGACTCAAAGATGTTACGTCCCCCCTCTATCCTCCAAAGTTTGACTAGAAATATTAACTCTAACTCCAAAGCCTTTCATCTACATTCCAAAACATTTTTTCTTCTGTAATGGAATACCACATTGCTTATTTTATTAAAAATAGAAAAAAATTTTCATAAATGTTTTCCAATTTCTAATACAATGCACAGAATACTATTTTTAGTTGTTTACAACATTTTCTGTTTTTAAGTAAATATTTAGCAAGTGTGGCTATTTCCTCCTTTATATCTGAATCATACCTATGAAGCAAACAAAGGGTATTTTAATATGTGAAACAAATCAGTCCTGGAGCCAGTTGCTAGTCTATTGGAAGTACAGCCATATTGAATAAAACAATGCTAAGGTAATTGATCAGTGTTATTCATTTTTTTGTTGATTTCCTGATGATTTTTCTGTTGCTCTTTGAGTTCCCACACCTTTACATATCATGTTATTCACAGTGTGGCAGAAATTTGCAGAGAAAGTATCCAAGTGATGGGCTCACAGCAGGTGCTGGATCAAACGGGCCTTGTTCTCTGGCCCTCGGGAAGTCTGCATGGATCAGAGGAACCTGGGGCTGCCCTTCAGATGACCTGCAGTAAAGCTGCAGAGAACATGCTCAGTTTCTTCCCAGAGGTAAACAAAGTGTAGATGATATATTTTTGTTAGCTTGAACAGGGAACTTATTTTATACACTTACTGATTATCCGTATAGTTGATTAAAAGTAGCATGATGTAAATCTCTAAAGATACTTATAGGAGAGTATTATTTAAAGATCAAAACATGTAATGTTCAAAGTTTCACCTTTTTTTATCTTAGTAGGGATATTTTGATTCCATCTTAACATGAGATATAAAAACACAAGAAACGAGAACTCAGCATCCTAAAAGAATGTGTGTTCCTGACAGTGTGTGAGTTGAGCAGGTCCCTGTGAAAGCCTGTCTACAGTGCTATGTTCCTTTTTTCTTTTGTCCTATGTTCCTTTGTCCATATTTTCATTAGTCAAAAGTTGTAATACTAATTAGAAAGTATACTGGTATAAACCTTGTTAATTTGTGCAAGGACAAATGGTTTATTTTATTTAATTTGATCTTTATGGTGTTAAACTTTGATAAATATTCATTGAATAGCTCTTTGTAAATGACTTTGAATTAGAAACTGGGACTATGAATGTGAAGTGATATAACAAACATCTTGATATCTTGATATTCAGCAAATTAAGAAACTTAATGAATGTAAAAGGAAGAAAAAATGAACTAATGTTTTTAAACTAAAACTAAAGAGAGAACAGATTTATTATCTAGATAATCTCAATTTATATTTGTGTCTCCCCAAGGTAAAAAGAGTACTTGATATTTTCTAGTCTGGTCTGTTGATAAGATTTTTCCCACAGTTTATGCAGGAAGAATTAAGGAGATAATAATTTTACATAATTATTTTAAGAAGAAATGATGAAAAGTACTTGGATGCTATTTTATTTAATCATTAAGTCAATGAAGTGAGTCTAGTAGTAATATAATGATTTAATTTTCAAAATTATGGAAATATCCAGGAGATAAATTTTCTTAAAATTAGAAAAACATCACCTGACACTTTTATAAGTCTGAACATTCTCACAGAATTCAGCTCTTTGGAGATCATTGCGGTTAGCCTGCATGATTGCTGATAAAATTGCCATCAAATGGTTTAAGGCAACAAGGGGTTTACTCTCTTATGATAATCTGGTTAAAGTTCTTAGTCTAGCCTGACAGGAGAGCTCACACTAACACCAGGGTCAAGGGAACTGGTCACACCATATCTGTATAACAGCTGAGAGAGGAACAAGCCTTACTTTATAGACCAGAATATCTGGCCAAGTATACACAAGGATGCTGACTTCCTCAACCAGTTTCTGTATTTCATTCACCTGTCCAGGGCCTAGTTCCACCCACCGTGGGCTGGGCCTTCTCCATCAATTAGAATACTTCTTGCAGGTTTGCTCTGAACTTAACTCAACTACTAATTCTCTACAAATATGCCCAGAGCTCAAACCCTCAACCATCAAGTTGACACCTGTGCCTAAGTATGACAGAGATTATATTCCTAAATGGCCAAGTACTCAACTCAGTTGTACCCAGAAAAAAGCATACAGTTAATTTTTTCTATTTCTTGTTTTAAAAAAGTCTACATTAATATTTCCTAGCTTTTCAAAATTCTTATGGTACAATATCAAGTTGTTGATAGTATATTTATAGCATCACATAGTGATTGTGTTTGTAAGTTTCTAAAGTGCAACAGTTTGCACATTTTTGATATGTAGCCTCTTGTGGCACTAGTGATAATTAAAATGAAAATCTCATATAGATAGAGTTGGTTGATAAGAACCAGATAGAGTTGGCCTATAATTTCATAAGTATTTGCATAGCTATTCATACTTTTTTGAGTTATGGTGACATGTGACTCATCATATGAGCATATGATTGAGTATTCTGCTTCAAAGATCTACATGTAGTGGAAAGGCCACATATTAATTTTATAGTGAACTATGCATTCAAAGGTGTTTACCCTCAGGCATGGATTTCACAGTGTGTTGAGTTTCAGATCAGTTATTCTTGTGATACTACTACCATGTCTTTCAATTCAGCACAAAACACTTCTCAGTTCATAATTTTCAGATTTATTTTCTTCTCATAATAATTTTGGTATTTAAGTCAAAAGTATAACAATTCAGAATTTCACGTTTTTTCTTCAGACTGAAATACTATATGTTAGAAGTTATTTTTGAGTAACTTGATCAACAAGAATATTAAAATTACTGCAAAAATTCTGAAGACTTCCATGAAAAATGAAGGAATGTAAATCACATTATATTCATTAAAAGTCTAGGACGCATTCACTGTGTTACAAGAAATCCTGGCAGTATGATCTAAATATCAGCATGACTGTGAGAAAAGTTATTTATCATATTCTTCAACACAAGCCATGTAAATATATACATTGTGCTGTGGGAAGGTGGCTGGATAAGAGCTTCTGTGTACTTGTTTCACTTGCAGTGAAATTTATATGTCTCAGCATAACTTGGAAGAAATCCAGTGTTGTACACTCCTCTAAAAATATATCACATTAAGAAACTGTCAACTTATTAAAATTTTAATAAGGTTTAGTAGGAGTTTTTATGATACATGTTTGTATGAATAGTTTAGAATTATTTGTGATTAATAAGTTGATTAAAAATAAATGCATGTATTGGAGTTATTATCAAATATATACTTTAATTTGTTTGCATATTTTCTGTGATGTTGCTGCACATATATTTGCTAAGACTGTGTTTGTATCAGTGATAATACAAAGGAAGGAGATCAGTTTCATCTGAAAAGTCACAGAATTAGAAACATCAACGCCTAGTTTAGTAAGGACTTCTATTCTAATAATTAAGAGTCCAGGACAATTGAAATAAAAACTGATTTTCATTATAAAAATCTACTTATGTTTCTTTTGTCATCTTACACTTCTGAATGATTTCCTTCATTGCTCATGAGCCACACTCATTCCAATGGATGTGCTTAAGGTTGAGTAACAATATCCTCTTCGAAAAACATGTGCAAATACGTCTATGTGTATATGTGTTTATGTGTATATGTGTATGTGTGTGTTGTGTGCCTGGGGTATTCATGCACATGTGTGCTGTGTATGTAGAGGTCACAACTCAATGCTAGGAATCTTCCTGAATAGTTCTTCACAGGGTTGGTCACTGAACCTGGAGTTTATTCCTCTAGCTTGCCTGGTTAGCAATTCTGAGGAGTCTGACTGTGTTTGTTTTGTTCATCTAATGCTGAGTTTATAGGCAAGTACTGCCAGACCTAGATTCTTATGGATTGATGCACAGGTCCTAATGCTTCTGTGACTGTAATGTCTGAGTCCCCAGGCCTAACAATTTTCTGTGCTTCAGGGCTAATGATTATCTGGTTTATACTTCCCAGTTTGGGGTTCTGGGAGTAACTGAACATCTGAAAGCTCTATCAGAATCTATAGGAAGTGATAAAAACTAGATGGAATCAGGTAATACTTGCTTAACCTTAGGTTCACGGGATAATGAATTAGAATATTCAAGCTGCATGCATGTATGACAATAGGTTGTGTACTAGTCAGGGTTCTCTGGAATTGATAGAATATATATATATAACTTTATTAAACCAACTCACAATAAAAACAGTGTCCTTCAAAGTAACTGCCCATAGCTGCTTTGTTCTCGATCTGAATGTCTCACAAAACCTAAGGATCTTTAGAAAGTCTTGAGCCTTTATCATGCTAGAGTGTTGAAGATGGGCTCCAAATCTAGGATAGATGGCAGCCAGGCCAAAGACACTGATCTCTGATGTTGGTGAAGAACAACTGTGCTCCTACTTCAGTTATGAAGAGCAGCAAGGCCCAAGAGAACAGGCTCCAAAGGCAATGTGAACAGCAACAAGTCAAAAAGGGCCCAGCTCGAATTAGTCAAGGATAGAGGCAGCAGTGGCAGCAGGAATAAAGAAGGCAACGACATTTGACACAGCAGGGACTCTACAACAAGTTGACACAGGGTAAGAGAAGACCAAGGTTCTATTCCTTGCAATTTCCTTTATCTGATCCACCATTGGAAAGCACTACCCCTATGGGCTGGGTTTTCCATATCAATTAAACAAGCACTTGCAGGCTTATTCAGGGGTCTGCTCCAGTCATTCACTCTTCGCAGCTGTAGTCCCAGTCAGCTTGCAACTGTCAAGTTGATCACTGAATCTAACCATCATGTGTTTTAAAAAAAGGGAAAAATAATCATTTAAAGCCATTCTTCCTATCATGATGTCTACCGTTAATTCCATATATATTTCACTATTTGAACTTCTTGTCATGATCATTCATTAATTTATTAAAGCAAGGAAGCTTAAAAAATGAAATAATATTTAAAAGCAGAAAAAATTTCCTTTTCATAATTGAAAATTAATCACACAGATTTGATGAACTTTCTAGAATGGAGTTGTAATTAGATAGTTAATGGATAGGCACTTCTTCCCCTCTTATTTTTTTTAGCACTTGAATATTTTATGTGGAGGAATTCAAATGTTATGTGTAGGCGAGTAATGCACAGATGGTCTTTGCATTACCTGTTATGTGATGGCCATATAAATATTTTCTAATATTATGCAAATATATGACATTCTGACTAAAGCACGTGCTTTGAGATTTATTTATAATGATATTTCAAAAGAAATAATGTAATAGAATTTTTGGTCCATGAAACTATATTCCAGATGTTCTGTTGTACTTTTTCAGATGTGGCTCATTTTAAGGTCTGTATAGTAGAAAAGAATCAGATATTTATTCATAGATGACTAAACAAATTTCTTGGAGAACAGTGATTGATATTCGTGTTGGAGCATATTGCTGTTTTGTCAATGAGGTATTAACAATGCATTTTAAAACTAATAGAATCATGCTTATACAATATGTGTTATATGACTTTCCTGATACTGTGTTTTCTCTTCAGGCAATATAAATCTTTTGCCTTTTTAATGTTCACTTCACTAAACCAAGTCAGGAACTTGGCAGAAAAATTGTTCAAACAGTAGTTAATGTAATCCTCACACCATTTTTAGAGGCAGTTGCTCTAAAATGAGAAAACAGAAAAAGGGAAAGAAGTGGGAGGGGAATTGGATTTGGGTGACTTTGATTGGTGGTAAAAAATGATTAACAGATCTGTTTTTTGTCTAATGCAGTGGAAAGCCATGTACTGTTGGTATGTGAAGGCTGATAACATGGAGTGTTTACGGTGGTGAGCATTTATTCCATTAATTTAATTTGTTATTAAATGGGTTTTTAGTTTTATGAAGACTAAATTCTGCTTAAGCATTAAAATATCTCATATAATGATTTAATACAGAATTAACCATAGCTTTGCAAGTACTTTTGCTGACAAAGAAAGCCATTAATGCCAATTCTGTAAGAAAGGATAATCTGCCTCTTTTCATGACATTTACTCATTCCCACTCTGCCTTGTCCCCAACTACAGGGGAGGCTTTCAATCACTAGCAGAAAGATTTTCAATGTGATGTGATACACTCTCCCTAAAGAACTGTAGTTATAAGTTGGAATGTCACTGGACAGAAGAGAGCAGTTATTGTCAGTTATTCTTCAAATGAACTGCTGGGAATATCTAATTATGAAGTGGTTGCTTAATATTTAGAAGATAATCTCACTGGGGATTGGAAAATTCACTAAATACTGTTGTGCTCCTTATACTCCTTAAGCATTAATTGCTCTTCCCTGCAATATCTGGCTAGACACTGGTGGATATGGAAGATAAGTGACTTCACCAGTATCATGTGTCAATGGAGTTACTATAGGTTAGTTTTGTTACAAAATTTTTGGTATTTTGTCTCACATTGAATGAAATTCCTTCTTTGCTTAAACTGATCTCCAGAAAAGGTGAATTCCTCATTTGCCATTAAAATGACTGTTAAAAAACAACAATTCATGTGCAGGAATTATCTGCTTATTCACTTGGAATAGGACATGTGCATATTAATAATGTACACAAAGAATCAAATTAAGCAGACACAAGCTTGAAGTAAATAGAAAACATGGCTGTAATGTTAGTTGAAATCCCTCAGGGTCCAAATATGTGAATGCAGCTGGACTTCAGAACAGATTTTAGAAATAGCTCATGGCTTCTTCTCTCAAATATTTTCTTGGTTTATTTTTCACTCATTTTAATTTTAATTTTTGGAAAGACGGTGCTGTACCTCTCAGTTTATATGAATGAATGTTGTTATTTTTAGTTTATGAATTTGTAGATAATAAACCTAGTAACTAAATTAGTAACTCAGAGTTCTAATTTTGCATTCTCATGAGGAAGAGTCTAATAGATTCGATAAAGTGCTCTTCTATCACCCATTTGATTTTTGTCAAGAGAACAAATATGACTACAGAAAATATGGATATGAAGCATTCCAAGAACCGAGCCTCCACACAGATTATTCAAGAGCTTCCTGGCACAAATGGATATTTAAATAATAATTAATAAATGACAAGGCAAGACAAACACAAAAAAAACCAAAAGAATAATACCATACTCCCCTAGTCTTGTTCTCTCATGATTACTGTGAAATAAGTATGATTTTTTTCAGTGGTGGAAAAGTTGTATAATTATTATGGTTATAAGTTATGGCTATATATGAATGTTCTTTCATTTTGCTATATTAATTTAATTGTTATTGGTGATATTACATTGGTTTGAACATGAGTTGCTCCCTGCAGACTGACTCATGTGCCTGAACCCGTAGCTGCCCCTAATGTTTGGGGTGATTACAACACCTTTAAGAGTTAAAATCTTGCTGCAAAGGCATATGGGAGTAGCAAGTTGGAAGTTTGGTGGCTCAGCCCTGCTTCTTCTTGCTTTTGCTCTCTGTGCTGACTGGAACTGGCTTCCTGCTTCTGCTTCCAGCCTTCTATGTGATTCCCACCATAAAGGACTATATCGATTCTGAATGTATAAATGAAATAAAAGTCTTTTATTCCCTTAAGCTATTTTTGTATGAATATTATCTCATAGCAACAAAGGAAAAGTAACTACAATTATAATGCAAAATGATAGGATTCTATGTATAGATTATTTTAATTCAAAATGGTTTTCATGATAAGCTATGTAAAATACTTTGGTTGTTAAAAATTAAAACAATTTGAATTTATATTATTATTATGTTTTATATTATGAATTATGTTAAATTTAAAATTATTATAGGGGGCTGGAGAGGTGGTTCAGGGGTTAAGCCTCTGCCTTGCAGGTGGAAGGTACTGAGTTCAGATCCTAGACCCCAAGTATAGACTCAAGGCTGAAGCCGGGTTCCTGTGTGTAAGGCGGAGACTGTGAATCCCAGGGAAGAGTAAACAAGGAGGAGGTGGAGGCAGTCCATGGTGGTTCCTGAATTCGTCTGTGGTTCTACACACACATACACACACACACACACATACACACACAGACACACACACACACACACATGCACACACACACAATTTTTTAAACATTTTTTATTATTATTTCCGCTCATACAAACTTAATAGGTTCACCGGTTCCCTCCCTCCCTCCCTCCTCCTTCCCCCGACTCCTCTGCACCCCCTCCCCTCACCCCTCCCTCTCCATCCCCCAGTGCCTCCCCCTCTCATCCCCGGAGCATCCTTTAATGTGCATGCCAGACTCTCCACTGGGTCCTCCTCTGCGAACAAGACCCAGTGGCATTTCCCTGAACCCTTTCTGTGTTCCCCTTAAGCATGGGAACACTACCGTGGCTGTCAATCCCTTGCCTCCAAGGATCCTAGTGCCTTTAGCAAACGCTAGACTTTGTGGGGTCAATAGTGTGTTGGACATTGTGCAGGGCATGCAAAGTCCAAATGTGATTGCTTTGGCCCTAACTTGTGTGGAGTATCTTGCATATCATTACTCCTCCCATCCTTGTGCTCTTCCAATCTTACCACCCCCTCTTCCGCAAATTGCCCTGAGCTTCAGGATGAGGAGAGATTAGGCTGGGCTAGTTCCAGATGATTGATATAGAGTCTCTGATGTTCTGAATTTGTTGATTTTTTTTCAGTTTTGCTGCTCCTGCAATGCCCTTGGTTCCATCCTGATGGGTATTGGATTTCACCCCACCGGCCAGAGATAAAAAGCTGTTAAATTAGAGTCTTATTACAAGAGCGTGTTCAAAGGTAGATGGAATAAAAGAAGGAGACTGTGGTGAGGGGGGTCAGTCTCCCATTGCAAAATGGTTACTTTCTATCTGCCAGACTATATGTACTCCCCATCTGGTGAGCTCATACCCCCCCCCCCCAGTTACAAATGATCAGGAAGGAAAGTCTGTGAACTTAAACAGGTGTTTCATTCCTTACTTGCAGTCCTTGATGGTGGCCTATTTTCTCTGCTGTAACAGGTTCCCCTCTCTCCTTGTTTCTGGTGTGGTCCTCCTTCCCCACCCCTTTCTGTGGGTTGCCTTTGTGGTGGAGTTACAATCTCTTTATCTGAGCAGAAGCTCTTTAATTTCACAAGATCCCATTTGTTGAGTGTTGGTTGTAGTGACTGCTATTTGATGTCCGTTTAGGAACTGCTGGCCTAGCCCAATCAGCTCGAGGGAGTTCCCTACCCTTTCAACTAAGGTTTTTATATAGTGAGGACCTTTATCCATTTGGAATTAATTCTTGTACATGGTGACAAGTATGGGTCCAGTTTTGGTTGTATTGACTGTGCCATTGGATTTCCATTTAGGAACTGTTGGCCTAGCCCAATCAACCAACTCAAGGGAGGTCTATACCCTTCAACTAAGGTTTTTATAGTCTCTGGCCCTATATCAAGGTCCTTGATCCATTTGGAGTTAATTCTTGTACATGGTGACAAGTACGGGTCCAGTTTTAATCTTCTGCATGTGGAGATCCAGTTTTGCCAGCACCATTTGTTGAAGATACTTTTCTTTTTCCATTGGATATTTTGGGCCCCTTTGTCAAAGATCAAATGGCTGTAGTTGTGTGGGCTTTTATCTGGGTCTTCAACCCTTGTCCACTGATCTGTGTGTCTATTTTGGAGCCAGTACCAGGCTGTTTTTACAACTATGGATTTGTAGTAAACGAAGGTTTGGTATGGTTATACTTCCAGCAGTGTTTTTGTTACTTAGGATTGTTTTTGCTATCCTAGGTCATTTGTGCCTCCATATTAATTTTGAGATTGTTTGGTCAACTTCTTTGAAGAATTGCTTTGGGATATTAATTGGTATAACATTGAATATGTATATTGCCTTTGGTAGGATGGTCATTTTTACGATGTTGATTCTGCCAATCCAGGAACATAGGAGGTCTTTTCACTTTCTGGTGTCTTCTGTAATTTCTTTCTTTAGGATTTTTAAAATTTTCATTGTAGAGGTTACTTCCTTGGTTAGGTTTATACTGAGGTATTTCATTTTTTTAGGGACTATAGTAAATGGGATTGTTTCTCTCAGGGCATTTTCCCTTCTTTCATTCTGGGCATATAGGAAGGTCACAGATTTTTGTACATTTATTTGTATTCTACCACTCTGCTGAACTTCTGTGTTAGTTCCAGGAGCATCCTGGTGGAGTTTTGGGGATCACTCAGATATAAGATCATGTCATCTGCAAATAGAGATATCTTGATTTATTCTTTGCCGATTTGAATCCCTTTTATGTCCCTTTCTTGCCTTATGGCTTCAGCTAAGACTTCAAGTACAATATTGAATAGAAGTGGTTGAGAGTGGACAGCCTTGTCTAGTTCCTGATCGAAGTGGGAATGCTTCCAATTGTTCCCTATTGAGCATAATCCTTGCTGTTGGCTTGTTGTATACTGCTTTTACTATATTGATAAAGGTTCCTTCCATTTCAATTGTCTCTAGGGTTTTGATGATAAAGGCCTGTTGGATCTTGTCAAAAGCTTTTTCTGCATCTATCGAGAGTATCCTGTGTTCTTGGACTTTGGACTGGTTTATATGATGAATTACATTTATTGATTTCATAAGCTAAACCAACTTTGTATGCCTAGGATAAAGCCTACTTGATCCCCGTGAATGATCTTTTTGATATGTTTTTGAATCCGATTTGCTAAGACATTATTGAGAATCTTTGCTTCTATGTTCATCAAAGAGACTGGCCTATAGTTTCCTTTTTTTAAGTGTATCTTTATTAGGTTTTGGGATTAAACCGATGTTAGCTTCATAGAAGGAATTTGGTAGTGTTCCTTCCTTTGCTACTTGATGGAACAGTTTAAGGAGTATTGGTGTTATTAACTCCTTAAATGTCTGATAGAACTCTGTGCTGAATCCATCTAGTCCAGGACTTTTTTTGGTGGTAAGATTCAAGATTACTTCATTGATTTCCTCATATGTTATAGGACTATTTAAATAATTCACAACTTCCTGATTCAATTTAGGTAAGCTGTGTTTACTTAGAAATTCATCCATCTCTTTTGTGTTGTCAAACTTCACAGAGTATAAGTTTTTGAAATATGATGTTATAATTCTCTGGATTTCTTGGGTATCAGTAGTGATAACTCCATGTTCATTTCTAATTTTGTTAAAATTTGGGTTTTCTCTCTATTGCTGTTGGTTAATTTAGCCAGGGGTATATCAATCTTATTGATTTTTTCAAAAAACCAGCTTTTTAACTGGTTGTATCGTTTTCCTAATCTGAATTTCTGATATATCTCCTCTTATTTTCCTAATCTCCTCCCTTCTGTTGCTTTTGGAATCGGATTGCTGTAGTGTCTCTAAAGCTTTAAGCTGCATTGTTAAATTATTTATTTCTGATGTTTCCATTTTTTTGATGTAGGCATTAAGAGCTATGTCCTACTTCTTAGGACAGCTTTCATTGTGTCCCAGTGATTTTGGTAAGTTGCATTTTCAGTATCGTTCTTTTTCAGGAAATCTTGAATTTCCTTTGTAATTTCTTCCTGAATCCAATTCTCATTCAGCATCATAGCGTTAAGTTTCCAGGAGTTAGTGTATTTTCTGTGTGTTGTGTTGTGGATGTCCAGCTTTAGACTATGGTGGTCTGATAGGGTACAGGCTAGAATTTCAACTTTCCTGTGTATGTGGAGATTCATTTTGTAGCCCAATATGTGGTCTATTTTGGAGAAAGTTTCGTGTGCTGCTGAAAAAAATGTGTATTCTTTTGTGTGTGGGTGAAAAGTTCGATACATATCTTTGAGGTCCATTTCAGTAGGAGTTTGATTAATTTCCAAAGTGTCTCTGTTAAGTTTTTTACCTGTTGATCTATCTCATGTTGAGAGGCAGTGCTGAAATCCCCATGAATTATTGCTTTGGGGTTGCTTTTTATTTTAGATTTTGTAGGGTTTGCTTAATGAATGTGGAGCAGCCCTTATTGGGTGCATATATGTTCAGTATTGTGAAGCCTTCCTGGTGAATTGTACCTGTGACAAAAATACAGTATCCATCTGTGTCTCTTATGATTTTTTTTGGTTTGAAGTCCACTTTGTCTGACAGCATAATGGCCACCCCTGCCTGTTTCCTGATTCCATTAGCTTGCAGAATTTTGGACCAGCCTTTTATTTTTAAGATGTGCCTACCTTTTGTGGTGAGATGGGTTTCCTGCAGGCAGCAGATTGATGGCTTGTGATTTTTAATCCAAGTTTGTAATCTGTGTCTCTTGATTGGTGAGTTGATTCCATTGACATTTAATGTTTTAATGGAGTAATTATTTTTAATACCAGACATTTTTTATGTTTAGTGGCTTTTATAAGTGTATTGTTTTACTGTTAGGTTTTGGTGGTATTATGCTTCCTTTCTGTCCTTGTGGATATGCTTTTTTTTTTCTTCAAGCTTTAGTATCATTTCTAACATTTTTTTGATGTGTTTTAAATTTTTATTTTATTCTATTTTATTTTATTTTTTAACATTTTTATTATTATTTCTGCTCATACAAACTTAATAGGTACACCAGTTCCCTCCCTCCCTCCCCCCTGAACCCCCTGCTCCCCCTCCCCTCCCCCTTCCCCCACCAATTCCCAGAGAGTCCTTTAATGTGCATGCCAGATTCTCCTCTGCACCCTCCTCTCTGATGACATACAAGGACCCAGTGGCATTTCCCTGAACCCTTTCCCGTGTTCCCCTTAAGCATAGGAACACTACTGTGGCTGTCAATCCCTTGCCTCCAAGGATCTTGGTGCCTTTAGCAGATGCTAGACTTTTTGAGGTCAATAGTGTGTTGGACATTGCACCGGGCATGCAACGTCCAATTATGATTGCTTTGAGGGGACCATGTTACAGCAGAGAAAATAGGCCTCCATCAAGGACTGCAAGTAAGTAATGAGACATTTCTAACATTTTTTAAAGGCCTGGTTTGGTGGACATGTATCCCTTCAAGTTGTCTTTGTGTTGGAAAATTTTTCTTTCTCCCTCGATCATGACAGATAGTTTTGCAGGGTATATCAGCCCTGGTTTGTCATTTTTGCCCATTCAATACTTGAAGTCCATCTCTCCAACATTTCCTGCTTTTACTGTTTCCATTGAGAAGTCACTTGTTATTTTAATAGGTTTACCTTTAAAAGTGACATTTTTTTTCCCTTGAAGCTCTCAGCACCATTTCTTTGTTTTGAATGTGTAGTGTTTTAGCTATTATTTGCCGTGCTGAGTTTCATTTTTGGTCATATTTGTTTGGGATGCAGAATGCCTCTTGTATATGGATGGACCTCTCTTTTTTTAGATGAGCAAAGTTTTCCTTGATGATAGTTTGAAAAATTTCCTTAGGTGTCGTATTTTGGGATTCTTGCTCTGGTATTCCATGAATATGCATGTTAGGCTTGTTTAGCGTGTCTCATACCTCTTGAATATTTCTCTCAAGTATCTTTTTGGCTTTAACAACCTCTTCTATTGAGCTGGTTAATACTCCCACTTTGTCTTCAAGGTCTGAAATCTATTTTCTGCTTCATTAGTTCTGCTGATAAGACTCTGTGTTGAGTTCTGGGTTGAAGATAACTTGTCTTTTAGTTCAGTTTTAAACTCTGCTTGAGTCTGTTTTAACTGCTCTAAGCCTATTTTTGTTTCTTGAACTGTTTTTCTCAACTTCTCTATGTGTCTGTTGTGTTCTTCTTCAAAATGGTTGATGCGGTTATTTAACTCCTCCCAGATTTCCTCTTTCATAATATTGAAAATGGTAATGATAATATTTTGAAAGTCGTTATCTTAGTACAGGCTTTCTTTGCTATTTTCTGTGGATTTTTTCTGGTTGGAGTCTATCATTATGGGGTTAATTCCTTCAGTGGGAGATTTATTTTCTTGGGTTTGTTTCTCATGGATTTGCACTTTGACTTGGGCATTGTTGTTTTATCTCTTAAGACCTTCTTTCATTTTCTGTGTGTTTTTGACTGAACTGAATTATTTGGCCTGTAGCAGCTCCTGCTCTGACTGGCTGGTGGGAGGAACTGGGACTATTGGGTTACTTGGGGTTTAGAGGGTGAGCAGGGGGTGCTTACCTAGGGCTCAGTATGTCCTGGTTGGACTGCAAGTGTCCTGGGTGTGTGGGGAAAGGGGAGAAGTGCTGGTGGTGGGTGCAATTAACCTGTGGAACTGGGGTATAGTCCAGGGGTCCTTCCCGGCCTTGAGTAGCACCTGTTCTGACTGGCTGGTGGGAGGAGCTGGGACTAGTGGGTTACCTGGGGTTTCGGGGTGAGAAAGGGTTACTTACCTAGGGCGCAGTGTGTCCTGGCTGGCCTTCGGGTGTCCTGGGGGGGTGGGGGAAAAGGATGACCACTTCTATTCAATATTATACTTGAAGTCTTAGCTGAGGCCATAAGACAAGAAAGGGAGATAAAAGAGATTCAAATCAGCAAATCAAAATTCGAGTTATCTCTATTTGCAGATGTCATGATCTTATATACCTGAGTGATCCCATAACTCCACCAGGAACTCCTGAAACTAAAACAGACGTTCAGTAAGGTGGCAGGATACAAAATAAACATACAAAACTACATGGCCTTCCTAGATTCCCAGAATGAAAGAAGTGAAAAAGTCCTGAGAGAAACAATCTCATTTACTATAGCCCGTAAAAAACCAGAATACCTTGGTATAAAATAAACCAAGGAAGCAAGAGACTTTTACAATGAAAACTTTAAAACCCTAAAGAAAGAAATTGCAGAAGACAACAGAAAGTGGAAAGACCTCCCATGTTCCTGGATTAGCAGAATCAACATCATAAAAATGACCATCCTATCAAAAGCAATATACGGATTCACTGTTATACCAATTAAAATCCCAAAGCAATTCTTTAAAGAAATCAACAAAACAATCTCAAAATTCACATGGAGGCACAAAAGACCCAGGATAGCAAATACAATTCTGAGATACAAAAACGTTGCTGGAGGTATCACCATACCAACCCTTAGTGTATACTACAAATCCATAGTTATGAAATCAGCCTTGATCTTGCCTCAAAATAGACACATAGATCAATGGATAAGGCTTGAAGACCCAGATATAAGCTTATAAAATTATAGCCATTTGATCTTTGACAAAGGGGCCCAAAATATCCAATGGAAAAAGAACAGCATCTTCAGCAAATGGTGCTGGCAAAATTAGATGCAGAAGATTAAAACTAGACCCGTACTTGTCACCATGTACAAGAATTAACTCCAAATGGATCAAGGACCTTGATATAGGGCCAGAGACTATAAAAACCTTAGTTGAAACGGTATAGACCTCCCTTGAGTTGGTTGATTGGGCTAGGCCAACAGTTCCTAAATGGAAATCCAATCGCACAGTCAATACAACCAATACTCAATAGATGGGATCTTTTGAAATTAAAGAGCTTCTATTCAGATAAACAGATTGTAACTGGAGCACAAAGGCAACCCAGAGAATGGGAGAAAATCTTCACTAACCACATATCTGATAGAGCTCTATTATCCAGAGTGCACAAAGAACTTAGAAAACTAAGTACCAAGGAAACAAATGGTCCAATTTAAAAATGGGCTTTGGAACTTAAAAGAAACTTTACCAGGGATGAAAATGAAATGTCTAACAAATATATTAAAAAATGCTCTGCACCCTTAGCCACCAGGGAAATGCAAATCAAAACCTCCCTGAGATATCATCTCAATCTGGTTAGGATGGGAAAAATCCACAAAGGAAACACCACCAAATGCAGGAGAGGATGTGGTGAGAAGGAACTTTCCTCCATTGCTGGTGGGACTGAAGGCTTATACAATCACTCTCATGAGCTGTCTGGCAATTGTTAAAAAAGTTAAAGATTGAAATGCCATATGATCCTGCTATTCCACTTCTGGGAATAATCCCCCATACATCAAAAATTCACCTTGATAGCACAAGCACATTCATAGAAGCACCGTTTATGATAGCAAAGTAATGGAACCACTCAAATGCCCAACAGTTGACAAGTGGATAAGGAAATATGTGGTACATTTATACAATGGAATACTACTCAGCCATCAAAAATGATGAATTAATGAAATTTTCCAGGAAATGGATGGAATTAGAAAAAAGTTATATTGAAGGAAGTATCCCAGACACAGAAAATTAAGTGCCATATGTGCTCCATAATAGGTGGATCCTAGTACCAAACCTACTTAGTGACACACTCAAAGATAAATCACTGTAATACCCACAGTAATTGCAAAGGTTATAAACAGGCGGGAAGGGGAAGGAGGGCACTGCCAGAAACATGCAGAAAGCAGATCATGCTATAGCAGAGAAAACAGGCCACCATCAAGTACTGTAAGTAAGTAATGAGACATTTGGTTAAGGTCACAGACTTTCCTTCCTGGTCACTTGCAACTGATGGGGTTTGATCTCAATAGAAAGGGAGGGCATAGAGTCTGGCAGATAGAAGTGACCATCCTGCATAAGGAAAATATGGTACATCTATACAATGGAGTACTACTCAGCCATTAAAAATGATGAATTAATGGAATTTGCCGGGAAATTGATGTCATTAGAAACAATTATATTGAGTGAAGTATCCCAGACCCAGAAAATTAAGCACTGTATGCACTCCCTAATAGGTGGCTCCTACTACCAAACCCACTTATAGACACTCAAGGATAAATCTCTGTTAATTCCTACAGTGATTGCAAGGATTATGAACAGGAGGAATGGAGTAGGAGGGCCACACCAGAAACAAGGAGAGAGGTGACCATGTTACAGCAGAGCAATAGGCCACCATCAAGGACTGCAAGTAAGTAATAAGACATCTGGTTAAGTTCACAGACTTTCCTTCCTGATCATTTATAACTGATGGGGTATGATCTCACCAGAAGGGGAGGGCATATAGTCTGGCTGATAAAAAGTAACCATTTTGCAAATGGGTGATTGACCCCTCCCTCACTGCGGTTTCCTACTTTTACTACAACTACCTTTGAATATACTCTTATAACAAGACTCTAGTTTAACAGTTTTTTATCTCTGGCCAGGGGGTGACATCCAATACCCATCAGGATGGAGTGAAGGGCATTGCAGGAGCAGCAAAACTGCAATAGAAAATCAACAAACCATAATCTAGAACTTCAGAGACTCTATATCAACCACTTGGAACTAGGCCAGCCTAATCGTTCCCCATCCTGAAGCTCAGGGAAATTTGTGGAAGAGGGGGTGGTAAGATTGTAAGAGCACAAGAATGGGAGGAGCAATGATATGCAAGATGCTCCACAAAAGTTAGGGCTGAAGCAATCATAATTGGACTTTGTATGTCCTCCACAATGTCTAACACACTACTGACCCCACAAAATCTAGCATTTGCTAAAGGCACTAGGATCCTTGGAGGCAAGGGATTGACAGCCACAATAGTGTTCCTATGCTTAAGGGGAATAAGGAAAGGGTTCTAGGAAATGCTACTGGGTCCTTGCACCTCATCGGAGAGGAGGACACAGAGGAGAGTTTGGCATGCACATTAAAGGATGCTCCAGGGTTGGGACGGGGAGGCACTGGGGGATGGGGAAAGAGGGGGGAGGGAGGGGACTGCTGTACCTGTTAAGTTTGTATGAGTGGAAATTAAAAAAAATAAAATAAAAAAGAAGGTAACCATCCTGCAAATGGGAGACTGACTCCGCCCTCACTGTAGTCTTCTAGTCTTATTCCTTCTACCTTTGAATCTACTCTTATAATAAGACTATTTTAACAGGTTTTTATCTCTGGCTAGGAGGTGACATCCAATACCCAGCATGATGGAGCCAAGGGTGATGCAGGAACAGCAAAACTGGAAGAAGGAAAAAAAAAAGAATAACAAACCATAAGTCAGAACATTAGAAATTCTACATTAATCACAGGAACCAGGCCAGCCTAATCCTCAGCTGGTCCATCCAAAATCTCAGAAAAATTTGCAGAAGAGGGGGGTAAGATCGTAAGAACCTAAAGATCTGGAGGAGCAGCAATATGCAAGATACTGCACACAAGTTAGGGTCAAAGTAATCATAATAGGACTTTGTACAACCTGTGCAATGACTAACCTGTCATTGACCTTCCAAAGTCTAGCATGGATCACAGGCTCTAAGATCCTTAGAGGCAAGGGATTAATAGCCACAATAGTATTCCTATACTGAAGGGGAACACAAAAAAGAGCTCTAGGCAATGCTACTGAGTCCTTACACCTCATCTGAGAGTAGGACCCAGAGGGAAGTTTGACATGTACACTAAAGGATGCTCCAGGAATGGGGCAGAGGGAGAACTGGGAGAAAGGGAAGGAGGGGGGAAAGGAATAGGAAAAGTAGGGAAGGAGCAAGGTGATTTAGGGAGGGTTGGAGGGAGGGAAGAGAATGGGGTAACTATCAAGGTTTTATGAGTGGAAAAAAATTTAAAAATGGAGAAAAAAGAAACTGAAAATGAATTATTGAGCAAAAGTATTAAAAATTCATGAAAGAAAGAAAATTGAGGAAGCTATGAGAACATTGTCAAAGGGTTCAATATTTTTATTATGGAAATCTCATATGAGAGAAATGAAGTGGAAGGGAGCTTATTTGAAACAATATTGGCTAAAACCTTTTCAAATACATGCAATGATATGACTTCCCACATTTAAGAAGCTCAAGGATTCTAATTAGATTAGGCCCAAACAGTGTGAGATGCATTTTATTTTAACTTCAAAAATTCAAAGATAGAAAGACCTGAGAGCATAAAACTGTTAAAAGAATCTGAGAAAAATCTTCAGGATGCTGGATTTGATAATAATTTCTTAGGAAAGGCAAAAAAAAATGGAGCCAATATAAGCTCCAAATTAGACACATGGAACTATATCAAAGATTCAGATTTCTGGGTACTGAAGTAAATAATCAGCCAGAGAGATGACTCAGAGGTTAAGGTCTTTTCTCAAAAGGAAAAGGACCTGAGTTTGGAACCCTAGATCCCAATGTAAATATGTCAGGCAGATAATGGCCTTGCCCTACAGTTCTGGTTCTGGAAGACAGAGCCTGGAGAATTCCAAAATAAAGTTGAGAAGGAGGAAAAGCAATCTAGGATGATTCCCAAAGTCACCCATGTACCTACACAGACATACATACTCAAGTGCCCTCTTGTAAACACACTCTCATGCACATGTACACGTGTACACACCGCAGCACACAAACAATAAAGCAAAAAGCCAAATGAGTAGAATGTAGTGAATAGGGGAGACTCTCTGAAGACCACATATCAGTAAGGGCTTATCAATTAGAATATACAAATAAATCTGGTCACTGAATAAAAATATTTTACAAATAATAAACAGCTTGAGAATACAGATACATGTATATATCTGCAGAAACATTGTTTTGTTTGTATATGCACAAATATTTACTTGCTATATTATAAATAAGCATATTGAATGCATGTTATCAGTAACCAAGTTTGTGAATGTAAAATGTGTACTTGCTTTTGGAAAGTAAACAGAGGTTTGGAAAATTAAAATATAAGCATTATATTGCATTAGTCCATTTTTGTTAGTATAGTAGGATAGCTGAGTCAGGATATAAAGAAAATAGGTTTATTTTTGGCTTATTATTATTATTTAAAAAATTTTTTATTATTATTTATTCAACTGTACGCATGTGCGTGTGTATGTACAGGCTCGTGTGTGTGTCTGTGTGTGTGTGTGTCTGTGTGTGTGTAGAACCACGGACGAATTCGCGAACCACCATGGACGCCTCCACCTCCTTCTGCCCCGGGATTCACAGGCTCCGCCCTACCAGGACCAGAAGCGCAGGCCGACCCCGCTTCCGCCTGGCGTCTATACGTGGGATCTGGGATCCGAACTCACTGAACCACTTCTCCAGACCCTTATTATTATTTTTGAGATGAAAGGAGGAAGGTTCATATTTAGTGATGATATTTTGATTGTAGAGATCCAAATCAGGGCTGAGAATCACATAGCACAAGACAGAGTATGTGAATTATGCATGTGTGTGTTTAATGTTTCTGTTGTGGGGATTTAGGAATGAAGCATTTCCTCCATGACTAATGTGTTAGAGGCTTGATTTTCAGATGATAGTCTTTTGAGGTGGATCATGTGATATTGATGTAATTAATGGATAAGTATGCTGATGGATTCACAATTGGATGGACTATTGAGAAGCAATGGAAGTGTAGAATGAGTGCCTGGAGACAGTGGGCTGCTCTGGCAAACCCTTGACATCAAATATCGTCCTCGGTTCTTCCACTGTCAGCCTCTTTGTTTCCTGGAATCCTTGGGGTAACTGGTCTACCACATACTCCCACTCCTGCAAATAAATATATATTTAGAACATATGTACTAATTACTATATGTCTTAAATCTAGACCTCCTAAAGATTAGTTTTGCCAAGAGAAAGGATTAGAACTTCCTATTGAAATGCTATCACTAAACATAGTTAAAAGACAAAATGACAAGCAGAATCATCTATGTAGAAACCACATGCATTTCAGAATTGCAAAGAGAGCAATCAGCCATGAGATAGTTGGAATCAGAAGGGATAAGGAAACCACAGGCCAAATCTCAGCACAATGAGAGAATTGGGACACTACAGGAAGGTTTTACTCCCTGGTAGTGTCTTCAGTTACATCTTTTCTAATAGCACATGTCTTGAAGTTTTTCTGAAAATATCAAGTTTTCTTTAATATTTTGAATATACTGAAGATTTAATACAAATAAGCCACTTATATTCCAGGTATTAGTTCTTGGGAGACAGATGTTACATGGAAGGGAAAATAGATCTTTTATTAGCCAATGTAAATTATTGCAAGGATTAGAGCAAAGAATTATAGTGGTGAACAGAATGAACTGGTTAACCCTCCCTAGGTCAACAGAAACCATAAGATAGATGTATGTATATATGTGAGTTTGTGAGTGTATTTGTGTCTATTTGTGTATGTGTGCGTAGAAGAATATGTGGTAGATGGACATGTGAGTGTATGTATATATATTGTATATGTATACTTTTATGTATATGCATATATACATAAGAGGCCCTTCGTATCTATGGGATTTTCCAACATTGATCACATCAACTGTAAACAAAAAAATATTTGAAAAACTTGCACCGATGTGCAGACTTTTTTGATATTGCTTAATGAGCATAAAAATTATCTGCATAGCATTTCATTGCATTATATACTATAAATAATTTAAAGATTGAGTTATATGAATGATATGGATAGAGCATTGCAGATTATTATGTCATTTTTATATAAGGAACATGAGAACATGTAGAATTTTTTCCAGTTTTGAGGTATTATTTAAGAACAAATAAAGGAGACTATTCATTTTCTTCGCTGTGCAGCTTGGCATTGGGGTTGGTGACTCTGAGGGCCATCTGTGCTGCTCTGTCCACAATGGCTTTGTGGTTCTTGGAGGAAATATTGAAAATGATGTTTTCATAGTGAGATTTGCTGCACATCCAACTTCAGGACCACATCCCACTTCTTGACATTGAAGACCAGGAACTTTCTGAAGCCTCTGGGCAGTGTTTTTTTTTTTTTTTTTTCTTCCACAACCAATGTAAGGCATCAGAATCTGACCCTTGAATCTTCTCTGAACCCTGTTGTCAGTACTTCTGGGTTTCCACTAGTTACACTTAATTTTGACATTGGTGGTCTGACTGGTTCTGGATGAACTTCTTGGTCCTCTTTTGGATGATCTTACTCTTCACCAGAGGTCTGAAAGCAGCCATGATACCAAGCAGGAGGTGGTGGCCACCTTGCAAGCAGAACTGAAGAAGAGGGAGGTTCAGGCAGTGCGTCAAAATGTAGATTTTTAACACTAATCTATGTAGGTCCTATACGCAATCCCTTGTGGATATTGAAAGAACCAATTAGATTCTGGTGGGACAAAAGGAATTGCATAGTAGCAATATTACAGTCAACAGTTTTGCAGGGAAATAGTTTTTTTTAAATTCATCTAGCACAAAAAAATCATGTTTTTACGAACTCCTGGAAATGATTTTTATTTTGCTGTTTTGGAACTGGCTTTCTTGAAAAACGTTATTGAGATCCTTGGAAAAGTAGTAACTGATTAGTGAGAAATCACAAGAATATGATGGATGAAGCAAAATTTCTTAACTAAAGTTGTTTGACTTTTGAATAGTTGGGTCTTTATTGAGGGAGACTTCTGAAATTGAATAAGAAGAAATTGTTTTATTTAAAAACCCACCAATCTAAATGTTCTAACACCATTCCAAAAACTCTTTCACAGAAACACTGAGATTAATTTTTGACCAAATACTTGAACTCTGCGGCCTATCCAAGTTAATAAATAAAGCTAAACATCATGCAACATGACTGGGTTTCAGTTCACCTTCACCTATTTAGTCTCATCTATGTCTCTGACTTCAGAACTCAAGTATGTAGTATTTGGCATATTCCTTTTTTTGTCTTCAACTGATGTTGGCGATACCTAAGAAGTGATTCTCTGAGATTAGGATTAGGTAGAAATTTTTTTTTCTACTCTGCTTTGCAAATCATTGAATGTTTCATTATAAAAGAGAAATTACATAATGGAATCCTCAGAATGATAAAAAAAAAAACTTGGAAGGACAATTTTAGGCGAAGAAGAGATTTGATAGAGCATTTGTTACCAAATGTCGAAAACTATTGAATGAGACCCATCTTCTTTTGGTTTATAAAAAATGCAAAATATGCCTCTGTTCCAACTTAGATTAGTGCAAATTAATGTTTAAGATTTAGCTCTTAAAATCAAAGGATATATTAGGAATATTTTAAATTTTAATTAGTAATTCATTTGAATTCACTTGACATTATAAATAGCAATCAAAGAGATGCTACTTTCATTTCTTTATCTCTAGTTCTCTTTCTGGTGATACTTTCGCATATTGGGATTCTTCCTAGTCTACTGACACTTCTTGGTGGAACCAACTACATTTCCTTCTGAAGTTGCTTAAAATGTTTTATAGAAAATAATTACCCATACTCCTGACATTCAGGTTAAATGAGCATACTCTTTAATGAAACCTCAGCAGAATAAAACAAGTATGTGTAAGTTGACCAACTGTATAAAATGTTTGGAGCTTTAAAACTCTCTTAAATGTTTAAAATAATTTTGTAATTCAGTTACTAAAAAGTGAAGCCCTTAATGAATTCATTAAAGTGAGCCAGTTAGGAGGTATTTGTATTCACACACATGCAGAAGTACTGATAACCAGATATGTAGTATGCTTTCCATCATAGGTCTTAAGAAGTGATGTGTTGTTTTTGGTAGTGTTGTTACTGCTGAAAGCATTTCTGAAACTCTGTCCTCTTTTGTTTCTTTTAAAGTTAGGATATTATTTGATTTATCTATCTATCTATCTATCTATCTATCTATCTATCTATTTATCTATTTCTTTATTTATTTGTGAGTTTATGTTTATATCAGAAAGCACTGCATGTGACTGTGGAAGTCGAAGGGTGACTTTGGGAATCATCCTGGATTGCTTTTAACTCTTTTTGCTTTCTTCTGGGGTTTTCCAGTCTTTGCCTTCCAGAGTTGGAAATGCAGGCTGCTGCTATTTTATCTGGGGCTTTTGCATGGGTTATCAGATATGAGCTCAGGTCCTTGAGTTTTGGAGGCTAAGTCTTAATCCCTGAGCCTTCTCTCTAGACCTGGAACTCTGTTCTTGCAACTCTTTCTAGGAAACACACAATTTTATTGCTTTATCTATTTTTTCATTACTTTGAATAGATTATACATTTTCACTATTTGATAATATGTTTGCCTATACATAACTTAAGTGATTCATTTGTTGTAGAAACATAGTGATGAACATGCAGGTAAAATATTTTATAAGGTTAAGTACTGGATAAAATACTCTCTTCCATAAAATATCTACTTTAATTGAGGCAGGCAGAAAAATGCAAATTTTTTCCCAAGCTGAAAATAAAATAAAAATGTGTCTGCTGATATATTTAAACCTGTTGATTTAGGTGTCCATTTTCAAGAAGACATTTTTTTTCTTGAAACACTGACAGCAGTGATGAAAAACTACTTAAAAACTATTGTTGATACAACTTACAAAAAAGTACAGCTTTGTGCGTAAAAGTCATAAATTATCTTAATTATGTCAATGAAGAATCAGGTTATTTCGAAAGATGCAAAAGAAATCATGATGTAGAGACTTTTTTCTTTGTTATATTGATTTTTCTAAACTCTTTTAAAAACATTTCTTTGATGTCTTACAAAGAACAAAAATCCCAGGAGAGGAAAGAGCCAACTGTGTTAGTTTATACACATCCAGACTGTGCGTTTCCTTGTCTTGGGTTCATGGAGGCAATCTCACAGCATGACCTCTAGATAAAACAAGCAAAAGATAACCCAGAATAGGACAAACTAGAGTAGGCCAATTAAAAAAAAACTTATTAACAAGCAATTGCCAATTAGTAGTTTTTGCTTTGTGTGTTCGGGTTTGTGTACAGTATTCAAGATGGAGTTTAGCAGGTTGGACTGATCCTTTCCCCAGGTGCTGTTTGTTGGAAATGGCTGAGGAACTTCGGAGAAGAATCAGAAGCCATCATACAAGATGGTTTTAACTTATCCTGCATTATAAATTTAAAAATTGTTCTTATTGAAGTGAACTGTATTTCTATTTTAGTGAATTAGGAAAGCTCTTGATGACAATGAACCAAGCATGAAGTGGTGGTTCTGCAATGGTGTGACAGTCAGGTTGTCACTGTGGCAATGAGCAAAGGCGACAGCCTTATTAATAATGGGCCAATCTTATGGTGAGCCTGGGTGGGGAGACTGCTGTCTGGAAGTAGACTGCTCATCCATGTGAAGTAAATTAACTCTTTCTGGGCACCAGGGTACTGTACTATTAGGTACATTGAAACAATTTATTTGCCAAAGGCATCCTGGTGCCCTTGTCTGCTCCACATCACGGTAGGAATGGGCCTAATAAAAATCACATGGTGCCAAAAATTTTGTAAGGTCTTACAAATTTTAGGCAATAGTTTAATGAAGTGGCAAGGTTCCACAGTAGTTAAACCAGCTGAAACACTAGTACTGTCAATGCAAATTTCATCCTCAGTTTCTACAAGGCAGAGAAATTAGAACAAGTTGACAATCCCTGATGATAAATCACTCAGACCTTTCCTTTATGTGTTACTGATTTGTCAGACTTATTTCTTTCTTGTTCACTCAGGAAAGAGAAAAACAAACCAAAAATTTCTTTCATTTCTGGAAACAAAAAAAAAAGGGGAGAAAGTTGGCACTTAAAATGTAATATGTATATATTTTTCTATTGACTACTTATGTATTAACAAAACAGGTTATATTGGTACTAAATTAGAGGAGAGATGTATGCATTTTTATGTAGGATTAATGTGGAAGTATGTGAATTTATTTGGTGGGGAACAAGTATATTTGATTGCTGATTTGGATGACTGTGCAGCACTGATGCTCTTGGTGACATTTTTTAAAACTTTTTTTTTAAACCAGCTGGCACTCGGCCACTATTCTTGAGCTGAGAGAAGACCAAGTTTCTTGAATTAACTTGATTATAAAAGCAAAACACATTTAGCTTTAATATGTACTGCTAACATACATGTAAATATATAAAAATGTACTGAACAAAGAGTTTGTTTAAAAAAGTAAGAATATATTGTAAGATCTGGGACAATGATAGCAACATTTTGTTTTGAAACTGCCTTCTAATCTGCACTCACCTAAATCCATGATATTATACATGAGTTTATATGAATATAGCATTTACATATCAAACAAATATAGTATTCAAATTTGTGTTATTATCAAATTATTCTTCTTTGGACTTGATCCAAGCAGAATAAAATGAAATGAAATGAAAGCTTGATCATTTTTCCTCTTCATCCTTGAAAGGCAGTTGAAGCCATACTTTCAGAATGCTGTCAAGCAGGTATGCTGGGTGCTTTAAGCTGTGGATATGTGAGGAGCAATCATCTTGATTTTTTGCAGAGCACGAGTCATGCTAATTTCTGCCATCAACAAATTTGATTAAATTCAAAGAGGGTAAACAGCCCTTTTTTCTAACTCACAGCATTCCTAATGTTTAGAAACAGAAAATTTCCTAACTAGAAGGCTTTCCTAACATGGATTCAGGCTGCATCTTTTCTAAAACTCCCAAAGGAAACAAAATGAATTTTCTCACAATTCATTTCATTTCTATGCAAAAAGACTGTGACATTAATCATGAGCTTTCTGTTTCATTTTTGTTGTTGCTTTTGCAAGATACAATGACCAGTCTTCTTGTATTCAGGGTGGAGTTTATCACAATCATCTAAGTCATTTTAGCACCTAAGATCAGTGCCAAAACATCTGGTTTGGAAAGTTAAAAAAAAGTGAAATAAACACAACAAAGCAACTTACAAGCTTGTGAAATTTAAATTGGACAAATATTTTATTTTATTGTTAAAAACAAAATTGATATATTAGGATGGAAACATTTCACTTGGATATTTTCCCTTGTTTCAATTTTTTAAAGCAAAAAGCATGCATTCCTTAATTAGTGTTCACATAGAAAATAGTATTCTGAATACATGTGTCTGGAATATTCCAACATGTGCTTGCATTCAGTAAGCAGCTGCTATGAGATATTCACAGAGGTATTTGTTGATGTAAAAAATGTTTTGGAATAAAACTATTTGAGAGTAGCTGAGTCTTTCTATGACCCTGGTAAAAGTATAGAACAAATCTATCGGCTAAATGTTCTCGTCATATCTGTGTATCATTTAATTTAGCTTTGTACATCTTCCAGTGATGTTATGCAAAAATACTGGTATTTTGAGTTGCAACATAGGAAAAGATAGCGAAAATTGCATTTAAAAATCCATCTTGGAAAATTAATGTTGAGGTAATTTACTTGTGAGGGTGTGAAAATTGTAGTTAATCATCTTAAAATCAACACCAAAAGCAGATACCACCATCTCATAAAATAAACATGCCGTGAAAGGGTAACATGCACATTAACCACAGACTGAGTCTTCAGCCAGTGCAACATGGTGAGAAGCAAGACTCACTGTGGTGTGTTGTGCAGTCGAAGCCATTAGCCATATGGTGCAGAGTGAAGAGTGCCTCTGTGGCTGAAGCGGTTCTATCTTGTATGGTTTATTAAATAATTATGCAATGGGAAGTAGCACTTTCATAATTATGGCTGTTCTAAAATATCTTTGTTAATCTAACTGCATTTACCAGGTTAAAAGATGCAAGCGCCATGTGGTCTTCATGCTTTGTGTTTAGGATGGAAATTTTTGGCCATATTGAAGATTTAGAGCACACTTTTTGATCATACTGTGTATCACTGAGGTGTGCCACTGGGCGTTTAGAAATACAGGGGCACATTCCTTTTAGAGCTTTTCCACCTGCCACCTGTCAGCACAGACATTGCGTGCGATGCTGAATGTAATGTAAGTAATTTCCATAGGAAGAGACAGGGAAGTATTAGTATACACACATGAAAAGCAAATCAATAAATCTCCAGAAACCTTGATATGATGGTGTGGACTCTACTTAGATGCTGCGTTTTTCTTTGTTTTTAAGTTTACCTTGGCTCACTACTATTTGCAGAATATTTTTTCCTCTAAAGGAATTATGTGTTATTGAAATCATTTATTTTCTTCCTAATACGTATGTCAGAATAACTCAGACTACTCTGGTCTACACTAGATGTTTCATGTGTGCTGGGTCTGCAATGTAGGATCACCAGAGGACAGCCAGCAACACATGGTTAACACAGAAAGTGATTGTGATTGTGATACATTTACCATGGGAATACAGGGCAGCTACATCTGCCACTGAGAGATGTATTTTGGTGTGATGAAAACATTGGGAAAACATCACACTTTTGCTTACATAAGCTCCCTTTCTTGGCTAACAGAGTGTAGTATCTTAGAATCTGGGCTGTATTTGGAGAATAGAATTTTGATAATTTAATATAGAATTTATGAATGAAATTTATTTAAAATAAGGAAGTAAAGCACATCCAAATTTTTTAATTAAGATTGCAAGTAGTAGCCATAGGTTTAGCAACAAAGTTATACAACTTACTTTCATTATTTGTTGATGTATAATCATTTTATTATGTTTGTTGTTTGTCATGTCAGTAAGTTTGTTTTATTCTATGAAACGCAGGCAGATCTTTACATAACCAGCATGCAATTTTCCATGGTTCTTCTCCATTGCTCAGTAAACTAGGACATTTTGGACACAAAAGCCTTAGTTCTTAATCAAGGAAAAAATCCCAGACCTCCTCATGAACGGCAGCATACTGGAGAAGTGAATTGTGTTGTCTTAGGTACTCAGACTCCTGAAATTTTTTTGCTGTTGAATAACTAAAAATAGAACAGAAGATTTACTATTTCACAGATATTTATGCAAGGATATTTTAATGATAATGTTTAAAACAATCCTACAAATAAAATTAGGTGAATCACAGTATTTTTTGTGTCTGCCTCGGCTGTGACTCTTGTGACTTCACAGATTACCAGTGACTTCTGCTCCTTGTGCCTGGGAAAAGTTGGGACAGTTGTAGTCCTCTCTTCCCTTATTTCTGATCTTGAGCAGCTTGGCTGACACAACGAAAGAAGTTCTGCACATGTCATTTTCTTGCACTAGAAAGAAGTTTGAGAAGCACATAACGTGATTACATATATGGGGTAAAAGCAGTGTAGATGCTGTGTGTGAAAAACAAAAGCTTTGACAATACTAATTACATAAAACATTTAATAAGAAAGAATAATCAATTTTATTCTTTGACAGTTTCATACATGAGTACCATGAATCTATGTCATTTTCAATAGATCCCATCCCCCTCCTTTTCTCATTATAAGTCTTCCTATTCATTTTCCCTCTGGTTTTCATGTTTTTGTTTTTTTTTGCCTGTGTGAATCATAAAATTTCATTTACATTACCTGTGTTGGTATGTACCAGAGCATTTGCTGGATCCTGGATGATACATCACCAAAGAGAGTATTTCTTCTTCCTTCCTTCCCATCAGGATTAACCCTCAGCGGTATTTCAGGGAGCTGTGGTGTTTCTTGATATTTTTCCCCTTCTATGGTGAAATATTGATAGCAGAAATCATATATAAGTCTTGTTTAAGTAAACATGGCTTCATAGAGTTCAGAGATGTACCACCTCTGCCACGTACTGTTTGGAAGCTACTGTTTAGAAGTCCCTCTTCTATGATACTCCTTGAGTCTTTAGATATGTTGTTTGTTAGGGAGAGGTGTGATTTAGATTTTCTGTTTAAGCCTGAGTAGTCCAAAATCGCTTATTCTCTGTTTTATTTAAGGATGTCTTTGTATAAATTGATCAAATTTACCAAGCAATTGCATGTTTTTCTTTTTATTTGGCTTGATAATATTTGTAACCCGTCGGTTCATTTATTCAGGCAGCCAATGAAAGAGTTTTCTGTATCTAGTATATGTGACTGGAAATGAAAGTTCAAGAGGATTAAAACATGAATGGCCTATTGTCATGTTGCTCAGTTAATTTTCATTTCCAGGTCCTGAGCACATGATTTTTATCTAGTCCCTAAAGAACTTAGTGGAGTGCATTAATTATGTATAGTGAGAATGCTGAGTATCAAAGATCTTAAATAATTTGTTAAAAGTTTGATACTAGAACTGTGAATGGTAATGCTCGTTGCCTATAATTTCCTCACTTGAGAGGTGTGTTTCAAGCTATATAAAGTGTCACTATCATAAAAAAATAGGGGTGGGGAGAAGAAAATTTTAAAAGGTTTAAGTCCTAGTACTTAAAGTATTGAGGATTGATTTAAATCCAGCATTGTAAAGAATAAAAAAAAAAAAAAAAAAACTCTGCCTTTGTTTATGTCACTGCTGAAGGTTCTTGCCTAAATGAAGCTAACTTTTCTTACCAGCAGGTTGTAAAGATAACATAGGATTTCAAGCCTTTGTTACCATTGCCGACTTTAAGATTATAGCTCTAATTGCAAGTACTTTCTCTAAGCAGATACATACCATACATCTTAACATAAAAAATTCAAAGGAAAATTGACACATCCATGTCAATCATGATCCCGTAAGAGAAGTAATTACTGACACTAGCCCTATAGTGCTCATAGCTCTGTTATGAATAGAGACCCATGGGACCCCCTCAAAGTACCAGTGAACAATAGGCAACAAACAGATTGATGTGTGTGGAACAAAATGCTTAGTTGTTCCATGAGGGAACTGATAGGCTTCTAGAAAATGGTCCAAGCCCAGAGTCAAGCAAAATACCATGGTGAAATCCAGTGGGACACAAAACATAACAGACTATGGTAGGAAGATTCTCAGAGAAAGGGGCTGGCACAGAGGAGGACGATAGGAAAAAGTGGAGGAGAAAGTAATTGGGATATATTAAATGATGTGTATGAAAAATAGCTAAGAGCAAAATTCAGCAATAAGGAAAAACTGAAAAACATAAGAAATAAATTAAAAACAAAAGTAAATTTTGAAGACTGAGAAGAGACAAATAGCTCTGCCATACCTCCCCCCGCCTTTTTTTAGGGAATCAGGAAGAAAATTGAGTTGGTTAAATGGATTTAGGTCTTGCATAAAACGTTTCATTTTCCCCAGAATTATATATTAGAATATTAATTAGGTGTTTGCCATTTATTTTTTTCTGAAAAGAAAGTTACTGTTAGTTTTCTGGATATTTCTGTTGGGGTGTGAAACTCAAGACAACTACTTTGTCCCAGTAAATTCTTGTTGGTGGGCTCATTTCCATTTCATGTCTGACATTAATTTGAGAACATATTGGACATTTATTTTTCATTTGTTAAACCTTGTTGCACCAGGTTTTTTCCAGGCCTTTTGTGATTCTTATTGTATGATAATTTTAGTTGCTGTAGCTAGTGGGTTGCTGTCTGGACTCTGATGTGCAACTGACTTTGTTTTCCTTTCTATTTTTCTACTTTTACAAGCATATTAGGTGTTCATCCCAGGTTCCCTCCCTCTACCTCCTCCAATCCCTCCCTTCCCTTCACTCTTCTCTCTCACTCCTTCACACCATTCTGCCTGTGTGATTCTATGGACCTCAGGGTTCACTCTGACCTGTTACTACTGTGGGTGTTCAGGCATCCATGGTGCTTCTCTCCAGATGACACCACTGATATGTGCATTTCCCTTACTAATCCAGCTTTAGACCCAAAGGTTTCCACCGTAAGTGCCCATTCTATGGGTATAATATCAGCTACCAACAGAGCACTTAGAGGTACTGTCTTCCTACCTATAGGTTTTTTAGCTGTCTTCTTTATTGATTTTTTTCCTTTCTTTTTAAAAATAGGTTCTTGTTCTATTTTACAGTAACAGGGATGTGTACCCTTCTGACAAGCAGGTCTTGAATCCAATCAGAAAGCTGTTTGTTGTTTCCTTGATACTCACACCATTATTACATTGATGGTCACCTGTTGCCATGGTGATTTATATTGCAACTTACAGATCTCATGCTGTTGATGGGGCTTGTGATTATTTCTCTCCTCCAGTAGCTTCTACAGTATTCCTTAGTACTGTGTAAGCTATCCAGCAATGGCAAAGTCCACAGACCAGTTCTGGCTGATATATTTTGCTCATGTTCTGTGATCCATTTGTGCACAATTGGTTTTAAGGATGTGCATAGGCAGAAACTCAAATTCTGTAAGTTTTTATTTAAGATCATATATGCACAACAAAATTCACATGCGTATAATGTGTATAACTGTTTTGATTCTATCCTTTTTTATTTATTCAATTGTGCGTGTGTGCGTGCCTGTCTGTGTGTAGAACCACGGACGAATTCTCGGGAACCACCATGGACGCCTCCACTTCCTCCGCCCCGGGATTTACAGTCTCCGCCCTACCAGGACCAGAAACACAGGCCTCCCCCCGGCCCCCCGCTTCCGCCTGGCGTCTATACGTGTGATCTTGGATCCGAACTCAGGACCTTCCGCCTGCAAGGCAGAGGCTTAACCTCTGAGCCACCTCTCCAGTCCCCTGAATGTCTACACTCTTTACCAATCTGACATTTCCATTTGTTTTGTATGCCCTGAAAGTCAGAAAATATGGGCTAACAGTTTCCTATCACTTTCTCTTTCCTAAGATTAAAGATGGAACATAGCAACACAGAAGTGTGTAACTTGGAACAAAGCTGATTAAGTAGCTCTCACTTTGAGGAAGGAGCAACAATGTAAGACAAAAAAAGGGTGATAGAACTAGAGGGGCTTATGACAAATTCTGAAGGTAGTAAATGAGATAGTCTATGTGAGCTCTGTATTTGTTCATTGCCCAACAGTATTTTTTGGAGTTACCACCCAAGGGTGGTACTTTGTGTGATGTGAGAAGACTTTATACCACAAATATACATAGCACTAATGAAACCAAAAATAAAAAAATTTTTAATTGAGGAAAGATTTGAATTTCACATAAGTGACATGAAGCTGCTCACAATGGCAAACATTTACATTCTAAATCTTCTTCCTCCTTTATAAACAATCTGATTTTCATTGATGAAAACAGTTGACAGAGACTGCTGAGGCAGTCATTTCATTTCACTAGACCTTGCTAACTGAGATATGGCTTTCACTTTTGCTAGCATTTGTAATGCAAATGAGAAACAACCTATGGTAAAATAACACAAAGATCAAAGAAAGCAATCTGAACTACCAAGCTAAAATCATTCTGGGAAAATTTTTTTTTGATTATGGTTAATAATGTAATCAAGAAGAAATCTGCCTAGAGCTTGTAGTTGCAGCAGAATTATTTCTAACGTTACATAGTACCTAACTGATAGTAACATAGCAAGAAAGTTGTGGATAGATGAAGACAAGGGCTAACACAATATTTATAAAGAGTCACATAGTTTTTTCCAGAGTACTACGGGATTTTCTAAAAAAAAAATGGTGCTGCAATTTAAGATTTAGAATTAAAGAAGGAAAAGGGAAGCACAAAAGGAAACCAAAGGGAGACTCTAAATTTTTTTTATTTATTTCATTCTTCAAAGACCAATTACTGTTATGTCCTCCATGTGTGAAAAACATTCTTCTTAATAGCAAAATCATTCTAAGACTTTTCTGATCCATTTTATATTTAGCAGATTACAGCTTTAGTTATCAGTAGGAAAGAGCTTTACAAACTGACAGATCTGAAATCATGTCCTTTGATTGTAATTGACAGAAAAAGCATTTAAGGTAAAGAAAAAATCATTTTATTCATCGTTGATTACACTGGGATGTGATTTGGTGACATAATACAACTGGGGACTGAAGCAGGTAAGGCAGTAATTCCTGCCTGAGGAATTGGCATGATGTAGTTCTTTAGTCATCCACTCAGAGTCTCCAGCCACAATAGTTGCTTTGATAGCACTAGACAAATGCATATACAGGGTGTTAGAATTTGAAAGGCAAACAGCTCTACAATAACATTTCATCCTCAGTGTATTTCAGCCTTAAATGCTTGACAGCTACACATTTGACTGGACTTGAAAATTAATTCTAGTCAATTTAAACATTTTAGAGTGCAAAATACCCAATTTTAACAATGTTATCTTAAACAATGGAAAATAAATGGTTTATATATAGTAGCTCCTTAAGAAGATGTATGATTTTTTAAAGAAATAATATCAATTACTGTGAGTATATACTTTACCCATCTGTTTGAGTCACACTTTATTTCCATATTTTATGTGAGAGTGTTCCTTTCACTTCCTCTACCATTTTTCAATTGTATGTTTTCATCTCTATTTTGGACATTTAAAAATATTTATTTATTTGAGTGAGATAGAAACTGATGAGAGAGCAAGAGAGAGAGAGAGAGAGAGAGAGAGAGAGAGAGAGAGAGAGAGAGAGAAAATTAGAGGACAACTTTCAAAAATCAGTTTTCCCTTTCACTGTGTGGGCTCTGAGAACTGAATTCAGATTGTCAGATTTCTGCACAGAAACTGTTAGTTGCTGAACCATTTCGCTGCACCAATATAATTTTATATAACTGAGATACATATGAAAGAAGTACTGTTTCAGTTGGTGAATAACATGAGATAAGCATGTCAATTTCCTCTAAGTATTGATTTCATAAACAAACAAATACACTGAATGCAAATAATCTAAAAACTTGGTTTTATATTTTAGTCTGTTTATTTACAAGCTACTTCCTAACAATTCATATTGTAAAAGGCTTAATAAAAAGATAATGAAGTTTATATTTTGCGAAGATATGAAAAAGTCGGAAATGCACAAAACGAATATTGATAGAAAAGTCAGATCTCCAGCTTTTCTTTTGAATCCTAGATATTATGAGTTTGTATTTGAATCTTAAAGCCATGAAACATCTATAATACAACATCTATAATACAACATATTTAATAACAAGAAAGGAATGCTTATTGGCAGCAATATCATTTAATGATTAAGGGATCTGAGTGCTGCAGGAGTGCACATGTGTGTGTTGTAGCCATAAAACTAAATATCTACCCAAGAATGACTTATGAAGGAGATACATTTCCCAAATGAAGATTATGTATTGTCAGTACATGATGATATTTATATATGTAAATCAACTACTTGAATCTGCAAGTTAATTGTGTCTAGAAATGTCAGACTAATTATAAACTCTTATACTGTATTTACCTGAATACCCCTAAAGCTTTTTAAAACCAAAAATTTCAACTTATAAAAAATTATTTCAATTATCACAAGCAAAGTCTGTGAATCATACCCTTGAAAGTCATAGAGATCCCATTTCTACAAAATAGGTGCTAGCCAAAACATATTTCAACCTCCCAAGAAATATATGTTAAAAGTGCTTCCAGGTCAATTCAGAATCACCTTTCTGAGTCCAGAGTATGCTCAGAGTGCTTTCAAGTGAACTGTAGACTCTTTTGTTTCACTTCAAGAGTTTATGTCTTATCAGAACATTTGGCTATCATTGCCTCAATGAATTCGAAGTTTTAAAAAATGTTCTAAGAGAAGATAATACAGCCATTCACCTGTCAGCTCCCCCATGCCAATCAATTTCTGTTTCATTCTGTGATAATAGCTGTTCTTTTTTTCTCCTACATTTTATTTTTTACCCAGTCATACAAGCTCAATAGTTACCCCCATCCTCTCCCTGCCTCCTCCTCTCCCCATTCCCCTCTTTTCAATCTTCCCTCCTTGTCCCCTTCCTCTCACACCCTCTTCCTGCATCCCCCTCTCCCAGTGCCTTCTCCTTCCTCCCTCCCATCTCCTGGAGCATCCTTTTGTGTGATTGCCAAACCTCTCTCTGAGTCCTTCACCTTAGTCAGTGGCATAGCACAGAGCCCTTTCTTGGGCTCCCCATTAGTATGGGGACTCTGATAATAGCTGTTCTTAATGAGAAAAAAAAAAAACTTTTTCATTCCTTACTTCCTCACTCCCTTCTTTTATCCTTCCACCTTCATTCCTTCTTTCTCTTTTTCTTCCTCCCCTTCCTTTGTTCTTCCCTTCATCCTTCCTCTTGTTTCTCTAGATCGGTTTGGACAAAGTAACATTTTGTTATTAAATACTACCTTTCCAAAAATGTTTATCTGAACTTATCAAATGAAGTTAGGTGAAAACAGATTTTCTCAGAAACAACTTCTTGCTATTTGCATAGCAACAATGGTCTTTCTTGAGTCATTTATATGACTTATCTTTTTAATAAGTTTAACTAATATGGGTGACACCACATGAAAGTGAAAAGAATTCATTTAATGCCTTATCTGTAATGTTTAATCATTGAATTGTTATTTAATGCTTTAAGAGGCAGCCCTAATGCTTTTATGATTTTCATTTTGCTATTAATAAGCAAAGATACTCTGTCTAGGAAATTCTCTTCAAGTGAGAACTCATAATTCTATGATTTATATATGCATCACTTAACTACATAAGACAGCTTCCCTCAATTACATTACCTAACCCCTTTTCAATTTTTTTATTTCTAAAAATATAAAAACAAGTATTGCTTATAAAGTATTGAATAACAAAGGCCAATACTTCTTTATTTAAATTTTATAGATTAAAAAGTCCTTAGAAATAAACATCATTATATCTGTAATCATTATATGTTATTTTGATTATTATTGCCTCCACAAATTCAAATATTTGATATTATTATTAGTATTTATGAATTAACCCAAGTTGAATAGAAAAATTCGCAATAATATTTTTACTTTAGCTGAATTAAAAATAGGAAATAAACTATCTTCAAGACTAATGAGTTGAATTTGGCATATTAAATTTCCTAGAATCAGTTATATAGAGTCGGATGACGTGATTTCCAGAAGTATCAGGTCCTGTTTCTAATAGCATTTTCTGCCTAAGTAGCTTGTTCCATTTGCTTTATTTGTTGGAGAATTAATAACATAATTCCATTATTTGAAAAATTGGATTTTTACCTTGAAAATTTGAATATAAATTAAAGATACTAGCATTGGTTATGATAATTTTTCAATTGTTTGCTATTTGGAAAAATTACAAATTCATTAAATGCTATCTAATCTGTCTTCATAAATATCAGGAAAATTAAATGGGGAATAAAATTATGTCGAACAAATGCAAATCTTGATTTGAAATATTTTGCAACAAGTGTGCTACTACATGTGATGTGAGACATAATTTGGACAATGGAAAGATGTTGTACATTAAGGCATGGCCAAATGATTTGTCACTTTGAGTCTGTTAGTATTTCAATCCACATGGAGAATGTTTCGATTTTTCTCAAATGTTTCAATTTCATGGTCCTGTCTCCTTTCTAAAAATATGTTATTTTACACAAGATCAGCAATGAACTCATGGTTCAGTGACATTTGCCAGAACATTATGTTGTCCTAAGTTGCCATTCCATGCCACTTTATTAACTTAATAGTGATAAGCAATATTTGATCCAAAAGTTATAGAGTAATATATGCTTTACTTTTAAACTATTAAATTTAAGATACCACTTCTATATTTTTAGGATGTATTACAAATGAGTTCTTAAAAACTGAAAAAGTAAGTTATGGCTACAAAAATAAAATACTTAAAATTAACATTTGAATGAAAAGCAATTTTGGGGATAATTATAGTTCAATTTCCAGATTCAATGCATTTGATATATGGCTAATTACTCTTAGTAATATCCTTTAATTTTTGTTAGCAACAATAACAATTTATTGCAAAATTAATTCTTTGGCACAATTTAACATTTAGTGATGTGAAGTTAAAGTGAATTGATTTCACTTCAGACCACTTGTACTCTGCTTTCCTCTCTGTTCATGCTGTAATTGGTTATTACAGGTCACTTTAGAACTTAGTTTAAAAATAAATTAAATTGGTTGCAAGGTGCATTTAGGAGAAATAGCTTGATATTTTCGGCTCATGGGGTTTTATTTAAATAAAAAGTGGTGAAGTCATGCAATCATCTCTGGTTATGAAAGTGATGGGTGAATCGCAAACACTGTTGAATCAGGTCAATGGTGCTGATGATTAGTACATTGTTAATCAGGTTCCTCAGATTGCTGCCGAATGCTTTAGCTCTTTTGCTCAGGCTGCTGAGAGGATCATGAATATTAAAGAGATTCAAATAGATGTGCTCTCATAGAATACAGAGTATTACAAATGAAAAGACTAAATGAGTGCAGACCGTGGCTCTATATACTCATATATCTCTTAAGTAAAAGACATGCCTAATCAACTTCTTTGCTCAGACATAGCAACCAAATATCTTTTCTCTTTTCTCCCTGATTTTCCTTTTATAGTAAATTGTGTCTAAATCACATTGAAATCCAGTAGATGTGGTTCACAAAAATTAGTTTTTAAAGAAAAGATTTACAGTCAGTCATGTTTGATCTTTTCACATCATGACATATTGTCATTTACAAAATTTACAATGAAGAACCATACAATGTAGTGACAAAACAATTATTGCTAGGACTGGGAAGATAGCACAATAATAGAACAAGTGCTTGGCATGCAAGCAAGAGGACCTGAGTGTAATCCAGAACCCATGTATAAAAGTTGGGCATGGTAGCAGGCACCAATATTACCTATTATAGAGAAGAGACAAGAGAATCCCTGGTAATAGATGGTTAGCCAGTCTAAATGAATCATCAGCTCCAGGTTCAGAGAGAGATCTTGTCTCAAAAAGTAAGTGCAGAGCTAGAGAAGGCAACAGTGGATGTGAGCCTTTGGTCTCCTCACACACTGGCACATGCATGAATACATACATACATACATACATACATACACACACATAAAAGCTAGACTTTTTTCAGTATGGTTATTTGTTTAAATTTTTTTTGAAATTACAGTTAAAGCATTGCATATGTATTGTATAACAGAAACAAAATACAGTCATAGACAATAACTTATAGCAAGATTTAATAAAGTAAGGCATGGAATTTCTATTGCTTAATGCTGATACTGACTGTAACTAAACACATTCATCTATTATAAACTTCCTGTATGGCAATAGTAATACACACTCTTTAGATTCTATTAGCCAAGCATAGTACAGTTTGCTACTTTAGTTGATTGTCTATTTAGATAAAAAATATTTGATGTATAATGAGATACTAAGAAAATAGGATTTGAAGGAAAATGTCTTCAGGAATGAAAACAGATGAATGGTGACTTTTCAGAAAGGCACTAAGCCTTTTGAAAGTATTCTGATGATCCTGAGTAATTCAAGATGTATTGGAATTTGTAGGTGAAAATGAAGGAAGTAAAATAGAAGACATTTCAAATTTTCTTAAAGCTAGACTGCGTGTATATATATATATATATATTCCTACATACATTCTCATTGTTAGAAAAATGACCAAGTATGTAAAGTTTAAGAATTTTTTTACATTTTGTTAAGAAGATTGGATCAAATTATTTTATTTATTTTTTAGAAATTTTCATATACAAACAAAATGAATTTATACCCCCTTCCTCTGCTACTCTCTTCACCAGTCCAGTCATTTTCCTTCTGCCCTCATGTCCCTCTGTATGTGTAGATGACAAGACTTCCTTTAGGGTGCCTGTGTTAGTAAGTTACCAGATCTCTATGGCAGAATTATTGATTCATCAGTGGGCAAACTCACAAGTCCAGAACCTGCCCCAGAGATTCTCTCTGAGTGTCATTGCTTTTCCTTACATCCTCACTGGTCCATGTAGAATGCAGAGATGTCAGTCATTGTGTAGATCTGCTGGTAGTACAACTCACTGTCATATGTTCCTGGATGCAGCATCCCTGTCATGAATGTAGTGTCCTGACCAGCAGTACATCTCCCTACTACCTTTAAGTCCTTAAAATCTTACTGCATGGTTCCTTGAATCTTGGAATGGGGAGAGATTTTGGTGGCCTGATTACGGTTGAGCATTCCAGGATCACCAATACTCCGGCAGGTTGTGGTTTTCTGTCTCACTACCCTTCCACTACAATAGGGTACATATTTTTGATTGCTTAGAGCTTTTCTTATCTGAAGGTATGTAAGAAGTATTTAGATGGTAGTTTACTATCACAAATTAATATCAAGAGTTAATTCTAAGACATCTCTTCTTACAGTGTCCATCTTCTCCCTTTCTGCTGTTTTTTAGACAGCTATAGATTCAATGCCTTACCAATCAAAATTCCAAAGCAATTCTTCACAGAAATTGAGAAAACAATTTCATCAATGATGAAAATTCATATGGAAGTACAAAAGGCCCAGGATAGCAAAAACAATCCTGAGTAATAAAAAATCTGCTGGATGTATATTCATTCTAGGCCTCCATATATATTACAAAGCTATTATAATTTTAAAAAAGCATGGTACTCGTTCCAAAGCAGAGATAAGATCAATGGATAAGAACTGAAGATCCAGATATAAATTCACACACCTATGGTAGCTGATTTTTTTTGCCATAGGTGCCAAAAATTTGGGAAAAATAGTGCTGAGAAAATTGGATATCTACATACAGAAGAATGAAACTGGACACTTATTTATCTATCACCCTGCATGAAAATTAACTCCAAATTGATCGAAGACTCAATGTTAGATTGGAGACTATAAAACTCCTAGAAGAAAGAAAAGGGACCACACTTGAACTGATTAGCTTAAGACAACATTTTCTGAATAGAAGCCCAAATACACAGGAAATAAGACCAAAAATCAACAAGTGGGATTGTGTGAAAAAAGACAACCCACAGAAAGAGAACATCTTTACTAACCACATTTTTGTCAGAGAATTAGGATCCAAAGTATACAAAGATCTCAAAAAATTAAATATCAAAGAAATAAACAACTCAATCAAGATAGGTCTTAGCATCTTCACAATATGTAATTCAAAACTCTGATAAATATCTTAAAAAACGTTCTACTTCCTAACCATTAGGGAAAAACAATATCTCCCTGTGATATCATTTCACTACAGTCAGAATGGCTAAAATCCAAAATCCAAACAGCAAATGCTGCAAAAAGTGTGGGGAAAATGGATCCCTCATTCATTTCTGATGGGAATGCAAACTTATACAGTAACCCCTTTTAAGATAAGTATGGAGATTTCTAAAATTGTTAAAATACTGCTTCTGGGAATATTCCCAAAGAATGCTATTTCTTACTGTGGAGAAACATGTATCCGTGCAGTGTCCTGTTCACAATAATAAAGAATTGGAATCAATCTAGATATCCAACAATAAGTAGGTGAATGGATAATGAAAATACTATATGTATGCACTATTTAGCTGTCAAAAATGAACTAATTGAATTTACTGCTAAATGGACGGAGCTGGAAGAAATTATACTGAGTGAACTATCACAGATGAAAAAAGACAGATGCCACATTAAACATTCAAAATAATATACTGAAGGAGAAACTTCTATAACATTCTATAACCATAACACAGGAGTAGGGAAGAAAAAAAAGGCAAGTGATTTGGGGAAAAAATGATCAGTAACCTCACCCAGATATGAAAGTTGCAAGCTACAACAACTCTGGTAAGAAAAATTCAGTGGAGCAACAGTGGTATGTAAGTCCAGATGGGTAATCAATCACTCTCTGAATGGACTCTAACTATGCCCTGCTTACTACTGCCCATGAACACATGCCTGGTACTTTAAATCTGTACAAATAATAGTAAATGGGAGAAAACAAGAGTTAATAATATTTTTATAAGAAGCCTAAACACGTATAAGGAAATAATTGAGGCTTTAGAATCTGTTAGCATGGGTACCAGACTTGTTTAGTCACAACAGAATTAAAGAATCCTCTTTGTCCAAATATGTCATTCTTTTTAGAGAATATGCTGATATATGCATCCTGTTCACATCAGTTATTGAAAAGTTCAAGATTAAAGTTAACCTATGTTCATAGCAGCACTGTTTACAATAGCAAAGTCATGGAATCAACCCAAATGTCCAACAGTTGACAAGTGGATAAGGAAAATGTGGTACATCTATACAATGGAGTACTACTCAGTCATCAAAAATGATGAATTAATGGAATTTGCTGGGAAGTGGATGAAATTAGAAACAATTATACTGAGTGAAGTATCCCAGATGCAGAACATTAAGCGATGTATGTACTTCCTAATAGGAGGCTCCTAGTACCAAACCCACTTAGAGATATTCAAAGATAAATCTCTGTAATAACTACAGTAATTGCTAAGACTATGAACAGGAGGGATGGGGACGGAGGGCCACACCAGTAACAAGGAGATAGGGGACCATGTTACAACAGAGAAAATAGGCCACCATCAAGGACTTCAAGTAAATAATGAGACATCTGGTTAAGTTCACAGACTTTCCTTCCTGATCATTTACAACTGAGGGGTATGATCTTACCAGAAGGGGAGGGCGTATAATCTGGCAGATAGAAAGTAACCATTTCGCTAAAGGGTGATTGACCCCTCTCTCACCACAGTTTCCTACTTTTATTACATTTACCTTTGAATATACTCTTATAACAAAGACTCTAATTTAACAGGTTTTTATCTCTAGCCAGGGGCTGATATCCAATACTCATCAGGATGGAGTGAAGGGCATTGCAGGAGCAGCAAAACCTAAAAAAATAAATCAACAAACCATAATCCAGAACATCAGAGACTCTATATCAACCACCTGGAACTAGGCCAGCCTAATCTTTCCCCATCCTGAAGCTCAGGGAAATTTGCGGAAGAGGGGGCTGTAAGACTGTAAGAGCACAAGGATGTGAGGAGTAATGATATGCAAGATACGCCACACAAGTTAGGGCCAAAGCAATCATATTTGAACTTTGCATGCCCTGCACAATGTCCAACACACTATTGACCCCACAAAGTCTAGCGTTTGCTAAAGGCACTAGGATTCTTGGAGGCAAGGGATTGACAGCCATAGTAGTGTTCCCATGCTTAAAGGGAACACAGGAAATGGTTCTGGGAAATGCCACTGGGTCCTTGCACCTCATCGGAGAGGAGGACCCAGAGGAGAGTTTGGCATGGTCATTAAAGGATGCTCTGGGGATGGGAGGGGGAGGCACTGGGGGATGGGGAGGAAAGGGGGAGGAGAGTGGGGCACAGGGGAGTGGGGGGGTAGAAGGAGGGAAAGGACGAGTGTATCTGTTAAGTTTGTATGAGTGGAAATAAAAAATAAATAAATATTAAAAAAATTAAAGTTAAATTATTGTATGTTGCAATTGAATCTAAACTTTCTCCTTAATGTATAAACAACTTATTTTAAAAAATAGAAGCTAAAAGTGTAACTCTGTTATGATAATGTTCTAAGAAGTGTTGTGTTAAAAGAGAGAATGTGATAGAAAGACTAATCTCATAATGGTAGCAGTTGTAGAATTAAAAGTCTTTACTGAGAAAGTGATATTTAAATCAGGTTAGGTGAATTAGAATAAAGATAAGTTGTGCATAGCATGAGTGCAGAACATGAGAACATGATGTATTTGCAAGACATTGAGAGTTAATTAGCATGTGCAACAAATAATGAAACTGGTGAGAATCAAAGATGAAGGATTTAACAGGGTCCAGCTCATGATTTGGAATTTTATCCTAATGGCACTGAGAATTTATTGAATTGGTTTAAGACAAACTTATATGTTCTAAAACTTTTTTTCAAAGCTTAAGTTGATAAAGAAAAAAATGGTCTGAAAAGTCATGAAATGCAGAAATTAAAATAATTTAAAGCCTTTTTAGTCTTGCAAATAGGAAATGCTTGAGATTTAGAATAAATTGGTGTTGGGCTAAATGAACAGATTTGAAATGCAGTATGTATTCAAATGCGAGTAAAAGACTTGATAATTGCTTACAATTGTTTAGGAAAGTAACGAATGGCAAAGGACTCAGAAAGAAGGATATTAACTACTCCAAGGTTTGAGGTGTTAAAAGAAATGCTGGTTGACTAAAATTTTATGGAGAAATTCATAATAAAAGATGATAAATTTGGGTAGTAATTCAGGGATTGGTTTTAGATATATTAAGAAATACTATCAACCTTTTATGGAAACTAATACAGGTAACTGAAAAAAGCAGCCTGCATCTTAGCAGATAAACTTGAATGAGAAATAAGCTTGAGATCATTCCAAATTTTGAGACAGATGGGATGGTTTAGGGAGTGGGCATAGAAGAAAAGTCCCAAGGTAGAATTATGAAGATGTCTGAAATGTAAAGTTTTAGGTCCAGGGGAAAGAATTCCTAAGTGAGATTGAGGAATAATCAGGAAGTTCAGTGTTTCAAGGAAGAAAAGTGTGATAATTACTTTCTAGTTTGTTGAATTTTGTTTGTAGAATGTTACAGTGTGTTAGTTTTAGGGCGGTATTTGTGTTACAACTTCCCTGTATCCATGATTGTGACTATTAGGAAAAATGTTTTTGCAGCCACACACACAAGGTCAACTTAAAATTATAGAAGGTGTGAAAGTGCTTCTTTCTAAATTAAAATGAGGAAGATAAATGCAAATTTAGCTCTATGTATGAAGGACGTTTTACATAATGGCTTTTAGTTTCTCTATGAATATTATTAAATATTATTATAATATATAATATATAATACAATTATAATATCTCTATGAATAATATTGCAAAGTCTTCTGTTTTGTGAAAGGGATTGGAGGGAAATTTTAAATATATAAACAATGAAGGTGTGAAATCTTAAGGGAAGTGGAAATCCAACAGATAATTTTACTGAAGACTGAATGTTATTGATTTGGAGAAGTGATCATCAACTAGTTGTAAAACTAACGTGCTCAATCGAGACACGTAACCTACTCAGAACACAGTTCCTCTGTTTGATAAAGTGGATAAACCTAGATATATTCCATGGCATCCGAAATTTGAAGTATTTCTAGATAGTTCACTGCCTGAAACATGCACCCTTTATATTCAGTCAGATATTTTACATTGTTTCCTATTCCTGTTGATTTTCTCCAGAGTTCTGGTTCTTTATCACAATGCAAGTGAAAGATTATAGACATCAAGATAAAATGGACAACAGCCAGTCTTTTTTTGATAACTTTTTATGAGAAAATTAAAAAAAATGTCTTGATTCAGAGGGAAATTCAGCACCCATTGTTTATGTGTTATATAAACAAGTGTTCTGCAGGGTAACACCAAGGTGGGAAAACCCAAGAGAGGGTGAAGGAGGAAAGTGGGGGAAGAGAGAGGGAAGAGGGAGGCGAGTGGGATTTGGGACTGTAGAGCGGAAGAGAAGGGGAAGGGGGAAGGAGGCGGGGAAAGGTACCCACTGAGCTTGTATAACTAGGTAAAAGATTATAAATAAATTTTTAAAAGTTAAGAAAAGAAAAAGAAAACAAAACATTTTCTTTTTGACAATGTCTTGCCAGGGAAGCCAGTGTGACATCAAACTTTGGATCAGACTGTACTGCCTGCTTCATCCTCACTAGCACTGGGCTTAGAGGAAGGCGCGCCATGTCCAGGTCTTCTTCAGCCTATTATTGAGCTCTTACTCACTCAGTCTGTATCCATTACCAAGTCTATAAAAAGTGGACATGTTGTGAGTACACTTATAAGGAACGTGTGGAATAGGAAGACCCATAAAGACAAAAATAAACTCCTGGTGACGTCAGGCTGGCGTGCTGCTGGAAATACTCATGTTCTACAATTAACTGTGACAATGATTGTGCAATTCGGTAAATATACTAAAAGACACTGAACTGTACAATTAAGAAGCTATTTTGTGTTTCATGAAAATCACATTTTGAATAACATTGTTTTAAAAGTCTAAATATTAAATACCCAGGAATCAGAATGTAAGAGACAATAACTTGTCAATTAAAGACCATTGAGCAAATATGTATACCTATAATCCACAGCACTAGTCACACATTGCTTTTTCTCCTTGTTTTCATTGGCTTCACAGAGCATTCCACTCACACTTGAGAAGGGATGGCAAAAATCCAGAAGCACTAAAATTCTGAAAATATTTGGCAAGTTAACATCTTAAAGGACTTTGAAAAAGGCAAATGAAAGTGACTGCAAGCCCTTGATTGAAAAGTATACTACTTCCACAATGTAGTGTAGCCCAACAATAATTTATTTTGAAAGCTATAATTCACTTTTGACATTATCATTTGATGCCTCAGAAGCTTTCAACTGAAATGATTGGCTCTGAACTACAATGGGAGATTTCCTGGGAACATTCCTTCTTAATAACAGCAGTCAGAAAGAATATAAAATGAAATGTGTGGAATCACATAGTTGAAGTCCAAGGCCACCAGAGACATGAATCAGCATAGCAATCATCAAAAACATTGTCATTCTTGGGCTGTGAATGAATAAAGAAAGAAAAAGAATTTAAAATAAAGTAACTATGAGATTTCACTATGTTAAATAGCAAAGCCCTGTAGAACAAAAAAAGGAAAATGATGGTGAGATACAAATGCTTCCTCTGAGTTCCTTTACACTCAGTAAGGTTCCAGCTGTTTCAACTGAGTGATGTGTGCAACTTTGGAATTCAGAATGGTGTTTGATTTAACCTAAAAGTTCACAAAAATAAGGATGCAGATGATGTTAGATGTTAATGTCACCTGTACCTAACTCATGGAATGATTCTCAAACAGTAGTAAAGATTATGTGAGAATAAAGAGATTTAGATTTCATTTTTTTTCTATTCTCATCGTGATTATCCTAGCAAAAGATTTTACTGTAAAAGGACTTTGGGATTGTCTATGTATTAACACAGATGATAGGGAACAGGGACTGAATACTGACTAGGAGATAAAATCCCAGGCATGCCCCATCCTTTGTGAAATAGCTGGTTGAATTGGAACATGTGGAATTAATGCATGTTACTTTGTTACTTTATAGAATAACTTCTGTTGTAAGGTTTCTAAAGCAATTCTGCAGAAAAAAAGACGTCACTTTAGCCTAATTAAAACGAGAAATAAAAGTTAAGGGCTGGAGAGATGGCTCAGGGATTAGGACTCTGCCTCTTAAACATAAGGTCCTGAGTTTGGAACCTGGACCCATGTAAAAGGGCCAAGTGGAAATAGCAGAAGCCTGTACTTCCTGAGGGAGTGGGCAGAGCCTGGGAAATCCCAGAGCAAAGCAAAAAAGAGAAGTAATCCAGAATGCTTTCTGAAGTCACCCTTAGTCCCCCACAGGGACATATGGTGTCCTTTGATACACACACATGCACACACACACACACACGCACACACACACACGCACACACACACACTCTGGCAAACATGACATAAATAAAGTTAAAAAATGATTTAAAAAAGTCAAGCTAAGCAGAGTGTGATGTCATATGCAGTTCTTTCTTAGGATCCCCTTCCAGGGTTCTGGACAGATTGCTCAGTAGGAAGCCCAGCTTCTCTTTTCAGAAAGTCATGCTGCACCTGGAATTGAGTTTGTGAATCTTGTATTTACCCAGAAGTGTGACAGACCATGATATCCTTCAGATTTTAGAGAAAAGAAAGCAAGCAATTGCTAAAATGAAATAATCTAATATATACTAATAGGAAAATTTGAAATGAACATTGTCAATGACCTCCCTCTTTCCCCGATGATTCAGAGTTAAGAGCTTGGGGTAAAACATTTGGAGGTTGGGAGGAGGGAACATGAGGCAAAAAAGACGGGAGGAAAGGAAAAAGAAAGGAAGGAAGCAGAGGGAATGAAGGGAAGGCTGTTGGACACCTGGGGAGTCCCTTCACTTTCAAGCAACTTCTTTAATTTTTTTTTATTATTATTATTTATTCAATTGTGTGCATGTGCGTGTGTATGTGCGCGCGCCGTGTGTGTGTATCTGTGTGTGCGTGTGTCTGTGTCTGTGTAGAACCACGGACGAATTCGCGAACCACCATGGACTCCTCCATCTCCTTCTGCCCCAGGATTCACAGGCTCCGCCCTACCAGGACCAGAAGCGCAGGCCGCCCTGCTTCCGCCTGGCGTCTATACGTGGGATCTGGGATCCGAACTCGGGACCTTCCGCCTGCAAGGCGGAGGCTTAACCCCTGAGCCACCTCTCCAGCCCTCAAGCAACTTCTTTACATGGACTTTAATCACAAGATGTGCTACAACCTTAAAGTAGGAGAAGAGATTTTGCTGAAATTTAATTTTGTATCGTTTACTTTTTCTCCTTTGATAGCACAGCTGTTTAAAAATATACAATAAATATTTCTTCACTATCCAGAAGTAGGTGGATGCTTTCTTCATAAAAATAATGCACATTCACTCTCATGTACATCTGTTTCATAGACCTGCAAAGAAACTCTCCGCTGATTAGTGGCATTAATCATCAATTTGGGAGGAAAATCTGCTTGGATAATTTAAACCTTTGCTAATGAATCTTTCCACAGCTTTCACATTGGAAGGTTGCATGACCTTCATTAAGCGATGTATGTAGATGGGGAGGAGTCAGCAGAGGGACCCCTGCATGAACACCTCACAGAAGAAATCAGCACGGGGATTTGATTGCAGAGCATTATTCCCACTTGTGAATGCTTCCTGCTTGTCGTCTTTCAGTTCAGTCAGTTTGATGATTTAAATAGACTTTATTGTGTTAGAAAAAGGCCATTTTCATTTATTGTAGGGAATGCTTTCCTTCTCTGTAACCCCAAGTTCTCAGAGGTTTTCTTTTCCCCCATTTTGTTAGTGTAATAATCTTCAAAAATGTTTCAATGTAGAAGAGTGAAATATCACACTCCTGTATTTAACTTATTAAAAAGGATGCTCAGTGCTACAGTATTCTGTTTTCAAAGGTGCATAAGCTTGCCTTGTTTCAGTCTTTTGGGTAGCCCAATCCCACTAGAGACAATGATAGGAAAGGGGTACGTTTTATGAGAGCACTAATATTCCTCCTTCAGAACTAACTTGAAATAGAACTGATTAGAATGAACTCAACAGTATTATGTTAGCAGAGTATAAAGCCAACTGAAATTATAAAGATACATTGAAACATGAAAGAAATTTTGGGGTTAAGAGATTCATTGACTACTTTCTGATTTTAGAGACTCTTGCCTGCAAAAGAAAGGTAAGCACTGCAGTTTGCAAAATCACTTAGACTATTTCACACTCTTAAGGAGTTGTCCTTTTTATGAAGATAATTCCCTTCAAAAGAAATTCTGCATTTGATTGCTCAAATGAGGAGATAGTAAACAATAAAGGTTTATATGTGCTTTGATTGATGGAGGGATGGGAGGAAGAGATAATGGAGGGAATCAGGAATAAGTACTCACTATGCTTGTAAAAGTAGAAAAATTAAAAAAAGGAGTAAACAAACCAGGGTGAATTCTGGGGTTCATAGAAGCAAAAAGGCAGGAGGGTGGGAGGGAGTGGGATGGATTGAGGAAAGGAAAGGAACAGAAGGGCGATGGGTGGTAGGGGAAATGGGAGGAAGCAGGGATAAGTACTCAATATGCTTGTAAAACCAGAAAAATAAAATATTAAAAAATTATCTGTGCAAATATAAATAATACAAACAGGTAAGTAATAGATTATCATAGCAAAAAATGCCTTGAGTGGAAGGATCTTTGCCACTTCTGGCTCTGAAGTCACATCTATTTAGTCCCTCATTACCAGCTGAATTCGGCAGATAGCATGGAGGCTGAAAGTACATAAGTGGCTTTGACATTTTGATCTTCAGAGAACACATAATTTTCTAGTATCTTTTCATTTCACTATGCACAGATATATACAAATAACAAAAGGTTTTTGATGGTAATTCTAAAAAGCAAGGACACACAGTAAGTGTAGAATATGCAAAGGCTGTTGATCTCTCTTTCACTCTTCCTCTTTCCCTCCCTCTCTCCTTTTTTCTCAACTCTGCAATTATTCTTGAAGTATATTGATAAGAACAGAGAGCAACAATCCTTTAGAATGTATCAGCTGCTTGCAAATATTAAAAAAAATATTTTTCCACACTCCATTCACCTTCCCAAATTCTTAAGTAAAGATAAAAATTGTTCTTTTGTTATTTAAATATATTTAGAGCAGGTTGATCCCTAAAGAAAATTAATATTAATTCCCTTTTTCTAAATATTAGGACTTTCTTAATCCCATCAAAAAGAAATGCATTTTAAACCTTCTTAATTTTAGCAAGGTTATTATTTTGCATTGCAAGCAACTCATGTAAGCAATCTTCAGCCTGACAGGCTGGCACCATTAGAGACTAGTTAAATCAAATATTTCTGTGACCTATAATTTAAAAAGCAGGAGAATTCTAGTTCTGATTTACAAAGCTTTTTTGTATCTTGTCTTCCAGGTAATTTTCAACTCACAAAACCAATGTCGGTTCCTGTCAAGTCTTCTCTTTTCTTACACAGTCTCTCAGAATTAATATGTATTCTCTGAACTAGAATCTGTTATTAAAGTGCTTTCTTCTCCTTCCAAAGCATTATGTGGATGTTTCTGTTCTTAACCATGGCATTCAGAGCGATCTTTAGTCACATGACACAGGAACTCTTCCAAATCTCCTCCCTCTTTCCTCTGAAGCCTTGGAGGAATGTGAAATGCGCTACAGCTACATCTGCTCCCCATGCCTCTTCCTCTTAGAATCTGGGTGGATATGCCTTTGTTCTTCCTTCTAATTCATGAGTGCTGTGGTTACAACAGTCTCTTTCACACATCTGTCAATCTATTGCTTTTTTTGATTGTTATGTCCATTTTCCCTCCAAATCTTAAAGCTACTCACTTATATTGTGGAGAATGCTAGTCCGACTAACATTAAACACAACTAAATAAAATTTTCTCCCTGACAAACATAGTAGAGGTGTTTTTCTGAAAAGAAATAGCAACACTTTCTTTTCTTTCCCTTATGGTCTCAATTTTATGTATTTGCTGAAGTAGATAACTGCTTTGCTAATGAGACATTGCATTCTTCTTACATTATTTTCTGCTGTTTCTTCTTTTTATTTGAGAATTTTTCATATACAAATAAAATGTGTTGATGTCACTGCCCCAATCCCTTTCCAACCCACCTGCCCTCTCCCTCTTCAATCCATCTCTTTTACTCTCCCCTCCCCTCTTCAATCTAGAAATGCCCCTCCCACCCTCCTGTTACTCTGCTTGTGTGGATCACAGATTCCCTTTGGGGTGCCTATGTGGTAAGAAAGTCAGATATGTATTGTGGCACATGTGACTTTTCAGTGAACAAAGTCATAAGAGGAGAGGTTCCTCTTCCTTTCTCCAATATCTGCACTAGAGACACTCTATAAGTACAGTTGTTTTTTCTGTCATGTAAAAGTACCACGATTTCATTATCCATTCTCTTACTGTTGGACATCTAGACTGAGTATATGTCTTTGTTATTGTGAATAGAGCTGAAATGAACATGGATGTACACATTTCTCTGCAGTAAAAAGTAGCATTCTTTGGGAATATTACCAGGTGGGTTGTATGGTATTTTAATTTTTAACTTTTTTAGGAACCTCTGTACTAATCTTAAAAAGCATTGTATAAGTTTGCATTGCCTCAGAAATGAATGAGGGAATCTCTTCTCTCACATCCATCCAGAATTTCTTGTTTGTGTTTTGTGTTTTAGCCATTCTGACTGGAGCGAGGTGATATCTCAGGGTGGTTTTAATTTGCACTTCCCTAATGGCTAGGAAAGTGGAACATTTTTAAAGACATTTGTTAGACATTTGAATTTCAGCTCAGAAAATTTTCTTTAAAGTTCTAAGGCCCATTTTGTATCTTCTTGGTTTTTAATTTTTTGAGTTCTTTGTGTACTCTGGATATTAGTTCTAAATCTAAATTAGATCAGATTTGACAGGATCAAATAAGCCGTTGAGGAATCTTATATTGCTCCTTATTTAGTAGCTTCTCTAGTCTTATATACCCTCTAATAGATTCTCCAGTAGCTCTGAACCACAGAATGAGTAGTTGTCGTGTTATCAGCTTCCTAACAGTGGATGTGTTATTGCTCATAATGCAACCCAAACTGTAGCTTTCCTTCTCCTGTTTTTCTTCTCCAATCCTTGTTCTTCTTTGCCATATGAATTCTTTTTAGTGCAGACATTTCTCAAAGTTTTGCTTTATCATTTCTTTTTCTTTGGCTATTACATCAACTTTTATCATTTCACGTTTTATTTTCAAAGAGAATGCTTTTGAGTTAATGTCTTCTCTAAGTGTTCTTGAATATTCTACTTCTAATGGTTTATGTCATCCTTCAGGCTCACATATGGTCAACAGTGACTAGACAGATTAGCCACATTGATGAACTATGAATTTAGATAGATCCTGCTTCTCTCTGAATTGGAGGTCAGTTGAGGTGGAAACGTCTACCTTGGGCCACCATACATGCACACACACAGTCATCTACTCACACATGTGAATATGTATGTACATACATACATATCATAAACACATTAGTCCATTATCAAGCAGATTTTCACTGAAAATAATAACTTAACAATGTATCTGATGTTTAGTACCAATTCAACTGGAGTTAGAGTCACATAAAAGACACCCCCTGGATGTGCCTGTGATGGTTTTTCCAGAAAGAGTCAATTGAGGAAAGGAAACCATCCCTGAAAATGGACAGTATCATTCCATAGACTGGTCTCAGACTGAGTAACAAGGAGAAGGTTCGTGAAACACCAGCATTCATCTTTCTCTGTTTGCTAACTTGATGCAGTGTGACTGGCCTCTTCACATTCCTTTTATCATACCTTCTCCACTATGATTGATTATGTTTGCAAACAATGAGCAGAAATAAATTCTTCCTCAGTGTAAAAGTCACTACAAATACAATACAAATTTATAGGTGGTTTAAGAACAAGTCATAAGGATGTTGGAGGATGGAATTTTTTTTTTGTAGAAGAAAGAAAAAGTGCAAAAACCTTGATATTCAAATACCCAGAGGTATGAGGCATGCGTGAGGAATGTCAGGAGGTCAATGTGACTGACGCAAAAAGAATAATCACTATTATAGAATCTAAAAGCTCAGAGATTCTAGAGGTTGTTAAATTATGTAAATAAATATAGCTTTTATTTTTCAATTAGTTGGTCTATTGTTGTACACTGATTTGTCATACCAGTACCTTTTTTTCTTGTAGTTTAAGAATCCAAGCTTTTACCTAATTCAGACAGTGTGACTACCAGATATTTTTCTATGCTAGTGGGAGCTGGAGCCTTGTTAGACCATGTCTTTGTGTCTCATTGGCAAACTCTGAACATGGTTCAATAATTTTTATATGCTGACTTTCTTGATGATCTGCTTAATTGGGAAGCACATAATTTTACTTTTTTCATTATTGTTTACCTAGTTATACAAGCTCAGTGAGTGGTTATCCTCGCCACCCTCCTTTCCACATCACTTCCTCCCTCCTTTACCCCCCTCAGTCCTCTTATCCTGTCCTCTCCCTCCCCATCCTTCCCTCACTCCTCCTTTTCCTCCCTTTTTCCTCTTCTTGGTGGGAAACATAGTTTTAAAATAGTCTTTTAGGTCTCAAGTTCCTTTCCTTTTGAAGTGACATGAATTAATGATAATAATTTTCAACATAGGTCCTCTTATAAGGTAATGCCTTTTTTGTTACATTTACAAATAAAATCTGCTCTAAAATTCCTAGAACAATGGTCTGTACATCTGGACAAAACTGTTTCGACTCTCTCATTTAGCTAATTTTGGTAAAAGCACTATAAATTGTATTGCCATTGGAGGCACAATATTTTCTCTATACTTTGAATAAAAACAATCATTCCCAAACATTAAGCAATGCCAAAAAGAATCAATGTTATACCAAGGCAGGCAGAAATTTGTATATGCCATAGAACATCTCAGACTCAGAGCCTTTTAGGCCTAATGAGAGTATATGCATTGTTTTTGACACTTAAAAAAATAACCATAGTAATGCAATAATCCAACTCATTGGACATACTTGGTAGTCTTCCATTTCCCTCTGTAGGCAGATGTTCTATTGGTTTTAGCTCTAGAAGTTTGGAAATAAAATAAAGGCACACCCACAGAGAGTAACTTTTGGTGAACTTAAAATAGGTCCACAGGGATATGGAGATGGCTAAAATGCTTGTTGCCCAGATGGGAAGACAAGTTCAGATTCCCAGTACCCCATGAAAAATCTAAACAGATGTAGCTGCTGCCTTCAGTCCTCAGCATTTGGGAGGCAGAGACTAAATTCCTGGGGCAAGCTGACCATGTAAAATAATTGATTATCCAGATCTGGGTTCAATGGAGGGACACTTTTTTACTAATGTGGAGAACGATAGCAGATGAGATCTGTCCTACTTTGGACCTCCATATTCACATGCATACACACAACCACAAAAATCTTTGCACATAGACATCAAATTAAATATGTGAAGAAAATGTAAACACGCAAACATAATACTATATACTTATATACATGCAACATTAAAAGATAAGTAAAATAAGTAAAAAAAAGTCTAAAATCTGTTTCTTTTATGCAATATATATTATTTTAGAAGCTTCCCCCTCTCTTTTAGTGAGGTCAATGAAAATCTTTTCAAGCATGAATACGTGATTTGAGTAAAGGAGGAGGCCTGGTATGCAGTCTAATACACATGATAATCACAGTACACAATTTTTATTTGAAATGTTATTAAAATTGAGATAAATATTTTAATCACTTAGGAAAATATACTGAGACAAACACCAACTGTCTAGGCATTTTTTAAGGATCTAAATATAAATAAATTCAAGATATGTATAAGTGAGAGTGTCATGTTAGAATGTGAGTTATCCCCCACAGGCTCATGTGTTTGCATCTTATCTAATGTTAATGTTTGGGAAGGCCATGACAACTTTAGGATGTGAAACTGCTGTTGGAAGACATATCACAGCAGATGGGCTATGAGGTTGGTTTGCCCTAACTTGCTTCCACTGGTAATCTTTTCTTGCAGTATACGGCGTGCTCTTTTGCGTCTCCACCATTATATCTGCAGTGATTTTCATCTCCATATTCTGCCACCTGCCATGCCTTTTTCACCATAATGGACTGTTTCTCTCTCCTTTAAGCTAATTAGAGTGTTGCCTCATAGCAATAGAGAAGAGTTAACTGCAGCAGACTTTAACAGAAATGTTGGAATGACTCTACCCTTTTTTTTTTACACATACTGAATTATTTTTGACACTTCTGCTTGTATACAATGCATTCTAATTAGTTCCCTGTCCTGCTTTATCTATTCCCATTCCTTCCAGTGGTGCCCCCTTTCCCCTACAAATCAGTTTCTCATATTTATTACCTTTGTTTTGAGTCCTGTTGAGTTTGACCATGGTTTCAGAGTTTTTATTTCAGTTATTAGGGGAACTCAATTGTTAATATAGTGAATTGAGTATCACCAAGTATCACCAAGTTCACCTGAAGTTCACATGAATGTGTCCTCAGAAGAACTTGGTATAAACTTTAGGTGAAATTTAAGAACCCAAGAATATACAGACTGATGGTTTGTGTCACAAAATGTTGTTCAAAGTATTTGTTAGATTTTATCAATACAAGCTGAAGTGGATCTTTTATGTATCTTTCAATTGATGAAATATCCTTTTAGCTCTCATTCATTTAAAATCCAAATGAATCTTAATGTCCCGAGTTTATTGTGGGCTGCACAACCAATTCTAAAGTTTTAAGCACAACTATTAAGAGCCCTTTATACAGGTTTATTTAATTTCCCTGAAGTATATGTCTTTTTATTACATAATCCATAATCTTTTTATAAAGAAATTAAGGATATTTTTTAAAAGTTGTAGACTTTAGGTTTAGGAGTATTAGAATTTCATTGGCTAAGAAAGTTGAAAAATAGTTATATTTTAAAATTAATTTTATAGTCCCACTGTGAATCTACCTACTCATGAAAATGTTGTACAATGGCCAGATTTTAAATACTGTCTCCTTAATTACATAAACACTAAAGGATTTGACATGAATTCCCCAAAGAGGAACAAATCGGTCTAGCAAAATAGTTGAACAAGAGAATGTAGAAATTTAGAAATAAGCCATGCTTGCATTATATCAAAGGCATTTTCCTAGGCATTTCCTAGATTTCAAATGTTCTACTGAACAAAGGAATTAAATACAAAATCCTTCCCACCCAAGCCAGATTTTTAAAAGGTAAAACCTTAGTATTATAAATAGTAAAGTAGGTGTTAGCATTATATCACTATATTTAATTTTGACCTAAGGAATTTTTAATATTCTTTAGTCATAATGAACTTAATTTTGTATACAGACTAAGTTTTATCTTTCAAAAAGCTTCTTGGAATGAACTATTCATCTAGCCTTTTCCTCACCTTTCCTATTCCTATTTGGAAAATTTTTCACATTCAGACAAAATCTTATTTTATCACACAAAGTTCTTTTTAAATTCTAAAAGCATTTGATGGGGGGTGGATTTCCATAGGTAGGAAGAACAGAGAGGGAGATCAGAGGAAATTAAGCAAGGCCAAGAGCCTATGTGAAAGACATACAATGGGAGAGCTGCCCTGCAAAAGCATTCAGCTGTAGGCACTCCACCAGGGGGTCTGCCGCAAAGACAGCCAACTGGACTTTCAAACCTGGTCCCACCAGGCACCACCAATCAAAGGTCAGAGAGGAAACCAATAGAAAATTTTCATTATTCATCTGCTAAAAGTTCATAAAAAGGGCACCCAGGGCCTAAAGATTTTGGGGCAAGACTTGGAGAGTTCTTGCCTCTCCTTTTACATCCTCCCCCAGGTAGCCAGAGACTACTTCTTGCTCCTGTTGATTCTATTAACACATTCTTTCTCCTTTTAACATTCCTTACCAAAATATAGTCTATCTCTTTTTATGGCTCTTATATTTGCTGATTCTTTTCTGCTTTATTTTTATTTAAGCAAAATTGAATTTAGAGAAATCAATTTGTTAAAATAAAGAAAATGTTTTATTGTAATAAAAACCCAGAATGCAGTATCTTAAACATAGGCAAACCTTATTAATAGTCCTGGAGGCATTTCCATTTCCTTCTTACTAACAAATCTGAATTCACTGGGTATATTTAAGTCTTATGAATTAAAATTTGACTGAGTTTCAATGAACATTTACTTATTAATAATATAACTGAATCAAATGCTTTTCCATAAAAGCATACCAGATAACATACACTTAGATAGCACATAGAAATATGTACACAGATTGATCCAGATTGCATAACCTTTATGTTAAGACAAAGCAATAATGACAGCGTAAGTTGTCAGACAGTCACGAGCAATGGAAGAAGAAGAGGTCAACATTCACAACCCTGGGAATGTAACACTTCACAACTGTGCTTGTAAAGAATAAGGATATTTATTACATGCCAGCATGAGATCTGCCTGCTGCCCCCTTTACAGGAAAGTTACATGGCCCTTTCCCAACAGCTTGCAGGAAAAAAAAAATTTAAAAAAGCCTAAAGTTTATACTTGAAAAGACATAATCACCACCACAGGTATAACAGAAAACATCCCTGTATTGCAGTCTCAGAAAAGAGTAAGAAATAATAGACATAAGCTAACAGCTAGACCAACAGACAAAATACTGTGTAAATATTGTCATGAGAACACTGGACATAAACACACAGTTGTTTCCTTAGATTGGGGAGCACACAGGAGAAACAATGCAGAACTTCTATCTCTAAAGTGTAAGCAAAACACCAAGGTAAAGCTTCTTACATTGACTGGGTAGAAATGGTTGTTTGTTGCAAGAGTTAAGCAGCAGAAAAAAAAGATGCCTCTTACCTTTATTGCCTTTATGATCATGGAAAAAGATAATATTAAGCTTAAGAGAAGCACAAGAAAAAACTCATACAAACTAGATATTGGTGACGTAGCCAAAGACAAAGACAAATGTCTGTACTAAACACTTTGAAAAGAAACAAAATTATTAAATACTATAAAATAAAGAAAAGGATATGCCTCTCAGAATAAACCAATGGACTGGCAAATAAACCAAAGTTTAGACCTAGGCTCCAGAAAGACCACACAAACATCTATTAGATTGGAGTTAAATTTTTTTTTATAATGTTGAAATTTGCTATTTGATATTGAATATATTCTTAAATAAATGTGATTGTTCTGTATACATCATTTCAATTTGTATTTCTTGCTTTATGCTTTATTTTGGACTATGAAAATGATGCTAGATAAAAATGAAATTTGTGAGTTTTTTTATTCGAGTTACAAATGGGTCCTAAAGCAGTGACAACAACACGCAGCATCAACATTCTGATTTTTATCAACTACAGAAAAAAATCTTGAAATCTTCAGCTATAGCTTTATATTTATTGGGGTCTGTAATTTTTACTTCAGGCACATTGAATATGCGTTTTCATGAGCATGCACTTCTACTATTCTTTTGTCTTCTTGATTTTATTCTTCTTTTGCTCCGTTTTTAATATGTGTGTGTGTACATACTTGGATGTGTGTATCTACATATGGGTGAGTGTACACACACTGCACCAAACTTGAGTACGTGTGCCTGTGGCAGCCCCCGGATGACATTACAGCTCTTCCTATATTACTCTACCACCATAATGATTTGCTATAAGGTTTCCAGGGCCAGAATTTCAGGCTAGTGCTCTTTCCACATGGCATTTTTACATTGTAGTGTCTGGAGATCTGAATAGAATCCTTTAGTGTATAAGACAAAGGATTTAATGCCTGAGCCATCTCTCCACTCCTTCTAATTTTTTTTTCTTTTTCTTTATTAAAAATGTAATTATACATTTAAAAATTTTTTTACCAGTTCCCTCCCTCCCCCGTCCTCCCCCCGAACCCTCTCCTCCCCCTCCTCTCCCTCCACATCCCCCAGCGCCTCCCCCCCAATTCCCAGAGAGTCCTTTATTGTGTACGCCTGACTCTCCACTGGGTCCTCCTCTCCGATGACATATAAGGACCCAGTGCCATTTCCATAAGCCCTTTCTCTTGTTTCCCTTAAGCATAGGAGCACTACTATGGCTGTCAATCCCTTGCCTCCAGGGGTCTCAGTGCCCTTAACAGATGCTAGACTTTATGAGGGCAACAGTGCGCTGGACATTGCGCAGGGCATGCAAAGTCCCATTATGATTGCTTTGGCCCCAACTATTGTTGAGAATCTTGCAAATCGTTGTTCTTCCCATCCTTTTGCTCTTACAATCTTACCGCCCCCTCTTCCGCAAATGTCCCTGAGCTTCAGGATGGGGAGAGATTAGGCTGGCCTAGTTCTATGTGATTGATATAGAGTCTCTGAAGTTCTGGATTGTGGTTTGTTGATTTTCTTTTGCAGTTTTGCTGCTCCTCCAATGTCCTTCACTCCATCCTACTGGGCACTGTATGTCACCCCCTGTCCAGAGACAAAAAGCTGTTAAACTGGAGTCTTGTTATAATAGCACATTCAAGGGTAGATGTAATAAAAGTAGGAAACCTCAGTGAGGGAGGGGTCCATCACCCATTTGCAAAATGATTACTTTTTATCTGCTAGACTATATGCCTCTCCCCTTCTGGCGAGATCAGAAAAGAACGTCTGTGAACTTAAGCAGGTTTCTAATTACTTACTTGCAGACCTTGATGGAGGCCTATTTTCTCTGCTGTAACATGGTCCCCTCTCTCCTTGTTTCTGGTGTGGCCCTCCTACCCCATCTCTCTTGTTCATAATCCTTGCAATTACTGTGTTACATAGGTTTACTTTTGAGTGTCTCAATGTGGGCTGGGTGAGTTTGGTACCAGGAGCCACCTATATTAGGGAGTACATACGGCACTTAATTTTCTGGGTTTGGGATACTTTACTTAATATAATTGTTTCTAATGACATCCATTTCCCAGCAAATTCCAGCAATTCATCATTTTTGATGGGTGACTAGTACTCCATTGTATAGATGTACCACAATTTCCTTATCCACTTGTCAACTGTTGGATATTTAGGTTGATTCCATGACTTTGCTATTGTAAACAGTGCTGCTATGAACATGGTCGTGCTTGTGCTATCGAGGCGAACCTCTGCTGCATGGAGGGTTATTTCCAAAAGTGGGATAGCAGGGTCATATGGCATTCAATCTTTAATTTCTTTAAGAATCTCCAGACGGCTCGCCAGAGTAGGCTGTATGAGCCTGCATTCCCACCAGCAATGTAGGAGAGTTCCCCTCTCTCCACATCCTCTCCAGCATTGTGGATTTTTGCCATCCTGACCGGGGTGAGATGATATCTCAGGGAAGTTTTGATTTGCATTTCCCTGATGGCTAAGGAAGTGGAGCATTTTTTAAGATATTTGTTAGACATTTTAATTTCATCCCTGGTAAAGTTTCTTTGAAGTTCCAAGGACCATTTTTTAATTGGGCCATTGTTTTCCTTGGAGTTTAGTTTTCTAAGTTCTTTGTGCACTCTGGACAGTAGAGCTCTGTCAGATATGTGGTTAGTGAAGATTTTCTGTCATTCTGTGGGTTGCCTTTGAGCTCGTGTTACAATCTCTTTATCTGAACAGAAGCTCTTTAATTTCACAAGATCCCAACTGTTGAGAGTCGGTAGCAGTGACTGTGCCATTGGAAGTCTGTTTAGGAACTGTTGGCCTAGCCCAATCAGCTCGAGGAAGTTCCCTATCCTTTCAACTATGGTTTTTAAAGTTTCTGGCCGTAAATCAAGGTCCTCGATCCATTTGGAATTAAGTCTTGTACATGGTGACAAGTATGGGTCCAGCTTTAATCTTCTGCATGTGGAGATCCAGTTTTGCCAGCACCATTTGTTGAAGATGCTATTCTTTTTCCATTGGATTCTTTGGGCTCCCTTGTCAAAGACCAAATGGCTGTATTTTTGTGGGCTTATATCTGGGTTTTCAACCCTTATCCATTGATCTGTGTGTCTATTTTGGAGCCAGTACCAGGCAGTTTTTATAAATATGGATTTGTAGTATAGACTAAGGTTTGGTATGGTAATACCTCCAGCAGTGTTTTTGTTACTCAGGATTGTCTTTGCTATCCTGGGTCTTTTGTGCCTCCATATGAATTTTCAGATTATTTGGTTAACTTCTTTAAAGAATTGCTTTGGGATTTTAATTGGTATAGCATTGAATTTGTATATTGCCTTTGGTAGGATGGTCATTTTTACAATGTTGATTCTACCAATCCAGGAACATGGGAGGTCTTTCCACCTTCTGGTGTCTTCTGCTATTTCTTTCTTTAGGGTTTTAAAGTTTTCATTGTAAAGGTCTTTTACCTCCTTGGTTAGGTTTATACCAAGGTATTTCATTTTTTTAGGGGCTATAGTAAATGGGATTGTTTCTCTCGGGGCTTTTTCACTTCTTTCATACTGGGCATATAGGAAGGCCTCTGATTTTTGCACATTTATTTTGTATCCTGCCACCCTGCTGAACTTCTAAATTAGTTCCAGGAGCTTCCTGGTGGAGTTTTTGGGATCCCTCAGGTATAAGATCATGTCATCTGAAAATAGGGATAGCTTGACTTCTTCCTTGCCGATTTGAATCCATCTTATGTCTTTTTCTTGTCTTATGGCTTCAGCTAAGACTTCAAGTACAATATTGAATAGAAGTGGTGAGAGTGGACAGCCTTGTCTAGTTCCTGATCAAAGTAGGAATGCTTCCAATTGTTCCCCATTGAGCATAATCCTTGCTGTGGTCTTGTTGTATACAGTTTTTATTATATTGATAAAGGTTCCTTTCATTCCTACAGTCTCTAGCGTTTTGATCATAAAAGGCTGTTGGATTTTGTCAAAGGCTTTTTCTGCATCTATTGAGAGTATCATGTGGTCTTGGACTTTGGACTGGCTTATAAGATGAATTACATTTTTTGATTTGTGTATGTTGAAGCAACCTTGTGTGCCTGGGATAAAGCCTACTTGGTCCCCGTGAATGATCTTTTTGATATGTTTTTGAATCCGATTTGCTAAGACTTTGTTGCGAATCTTTGCATCTGTGTTCATCAGAGAGATTGGCCTATAGTTTTCTTTTTTAAGTAAATCTTTATTAGGTTTTGGGATTAAGACGATATTAGCTTCATAGAAGGAATTTGGTAGTGTTCCTTCCTTTTCTATTTGATGGAACAGTTTAAGGAGTATTGGTGTTATTGACTCCTTAAATGTCTGGTAGAATTCTATGCTGAATCCATCTGGCCCAGGACATTTATTGGTGGGAAGATTCGAGATTACTTCTTCAATTTCCTTGTATGTTATAGGACTATTTAAATAATTCACAACTTCCTGATTCAATTTAGGTAGGTTGTGTTTACTTAGAAATTCATCCATCTCTTTTGTGTTGTCAAACTTCACAGAGTACAAGTTTTTGAAATATGATGTTATAATTCTCTGGATTTCTTGGGTATCCGTAGTGATAACTCCATGTTCATTTCTAATTTTGTTAATTTGGGTTTTCTCTCTCTTGCTTTTGGTTAATTTAGCTAGGGGTGTATCAATCTTAATGATTTTTTCAAAGAACCAGCTTTTTGACTGGTTGATTTTTTCTATCGTTTTCTTAATCTCGATTTCAGATATTTCTCCCCTTATTTTGGTAATCTCCTCTCTTCTACTACTTTTGGGATCAGATTGCTTTAGTTTTTCTAAAGCTTTAAGCTGCATTGTTAAGTTGTTTATTTCTGATGTTTCCATTTTTTTGATGTAGGCATTAAGAGCTATGAACTTATCTCTTAGAACAGCTTTCATTGTGTCCCAGAGATTTTGGTAAGTTGTATTTTCATTATCATTCACTTTCAGGAAATCTTGAATTTCCTTTTTAATTTATCCTGAATCCAGTTCTCATTCAGTATCATATTGTTAAGTTTCCAGGAGTTAGTGTATTTTCTCTTGTTTGATGTGTTGTGGATGTCCAGCTTTAGGCCGTGGTGGTCTGATAGGGCACAGGTTAGAATTTCAACTTTTTTGTATATGTGTAGATTCGTTTTGTGGCCCAGTATGTGATCTATTTTGGAGAAAGTTCCATGTGCTGCTGAGAAAAATGTGTATTCTTTGGTATGTGGGTGAAAAGTTCGATAGAGATCTGTAAGGTCCATTTCTTTCAGGGTTTGATTAAGTTCCAAAGTGTCTCTGTTAAGCTTTTGACCTGTTGATCTATCCCATGTTGAGAGTGCGGTGTTGAAGTCCCCAAGAATTATCGTTTTGGGGTTGATTTCTTGCTTTAGATGCTGTAGGGTTTGCTTAATGAATGTGGAGGGGCCCTTATTGGGTGCATATATGTTCAGTATTGTGAAGTCTTCCTGGTGAATTGTACCTGTGACTAAAATGTAGTATCCATCCATGTCTCTTATAATTTTCTTTGGTTTGAAGTCTACTTTCTCTGATAACATAATGGCTACCCCTGCCTCTTTTCTGCTTCCATTTGCTTGTAGAATTGTTGACCAGCCTTTTATTTTTAGAGCATGCCTATCTTTTGTTGTGAGATTGGTTTCCTGCAGGCAGCAGATTGATGGATTGTGATTTTTAATCCAAGTCTGTAATCTGTGTCTCTTGATCGGTGAATTAATTCCATTAACATTTAGTGTTATAATCGAGAAACTATTTTTAATTCCAGACATTTATTATGTTTAGTAGTTTTTATAAGTATATTGCTTCGCTTTTAATGGTGTTATATTTGTCTTCTGTTCTCCTGGATATGCCTGTTTTTTTCTTCAAGCTTGAGTATCATTTCTAGCATTTTTTGAAGGCCTGGTTTGGTGGACATGTATCCCTTCAAGTTGTCTTTGTGCTGGAAAGTTTTTCTTTCTCCCTCGATCATGACTGATAGTTTTGCAGGGTAAATCAGCCTGGGTTGACATTTTTGCTCATTCAATACTTGAAGTATGTCTCTCCAAGCTCTTCTTGCTTTTACTGTTTCGACTGAGAAGTCATTTGTTATTTTAATAGGTTTACCTTTAAAAGTGACTTGTTTTTTCTCCCTTGAAGCTCTCAGCACCAGTTCTTTATCTTGAATGTGGAGTGTTTTAACTATTATTTGCCGTGGCGAGCTTCTATTTTGGTCGTATCTGTTTGGGGTGCGAAATGCCTCTTGTATATGGATGGGCCTCTCTTTTTATATGAGGAAAGTTTTCCTTGATGATCGTTTGAAAAATTTCCTGTGGTGTGGTATTTTGAGATTCTCACTCTGGTATTCCATGAATACGCATGTTAGGCTTCTTCAGGGTGTCCCATATCTCTTGGATATTTCTCTCAAGTATCTTTTTGGCTTTACCGACCTCTTCCATTGAGCTGGTTAGTACTCCCACTTTATCTTCAAGGTCTGAAATTCTGTTTTCTGCTTCGTTAGTTCTGTTGATAAGATTCTCTGTAGAGTTCTGAGTTGAAGATAACTTGTCTTGTAGCTCAGTTTTAAACTCTGCTTGAGTCTGTTTTAACTGCTCTATGCCAGTTTTTGTTTTTTGCACTGTTTTTCTCAAGTCCTCCAAATGTCTGTTGTGTTCCTCTTCAAAGCGATTGATTCGATTATGTAATTCCTCCCTGATTTCCTCTTTCATAGTATTGAACATGGTAATGATCATATTTTGAAAGTCGTTATCCTGTGTCAGGCTTTCTTGGCCTTTTTCCGCGGGTTTGTTCTGGTTGGAGTCTAACATTATGGGATTAATTCCTTCAGTGGGAAATTTGTTTACTTGAGTGTTGCTTCTCATGGATTTGCACTTTGACTTTGGCATTGTCGTTTTAACTCTTAAGATCTTTCAATTTCACTAAACTGAATTATTTGGCCTGGGGTTCTGGGGGTGGGCAGGTACAGAGCTTATGTAGGTCACGGGTGAGGCGCGGCTGGACCGCATGTGTGTCCCGACCGCGGAGCGGGGGTGGGGTAAAGGGAGGATGGGGGCATCGGTGTGGAGCTATTTAACCCGAGGGCAGCTGGGGCGGGGCCTGGGCGCAGGGGGAGGTCCTCCTCGTCCCTCAGCCCTGTGCGTGGCTCCAGCTGGATGGTGGGGTCGGAGCCGGGTCCCTTTGGGCTGACCTGGGGTCCTGGTGTGCGGGCATGGCCGGGGCTTACCTAGGTCACGGGGTGAGGCCCGTCTGGACCACGCGGAGCGGGGTGGGGTGAAAGGGACTCCTTCTAATTTGTAATGTCTATTGTTACATTGTATACTGGTCACGTTTTCTTTTGCTATGAGACAGCATTCAACCAGTTTTAAGGGAAAAAAGATCTATTTGGCTAACCATTCCAGAGAAGAGATACAGTCCATTATGGTGGAAAAGTTGTGACTGAATGGCAGAAGACAGAGAGGCAGCTTAAGTCACTGCAGACATCATGGAGTCAGAGAGAACAGGCAGTCAATTGCAAGAGCCCAGTTCTCAAAGAAGCAGAGTGGTATTAACTAACCTTGTGATGTAAGGCTCCAAAGTCCTAGTAAGGCTTCTCAAATATTAACTAAGGATTCAAATACATGAGTCTTTGGGAGACAACTTACACTCATACCATGACACAGTGGTAATTTTTTACTTGCACAATTTGCTTGATCTGATACTAAACAATGTACTGTGCTTTCCTTGATTTGAATGGGCATGGTATGTATAGTACAGATTTCTTGTTTCTTGCAATTTTTTGAATTCTCTGTCATTAGAATAGTCATAAATTTCTTGACAACATACAGTTGGGTCTTAAAAAACCATCAGTTTTTGATATTCACATATATTTAACTACTCATGTTTGTTGCAATTTTATATATTTCTAATTTTGTCCTTCAATCTACTACTAGCAGTTAGAATTGATTTCTGTATTACATATACACTTGTTAATTTCATTTTTAAATTGTTTGAATACTTTCACTCTTGGAGTGGTAGTGGAGTGAGCAGTTCTGACAGTAGTGATGGGGGGAAGCAGGAAACATTGATATTCTACTGCCTATTGTCCTAATATGCCTTCTCCTCCCAGTCTGTTCTTGTTGGGGAATGATCAGGGCTCTCTTCCTTAGGGGGCTCTGCACAGATTCCTGCAAGTCATAGCAGGTGAGGAGCTATGCGTAACAGGAGTTTGGAGGGTGCTGGGTATGCTGACAGCTCTTCTTTCCTAGAAAGTATTCTGAGCTCACTTGTATCATCCTCATTGTGGACTATGAGGAAGTGAGATGAGGAAGGGTGTCTAGCAGTCAAAGTAGTATGCAGAGTGTGTGTGTGTGGACTACCTGTCTCTTTCTAACCTCATGCCCTGCTTTCATTTAATTCTTACCTTAACCTGTTGCACATTGGTTCATGTTCTCTCTCTCTCTTTCTCCCTCTTCCTTTTCCTCAATACAACAATTTTTCCCTTTTAATATAGGAGTCCACAAATTACATGAAGTCTTCTGCACTTTATTTCAGAATGACTTTGTATTAGGTGACTTTACACAATCATACACTAATATAAATGTGAGTGCATTTGTGGCAGGCTAGCTAAGCTATGGTGGTCTGTAAGTTAGGTGAATTAGATGCGTTTTCTCAGTTAATATGGGATCACATGCTCTATAGACTTATGACACCCCAATAAACACTTAAGAAAAGCAGTTTAAAGAAAGGAGTGATATATTTTTGGTTTGTGGTTTTAGAGTTTAAGTCTATAACTGACTGTCTCCTGGCTGAGGACCTGTGGTGAGGCAGAGCACCACAGAAGACGCATGTGATACAAGAGCCTGCTCATCTCAGATCAGCAGGAGCAGAAAGAGACACCCTTCAAAGAAATGTCAACAGAGACAATTCCTCCAATTGGGTTCTAACTACCACTTCCCAATAACATATTCAGCTTTGAATACACTGATAGGTAATACATTGATTATGTCAGAGCTCTCACGATCCAATCATGTCTCTATAATTGCATCTTTCAGATTGAGTCTAATTTTTCAGCACATGATCTTTGAAGGACATTGCACAAAAAAATGGCAGTTTATATCCCAAAAATCATCACTGTAAGTCGATAATCTTATAATAGGTTCATCTGCATATAACCCCATGGTAAGTCAAAAAGCATCGGTAGCCCCTGCCCCAAAATAATTTCTCAGAGTTCTTATAGTTGTTACATGCATTCAGTTCAGGATGTTTGGCTTAATTCCATGGAAAAGAGTACAGCTTACATAGTAGATTGTGACAAGAATCAAAAATCATCAAATTTAACTAAATATTCGACATGGACAAAAAATTATAAGTGAGCATGTATTACTGCTATATTTAAATTGAATATATTTACTCTTTCAGACAACTAGAATAGCGTTTGCCAAACCTTTGGTTTCTCTGGACCACATTGGACCAAAAGCAATGGTTTGGGGCCACACAATGAAGAAATTGCAATGAATACTGATGAGAACAAAAAGTTTTATTTAAATTATTGTGAAATCTGCCACCACAGATAAGGAATAATTCTCTCACATACTAATTCTAGGTATGTGGTGTTTCATTCCCATTTATAGTCTTTTTAAAAATTTACGAAACATCCCAAGTTTTCAATCACTAGTAAAGGAATGTATGTATGTAAATATATACACACACATGAATATGTGTGTGTACATGTGCATGTGCATGTATTTGCGTGTATGTGCATGTTTGTATGTGTGCATGTATATGTGTTTATACCTATATGAGAATTGTTTGCTTATGGAGGTCCAAGTGTGACCTCAGGAATCATCCTGGATTGCTTTTCATTTTCTTTTGCTTAACTATGGAATTTCTCAGACTCCACCTGCAAGCCATTACTATTTGACCTGGTGTTTTTAACCAGGATCAAGGATCCAAATTCAGGTCCTTCTGCTTGCCAGAGTCTGAACTCCTGAGCTGTCTATCCATCCTGAAAATGAGCACATCTAAGTAATAAAAATTTATTGCTTTGTTGATATTGTATCATAAAAATAAAAGGAAAGAGGGCAGCAAAAATTAGTGGGATATTTGACATTGTATGTGGAAAATGAATGTATCAATGAATATCTGTTTTGATGGGAATAATTGTGATTCTCAGTGAGTTGTTCTAATTTACACTGTGGTGCTGTGTTTCACTTTTGAAAACTATCGCTCACAAAGGTAGGTTGTTTCAAAAAATGAATACATGAATAAAACTTAATGAAGTCAGGAGCATCTGTTTTGACGTTTTGAAGGTCCTGAATGATCCTGTCACAAAGTGAGAGGCATGGACCAATATAGGAGATTGTTATCTCACTTCCAAACACATGCATATTTTTAGGATGCATGTTTCCACATTCACACACATCCTGATCAAAACACACACACACACACACACACACACACACACCATGTTCAGAGCTTATTTTTCTCTATCATATTTCCCTCATGGATTTTTAGATATTACATGTACTATCTCATAAGTTCATTTAGAATAGACTACATCTAAGTTGTAACTTAAGTATTTTTTTATTGTCGAGTAAGATTATGTTTTAGTCCCACTATTTGTTAGTTACAGCAAAATTCTTGATATGTAAATAATTCAGCAACATTTTTGTGCATAATGCTTTTAAAAATTATAATCTTTGAAAATGCAAAGCAAACTTCCTTCAAATTACTTAGATGTCTTCCCATTTTTCTTGGGAAAAATAATTATCTGTCCAATTTTATTTGACAATCTTTTGTTCATGCTTTTATTTCTAGGGGGGTCATCCTGTTTTATTCTGTGAAATTGTAGAATACACGATGACATTAAAAATAGGAGATAAGGGACTAAATTTACTTTTATTATGAAAATTAATTTTAGGAAAATTGAAAACAAGGTGTGGGCACTTGCACATAGCTGTCCATGAAGAGTAAAGTGGAGGGTCAATTACAAGTCCTGTGGGTGGGTGATATGTGATACGTGGCTGAGGTGTGAAAATGCCTTCAGTAGAGCAACAATACTTACCTATTTTCCACATACACTATTTTCTTTTTATTTTTGGCTATCCAAATTGCTGGTTAAATGGAATTTGAGCCGTATCGGGACCCACGGAGGCGGAGACCCTTGGAGGCGGGGATAAGCAGGCGGGAAGTCAGTAGCAAAGCAGGCTCGCAGGCTTGCAGACTCTTTTACTGTAAATATGCGGCTTCTTATATACCCCACCCAACATCCCATAAGTCCCAGCATGAGTTTTTGCTGCATCATCCTGTCCGGGTTGGTCCTCTCAGCAAGGCGGTTTGATGTCAACACCAGGCACAGCAGCAGGTTCTAGCTTGGGGAAGTTGCATTCGAGCATGAGGCCCATACAGATAATACAGGCCTGCCTGGTCCATTGTCCTACAGATAATACAGGCCTGCCTGGTCCATTGTCCTACACGAATTAGCATATGTAAAATATTACACATCATGATTTCATAGTAGGTTTTAAAATAAGTTCATATTAGGACCCACCTAAGTGCTCCTTCTCCATGACTCACTTGCTAAACATCAGTCAGAAGCGATCTGTCTTTTTTCTTTTTTTTCTCCCACATTTTGTTTCTTTTCCCAGTCATTCAAGATCAATAGGTACCCCTGTCCTCTACCTCCCTCCTCCCCTCCCCAGTCTCTCCTTGAACTTTCTCCCCTTTTCATCTTCCTTTCTCCCCCTTTCCTCCCTCCCCTGCTTCCTCCTTCCTCCCTCCCACTCCCTGGAACATCCTTTTGTACAGTCACTATTTTCAATGACAGGTTAAAATATCACTGAGGATCACGGTGCTTCTTTATTAACCAAATCACCAAAAGCACACTTAATGTCTGATAGTGTCACTTCAATAGTAAGTACTTGGAAGTTAGCACACCGTATATCAGAGTAAAACTAAAATCATACAGTCAAACATAATGTTTCACATAACTATTTGCTTGATATTTTGATATGATGTTACCTACAAAGTTCAAACTTGAGAACTGCAATGATCGTTACCAAGACATTGCCAAAAATTTCATAATGTTTTCAATTTTTTGTTGGGTCATATCCATAAAACTTTTAGGCTCTATACAGAACTGAGTCAGAGTATTAAAATGTCTCATTTTGATGTGTCAGGGAGAGAAAAGTCAAATTCCTAGATATTCTTCAAGGGGGACACTTGAATGTATGATTACTAATCCTGCAAATAGGCCTCTTATCTGCTGAGCTATGCCATCAGTTCAGAGGGAACATAGATCATCTTTTCTTATCCCATCCTCTAACTAAGCTTCCACTGCTAGTATTCTATTAATAGAAATCTCTAAATTGCTATTTTCTAAATATCAGTAGATAAGTAATGTCAGAACCTAAGTCCAAGACCTGCTAGTGAAAGCTGGGCTTCACTGAACCTTCACAGGAGGATGTGTCCAAAGCAATGGCGTGAGTTGATCTCGTCAGTGATTCTTCAAAATTCATTCAGTCTCATAGTTTAAGACCAAAACTTGGCTATGGAGTTTTAGATATTCCTATTTAATACTGCACAAGAATGTTTTCTTTTTTTTAACTACAGAAATATAGTGACTTCTACATCTCTTTCAATAGATATCAAAATGTTCCCTAACTCCTTTTGCCAGGTTTATTGATCTCGCAATCTTCTAGAAGACAACTTCAGTTTTTGTGTCTTTTGCAGTCATATGCTGATTGAATAACATGATTTTTTAGTGAGAACATCCTACCAATTTAGCATTTTAAAAATGTGGGTTAATCTTTTTGAATACAATGACCATAACTCAGCAATAAACTTTTGGGCATATAATTATTACTGATTGGCAAGTTCATAAATATACTTAAAGCCAACTTTCTTACCTCAAAGCCTAGAGTCTAGTAACTGTGCCTTTTTGCTTTGTTTGAATCCACATCTGAACAATTATTTAGTGTGTTTTGATTTTCTCCATTTCTAAGTACAAGTGTATCAGGAGAGAGAGAGAGAGAGAGAGAGAGAGACTGTCACAGCCAAACTGATGTACATACGTACACACACATACATCAATGATATTTGAAGTTTCATAAAATCTTATGTGAATGTAGTTTGGTTAAAATAAACTTCTTTATTTTGTATTTTAAATTTTCTCCCACTGGGTCTCTTTGCCAGAAATGCCTGAAGGGCTAAAGTTTGCCTATTACATTTATCTGATAACAATCTATTGATGTGTTTGTCAAATGTCATAGTTTTTGTTTTAAAAATGAAACACTGATTATTTGTTTCATTTAAGTAGAAATCTTTGAATATTATACTTCCCATAAGCTTGAATTCAGAAAGCTGACATCTATTTTCTTTAAAGAACCTAGACATGCAATGTGCTATTTTGATATACATATTAGAACTTTTAATATTTGAACAATATGATATTTATTCCATGACCTTTTAAATGTTTTGAACAATTTTGACATTTGGAGAGACTACAGATAAATTTGTATGCATTTAAGAACTTATAGCTTTGAAAAAATATTTTTTAAAGTTTTTTATTATTATTTATTCAATTGTGCATATGTATGTGTGTGTGCACGCGCGCGTGTGTGTGTGTGTGTATGTGTGTCTGTGTGTGTAGAACCACGGACGAATTCGGGAACCACCATGGACGCCTCCACCTCCTTCTGCCCCGGGATTCACAGGCTCCGCCCTACCAGGACCAGAAGCGTAGGCCGCCCCCGCTTCCGCCTGGCGTCTATACGTGGGATCTGGGATCCAAACTCAGGACCTTCCGCCTGCAAGGCGGAGGCTTAACCCCTGAGCCACCTCTCCAGCCCTGAAAGAATATTTTAAAAACCTGCTTTTTTAGCCAGTGGAAGACAATACCCACTCCCTATGACTGATTCACAATGCTTAGTTTAGAAAGTACTTTAAACTTTTATTTATGTTATATAATCTGGCCTGTGATTTTAGAAAACATTATTATTTGATATAAAAATAATGTAAGCAAATTCAAGCAAAATAAATTTTATCATTAATCCATAGAATTGATTCTTCAAAGGGCCTCTCCACATCCTTATTTTTTTTCCTTTTCTTTCTTCTATATCATGGATGGATTCCTAAACCTGAGGATAGATTCCTTTGCACTTGTTAGTCACACACTTTGTCACTTAGGTATACTCCAAATATTTTCCTTTTCTATTAACACAATGCAAAATGGTTAAATAGTCTGTACTCTTCATAAGCTGATTATTTAGTCCAGTAAGTAATAAAATGCATTAACACTGACCATAATGCAAGTGGAGCTCTCAAGTAGGAAAGGAGTGTGGCTGTTTGTGAAATGATTTCATCTAACCAGACTTTATAGCAAATTGGATTTTAAGGTTACCACTTTATTTCATATGTAAGCACTATATTGCTTTTAAAAGGCAATAAGAAGTTAGGACATTATGCTGCCTATTATATCCTGATTATTTTTCTTCTAAGAATAAACCTTTTCTGGTCATTTTCTTACTGATTTTTTTTTTTTGGAAACATCTCTACAAAATCAGTTTTGAATTTTTTCACCAGAACGTTTGTAAAACTCTTATTACAAATAAAGCATGGATTGCAAAAACATAACTGCATGGCTTTATGGCTTTTTCAAAACTACACATTTCATTGTCTGCTAAAGAAAGAGAACTCTGTCTTTCATCACAATCTTTTGTTACCCCCCCATAAGAATCAATTTTCTCTCATAATCAACCATTTTTTTACAGTTTTATCACATAAGTATCCATCCAAGATACTGTAGGTTAATCTTGACTGAATATAGAGGTTAATATTTTATGTCTCTTTTAATGTACATGCTTTCTCCTTATCTTTTTCTTGCTTGAGCAATTTTGTTATTGAAAATTCAGGGAGGCAACTGACCATAATTCAAGCAAGTTCTTGTGCTCTATGAATTCCCAGCAGCTCTACCCAAAGGCTTGTTTTGGTCACATTTGATCACTTTGTGTCTTTTTCATAAGGAAGTATTTGATGATGGTTTTCATGGTTGATTTGTGTCCCCTGCTCCCAATTTCAGTAAAGCAGAGGACTACAAAATCAACATACAAAAATCCTTCCTACATAGCAGAGACAAGCAAACTGAGAATCAAATGAAATTACTCCTGTTCACCATAGCCTCAAAAGATACTTTGGAATAAACTTAACTTTTTCTAATGCTAGTTGCTGTTGATAATGCTCAATGCCTGTCTATTTATTCCTTAGGAATCACTGATGATGTCCTCTTAGTTCTATGATTGCTTTTTCTAGTATCGCTGATCTTATAGAGCAGTTCATTGGGAGTCAGGCAGGGTTCCCTTTCTCAATCTTTCATTTTAGTATCAGTCAAGATTGGATCCCAATGATTTCAGGATCTTGTCTGTTAGCATTGATTTTAGAGAAATGATTTAATGTCAGGGATAAAGTCATTTTGGCTAAAATTCTTATTTTTTCTCTTCTCCAAATTATTATTCTGCATGAAGCATTCACTATGGTTTCTCTAGCCAGTGGAATTGGAGAATCCCTTTAAAATGACCCTACTAGTTATTCACCATTTCCTTTTCATCCAGAATGACAATGACAATGCTTGAGGTTCATTTGAACATTTTCATCCTTAGACTTAGAATTAGTTACTTTTCTCAGAAGCCTTATTTTCTCTTAGCAAAAATGCCATATAAAATACCATTGTGTACAGTGTAGAGAAACTAATTTTTTCTAAGCTTTTTCATTTGAAGACTATAAAATATTTCATACTGACACATTCGATGTATTGGTATTTTTGTATTAAAATTCAAGTTTGTAAATTTAGTTTGTAAAGTCTCCTCTGAATTGCATTTTATTCCTCACTTCTATATTTAGAATCCTGTTTTTCAAAACACAATATATGATAGAATTATAATATACCCATATTCAATTTTACCTTTAAAGGCACACATTATTGGAAAGACTTCTGATATAGCAGTCTCCCTGTAAATGTATTAATACCTGCCTCTAATTTTTGCTACTTTTTGCTGAATTAATGTTATTATGTTATTATCTTTCCAGATACCATCCCCTTTGTTCCTTTCACTCTTCTTCCTTGAAGGCTACACCCAGGATAATTTTCTCCAGCTTTGTAATAACTATTTTCTTTAGAATGCTGAATGTTTAGAACTTTATATCATGCTTTCTAATAAATATGTACTTATTGAATACTGTGTACATGAATTCTATACTTCTAATAAATAGATGAAAAGCAGAAAGAAGAAATGAGTATGCGTGAAAAACTTCCTTTGTCAAATTCTTTTGTTATGAAACAAGTTGAACTAAGAAACAAAAATTACTGTGTAGAGGTACCTATTATAATGATTACTGAAAAACATAACTGGAATAGCTTTTTCCTTCTTTTGGTGACAGACTTTTCTAAATATTTTCATTTTGACAAATCTATTTAATTCTTAACTGACATAGCATAGTTCCATGATTCCTTTACTAAAAAAAATAAGGAAGGTAACAAAATTTTTAAGTTTGGTATTATGAGTGAGCAGAAGCTTTCTCATCATAAACATATAGACTATGTCTATATGTTTTAGAAAACTTAATATTTTCTCTCTGTTTTCCAGTATAAATATTGCTTTCCATCATAAAATCTGCCTGGATTGTAGGTGGATTGTCTGACTGTCACTGTATAGTCTGTATCATTAATATTCTTTGTTTGAACTTTCCATTCTGAATTTAAGTTAAAATTGTCTCTGAAGCTGTGGGGTTACACATTTTGGAATGGATTGGTCTAGATGCTCTTTCTAGATAAGTCTTTTTTTCCTAGATAAGTCTTTCAATTAGGTTAAAAATTACTATTAAGTGAAACATTTTTTTCACACAACTGGTGAATGATGCAGAATATAATATAGAAATTACTGGAGGTACATTTAAATAAAATTGGAAAATTATTAGAAAGCACTAATACAGTGTGTCAAGCTAAATTGCTGAGGTAGTTTAGAGTTGTAGGTAGTTTAGAGCTTTAGGCCAACCACCTTCTAAAAATGTCCATGACTGTGGTGATTTGATGTTCACTGAGCACTTATCAGAGAATTGACTAGCATAGATGTTCTAAGGTGACTAGCAGGTTTCTGATCTGCTACTTGAAAGATGGCTGTAACCTTAAAGCAATTCCAATTACGCTTTTCTCATTTAAAGTATTTCTATATGAAAGAAATATTTTAAATGCATTCTGCTATGGTCAGGACATTAATAATTGAATACAGAAATTCTCTCAGAATATCAATTTTTTTTCTTTTAAGAAAAATCTAATAGTGTAATTTTCATAATTACAAAGGAAATACTAGCATTTGATAAATGGGTAAATTACAAGATGGTTTTTTATTAGAGAATGATTTTACAGATTTATGTTTATGGGAAACTGTGCTATTTTATTATGTCTATACAAACATTTGAACATATCAAGCTAATAGCAAGTTTTTGCTGAATTTTAAATATACAGAATATAATAAAACATTATCCTGAGATATGACAACTGCTTTTTAGTATGTAGTCATTTATCAAAGATATAAAAACATAGTGTAAGTAATGGTTAATTAGTCAAGAAAAGTCCAGTTTCTTTCAACTTTTTATTCTTTGTGATGAGCAAATTTCACTATATAAACAAAGTGTAGGATTGTAGTAGAGATTTGCAGGATTAGAAACAATGTCATCAATGACTTGAAGCTCTTATTACTCTGTTGATATTCCTGAGGTTAAAGAAAATGAGACGACCCATGCAAGGCCACATGGGCAGAGGTCAGTACATTCTGAATTTCTCTTTCAGTGTATCTTATGGATCCCTTGTTATATCCACACAAAACAGTTACAGACCACTAAGCTGTGAGCCAACAAAAAGAAAAAAGAGTCCTTTATTAACTAAGAGTGTCAGGTGTTTCAAAAGTCTTTCCAGGCTGAGCTTTAGGAATTTTGAAGTTAATAAAGAAAAAAAAATCCTATAAAAATTGCAATAGTAAAACAAAATCACAATAGTAGTTGAGAATATTTATTTTATTTTTTTAACATTTTTATGATAATTTCTGATCATACAAACTTAATAGGTACACCAGTTCCTTCCCTCCCTTCTCCTCCTCCTGCACCCCCTACTCCCCCTTCCCTCATCCCTCCCTCCCCATCCCCCAGTGCCCCCCCCCAATCCCCAGAGAGTCCTTTAATATGCATGCAAGACTCTCCTCTGGGCCCTCCTCTCCAATGACGTACAAGGACCCAGTGGCACTTCCCTGAACCCTTTCCTGTGTTCCCCTTAAGCATAGGAACACTACTGTGGCTGTCAATCCCTTGCCTCCAAGGATTTTGGTGCCTTTAGCAGATGCTAGACTTTGTGAGGTCAATAGTGTGTTGGACATTGCGCAGGGCATGCAAAGTACAATTATGATTGCTTCAGCCCTAATTTGTGTGGAGTATCTTGCAAATCATTGCTCCTCCCATCCTTTTGCTCTTACAATCTTAACGCCCCCTCTTCCGCAAATGTCCCTGAGCTTCAGGATGGGGGGAGATTAGTCTGGCCTAGTTCTACGTGGTTGATATAGAGTCTCTGAAGTTTTGGATTATGGTTTGTTGATTTTCTTTTGGAGTTTTGCTGCTCCTGCAATGCCCTTCACTCCATCCTGATGGGCATTGTATGTCACCTCCTGGCCAGAGACAAAAAGCTGTTAAACTGGAGTCTTGTTATAAGAGCACATTCAAGGGTAGATGTAATAAGAGCACATTCAAGGGTAGATGTGCGGGAGGGATCAATCACCCATTTGCAAAATGGTTACTTTTTGTCTGACAGACTATATGCCCCCCCCTTCTGGTGAGATCATACCCCCTCAGTAGTAAATGATCAGGAACGAAAAGTCTGTGAACTTCACCAGCTTTTTCATTGCTTACTTGCCGTCCTTAATGGGGGCCTATTTTATCTACTGTAACATGGTCCGTTCTCTCCTTGTTTCTGATGTGGCCCTCCTACCCCATTCCTCCTGTTCATAATCCTTGAAATTACTATAGCTATTACATAGATTTACCTTTGAGTGTCTCCAGGTGGGCTGGGTGGATTTAGTACTAGGAGCCACCTATTAGGGAGTACATACGGCACTTAATTTTCTGGGTTTGGGATACTTCACTTAATATAATTGTTTCTAATGACATCCATTTCCCAGCAAATTCCAGTACTTCATCATTTTCGATGGCTGAGTAGTATTCCATTGTATAGATGTACCACTTTTCCATATCCACTCGTCAACTGTTGGACATTTGGGTTGATTCCATGACTTTGCTATTGTAAACAGTGCTGCTATGAACATGGTCGTGCTTGTGCTATCGAGGTGAACCTCTGCTGCATGGGGGGTTATTCCCAAAAGTGGAATAGCAGGGTCATATGGAATTTCAATCTTTAATTTCTTTAAGTATCTCCAGACGCTTGTCAGAGTATCTGTACAACGCTACAGACAGTAGGAATGGAAGGAACCTTTATCAATATAAAGCAATGTAGGGGAGTTCCCCTCTCTCCACATCCTTTCCAGTATTTGTTGTTGTTTGTATTGTGGATTTTTGCCATCCTGACTGGGGTGAGATGATATCTCAGGGAAGTTTTGATTTGCATTTCTCTGATGGCTAAAGAAGTGGAGCATTTTTTCAGATATTTGTTAGACATTTTAATTTCATCCCTGGTAAAGTTTCTTTTAAGTTCCAGGGACTCATTTTTTAATTGGGCCATTGGTTTCCTTGGTGTTTAGTTTTCTAAGTTCTTTGTGCACTCTGGACAGCAGAGTTCTATCAGATATGTGGTTAGTGAAGATTTTCTCCCATTCTGAGGGTTGCCTTTGAGGTCGTGTTACAATCTCTTTATCTGAGCAGAAGCTCTTTAATTTCACAGGATCCCAACTGTTGAGAGTTGGTAGCAGTGTCTGTGCCATTGGATATTTGCGTAGGAACTGTTGGCCTAGCCCAATCAGCTCAAGGGAGTTCCCTATCCTTTCAACTATGGTTTTTATAGTCTCTGGCCTTATATCAAGGTGCTTGATCCATTTGGAATTAATTCTTGTACATTGTGACAAGTACGGGTCAACTTTTAATCTTCTGCATGTGGAGATCCAGTTTTGCCAGCACCATTTGTTGAAGATACTGTTCTTTTTCCATTGAATTATTCGGGCCCCTTTGTCAAAGACCAAATGGCTATAATTTTGTGGGCTTATATCTGGGTCTTATCCATTGGTCTGTGTGTCTATTTTGGAGCCAGTACCAGGCTGTTTTTATAACTATGGATTTATAGTATAGACTTCTTGCTTTAGACACTGTAGGGTTTTCTTAATGAATGTGGAGGGGCCCATATTGGGTGCATAAATGTATAGTATTGTGAAGTCTTCCTGGTGAATTGTACCTGTGACTAAAATTTAGTATCCATCTGTGTCTCTTATGATTTTTTTTGGTTTGAAGTCCACTTTGTCTGACAGTGTAATTGCTACCCCTGCCTGTTTCCTGGTTCCATTAGCTTGCAGTATTTTGGACCAGCCTTTCATTTTTATGATGTGCCTATCTTTTGTTGTGAGATGGGTTTCCTGAAGGCAGCAGATTAATGGTTTGTGATTTTTAATCAATGTTTGTAATCTGTATCTCTTAATTGGTGAGTTAAGCCTATTGACATTTAATGTTATAATGGAGAAATTATTTTTAATTCTGGACATTTTTTAGGTTTAGTGAATTTTGAAAGCTTATTGTTTGACCTTTATGTTTTGGTGGTATTATACTTCCCTTCTGTCTTCCTGGATGTGCTTGTTTTTTTTCTTCAAGTTTGAGTATCCTTCTAGCATTTTTGAAGACCTGGTTTGGTAGACATGTAAGCCTTCAAGTTGTCTTTTGCTGGAAAATTTTTCTTTCTCCCTCGATCATGGCAGATAGTTGCCAGGTATATCAGTCTGGGTTGACATTTTTGCTCATTTAATATATGAAGTACTTCTCTCCAAGCTCTTCTTTCTTTTACTGTTTCCATTGAGAAGTCATTTGTTATTTTAATAGGTTTACCTTTAAAAGTGACTTGCTTTTTTTCTCTTGAAGCTCTCAGCACCTTTTCTTTGTCTTAAATGTGGAGTGTTTTGACTATTATTTGCCATGGAGAGTTTCTATTTCGGTCATATCTGTTTGGAGTGTGAAATGCCTCTTGCATTTGGATGGACCTCTCATTCTTCAGTTGAGGGAAGTTTTTATTTATGATGATTTGAAAAATTTCCTCAGGTGTGGTATTTGGGGATTCTTGCTCTGGTATTCCATGAATGTGCATGTTAGGCTTCTTCAGGGTGTCCCATAACTCTTGAATATTCCTCTCAAGTATCTTTTTGGCTTTAACACCTTCTTCCATTGAGCTTGTTAATTCTGCCACTTTGTCTTCAAGATCTGAATTTCTATTTTCCGCCTCGATTGTTGTATTGGTAAGACTCTGTTGAATTCTGGGTTGAGGATAACTTGTCTTTTAGTTCAATTTTAAATTCTGCCTGAGACTGTTTTACCTGCTCTATGCCTATGTTTGTTTCTTGAACTGTTTTTCTCAACTGCTCCAGGTGTCTGAGTGTTCCTATTCAAAGTGGTTGATGCGAGTATTTAACTCCTCCTGGATTCCCTCTTTCATAGTATTGATCATGTTAATTTTCATGCCTTGAAAGTCGTTATCTTGGGCCTGGCTTTCTTGGCTATTTTATGTGAATTTTTTTCTGGTTGGAATCTGTCACTATGAGGTTAATTCTTTCAGTGGGAGATTTGTTTTCTTGGGTTTTGTTTCTCATGAATTTGTACTTTGACTTGGGCATTCTTGTTTTGTCTCTTAAGTCTTTACAGTTTCTCTGTGTTTTTGGCTGAATTGATTTAGTTGGTATAACTGCTCTTTGGCAGTTATTACTAGTAGTTGCCTTGTAGTTGGGTGTGTTTGTCTGTTGTTATTGTTATTTCCAAGATTAGGCTCTTAGACTGTTAGTACATCAACTAAATCAGTTTTAGTAGACAGATGGTATCTTACCTGCTCTGTGAGTGAGCATGTGAAGGGTAAAGATGATAGGCGGGCTTCACCTGGGACCTGGGTCATGGCCAGTAGTACCCCCGAGCCCTGGCCAGCTTTGGTGCTGTTCAGGATGGTGGGAGGGGCTGGGAGGAGCAGGTGATCTGGGTTCCGGTGAGGAGTACCTGGGAAGCAGAGTGCCTTAACTGGACCAAGCGAGTGAGCATATCTTCAGGGCCATTGGAAGGGGGGGGTGCTAAGGATGATAGGATTGGCTTTACCTGGGACCTGGGGCATGGCCAGTAGTCTACCCAAGCCCTGGCCAGCTTTGGCACTGTTCAGGCTGGATGGTGAGAGGAGCGGGTGACCTGGGTTCTGGTGGGGAGTACCTGGGAAGCAGGGTGCCTTACCTGGACCGCGCGAGCAAACGTGCATTCAAGGCCAGTGGAAGGGGCTATCTTTAGCTTTTATATGATGCAAAAAATCAAATTTTACCTAGATTTTTCCAGGTAAAATTTTACTTGAAAGAATCAATTTTACTTGAAAGAAGGATCCTTTCAGTCTGGCAAAATTTAAGATTTTAGACAGGGAGAAGAAATTTGAGTTATAGGAGGGAAAAAGAACTTACAAAGATATGATCAAAGGAAGTAACATCAGTTTGAAAAAGCAAATTCCAGTCATACTTTTGAGCAAGTGCCTTATGCATTGAGCCATCCCTCAGGGAGCCTAGAGTTAAAATGCTTTTTTTTTCATATTCTCGAAAACTTAATTTTGAGGAAAAGAAAGTTCTTGATTTTTACCATGCCATACTTCACCTTATGTTTCCAGTGCTTATTAACTACTCACAGCATTTTTGTCTGTTTAATATTTTCTAAATCAGATGAGCACAGCAATCATGAAATAAGGAACTTGTCTGGGACTCCTGTTCCTTTACTGTGCCATCTATTATCAACATTCTTTTCAATCTATATAAGGAGAACTCTAAAGTTGTCTTGGCTGCTTATTCAAGTTTTCTATATTTATTAATAATAAGAAATACCAAGAAAAACATATCTTAGATCCTTTGTAATAAAATTTAAAATAAATTATTCATTAATTTAAATTTTATATGATTTTGTCCACCCAATAAATAATGTATCTGGAATAGGTGTTTACTTCCTATTTCATATATGTCCGTTGATCTTTGTCAGATACATTAGCTGGTCAGTCAGAATGGATCCTAAGGGAGGAATGGCTTGCTGAGAGCCCTCCTCCCACCACAGATACTTGCAAATATTTTTCCCATCTGTGTCTGGGCATTTTCTAGAGTTCTGTGTTTATGAATAAAGTGTGGAGTCTGAGATCCTGTGCAGCATAATTCCATTTCCTTTATGGCTTCTGTTATACCCTTCAGCAACACAGACTTGCACAAAACTATCACTGAAAGGTGGGTTTATGTTTTCATATGTATCCCTGGTTTCTCCTGTTTGAAAATTTAAGCAGGAAATTTATAGGGTTTAAGTCAAAGTGCCCTACAGGGAGTCTTAACAGTCTTTGTAGCATGATAGAAACATATTGTGGCTGTTCTGAAGGCGATCTTGGGATTTTACTGTTTTGTAAATTAAAGAAAGGGATTGATACTATAAATTTATCCCGGAATTCAATAAAGGTAAAGTGATTGCTACCAAAAAGGCATCTTATAAAAGAGACGGTTTATATTGTCCTGAAATGTAAGCTATAAATTGCTTCTTCTGAGTAAAAAATGAATTGAGTAGGTTAGTACTGGCTTCATTTACATTTATTCAGAGGGAAAATTATGCTTCTATTTGGATATGAGTCCATTTATCTTGTAGGTAGGTTTTGAACATGGCACTTAAGAAAGCATTTTAAACCTCTTAAAACATCAGGTGATTTATGGAATGGGAAGACTTGGATGTTTTTTAGGCTCTGAATGCATTCTGTCTTTACAAGAGCATTAGGGAGTATCTGGTACATGGAGTAGACTCTGTAGACACAAAATTGGCCGTAAGCTTTTCAAAGATCAGTATGTTGCTGGATTATTTTCAGTTCCTTTTTAAAAAATCCTAGCCAAAATTCGAAATTCTTACTACCCTCATTCTTTGTGAATTTCTTCCTTGTTTACTGACTCAATGAATTGTTTTTGTTGTTTATTTCTTTCTGTTAACTTTGGCATGTATCATAATTATTTCTACAAGATAAGGTCTTGTTTTGAGATAATCAAACTCATTTCTTCAAATATCAGTAATTTACTTTTGACTTTTATTTATGAAATAATTGCCAATTTCTCTATAAAAATGTACTTCCATCAAAAGTTTTTATATATAAGTGGCAGGATTATTTCCACTGCTAACTTTTGTTTTTGGTTAACACTTCATTTAACTCTTCTTTTGAAATCAAGCAGAAATGGCAGTCCTTTCCTGCTTAGTTTTGGAGTTTCTGACTTTAGTCTGCACATTATTCTTTCATGCCCTCTAATGGTGGCCTTAGGAAACTCTTTCTAGAAGCTATTCTGGGAAATTAAGTTTACAAAAGTAAATAAGAGATTACTTGGAATATTTAATAGAAAGATCTTTCACATGACAGGTCATATTGTCATGGGAAAAGACCATATGTTTCTGTGTTAAAGTTTGGAGAACAGATTTGACTGGTTTGATGCAATCTTTAAGGAAATGTTTTATTTGGACTATTATTTTTTCAAAAAATATTTCTAGTTGTTTTGTAAAATCTGTGTGATTTTTTTCATGTGGAAATACTTTTTCAAGGTGCATATTTTCTTTGGAATTTGTAAATGTGTGTATTATGACTATATAAATAAATGTGCCATCTTTACAAATGAGCTTTATGTTTATGAAGGACAAATAGAAAGTAAAAGAATGGGAAGAGTCTAGTATGTTTACTTCGACCGTTTATACAATATCTGTCAGTGTTGCCTCCAAGAAAACCTGAAATATGAGACTGCAGACAATACCATTGTTTTTCTGTTGCAGCTATGTACATCTAGAAAATAACTAGTGAAAGTGTTTTAGGTCTTGAGCATCTTAGAGAAGATTTACTAAGTTTAAAAATTTTTAAAGAAAAAAAGTGACCACATCTTAACAATGTGCTCATACCAGCCAGCTCCAGCTATTCATGAACAGATGTTGTTTTGGCTTTTCATTTTTCTGCTCATCTTCACAGCTCTTTTCTGCTTTCTTCTGAGATCCAGATTGTTGTCTTCTTTCCATATGCAATTGTTGGATTCAGTGCTCTGCCCAAGTTCTAGGTAGGAAACAAGATAGAAGAATATCTTTTATGGCTTGCTTTGTGAACTTCTACTGTTTTCCCTCCCAAATTATATTGTATCTTCAAACTGTGGTTACAATTTTTTTTGACTATTGAGTTTATATGGAATGATACTCGTAAGCATTCACATAAGTCAATATCATTAAGGTATACTAAGAACATATGTTATAAACTTTTTGTCCTTATAAAATATAAAAGATCCACTATAAAATGATATCAATCTTATAACTTTGAGTGCTCTCTAGAATTAGGTACCTGAAATAGACTGGAAACACGGAGTTCTGAACTCATGGCTTCAGTGGCAATTACAATTGCTACTGTTTACTGAGCTCTACAATGTTTTGGTATCTGTACAGCTCACTTATAGTCTTTATTTCAACTGGGTAAGAAATAAAAGTTGTGGTTGTTAGACTCAGGAGAACACAGTGCTTCAAAAGATGGAATGACTTGGTCAGGAGTCACAGCTGAGCTGACTTTGCTGGAAGCAAGGTTACAGAAGAGGTCAGAGAAAGGATTCGCTTCTCCACTTCTCTGTTGTGTTCAGTAATATTATATATATATATATATATATATATATATATATATATTTGTACTTATACTTCACTTAGCAATTGCAGCCACACAACTAAATGACTCAGAGCTTTGTCCTTAGACCTGAATAGGTTTAGGCTTTGTTTCTCCTTATGCAGAATGTTCATGAATTGAGTAATCTCTTCTACCATGTGTAAAAAGTGGACAATAATGATTGTTTTGTAGAAGTGTTGTGAGGATTAAAAACACTGTCTACCTCATGAAAACTCCTTTAAAAATAGGGGTTTTTATTTACATGTTTGGATTCCATTGCCTTATTTAAAAATTAAAGATAAAGCTTTACAACTAGGGAATAAAAAATCATACTATATCAGAGGTAAATGTTGGATATGCTTAGTGCATTTAGGTATTACCAAAAAGATCATTTGATCCTATTTTTCTGTCAGATAATAAAAATGCAAAGATGTTGTGCTGCATTCTAAGAAATTTAACTCAAATTTTTGCCTTGATTCATATATTTTAACTTCATGCTATTATTTTCTAAACATTTTCAAGCACCATGACACCATTAATAGCTCCATGAAGCTGGACATCCAGGTATATAACTATATATATATATATATTTATATATATATGCATAATAGTACACCTGTAGCATCACACAAGTTGTGACAAGTAGTGAGATCTAAAATCCTTTGAAAATAATTTCTACAAGAAACTGACTGAATATAATGAGTGGATATCACTTCAAATGCACCACCTTATAACAATGACACCAAGTCTATATTGGGTAGACATGATTTTTAAGTACTCATTTTATATGTACCAATCAGAGGCAAAAGAATTTCCTGGTCACTTTCCTAATGTTACACAGCTTATAAGAGGAACAAGATGTCTAACTAACTCCAAAGACAGTCCTAACTTGATTTCCTGTGTCCTTATTGCTACATCAAGACACTACCATTAATAAAACCTGACAAAACCATAATTCAGGACATCAATGATCCTACAATATTTACCAGGAACCAAACCGGCCAAATCTGTCCCCATCCTAAAGCTCAGGGAACCTTGTGTAACAGGAATCTTGTGTAATAGCAAGATTGTAAGAGCCTAAAGATAAGGAGGACCAGTGATACTCCACTTAAGTCAGGGCAGCAGCAGCCAGGATATAGCCACAGTGTGACTGGACCTTGCCTGACCTATACAATGACTGACATGTCAACAACCCCCCAAAGTCTAGCACAGATCATAGGGGAGAAGGCTCCAGACAGCAGGATCCTTAGAAGCAAGGGATTAAACAGACATAATAGAGTTCCCATACTAGCAGGTAGCCTAAGAAGGAGCTCCAACCTATGCCACTGAGTCCTGAATCCTCACTAGTGTAGACGACTCAGAGAGAAATTCAGTGCCCACATAGACAGATGCTCTGGAAGATGGGAGGGAGAAGGCAGGAAGCACCAAGAGATGAGGTAGGAAGGAAAAGAGGTGTGAGGAAGGGGGGGAAGAGTGGGAAGAGGGAGAGAATGGAATAGGGTACAAAGGATAAGGGAGAGGGAAGGGAGAAGAAGGGGGTACCCATTGAGCTTGTATAACTAGGCAAAAATGTAATAAAAGAAAGAAACCTGTCAAAGTAACAGGAAATAGAATAGATACGGAATACAGTCTCAGCTAGGATCCTTGGAGCAAACAGAAAGAGAATTCCAAAAATAAAGCTTTCTACTCTTTGCAACAGTGATAGCATATCTCATGCTTCTGGAAGAATCATTAAAGGAAAATCTTGGTAGATTATTGATTATTTAATGATTGAGAATTAATAAAGAATATGGGGAAGAGATCCTGAGGGCTCCCCAGGACACTGTTCTTACTTTATTTAGGTAGCTTACAGATTTTTTTAGTAGGTTACATATTATCTCCCTCTAATTTAAATACATTGCATTTTTTCCTGTTTCTGGGTCTATAATGCAAAGTCAGAGATAGATTGTTGCTATCCATTCCAAGTATGTAACTGTCTTATTGATTTGTCCTGGAGGAACTGGCTGACTTCAATAGGTGATATAAGAATAAAAGAATTTAGCTGCTCATATTTCTCCAGGGCAGAGTCGTATGTCTTCTTTCTCCTCTAGCTATCAGACCCCCAAGCATTTTTCATAATGCATATGGTTTCTCTATTTGAGTCGCTCACTCTCTTATCTTCAAATCTCTTGTACAAGTTTCCTGATGAGGCTGCAGTTTGCTGTCTCAGCAAGTTAACTGAAAAACTTAAACTTTTATGTTTAGTAGTGTGAGACCAGCTGGGGCTCTTTTCTTAAATAGTATGATAAAAGTGTACCACATTGTCAATTTCTGGCACTAGAGAGCATTTTTGAAAAATACGAGCATACTATTGGTAACTGTTATTACATCCAAGAATAGACACTTACAGTGGAAAACTTTGGGTCTAAAGCTGGATTAGTGAAGGGAAATGCACATATCAGTGGGGTCGCCTGAAGAGAGGTAACTTGATATACCATGGAAGCCTGAGCACCCACAGGAGTAGAAAGTCAGAATGAACGCTGGGGCCCATAGAAGCACACAGGCGGAAGGGTGGGAGGCAGTGGGACAGAATGGTGAAAGGAAGGGAGAGATGGAGGGGAGAGAGTAAATGAATACCCAATATGTTTGCAAAAGTAGAAAAATAAAAAAGACTAGAAATATAATTCTTGAAATAAAACGGTATATAAAAAGGGTCCAGACTTTAGAGTTACAAGAGTTTATGCTTTCATGTGAAACTTGAAGATGAAATGAGTTTATTTATTTATATGTTATTTGAAATGACAGAATATTCATCATTAGCTTTATGAGCCTTAAGTAATCATAAAAACAATCAAACAAACAAACAAACAATAAACATCGAACTAAAGTGCTAGTTTTCATCCAGCATTTTCTGTTGGGTATTTTGGAGAGCAATTTGCTTCTCTTAAATTGGTTTTAGCATTTGTAAAAGAGTGGTGATGATGCTTACCTTTTTACCCCTGAGGATTCTAGTGTTACTCAATTGAAAGTTGTGTTCAAAACGCTTCATAAATAACAATTTTATGGTACATAAAGCACTTTTTTCCAATAGTCATCTATATTTGGATTTAGAATGACAAGTAGCTTTATTATTTCTGGTTAGCAAGATGAGCTAGCAAGTTGATTGAATATAAGCACTACAGGGCTAAATACCTAAAAACTTCTGGTTCTGAGTAAGAACCAGAACCTTTGGGTATGTCTTCAGGCAGCCAGAAAAACCTGGCCAGGAATAAACTCATAATTCTCTTTGTGTGTGTGTGTGTGTGTGTGTGGTGCGTGTGCGTGTGCGTGTGCGTGTGCGTGTCAGAGGGCAGGCACTATGTGTGCATGTGCTAAGGATGCCTAAAGACGACTTCACTAATGATCCTGGATTTCTCTCTGATCAGCCTTCCAGGCCAGGAAGTGTGGGCCATAGTCATTTCTGACTGGGATTTTTATGTGGGATCTGGTATCTGAACTCAGGACCTTTTGTTCATGAGGCAGCCACTTCACCCTTGAGCCATATCTCCAGTCCTTAAACCCACCAGTTATAAGTGTCTGCCCTTGTTGGTCATTTACACTATATATGAGAAATTTTGGTGAACCTGTCAGAATGAACAAAAACAAAAATCACTGATATTTCTTCATTCTTAGAAGTTTATAATCTGGTAGAACAGCAGATGAAATACTTCAAATCAATTAAAGCAATTATAAAACCCAATAATGAGCTTGAAAAACTGAAGTGCTGTTTGGATGCTACTTTAACAGGAAATATTAAAATTGGTGGCATAACTCAAATTAGAGGTGTCACTTCCAACAAGCATGACCCGTACAGGAATGGGAATGGGTCAAGTGGACAGAAGTCCTCAAACTAATGGTGCTGCTGCTTTGAACAGGCTGAAAGAAGCCACTATGAGAGCTGAAGTACACGTTTCACTAAGATTATGGGAGAGAAAGCTGCGAGTCAATAGTACTGCCAAGTAATTTCTGTTTCTGCTGTAACCAAGTTCCACACATTTTTTTGGCTTTAAACACTGCAAAATTTAATGTGTTACAGTGGGGAAGGCTGGAAATCTAGAACAAGTGGCTTCAGGGGATAGTCTATTTCCATGCCTCTGAAAGCATCTATGTGCTGCCTGTATATACTGGGTCCTTGTTCCTTCCTTGCATTGACCTCTGTTTCTGTTGCCACTTCTTCTCTCCCTCCCAGTCTGTCTCCATATTGCCTTCTTTATTGCTCTGACCTTGCCTCCTTTGTCAAGACCTTTGTGATTAAGCAGGAATCACACAAGTAGCCCCAGGATTGTCTCACAGTCCCCTAATAACTAACTTAATTACTACTGCAAAACAATTTTTCCATTTAAAATTCATATACATATGCAATTATACATATATACGCATATATGCATTTATACAATTTTCCCAAGGATTGAAATATAAATATTTTAGAGAAGTGGATAATATTTAGCTCCCATCAGTAAATATGTCTGTATTTCTCATAAATAGTTAATTTATCTATAGCAGTATTAGTGTGTATGCACATGTGTGCATGTGTGTATGTATAAGCATTCAAAGTCTTTTGATGTTCCTGACCAGGCAATATTGTCTTAAAATATGTTTATATTATTCACAATTACCAACTTATAAAACTAAGTGTCAATCAACATATATACTTAAATAAAATATTGAATATGCATATAAATAAGTCTTAGTCATAAGAAGAATAAAATGGTATCATTTGCAGGAAAATAGAAAGATGGAAATGGCTGTCAAGAGGCTAAGTGGTGGGAAGAAATCATTTCATGTTTTGCGTCAAATATGCAATGAGAAAAAAGAGAAGGAAAAAGAGAGACACAGAAACTCGAGAAAGCTTGTCTGGAAAAGAAAAAGGGAGTGAAGAGAGAAGAGGAAGGAATTAGAAATATGAATGGAGTAGAGTTTGGAGTGAGGAAATAAAACTCAATGAGGTAGACTCAAACTAGTATGTTTGGAAGGCCTGCAAGGCATACCATTGGGGATACTGTCCATTCTAAATTTTATTTCCTTGTCAGAACCTTAAGCATTAATATAGGTGTATAGATTCTTAACATATACATTGACTCAGAGCATGTGGAAGGGAAAGACGAATGGGAAGCATTATGTTTACACTGAGCTCAACACCATTACCCCATGCCATCTGCCAACTCAACAAACTTTGTGTTTGCCATATCCCTTTCTCACACATTTTTTGATATTTGTCCCATTTGTTGAAATGTTATGACAGTGTGGAATAACTTTCCACAAGGCCTGTATTCTTTTGAGATGGTCTTTTAGGTAAGCTCTTTCTCTTAGGTAGAATTAACCACAGATGGAATAAGACAAGTCCTAGAAGGCTTACAAAACAAGTCCTGTCTCCAGAGTTTGCTATTTCTTTTGAAACTGTGAACATGATATTCTAAATTAAACCCAAAGGCCAAGACTCATCTCAATGGAATCTGTGGTTTTAGACTCATGAAACTTATTTAAATGAAATTTGTATTTCCTGCAGCTGTGCCTGAATCCTCTCATGACAAAAAATCTTTTACATCACTACAGACAGCTTAGTGTACACATCTGCTTAGCTTATAACTATGGCCAGTTCTGTCAGCAGAAGAAAGAACTAAGATAAGCCTATTAGACTACAGTTATGTGATAATAAATCAAAGCAGGATTTTAAAGGCTGATTTTTTTAAGCATAGATGGAACAACTCAAAGAGATGATGCTTACTTAATGAATATTTGGAGATAAGAGGTAACAGTCTTTATAAAAATGTTTTCTCAATTATTTTCACTCTTAGAGTAATAGAAATGTAACCATCTCATGCTTATACCAACATAAGAATTTTATGAAGTCTGTGTCTGTAGAAAAAAGTAATAATCTAAATGATAGTTTAAATAAATAGAATATAAATCACTAGATTTAAACAGTTGCAATACTGAATAGAATATTAGAATTTGTTGTTGTCATTGATACCTAATGTGAATTATTTTGACATGTCACTCCAGCTGTTGGCATTCAAACAAATTTCAATCTCAGGCATTTTATCATGGCCATATGACATAACAGAATCATTCCTTGACAGCACATCTATCTTCTATGAGCTTTAGTTTACCCCCCTGTTCCATGGGAACATGTTCACTGATGGTATCTCCTCACCTCTATACATGAAAACCTACAGTGACTGTTAAGGACATGGAGCACTTTGAAGCCTTATCTCTGCTTTAAACCTAAACACAGGTCTAAAAAGGTGAAGGACATTTTTGGCATGTTACTCATTAAGTACATATTTCGGCACTTCTTACTTAGTTCCTAACATAAACTTTTGGTTTACATTTTAAATTCAAGGAATTTGATTAGTCTTAAACATGCACATGGATTCTGTAGCTCAGGTGTTAGCAGTATTTTTCACAGGTAGAGTAAATAGTTTTGTATATTCTCAGAAGAAAACTCAGAGATGTCAAGCAACAGTCTATGAGCTGCTGTTATAAAGTTTCTGTTCTAAGTTTTTAATCATATTTAAAAACAGTGATAGAAAGGAAGACAGCAGAATAAGGACACATAACACTCTTCTGTCTCCCAACTAATCTGTAAGTAAATACCACATCCTGATAGAAGAATGAATACTATGGAAAGGTAAGGGTGGGCCAGAGCAAACAGGAAAACAAGAGCAGATGAAATCTAGAAACACTGAATGTCAGATGTGCCAAAGGAGTAATAAGTTCATACTTGAAATGCCGACAAGGATGCACTTACCCTCTCACCAGCTTTGGGACCACAAGTAAATGATCTCCAGAGCTAACCATGGAAAACTTCAGACAAGGTATCTGTGTGGTCCCAATAGAGCAGATGCTCCAGAGGAACTTGGCTTTTTCTTTCCTTTTCTTAATCCCAAATTCTTGTGAAGGTGGTGCTCCTGACATATACGTGCCCAGTAAACCAATACAGTAGGAAAAGCAGTTATTACTGCTGCCGATAAGCAATTAATGACCATGAATAAAAGTGAGCTAAGTCTGATAAAGACTCTTGACAAATGCAGGACTCTTGGCAGAGGGCAGAAAACCAGCCAGCATCTGGGTAAGAGGCAAGCACCCAGCAGCAAACATCAAGATAAGCTGACTCTACAGGCTCTTAGGTCGCACTTCTCTAACCAGCTTGACCTCAGGGCTCTTATGGTATTCCGTGGAATGTATCATCACTGAACATACCACAAAGAGGGCTGTAGCTCCTAGAGGTAGGAGGGAAAAGGTACTAATTGCAGTAACCATTGAACACTTGAAAACTCCAATGGAAAAGGAGTTCAATACAGCCAGGAAGAATTTTATTTTATTTTAATTTTTATTTATTTATTCATTTATTTAGTATTTATTATTTATTTAACTTTTATTCTATGAGAATTTCATGTACAAATACAATGAAACATTCTCCCTTTCCACATTCTCATTCCCCATTGTAGGTTTTCCTTTGTCTGGTTTCTTTCCCACTCCTATGTTTGTATAATCCATTGGGCCTTATCCAAGATACTTGTATTGGTGTGTGCCTGGGCACTCACTGGTGCTTGTATAGCCCACCCTGGGTCAACTATCAAGTAAAGAAACTCCCCCTCTTCTATTTGATGTAAGTCCCAAACCATCTCTCAGAGTAGAGTTATATCTTCTGAAATCCTTCCTGCTTCATAATAAAATATGCCATGAGATCTGCAAGTTTCAATAAAAATCATCATGTCAACAGGTGACCACCAGTGTAACAGTGGTATTATAATCAAGGAGACAATCAACAGCTTTCTGATTGAACTCAAGACCCAGTTATCAGAATGGAACACATTCCCGTTACTATAAACTAGAGCAAGAGCCTAAAAAAAGAGAAGGAAATAAATCAATATTGTAAAACAGCCAGTTAACCTATATGTAAGAAGACAGTACACCAAACTTCTCTGTAAATAGCTGTTATTGTACACATAGATTTGAAGAACACTTAAAATTCAGATGAGGAGGAGCAACGATATGCAAGATACTCCACTCGAGTTAGGGTCGAAGCAATCATAATAAGACTTTACAAGACCTGTGCAATGACCAACGTATCATTGACCCCTCAAAGTCTAGCATGGATTAAAGGCACTAGGATTCTTAGAAGTAAGGGATTAACAGCCACAATAGTGTTCCTATACTTAAGGGGAACACGAGAAAGAGTCCTAGGAAATGCCACTGAGTCCTTACACCTCATCAAAGAGGAGGACCCAGAGAAAAGTTTGACATACACATTAAAGCATGCTCCAGGAATGAGGAGGGAGTACTAGGAGAGAAAGAGGGAAGGGGAAGGGAGGGAGAGAACGGAGGAGGAAGCAGTGGGGGGGCATCCGGGGAGGGGTGGAAGGAGGGAGGGAGGGGACCGGGGTGCCTATTAAGTTTGTATGAGCGGAAAAAATAAATAAATTATTGGGAAAAAAAGTTTAGAAGTCTTTTACAACAGAGGTAGAGGATCTCAAAACCCTGGCAGGATATAGCTTAGGACAGTACAAGAACAGTGAAGTGGACAGCAATGGCCAGTCATAATGCAGAATTCCAGTGACTCAGCAAGGCTCACTCAGGTTCAGGCCAACCTAATCTCTTCCCATCTTTAAGCTTTGGGAACATCACAGAAAAGGGGGAGGTAAGATTGTAAGAACCTAAGATGGGAAGGTTCACCCTTGGACAAAACATTCCACTCAAGGCAGGATACCTGCATCTAGGTACTTACAACAGTGAGACTGTCCTTCCCAGACCTGCATAGGACTAACATACCAACATGCCCCCATAGACTATCTAGGAGCTTAAGAAAAAAAAAATAAACAGTGAAAACCTTGGGGACTAAATCTGGATAACTGAAGGGAAATGTCCCTATTAGTGGGGTAGCCCAAATATAAGCAACTTGGCAAGCCACAGAGGCCTGAACCCCCACAAGAGTAGATAAGCCAGAGAGAGCCTTGAAGTCCATAGAAGGCTGGGAGAGAGTGGGAGGGGTTGATGAAGGGATATGAGGGAGTAACCACAGAAGGAAGCAGGGATAAGTAATCAATATGCTTGTAAAAGTAGAAAAATAAAATAATTTTAAAAATTCATATGCTAGGGGCTGGAGAGGTGGCTCAGGGATTAAGCCTCTGCCTTGCAGGCGGAAGGTCCTGAGTTCAGATCCTAGACCCCACGTATAGACACCGGGCGGAGGCGGGGACGGCCTGCGTTTCCGGTTCTGGTAGGGCAGAGCCTGTGAGTGGCGGGGCAGAGTAAACAAGGAGGAGGTGGAGGCGTCCATGGTGGTTCCCGAATTTGTCCATGGTTCTACACATACATACATATATACACACATACATACACACACATGCATACATGCGCAATTGAATAAATAATAAAAAATTCATATGCTAGCTACTGTGGAAGACAAGCAGAAGTACATACACTTTATTGTGCTTTTGAGAATGGCAGCTCTGGTAGGGACAGGCTACTCTCGTGGTGTTTCTCCAAATCTTTAGACTTTTACAGTCTTGTTCCTCCCTCTTCCACAAGTTTCCTGAACTTTGGGATGGAGGGTAGTTTAGAGGTTCTGTTTAAGGCCAGCCTGTCCAGTCTCTTTCACTTTGTACTTTGGGCAGTTTTGCTTCTCAGTACTACTAAGCCTCCATGGTAGGAGGATATTTCTCCATTAAATAGTGAGTACTTCTCTGATCTAAGGGTATAGTGATAAGTGCTTATATGGAGGCTTGCTGTCAAGTATTTATAGTTAATGCTAAGAAGTTAGAGCCCATGATCTTCCCTTCGATAGGCATTTCACTTGGTTTACAGTACCAGGAATGAAACAGACTTTATGCCAATCAGAAAACATCTGGTCACCCCCATGCCTTACATGTCACTATTGTACCACTGGATGCCTCTTGACAGGGTTATTATAGCTTGCAGTATACACAGCTGGGAGAGGCCTTTGATATCCATACCAGTGTGTCTTTCCCATGTCCCATGATCATTGTGTGTGGTATCTTGAGCAATAAAATCTTTTTTTTAATTTTTTGTTATTTATTTAATTGTGTGTGTGTGTGTGTGTGTGTGTGTGTGTGCGCGCACGCGTGTGTGTGTGTGTGCGTGCGTATGTGTGTGTAGAACCACGGGCGAATTGAGGAACCACCATGGACCGCCTCTACCTCCTCCTTGTTTACTCTGCCCAGGGAATCACAGGCTCCGCCCTACCAGGACCAGAAATGTAGGCCGCTCCCGCTTCTGCCGGCATCTATACGTGGGGTCTAGGATCTGAACTCAGGACCTTCCGCCTGCAAGGCAAAGGCTTAACCCCTGAGCCACCTCTCCAGCCCCTGAGCAATAAAATCTTATAATTGGGTTCCGGAGGGCAAGCAATAGTAATAGCAAATTTCCATTTTATTTTAAGTGTCTTTGAGGCCATTCTGCCCAACCATTCTTTAGGAGGAATCACATTCCTGAGACTGGGAAATTTACTGAATTTCCCATAACTTCTGGTAGAGGCATAAAAGGGCATTTTTGTTCTCTCTTCTCAACCTTGTTCCTCTATGTAGTCTATACTGCTTGACAATTTTTTAGGTTATATATTTTGATAGATTTATATAGCAGATGTCTGTCTGTCTGTATTTTACAAGCTTGGTGTTAATTTTTCCTCCCCACCTCCTTCTATCCCTTATCAATTTACTTCCTCTCTCCTTTTAAAGTTTTTCTCATGTTATTACTCTTTTCAACTTCTTATTCCATATGTTCTATTATCTTATCTCTTTCAGGGTTATGGAAGATGTTTCAGTCTCAGCTGACTCACATTGCAGAATCAGCTGCAAAAGACAATCTAGGACAACAGGGAGACATACTCATCCAATTAAGAAGAAATACTAATGGATAATCTAATGATTTTTTATGGTACTTCATTTTGTATTTTTCTTTCATTGTCACTTTTTAATTTTTATTGTTTAGAATTTATATGGATTTAATAGTCTTTTAGAACTGTTTCTTTCTCTGAAATAATTCTCTGGCATTTTCCTTAGACGTAACTCAATTTCATGCATATTCCTCTCATTTATACTTTATTTTTTCCTTTCCTTTTCTCTATTTTCAATTTTTTCATTCTTAATTATTAATATCTCTTGCTTTAAAAAATTTTGAGAGTATTTATCTCAACAGTGTCCTGTTTACTTTGTTTTTGAAGCCTTCTGGTAGAACAGATAAAACATAAAAAAAACTTTTCACTGTATTTTATCACACTAATTGCTGCCAAATTACTGTTTCTGTTACAAGTCATCTTTACCACCTCTACATAGTCTTGAGGTTCAAAATACTAGACAAAGACTATACACAAGGAAGATTTAAGGAAAGAAAACAACTTGGAGGACACATCCATCTCAACAAATACACAAAATACAAGAAATACAAAATATTATAAAATAAGCCACTATGATACAAGCAAACACATGGATATTATTAACTTAACACAAAAGTAATAAAAATAGCTGAAACGCTAGAAAAGATTTCACAATCTTGTTTTAAAACACCTTCAGTAAGCGGCTGAAGGTCTTGAGCTACCATGGTCGTACCTGGTCTGTGAGCAGCATGGGGAGCTTTGGCTGAGACAGCAGTCATGGCATTCTAAAGTTCTAGAGCAAGAATATGCCCTGGGAAGCAGTGGCACTAGAGAAAGTATCAGGAAAACAAAACCAGCCAACCAATCAAACAACAACAAAACAACAAAACCCCTGAAAGATCAGAAACAAGAGTGATTTCATAAACATCTTTAGAGACTGGGAAATCCAAGACCTACCATGACCCACATTCTCAGGAAACTTGAGACTCATGTTCTAAGTAAAAAGTATGGAAAACATTTTCAGAAATATATGTATGTAGTTATTTCTCAATAGGAATCTGATTGCTTATGAAATACAGCCAATAATAAACAAATGAATCTTCATAAAATTAAAAATCTTCTATTCAGCAAAGTAAACAATTAATTGAGTTAAACAGCCTACAAATTGCTGAAAAGTCTTTGCAATCTATACATCTGTTAGAAGATTAGTACCTGTATTATACCAAAAGCTCCTATATTATACCAAACTATATAAAATATATACTTATTTATTATATCAAACTATATATAATATATATACCAAACTAAATATAGTATCTATATTATACCAAGAGTACCTATATTATACCAAACTAACAGTATGGTGAGCAATATGATCCACAAATGGGAATATAAAATGAAGCAATGGCTGTCAGAAGATGAAATAGAAAATGATCAAGAAATGTATGAAGAAATGCTTAACATACGCTCCTTAAGAGAAATGCAAGACAAAACTATATTGAAGGCCAACAAGATGGACTTCCAGGTAAAGATGTCTGTGCACAAACCTGGTCACTTAAGTTTGATCCCAGGAGTTTAGTATGTGGAAGGAGATAATTGAATGTTGATAGATATCCTATAACTTCGACCTGCATGACATAGTATGTGCATGCCTATTACTCTTTCTCTGAAATAAATAAATATCTGAAAACTTAAATATATATTTAATATTGAGATCCCATCATATGCTAGTAATAATGTTAGTCATTAAGAATATAGCAACAAATGCTGGCAAGGATGTGAACAAAAATGAACCCTTACATACTTCTGGTGATATTATAAAAGAGTCCAAACACTACTGAATTCAACATGGAAGTTTTTAAGTAAACTAGAAATCTTGACATGATTCTACTATAATAGTCTTGGGTTGACTCAAAGTTGATATATATATATATGTTCTTCCATGTCAATGTTTATTGGAATACTATTCACTATAGCTAAATTATGGGGAAAACTATGTGTCCAACAATAAAGAAATATATCAGGAGGATGTAGTATAGTATTTATGATTTTTAAATTTTTTTATTCAATTGTGCGTGTGTGCGTATGTATATGTGCACGCGCACGCGCGCGCGCGCACGCGTGTATGTGTGTGTGTGTGTGTGTGTGTGTGTAGAACCACAGACGAATTCGGGAACCACCATGGATGCCTCCACTTCCTCCGTCCCGGGATTCACAGGCTCCGCCCTACCAGGACCAGAAACGCAGGCCGCCCCCGCTTCCGCCTGACATCTATACGTGGGATCTGGGATCCGAACTCAAGACCTTCTGCCTGCAAGGCAGAAGCTTAACCCCTGAGCTACCTCTCCAGCCCAGTATTTATGATTTTTTTCAGTCAAAAAATACAATATTCTATCATTTGTAGGATAATGGATACAACTGGAAGTGATAATATTAACTGAAACCAGCCCAATGTAGCAAGAAATGTTTCCTGTCATTTATAGTTTTAAGATTTAATACAGATACATAAATATTTGGGCAGGATAAGAAAAGGAGGTTGGAGAAATGAAGGAGAATATTCTCAACATTATAATAAATATATGTACATATTATTTCAAATAAAGATCGCCAAGACCAAGAAGCCCTGATCCATACGATGGAGAGTCTATGTGAAAGAGTTGCCTGAAAATTGCCTGTGCATTGGCTGCACCACTCACCAAGTATATTAAAACATCAAAAAACACTGATGTAAAATTTTTATGACTATGCTATCAGATATGTGAATTATATTGAAACAATTATATTAAAATGAAAGTTCAATGATCATACAGGAAAGTCAAACAAGTAGATAAATGAAATAATAGAATAAACCCAAGACCCAGATAATACCATTAGAAGAGTGAATGAAAAAAAATCAGCAGTATGTGTTTAGAATTCAAAACATGATAAAACTTATTTAAAAAGGCATGGATTTAAAGAATAAGTTAATTAAATAAAAAATTCCTGGAAAGCACTATTAACATTATGATAAAGCAGAAAAAGAGTATGAGAAATAGAAAGACAAGGTCGAGATAATATTGCTTTCAGGCAACCATTAAAACAAAATAATGAAAATTATAACCACAGCTTCCAAATGTCTTGGTATATGATTAAGAGTTCCAATCTATGAGTCTTCAGCATAGTAGATGAGCTTAGATATAATCTAATGTGTTAAAATGCATACCCAATGAGATTATAGAAAAACTTCTCAAATCCAGAGAAACAGAGATATCTAAGCACAAGAGGAACTTATAACTCTTGAACGTTACTGCAAGCAGAACTTCATCAGCTGGGGGATGTCTCAGGGATTAAAGCATTTGACTCATAAGCAAAAGGACCTGAGTTCAGATTCCCATATCACACATAAAAAATATCTGAGAATATGGAGGTGGCCCTGTAATTCTGGTCACTTAATTTGGAGCTTGGGAAAAGAATAAAGTAATAATGAGGTATAGTAAATCCAAAATGATTCCTGGTGTCACCCTTCGGTCTCCACAAGCACACACATTCAATTGAGCTTTTGTGTACATGTCTGCATGCCTGCAAAACATGTATACACTACACACACACACACACACACACACACACACACACACACACACACACTGGAGGCGAGGGGGAGAAAGATAGGTAGATGGAGAGAGTGAGAGAGAGAGAGAAAGAGAGAGAGAGAAAAGAGAGAGAGAGAGGGAGAGAGAAACAGAGAGAGAGAGAAAGAGAGAGAGAGAGATGCATTAGGGTCAAAACTACCATGAAAGAAATAATATTAAAGTTTTCAGAGGAAGATACTAACTCAGACACAAAAACAAATTCATCAGAAAATATCAGAACACTTACGAGGCAGCCCTAAGCAAGGATATCAGGATAGAATGATATAGTATAAGTTCTGAATGCAAACAATTGCTAACCAAGTTTGCTTGACAATGAAAAGAAATAGTACATTTGAATATCAGCACAAATTAAGGCAAATCACATCCACCCAGCCAGCATTCAAGAATATAATTAAATAAATCCTAAACAGAAGTGAAAGAATACAATGTAAAGCAATCAATCAGTAGTCTTTCCTTATATCAATAATGAATTTCTGAAAAAGAAAAAACTCATTCACATTAAGTAGCCTCAGAGCAAACAAAAAACAGTTTCAAATAATGAGGCTTCCTAAGAAAGTGAACCAGCTCTTCCATAAAAAGCACTAAAGAAAGAAATCGAAGAAGATACTAAAAGATGAAAAGATGCTTCTGTCTTATCCATCAGCAAAATTAGTATTGTGAAACTGACTAGATTATTCTGTCTTTATTATATTTCTTCACAGATATAGGGAAAAGAATTCTAAACTTTACATGTAGGTACAAAATGTGCTAAATTGATCAAATGATACTAAACAGAAATAGCAATGCTGGAGGTATCCCAATGTTTTATTAAAAGTTATTGCTGCAGAGAGATAGTAGACAACAGTGCTGTCACAGATACAGAAAATCCAATATTACAGAAGATGCAAAATTCAGCAGCGAATCCATCTTCCAGAGTTTTTTCTTTGTTATTGTTTTTGTTGGGAGAGATTTTATTGCTGCTTCTCATACATCTGTTCAGTTGTTTATATTATGAAGTTCACAGCTGGCTATGATTATTGATGCCTTCATCCCATAGCAGTCTGTACAGCACCATCATACTGTGAAAGCTAACTGGTAGTGAGGAAGATTCTAGATCACTTATACTTTGATTCCTCTATGTCTTGTTCCAATGTTGTTAGCTTCAACACTAGTTTTGATGGGCAACTTGGTAGAATGTCAAGAGTCTGTACTTTTTTTGGGGGGGTGGGGGCAGCAGCTCTGGAGGCTTGTTAACCAGTAATTCCTATAGGGAATTGCATTCCTGACCTTTTCTTAGTAACCCATTAATTCTAGGATGGGCATTGTTTACCCATGCAGGTCATTGTCTTAAAACTCAGCTTCCCAGCCCAACCACCCCAGAGCCCCACAAGTCCTGGCGGCGAGCACCCAGGCCAACTCCGGCTTGGCCTGCGCCCCAGCCCGGACGACCCCCCCTCCCCCCACCAGCACCCCAAGGTGAGGGAGAGAGAGAGCTCAGCCCAGCCCAACCACCCCGGAGCCCCACTCATCCCTGCGGCGAGCACCCAGGCCCACTCCGGCTTAGCCTTGGCCCTGCCCAGGACCCTAGCCCCTCGCATCCTCCCGCCCCGTGCGCCTCGCCATCCCCCTAGGTCCCAGGTGAAGAATTCTGCCATTGAGCCAGGTAGCCAGAGAGTCCAGCCCAGCCCCGCCCCCCACCCGGGAGCCGCCCAGCCTCCGGCTTAGCCCCCTAGGCGCCAGACCCCAGCCCCTTGCACCCTCCCGCCCTCGCCCCAGGTCTCAGGTGAAGAATTCTGCCATCAACATCAGACCCTCTGCCTCTCTGGCCCACCTGTGGACCTACACACGTGGTCCACGGAAGACACACTGCTACTCAGAATTCAATAGAGCCCAAAGGAAACTCAAGCAAAATTCTAAGGAACAAAGGGAACACAGGCTGTACATCTGGACTCCACTACAATCATTATATCACGTGGGCGAGATTCTTCTCATCCAGCCCAAAGATAAGTAAACTTTTTCTTTTCACCTTACTAATCCTTTAAAGTATCAATGCTGTAGATCAACTTTCTCATACACCCCACAACATACAACTCCAGGGAGCACACCACTAACCCGCACATTTCACCAAGATACTAAATCGTAAAAGTGCACAACCAAACTAATATTCACCCCCTGGTAACATAACCTGACTTAACTGACATACTAACAGCCTAGTAGCCTCATCTAGGATATAATGATAACAATACACAAACATACCCAATCCAAGGCAAGCACTAGTAATAACTGGCAAGTGTAACAATACCAACTATATCGATTCAGTGAAAAACACACAGAAACAGAAAGGTCCTAAAAAACAAAACAACAATGTACAAGTCAAAGTGCAGATCCACGAGAAACAAAACCCAAGAAGACCAATCTCCTGCCGAAAGAATCAATCCCATAATGAGGGATTCCGACCAGAACAAATCCACAGAAAATAGCCATGAAAGCCAGACCCAACATAACGACTTTCAGAGTATGATCATTACCATGATTAATACTATGAAAGAGGAAATCCGAGAAGAGTTAAACAATCGTATCAACCACTTTGAACAGGAACACAACAGGCACTTGGAGTTGAGAAAAACAGTTCAAGAAACAAAAATAGGTATAGAGCAATTAAAACAGTCTCAGACAGAGTTTAAAATTGAACTAAAAGACAAGTTATCTTCAACCCAAAACTCAACAGAGAGTCTTATCAGCAGAACAAATAAGGCAGAAAATAGAATTTCAGATCTTGAAGACAAAGTGGGAGAATTAACCAGCTCAATGGAAGAGATTGTTAAAGCCAAAAAGATACTGGAGAGGAACATTCAAGAGATATGGGACACCCTGAAGAAGCCTAACATGCGCATTCATGGAATACCAGAACAAGAATCCCAAAATACCACACTGGAGGAAATATTTCAATTCATCATAAATGAAAACTTCCCACAACTAATGAATGAGAGGCCTATCCAAATACAAGAGGCATTTTGCACTCCAAACAGATATGACCAAAATAGAAAATCGCCATGGCAAATAATAGTCAAAACACTCCACATTCAAGAAAAAAAAAAGGTGCTGAGAGCTTCAAGAGAAAAAAAGCAAGTCACTTTTAAAGGTAAACCTATTAGAATAACAAATGACTACTCAATGGAAACAGTAAAAGCAAGAAGAGCTTGGAGAGACATACTTCAAGTATTAAATGAGCAAAAATGCCAACCCAGACTGATATACCCGGCAAAACTATCTGTCATGATTGAGGGGGAAAGAAAAGTTTTCCAGCACAAAGACAACTTGAAGGGATACATGTCTACCAAACCAGGTCTTCAAAAAATCCTAGAAAAGATACTCAAGCTTGAAGAAAAGAACAAGCATATCCAGGAAGGCAGAAGGGAAGTATAATACCACCAAAACATAAATATCAAACAACATGCTTACAAAATCTACTAAACATAAAAAATGTCCAGAATTAAAAGTAATTTCTCCATTATAACATTAAATATCAATGGGATTAACTCGCCGATTAAGAGACACAGACTACAAATTTGGATTAAAAACCACAATCCAACAATCTGCTGCCTTCAGGAAACTCATCTCAGCACAAAAGATAGGCACATCCTAAAAATGAAAGGCTGGTCCAAAATCTTGCAAGCTAATGGAACCAGGAAACAGGCAGGGGTAGGAATTATGCTTTCAGACAAATTGGACTTCAAACCAAAGAAAATCATAAGAGACACAGATGGATACTACATTTTAGTCACAGGTACAATTCACCAGGAAGACTTCACAATACTGAACATTTATGCACCCAATACGGCCACCCCCACATTCATTAAGAACACCCTACAGCGCCTAAAGCAAGAAATCAACCCCCAAACTGATAATTCTTGGGGACTTCAACACCGCCCTCTCAACATGGGATGAATCAACAGGTCAAAAGCTTAACAGAGACACATTGGAACTTAATCAAAACCTTAAAGAAATGGACCTTACAGATCTCTATTGAACTTTTCACCCACACATGAAAGAATACACATTTTTCTTAGCAGCACATGGAACTTTTTCCAAAATAGATAACATATTGGGCCACAAAATGAATCTACACATATACAAAAAAGTTGAAATTCTAACCTGTGCCCTATCAGACCACCACGGCCTAAAGCTGAACATCCACAACACAACAAACAAGAGAAAATACACTAACTCCTGGAAACTTAACAATATGATGCTGAATGAGAACTGGATTCAGGAAGAAATTAAAAAGGAAATACAGCATTTCCTGAAAGTGAACGATAATGAAAATACAACTTACCAAAATCTCTGGGACACAATGAAAGGTGTCCTAAGAGGTAAGTTCATAGCTCTTAATGCCTACATCAAAAAAATGGAAACATCAGAAATAAATAACTTGATTCAGCTTAAGGCTTTAGAGAAACTTGAGCAATCTGATCCCAAAAGTAGTAGAAGAGAGGAGATTAGCAAAATAAGGGGAGAAATATCTGAAATCGATACTAAGAAAATGATAGAAAAAATCAACCAGTCAAAAAGCTGGTTCTTTGAAAGAATCAATAAGATTGATACACCCCTAGCTAAATTAACCAAAAGCAGGAGAGAGAAAACCCAAATTAATAAAATTAGAAATGAACGCGGAGTTATCACTATGGATACCCAAGAAATCCAGAGAATTATAACATCATATTTCAAAAACTTGTACTCTGTGAAGTTTGACAACACAAAAGAGATGGATGAATTTCTAAGTAAACACAACCTACTTAATTGAATCAGGAAGTTGTGAATCACTTAAATAGCCCTATAACATATAAGGAAATTGAAGAAGTAATCTCGAATCTTCCCACCAAAAAATGTCCTGGACCAGATGGATTCAGCACAGAATTCTATCAGACATTTAAGGAGTCAATAACACCAATACTCCTTAAACTGTTCCATCAAATAGCAAAGGAAGAAACACTACCAAATTTCTTCTATGAAGCTAATATCGTCTTAATCCCAAAACCTAATAAAGATTCACTTAAAAAAGAAAACTATAGGCCGATCTCTCTGATGAACACAGACGCAAAGATTCTCAACAAAGTCTTAGCAAATCAGACTCAAAAACATATCAAAAAGATCATTCACAGGGACCAAGTAGGCTTCATCCCCGGCACACAAGGTTGGTTCAACATATGAAAATAAATAAAAGTAATTCATCATGTAAACCAGTCCAAAGTCCAAGACCACATGATACTCTCAATAGATTCAGAAAAAGCCTTTGACAAGATCCAACACCCTTTTATGATCAAAACGCTAGAGACAGTAGGAATGGAAGGAACCTTTATCAATATAATAAAAGCTGTATACAACAAGAACACAGCAAGTATTATGCTCAATGGGGAACAATTGGAATCATTCCCACTTCGATCAGGAACTAGACAAGGCTGTCCACTGTCACCACTTCTATTCAATATTGTACTTGAAGTCTTAGCTGAAGCCATAAGACAAGAACGGGACATAAAAGGGATTCAAATCGGCAAGGAAGAAGTCAAGCTATCCCTATTTTCAGATGACATGATCTTATACCTGAGGGATCCCAAAAACTCCACCAGGAAGCTCCTGGAACTAATTGAGAAGTTGAGCAGGGTGGCAGGATACAAAATAAATGTGCAAAAATCAGAGGCCTTCCTATATGCCTAGAATGAAAGAAGTGAAAAAGCCCTGAGAGAAACAATCCCATTTACTATAGCCCCTAAAAAAATGAAATACCTTGGTATAAACCTAACCAAGGAGGTAAAAGACCTTTACAATGAAAACTTTAAAACCCTAAAGAAAGAAATTGCAGAAGACACCAGAAGATTGGAAAGACCTCCCATGTTCCTGGATTGGCAGAATCAACATCGTAAAAATGACCATCCTACCAAAGGCAATATACAAATTCAATGCTATATCAATTAAAATCCCAAAGCAATTCTTTAAAGAAGTTGACCAAACAATCTCAAAATTCATATGGAGGCACAAAAGACCCAGGATAGCAAAGACAATCCTGAGTAATAAAAACACTGCTGGAGGTATTACCATATCAAACCTTAGTCTATACTACAAATCCATAGTTATAAAAACAGCCTAGTACTGGCTCAAAAATGGACACACAGATCAATGGATAAGGGTTGAAGACCCAGATATAAGCCTACAAAAATACAGCCATTTGATCTTTGACAAAGGGGCCCAAAGAATCCAATGGAAAAAGAACAGCATCTTTAGCAAATGGTGCTGGCAAAACGGGATCTCCACATGCAGAAGATTAAAGCTGGACCCATACTTGTCACCATGTACAAGACTTAATTCCAAATGGATCAAAGACCTTGATATCAGGCCAGAGACTATAAAAATCATAGTTGAATGGATAGGGAACTCCCTTGAGCTGATTGGGCTAGGCCAACATTTCCTAAACAGACATCCAATGGCACAGTCACTGCTACCAACTCTCAACAGTTGGGATTATTTGAAATTAAGAGCTTCTGTTCAGATAAAGAGATTGTAACACGAGCTCAAAGGCAACCCACAGAATGGGGGAAAATCTTCACTAACCACATATCTGATAGAGCTCTACTGTCCAGAGTGCACAAAGAACTTAGAAAATTAAACACCATGGAAACCAATGTCCCAATTAAAAAATGGGCCCTGGAACTTAAAAGAAATTTTACCAGAGATGAAATTAAAATGTCTAACAAATATTAAAAAATGCTCCACTTCCTTAGCCATCATGGAAATGCAAATCAAAACCTTCCTGAGATATCATCTCACCCTGGTCAGAATGGCAAAAATCCACAATACAAACAACACCAATTGCTGGAGAGGATGTGGAGAGAGGGGAACTCTGCTACATTGCTTGTGGGAATTCAGGCTCATACAGCCATTCTGGCGAGCCGTCTGGAGATTCTTAAAGAAATTAAAGATTGAAATGCCATATAACCCTGCTATTCCACTTTTGGGAATAACACCCCATGCAGCAGAGGTTCTCCTGGATAGCACTAGCACGACCATGTTCATAGCAGCACTGTTTACAATAGCAAAGTCATGGAATCAACCTAAATGTCCAACAGTTGACGAGTGGAAACTGTGGTATATCTATACAATGGAGTACTACTCAGCCATCAAAAATGATGAATTACTGGAATTTGCTGGGAAATGGATGTCATTAGAAACAATTATATTAAGTGAAGTATCCCAATCCCAGAAAGTTAAGCGCTGTATGTACTCCCTAATAGGTGGCTCCTAGTTCCAAACCCACCCAGCCCACATTGAGACACTCAAGGGTAAACCTATGTAATACAGTAATTGCAAGGATTGTGAACAGGAGGAATGGGGTTGGAGGGCCACACCAGACACAAGGATAGAAGGGACCATGTTACAGCAGAGAAAATCGGCCTCCAAGGAATGCAAGTAAGTAATGTGACACCTGGTTAAGTTCACAGTCGTTCGTTCCTGTTCCTGATCATGTACAACTGAGGGGTATGATCTCACCGAAGGGGAGGGCATATAGTCTGGCAGATGAAAGGTAATCATTTTGCAAATTGGTGACTGACCCCTCCCTCACTGAGGTTTCCTGCTTTTATTACATCTACCCTTGAATGTGCTATTATAACAAGACTCCAGTTTAACAGTTTTTTGTCTCTGACCAGGGGTGACATACAGTGCCCATTAGGATGGAGTGAAGGGCATTGCAGGAGCAGCAAAACTGCAAAAGAAAATCAACAAACCACAATCCAGAACTTCAGAGACTCTATATCATCCACATAGAACTAAGCCAGCCTAATCTCTCCCCATCCTGAAGCTCAGGGACATTTGCGGAAGAGGTGGCAGTAAGATTGTAAGAGCAAAAGAATGGGAGGAGCAATGATTTGAAGATTCTCTACACTAGTTAGGGCCGAAGCAATCATAATAGGACTTTGCATGCCCTGCGCAATGTCCAACACACTATTGACCTCACAAAGTCTAGCATCAGATAAAGACACCAAGATCCTTGGAGGCAAGGGATTGACAGCCACAGTAGTGTTCCTATGCTTAAGGGGAACATGAGAAAGGGTTCAGGGAAATACCACTGGGTCCTTGTATGTCATCAGAGAGGAGGACCAAGAGGAGAGTTAGGCATACACAATAAAGGACTCTCTGGGAATTGGGGGGGAGGCACTGGGAGATGGGGAGGGAGGGAGAGGGAGCAGGGGGCTCGGCGGGAGGAGGTGGGGAGGGAATTGGTCTACCTATTAAGTTCGTATGAGTGGAAATAATAATAAAAAATAAAATAAAAAAGAATTTCTTATGCTAAAAAAACTCAGTTTCATTTTTAGACTTACATTTGTATTTTAATAACCTCTTCCTTCTCACATTCAGTCTTATATTCCTGCCCCTTCTTTTCCTTGTTTGTACTTTTCCATCCAGGGCATTTCCTTTTTCCATACTCATTTTCCTATGTCCCCTTTCTTAAGGCATTACCTCCCCCTCATCCACTGTCTTCTTTCTCTTTCCCTGACTTCTGGAAGTACTCCAAGTTGAACACATGATTTGAAACAAGGATCTGCATATGACAGAGAACATGCAACATTTTATTCTAGATTTGCATTTTCTTGCTCAGTTCAAATATTCCCAGTTCCATCTATTTACCTGCAAATTTCTTAATGTCATTTTCTTGATATCTGAATAATAATCCCATATATCAATACATATGTTTTTTTTGACTCTGTAGATTACTTTTTGAAAAATGGTCATTTTGCAAAATTAATTTATTTCATCTATGATCATGGGAATCTTGTAGTGTTCCTTCAAATTCTTTTTAGGTGTCTTCAAGTTTTCATTTGAGAGGAATTTTTATTTCGTTGGATAGGTTTATTCTCAGTTATCTTGTTTGTTTTTTTATTGGGTGGGAACGATGGAGTATTGAAAATTGGGTTGTTTCTCCAATGTTCTTCCTAATATATTTGTCATTGGTTTACAGGAAGGCTATAGTCTTTTGTTAATTATGTAAACAAAGATGTTTATCATCTCTAAGAGACTTCTTTAGTGCCATCTCTATGTTATGTATGCAATAACTGCTAATATTTATACTTTGACTTATTTTCCTATTTGTATCCCTTTTATGTCTTGTCTTAATAAAAATGAGGACTAGACAGCAGTCTTACCTTCTTCCTGATCTTAGTGGTATCCTTCAAGTTTTTCTTTATTTATCATGATATCTGTCAATATAGACTTTGTTATGTTGATGTATGCTGCCTCTGCTGCTAGCCTATACATAACTTTTATCATGAAGTGATGGGCATCATTGACATGTTTAGAAATCATTTTAAATGATCATATGCTTTTTGTATTGAAATCTCTTTATGTGATGAACCTTTTTTCATACTCTTAGTGTTACACATATGAACACAGTGAATTTATGTAGTTTTCACCCCATAATCCTTCATCATATTCTACTGCTTCTTCCCTTTCTTCTCCCTAATCCAACTCTTTCCTGTGTGTGGCCTACTGAGCTTCATCTCTTCTTCCCCTGATGATATGCCTGAATACCTGCTGGAACATGAATTACATATCAGTGGTTACTCCCTTTAGGAAAGTATGTTCCATTTCCTCTTCACCAGCATTTGCACTCATCAGTCTCGTAGGGAGACATGGGACCTCTTGAGACTTTTTTCTTTTCATGGTGACATGTCGATAGAACTGTTCCCATTCAGGTCTTCTGGAAATAAATATAGTTACAGTGAGATTGTGGATACAGCCTCTTGTCTCCAGAAGATAGCGTCTTGTTGCACCCTTGCACTGCTTCAGGCTCTTACTGCAGCTACCTCCTCTGTGATGTTCTCTGAGCCTTGGTGTGAGGGTGGAGGTTGTTTAGGTGTCTATAGGGATGAGCAGTTCATTGTTATTTATTTTCTGCACTTCAGCTAGTTGTGTTCTGTAGTAATTCCTTTCCATTGCAGAAGCAGGCTTCTAGTTTAAGTGATTAGTGCTCCTCCAATTTATGGGTATAATGACAGATGTTTAAAAGGTGGTTTGATATAGTGTCTTTACTGCTAGACCTTCATGGCCTGAACTCTACCTAAGGCTCATTCTTCCTATTTCATAGGTTGTACTTTAGTGTATAGCAACATGAAAGTGATTCCTGTCAGAACTTTTTTCATTTTTTATTATTATTTCCGCTCATACAAACTTAATAGGTACACCAGTTCCCTCTCTCTCTTCCTCCCCCCTCCCCCCTGCTCCCCCTCCTCTCACCCTTCCCTCCCCATCCCCCAGTGCCTCCCCCCCAATCCCCAGAGAATCCTTTAATGTGCATGCCAGACTCTCCTCTGGGCCCTCCTCTCTGATGCCTGTCAGAAGACTTTTGGTTGCCCCCTTGATAATAATGCCATTATTACATTAATGGCTACATGAATTACATTTATTGGGTTATATGTAACAAACCTTCTATATTAGTCAAGGTTCTCTAGAGGAATGGAATCAATAGAACAAATGTATTACAAATTTATTGATTCCCTTGAGATAAGGTCTAGTAGTCCAACAATGGTTGTCAGTAACTGTTCAAACTAGAAGTTGAATTTCTCAGCAATCTCAGCCTGTTTCTGAAGGGCAGAAGATTCCCAAAGAGTCTCTGGACTTCAGTAACATTGGAAGGTCATAAAGGCTGGGTTCTGAAGGCTAAAGGATGAAAGATGTTCTTACCAGCACTGAGCAAGAGAATCAGAGTTTCCTTTTGTCTGATCTGCTACTGGTAGGTTCCTTTCAGATTTAGGGTTGATCTTTGTGTTGCAAATATCTTAATCCAGATAATCTCTCCAGGTGATCTGATGGCTAATTTGTTAGCTAATCCCAGTTGTAATCAAATTGATAACCAAGATTAACTATCAAATCATCCTTGTAGTTTCTGGATTTGGCCATCTTTATCATGATTTATATTTTTAAAGTGTGCTTGAATCCAATTTATTGCATTTAATTCAACAAGCAATTTATTTATTCAGCAATTTATTTATACAGGGTAATCAAGGAGAGTGGTTTGAAAATTTTTGTTGTGATTTCATCCATTTTTTGTATCATTGTAATACTGGCCTCATAAGTAATATGGAAATATTATTTCTTTTTTTATTTTGTTGGATAATTTGAGTAATATTGGTGTTAGTTCTTTAAAGATCTTTTAAAATTTTACATTGACTCCATTTGACCTCAAACTGTTGGGAGAATTTTTTGATATGGATTCAGTATTGCTACTGGTTATAGATTTGTTTAAAACTTCTGTTCCTTTTTGGCCCAGTAGATCATAATGGAATTTCATGACCATCTTTTAGATATTCATTTAGTGGAATGAAATTTTTGGGATATGCCATTATGATTTTCTGAATTTCATTGGTATCTGTCATAACATTACTCTTTTCTTGCTGATTTTATAAATTTGGGTCTTATATCCCATTGTTTTACTTAATTTTGCAAGGTTTGCACATATTATCTATCTTTTTAAGTAACCAATTCTTTATTCCTCTGATTATTGTATTTTTATTTCTATTTTATTGATTCTGCTCAGATATTGAGTATTTATTTTTTGACTTCTGTCCTGTGGTATGTTTTGTTTTTCTGTTTCTCCAAAGTTTAAAGAGTAATTACTAAATCATTTATTTGTGATTGCTCTAATTTCTTATGAACGTATTTAGCATTATAAACTTTCCTTTCAGGAGTACCTTCACTGTAACTCTTAGGTTTTGTATATTGCGCTTCACTTTATCCAATTCAGGGAAAATTTGTACTTGTTTTTTTCTTCACTGATAGATTATTCAACAGTATTATTTAATCTCCACGAGTTTATGTGCTTCTATTAGGTTCTCTTTTTGTAGGTTTCTAGCTTTATTTAGTTCTGCATGTCAAACTTCCCTCTGGAACCTCCTTTCTGATGAGGTGTAAGGACTCAATAGCATTGCCTAGAGCAATTTATTGTGTTACCCTTTAGTATAGGGACACTATTGTGGCAGTTAATCCCTTGCCTCTGAGGATCCTAGTGCCTGTGATCCATGCTAGACTTTGGGGGGGGGGTAAATGATATGGTGGTCATTGCGCAGGTCATGCAAAATACTATTAGTTTTGCATTTCCCTGATGCCTAAGGATGCAAACATGTTTTAAGGTATTTGTTAGACAAATTTCTTCCCTGGTAAAGTTTCTTTTTAAGTTCCAAGGCCCATTTTTTAATTGGGACATTTGTTTTCTTGGTGTTCAGTTTTCTAAGTTCTTTGTGCACTCTGGATAATAATGCTCTATCAGATATGTGGTTAGTGAAGATTTTCTCCCATTCTGTGGGTTGCCTTTGAGCTCGTATTACAATCTCTTTATCTGAACAGAAGCTCTTTACTTTCATAAGATCCCATCTGTTGAGTGTTAGTTGTATTGACTGTGCAATTGTATTTCTGACTAGGAACTGTTAGCCTAGTCCAATCAGCTCGAGGGAGTTCCCAACCCTTTCAACTAAGGTTTTTATAGTCTCTGGCCTTATAGTGAGATCCTTGATCCATTTGGAATAAGTCTTGTACATGGTGACAAATACGGATCCAGTTTTAATCTTCTGCATGTGGATATCCAGTTTTGCTAGTACCATTTGTTGAAATGTTGTTCCTTTTCCATTGGATTTTTTGGGCCCTTTTGTCATAGATCAAATGGCTGTAATTGTGTGGGCAGGAGCAGCAAAACTGAAAAAAAAATCAAAAAACCATAATTCGGAAAGTCAGAGACTCTACATCAACCACCTGGAACAAGGCCAACCTAATCTCTCCCCATCCTAAAGCTCAGAAATTTGCGGAAGAAGGGGCGGTAAGATTGTAAGAGCCTAAGGACTTTGCATGACCTGTGTAATGACCAACATATCATTGAACCCCCAAAGTCTAGCATGGATCATAGGCACTATGATCCTTAGAGGCAAAGGATTAACAGCCACAATAGTGTTCCTATACTAAAGGGAAACACAAAAAAGAGCTCTAGGCAATGCTACTGAGTCCTTACACCTCATCAGAGAGGAGGACCCAAAGGGAAGTTTGACATGCACACTAAAGGATGCTCAGTAATGGAGGAGTAGGGGGCACTGGGAGAAAGGGAGGAAGGGGGAAAGGAAAGGGAAAAGGTGGGGAGAGAGCAAGGGGATCCAGGAAGAGGTGGAGGGAGGGAGAGGAATGGGGTACTTATCAACTTTGTATGAATGGAAGAAATAAAAAATAAAATTAAAAAAATCCTATTATTTACTTGGCCCCTAACTTGTGTGGAATATCTTGCATATCGTTGCTCTGTCCCATATTTAGGCTCTTACAATCTTACTGCCCCCTCTTCCACAAATTTCCCTGAGTTTTGGGATGGGGAGAGATTAGGCTGGCCTGGTTCCTGGAGATTAATGTAGGGTCTCTGGTGTTCTGAATTATGGTTTGTTGTTTTTTTTTTTTATTCCAGTTTTGCTGTTCCTGCACCACCCTTGGCTGCTATTGGATGTTACCTCCTAGCCAGAGATAAAAAGCTGTTAAAATAGAGTCTTATTACAAGAGTCGATTCAAAGGTAGATGGAATAAGAGTAGGAGACTGCAGTGGGGGGGGGTCAGTATCCTATTTGCAGGATGGTTACCTTCTATATGCCAGACTCTATGTCCTCCCTGTCTGGTTAGATCAAACTCCATCAGTTGCAAGTGACCATGAAGGAAAATCTGTGAGCTTAACCATATGTCTCATTACGTATTTGTGGTACTTGACAGTGGCTTATTATCTCTGCTGTAGCATGATCCCCTCTCTGTTTGTTTCTGGTGGCACCCTCCTTCCTCTTCCCTCCTGTTTATAATCTTTGCAATTACTGTAGGTATTTCAGAGATTTATCTTTGAGTGTGTTACTAAGTGTGTTTGGTACTAGGATCTACCTATTAGGGAGTACATACGGCGCTTAATTTTCTGTCTGGGATACGTCACTCAATATAATTTTTTCTAATTCCATCCATTTCCCAGCAAATTTCACTAATTCATCATTTTTGATGGCTGAGTAGTACTCCATTGTATAAATGTACCACATTTTCCTTATCCACTTGTCAACTGTTGGGCATTTGGGTTGATTCAGCTTCTCTTTGTTTGTTAAGGCTTAGTTTGTATCCTAATATGTGATCAATTTTGTAGAAAGTTCACAAGGAGATTTTAAAAGTGTATGTTTTTCAGTATCTGGATGGAATGTTCTGTAGATATATGTTAGGCCCATCTGATTTGTAGTTTCATTTAACTTCCTATATTTCTGTTTCCTTCTTATTCAATTAGCCTGTCTATTAGTGATCGATATTGAAATATATAAATAAAATTATGTTTGGAACGATCTGTCATCTGTTATTATTTTCTAAATGAATTTTGGAAGGAACATGTTTAGTGCATGTATGTTTAGAATTATGGATCAGATAGTGTCTTCCTGAATTCTGGGACATAAGAGAGTGTTATTTGTCCCTTTTCCATACTTTCATCTTTATCTAATTTTTCATAACTCAGCAATCCATTATTTCTGTCTGTAGTTACAAATTCAGTCTGTAGTAAACATATCATTTTAAAAATAGAAACCACTATTTTTAATTCAGAAATTTTCAGTGTGAACTTCTATTCAGAAGTATTTTTGTTTAGCCATGAGATTAGATGTAAAGAAATACTTTTATCGTCTTAGAGAAGCACAGTTACAGCATGTAATTTATGCCAGTCATAGCTATAATCAAGATAACTTTTGTTGCTATTTCAAATGTTAAAATATTAGAATACATGAGGATGAATTATGGGAATAGAATATGTGAAGTTGAGTATGAAGTGGCTAAGAAAATAAATTGCCAAAGTTTGTTAACCTGATTTCAAAAGCACTAGGTATGACCATTCATAGTTAGCATTTTTTAATTTGTTTTATAGTTAAAAAGAGACAAAAATTATAACCATGAAGCTAATAAAATAAATTTGCCTATATTTGATTATTTTCCACATTTCTATATATTTTCATAACAACAAAATTTAAAAATATTTTTGCTTTTGTATCTTTTAAAAATATTGTATTATTTCACTTTTTATGATATATGTACTAGGGGTACCCTGAATGCTTGTGGATCAAGTGAGGTCAGTCCTGAGACTGTTTTATCCTGTGGGAGGTTTCCAGTCCTGACTCTGATCTCCTGGGTTGCCCAAATGCCAGCAGACAACCCTTTTTCCCACAAACACACTAATTACACACACACAAGAAATAAGTCCAGGTAGAAGAGCCCATGCATCATCAAACTTCATGAAAAAAGAGAGAAAATGCCTCTGAAAGACAACATAAAAATCACTTCAGAAAACTCATCTTAGAAACATCAACACATTTCTACAGGCAGAGGACACTGAAATAAGCTACCTGTTGTCACAAGAGAGGGCCCAAGCACTTGTTATGTAACAGAAAACAAAACATAGATGCCGCAAACATCATCCAAGGGCTGAAAAATAGCATTACAGATTGAAGACAACCATCCCACCAAAAATAAGCACCTGGAAACTTCAAATAAAACTACAATCAGCATCTACCTATTTGTAGCAATTACCCTGCATGGTTGCTGTTAAATTCATTGCAAATTGTTTAAAAGAACAAGGGTTTTTTCTCTTATGATTTGTGGTCACAATTGTTTATCTAGATTTTCAGGAGAGCTCACACCAACACCACAATGGAGGTAACTGGATACAAAATCTTCACATACTGGCTGAGAGAAAGATGATCCTTAGTTGCCAGACCAGCATGTCTGGTCAAGTATACAGAAGGATGTCACCTTTCTCAAACAGTTCCTCCATTTCATTCACCTGACTAGGGACTATTCCCACCTATCATGGGCTGGCCTTCATCTATTAAACAATCTCGTTCAGGTTCTCTCTGGACTTAACTCAATGACTAATTATTTATAAATGAACCAAGAGCTCAAACCCTCAGCCATCAAGTTGACACCTGTGTCTAATTATGACACATCCTAAAAACAGTATACAAAAATAGAAATCCTATTCTCAGGCAGTAGACATATGCAAGATAAAAACATATATCAAAGAAAATAAGCAACAACCTAATTCCAGATGCAGGCATCACACAGGAAAAACAGAAAAAAAAAGAAAATATGTCCCCTTAATATCACAAATCCCAAAACGTAATATCCCATAGAGGAGAGCCCATTGAAAGATATTCAAGACAGCAATAACCAGGAGAGTGAATTTCAAAGGTTGATTATAAAAATGTTCAAACAGCTGTAAGAGAACATAGATAAATTGCTAAACAAATTTGAAGAAGAACACAACAAAGTCAGCTAAGAAATCCAAGAAAACATAAACAAACATGATACAACTAGAATGAAAATAGAGCCTGAAAACAGATCTAGAAACAATGATGTATGTACTAGAATGCATAACATGGTGCATGCGTGAAGGTGAGAGTACAAACATCCTGGAGTTGGTTCTGTTCTTACATCTTCATGTGGGCTGTTTATTGAACTGAAGTTATTAGGTTTGCTAGCAACCACCTTTATGTGCTGAGCCACCTTCCAGTATAATCTATTTTTACCTTATGCTAAACTTTTGGCTTTGTTTCAGAATCATGTTTTTACTTATTTTACAATATTTTAATCATGAAGATGATAATGTATCCTTTATTTTTCAACAGATATACATTTTTTTCTCCCATATTTTATTTTTTTTCCTAATCATACAAGCTCAGTAGGTACCTCTGTCCTCTTCCTGACCCCTCCCCTACTCAGTTGTCACCCAATTCCCTCTTCAATTCACCCCTCTCCCTCACTCCCCCTCTACTCATAACTCCCCCCCCTTTTCCCTCATCCTCTGGAGCATCCTTTTGTGTGAATGCCAAACCTCCCTCTAAGTCCTCCGCCCTAATGAGGGTTCAAGGCTCAGTGGCATAACCTATAGCCCTTTCTTGGGCTCCCCATTAGTATGAGAACTCTATTATGACTGTTTAATCCCTTGCCTCTAAAGATCCTATTGCATGGTGCTTCTCCCCTGTGATCCATGCTAGACTTTGTGGGGGGGGGGTCAGTCATTGATATGTCAGTCATTGTGCAGCTCAGGCAATGTCTGATTATGGCTGCTCCAGTCCTGACTTGTGTGGAGTATCTTGCATATCATTGGTCCTCTCCATCTTTACATACTTACAATCTTGCCATCCCCCCCCCTTCTGCAAGGTTCCCTGAGCTTTAGGATGAGGAGGACTGGTCTGGTTCCAGGTGAATGATGTAGGGTGTTTGGTGTTCTGAATTATGGTTTGTTGTTTTCAGTTTTGCTTTTCCTACACTGCCCTTAGTTGCATCTGATTGGTATTGATGGTCATCTCCTAAACAAAGATAAAAGACTGTTTAAATGAAGATCTGACTATAAGAGGAGATTCAAAGGTAGACAGAAGAATAGGAATAGGACATAGCAGTGTGGAGGATGGGTTGGTGTCCCATTTGCGGCATGGTTACCCTCTATCTGCCAGTCCCTATAGCCTCCCTGATTGGTGAGATCAAACCTGTTCAGTCACAAGTGACCAGGAAGGGAAGTGAGAGTAAGCTGCACCAGATGTCTCGCTACTTACATGCAATACTTGAGGATGACCTATTTTCTCTACTGAAATGTGGTCCCCTATCTCCTTTCTGTTTATAATCCTTTGCAGTCAATGGATAATAAAGAAATTTACCTTTAAATATGTCATTAAGTGGGTTTGGAACTCGCATCCACCTATCAGGGAGTATATATGTAGCTAACTTTCTGTGTCTGGGATACTTCACTCAATATAATTTCTTCCGATATCATCCATTTCCTGGCAAACTTCATTAATTCATCTTTTTGATGGCTGAGTAGTATTCCATTCTAATACTACATTTTCATTATCCATTCATCAACTGTTTGGCATTTGGGTTGATTCCATGACTCTGCTATTGTAAATAGTGTTGCAATGAGCATGGTTGTGCTTGTGTCACTTTAGTGAATTGTTGCATTATGGGGGTTTATTCCCAGTAGTGGTATAGCAGGGTCATATAGCATGTCAATCCTTAAATTCTTTAGAAATCACCATGGTGATCACAGGAGTGGCTGTATAAGCCTGTATTCCCACCAGAAATGAAGAATGAGAGTTCCCTTCTAATAACATCCTCTCCAGCATTTGGTGGTGTTTGCATTGTGGATTTTTGCCATCCTGACTGGGATGAGATGATATCTTAACTAAGTTTTGATTTGAATTTCCCTGATGGCTAAGGATATGGAGCAGTTTTTAAGAAATTGGCTGTCATCCCTTGAAAAGTTTCTTTTGAGTACTGAGGCCCATTTTCAAATTGGACCATTTATCTCATGGATATTTAGTTTTTTACATTGTTTGTGTACTCTGGATAATAGATCTCTATTAGATATGTGGTTAGTGAAGATTTTTCTCCCATTCTGTGGTTTGTCTTTTTGCTCAGTTTACAATCTCCTCATCTGAAAAGAAGGTCTTTAATTTCATAAGATCCTATTCATTGAGTGTTGATTCTAGTGATTTTGCTGTTGGATTTCTATTTAGGAACTGTTGGCCTAGCCCAATAAGCGCCAGAAAGTTGCGTACTCTTTCAACTGAGGATTTTATGCTCTCTGCCTTCATATCAAAGTCCTTGATCCATTTGGAGTTTACTTTTCAGCATGGTGACAAGTATGGGTCCAGTTTTAATCTTCTGCATGTGGGATATCCAGTTTTGACAGTGCCATTTGTTGAAGATGCTTTTCTTTTTCCATTGAATTTTTTTGGCCCCTTTGTCAAAGATCAAATGGCTTTAATTGTGTGAGCTTATATCTGGATCTTCAATCCTTATCCGTTGATATATGCGCCTATTTTTGAGCCAGTACCAAGCTGTTTTTATTCCTATGGATTTGTAATATAGATTAAAGTTTGGTATGGTGATATCTCCAGCAGTGTTTTTGTTACTCAGGATTGTTTTGCTATCCTGGGCCTTTTGTGCTTTCATATGAATTTTGAGATTGTTTGGACAATTTCTTTAAAGAATTACTTTCAGATTGTTATTGGTATAGCACTGAATCGGTACATTGCTTTTGGTAGGATGTTCATTTTTATGATGTTGACTCTGTGAATCCAGGAGCATGGGAGATCTTTCCACTTCATTGTGTCTTTTGTAATTTCTTTCTTTAGTATTTGAAAGTTTTCATGTAATACCTTCAGCAAAAATTTAACTAAAGAAGTGAGAGACTTTGGTTACATTTTTGCTGAAGGTATTTCATTTTTTAGGGGCTATAGTAAATGGGATTTTTTTCTCTTAGGACTTTTTCAATCTTTTCATCCTTGGTGTATGGAAGGCCACTGATTTTTGCATGTTTATTGTGTAACCTGCCACTCTGCTGAATTTATATATTACTTACAGGAGTTTCCTGGTGAAGTTTTCAGGATCACTCAGATATATCATCATGTCATCTATAAACAGAGACATCTTGACTTCTTTCTGATTTGATTCCATTTTAACTGCCTCTCTTGACTTATGACTCTAACTAAGACTTCAAGTACAATATTGAATAGAAGTGGTTAGATTGTATAGTCTTTTCTAGTTCCTGATCAAAGCAGGAATGCTTCAAGTTTTCCCCATTAAGTATAATCCTTGCTGTTGGCTTGTTGTAGGCAGCTTTTATTATGTTGATATAATTTCCTTCTATTCCAACTGTCTTTAGGGTTTTGATCATAAAAGGATGTTGGATCTTTTCAAAAGCTTTTTTTGCATCTATCGAGAGTATCATGTGGTCTTGGCCTTTGGATTGTTTTATATGATGGATTACATTTATTGATTTGTGTATGTTGAACCAACCTTGTGTGTCTGGTTGGTTACTTGACAACAGTGAATGATCTCTTTGATATGTTTTTGAATCTCATTTGCTAAGATTTTGCTGAGAATCTTTGCATCTGTGTTCATCAAAGAGATTGGCCTATAGTGTTCTCTTTTAAGTGTATCTTTATGAGGTTTTAGGATTAGTGTAAGATTATCTTTGTAGAAAGAATGTGGAAGTGTTCCTTCCTTTGATATTTTATGGAACAGATTAAGGAGTAATGGTGTTAGTTGTTCTTAATGTCTTATAAAATTCTTTGCTGAATCCATTTGATCCAGGACTTTTTTGGTGGGAAGATTTGAGATTACTTCATCAATTTCCTCATTTGTTATAGGACTATTTAAATAATTAAAAACTTCCTGGGGGCTGGAGAGGTGGCTCAGGGGTTAAGCCTCTGCCTTGCAGGCGGAAGGTCCTGAGTTCGGATCCTAGACCCCACGTATAGACGCCAGGTGGAAGCAGGGGCAGCCTGCGTTTCTGGTCCTGGTAGGGCGGAGCCTGTGAATCCCGGGGCAGAGTAAACAAGGAGGAGGGGAAGGCGTCCATGGTGATTCCCGAATTCGTCCGTGGTTCTACACGCACATACACACATACACACATACACACACATGCATACACGCACAATTGAATAAATAAATAATAAAAAAATTTAAAAAAACTTCCTAATTCAACTTATGTAACTTGTGCTTACTTAGGAATTCATCCATTTCTTTTGTGTTGTCAAATTTCACAGAGTATAAATCTTTGAAATATGACATTGTAATTCTCTGAGTTTCTTGTGTATCGATAGTGATAACTCCATTTTCATTTCTAATTTTGTTAATTTGTGTTTTCTCTCTCTTGCTTTTGGTTAATTTAGCTAGTGGTGTATCAAACATTGATTTTTTCAAAGAACTAGCTTTTTGACTGATTGATTCTTTGATCATTTTCCTTATCTCAGTTTTAGATATTTCTCCCCTGATTTTGCTAATCTCTTCTCTTCTACTGCAATTGGGATTGGGTTGGTGTTGTGTCTCTCCAGCTTTAAGCTGCATTGCTATGTAATTTACTTGTGACATTTGCATTATTTTAATATAGGCATTAAGAAGTATGAATTTACCTCGTAGGACAGCTTTCATTGTGTCCCAGAGATTTTTTTTAAATTTTTTATTATTATTTATTCAATTGTGCGTGTGTGTGTATGTATGTGCGTGCGCATGTGTGTATGTGTGTGTGTAGAACCACGGACGAATTGGGAAACACCATGGACGCCTCCACCTCCTTCTGCCCCGGGATTCACAGGCTCCGCCCTACCAGGACCAGAAGCGCAGGCCGCCCCTGCTTCCGCCTGGTGTCTATACGTGGGATCTGGGATCCGAACTCAGGACCTTATGCCTGCAAGGCAGAGGCCTAACCCCTGAGCCAACTCTCCAGCTGCCGAGTCCCAGAGATTTTGTATATTGTATTTTCATTGGAGTTTGCTTTTAGAGAATCTTGTATTTTCTTTTTGATTTCTTTCTGAACCCATTTCTCATACAGCATCATAGTGTTTAGTTTCCAAGAGTTCATGTATTTTCTGCTGTTTGTTGAATTTTGGATGTCAAGCTTCAGACCATGGTGGTCTGACAGGGTACAGACTATAATTTCAACTTTCATATATATGTAAAGATTTGTTTTGTGGCCCAGTATGTGGTCTATTTTGGAGAAAGTGTCATGTGCTGCTGAGAAAAATGTGTATTCCTTGGTGCTTGGATGGAACGTTCAATAGAGATCTGTAAGGTCCATTTCAGTAATGGTTTGATTTAGTTCCAACATGTCTCTGTTGAGTTTTTGTCCTGTTGATCTATCCCATGTTGTGAGTGCAGCACTGAAATCCTCATATATTATTGTTTTGGGAATGATTTCTTGTTTTAGACCTTGTAGCATTTGCTTAATGACTGTGGAGTAGCCCATATTAAGTGTGTACATGTTCAATATTGTGAAGTCTTCCTGGTGAATTGTTCCTGTGACTAAGTTGTAGTATCCTTCTGTATCTTTTATGATTTCCTTTTGGATTGAAGTCCACTTTGTCAGATAGCATAATTGCTACCCCAACTTGTTTCCTGGTTCCATTAGTTTGAAGAATTTTTTTTGATTATTTCTGCTCATACAAACTTAACAGGTACACCTGTCCCCTCCCTCCCTCCCTCTACCTCTCCCCGACCCCCTTGTACTCCCCTCCCCTCTCCCCTCCCTTTCCATCCCCCAGCGCCTCCCCCTCCAATCCCTGGAGCATTCTTTACTGTGCATGCCAAACTCTCCTCTGGGTCCTCCTCTACCATGAGGTGCAAGGACCCAGGGGCTTTTCCCAGAACGCTTTTCTGTGTACCTCTTAAGCTTAGGAACACTACTGTGACTGTCAGTCCCTAATAGGTGGATCCTAGTACCAAACCGACTTAGAGACACTCAAACACAAATCTCTGTAATACTTACAGTATTATAAAGATTATAAACAGGAGGGATGGGGGAAGGGAGGTCCCACCAGAAACAAGGAGAAAGGGGAATCATGTTACAGCAGAGAAAATAGGCCACCATCAAGGACTGCAAGTAAGTAATGAGACATCTGGTTAAGTTCACAGACTTTCCTTCCTAATAGCTTGAAGAATTTTTGACCAGCCTTTTACTTTTAGCATGTACCTATTTTTTGTGGTGAGATGTGTTTCCTGAATCCAGCAGATAGATGGGTTGTGATTTCTAATTCATGTTTATAACCTGTAGTCTTTTGATTGGTAAGTTAATTCCATTGACATTTAGTGTTATAATGTAGAAATTACTTTTAATTCCTGCCAATTTTTTTATTTAGTGGCTTTCATAAATGTAATATTTAGTTTGTAGGTTGTGATTATATTAAGCTTCCATTTGGTCCTTTTGGATATGCTTGTTCTTTTCTTCAAGCTTGAGTATCTTTTCTACCATTTTAAGGCCTGTTTTGGTGGTCATGTAAGCCATTAAGTTGTCTGTATGATGGAAAATTTCAGGACTGATAGTTTTGATGGGCATATCACCCTGGGCATACATGTGTGCTCATTCAATACTTGAAGCATGTCTTTCCAAGCTCTTCTGGCTTTTACTGCTTCCATTGAAAAATCATTTCTTATTTTAATAGGTTTACCTTTAAAAGTGACTTGTTTTTTGTCTGTTCAAACTCTCAGAACATTTTCTTTTTCTTGTATGTGTAGTGTTTTGACGATTATTTGCCTTGGCGAGTTTCTATTTTAGTCATATATGTTTGGGATGTAGAATGCCTCTTGTATTTGGATGGACCTCTCTTTGGATATGGAATGTTTTCCTTTATGACATTTTGAAAAATTTCCTCAGGTATATTATTTTAGTATTCTTGTTCTGGTATTCCATGAATATGCATGTTAGGCTTCTTCAAGGTGTGCCACAATTCTTGAATATTCCTCTCAAGTATCTTTTTGGCTTTAACATACTCTTCCATTGAGCCGGTTAGTTCTTCCATTTTGTCTTCAAGAGCTGATATTCTATTTCCTGCTTCATTAGTTCTGCTGATGAGATTCTGTTGAATTTTGGGTGGAAGATAGCTTGTTTTTCAGTTCCAGTTTAAACTCTGCTTGAGATTATTTCTGCCGTTCTATGCCTGTTTTTGTTTCTTCAGCTGCTTTTCGTATCTTTTCCAACTGCCTGTTGTGTTCCTGTTCAAAGTGGTTAATGAAGTTTTTTAACTCCTTTTGGATTTCTTTTCATTCTTTTGATCATAGTAACAATCAGGCTGTGAAAATCATTATCTTGGATATGGCTTTCTTGGCTATTTTCTGTGAGTTTTCTCTAGTTGAATTCCATCATTATGGGGTTAATTCTTTTGGTACGACATTTATTTTCTTGATTTTTGTTTCTCATTGATTTGCGCTGTGAACTGGGCATTTTTGTTTTATTTCTTATATCCTTTTTTTTCTGTGTGTTTTTGGTTGAACTGAATTAGGCAGTATTGTTACACTTGAGCAGTTATTGCTAGTGTTTGCTTTGGACTTGGGTATACTTGTCTGGTGTTGGTATTTTTTCCTCGATGAGTCTATTGGACTGTTAGTACACCAATTCAGTTGAGTTTTGTAGTTAGAGATTGAAGATTTGTATGGTAATATACTTTTTTAGGTTTACTTCCTTGGTGACATGTGAGGGTGATTGGTATAGTCCTTGAAGTTATCTGGGTTTTTTGATGACTATATGGAAATGTTAAACTACAGTGACTAATACTTGAGAGGAACAAGAAGGTAAAAATCATTTTCTTGTCTTAGAGCTTCATGTGAAGATTCTCTTCAATATGATGGAATGATCTTAGAGGACCTCAGATGAATGGTGCTGGCCTCCCAGACCTTTTCTTGGGTTTTCTCTAGACTCTGTTGAATTCTGAGGAGCAGGGTGTTTGTGCTAGGAGTGTGCCCTTGTCCAGGTCCAGATCTGGGTCCAGGACAGAAAAGCAGAGTGACTAGAGGGGTTTACAGATTACCTGGCGCCTGGGGTCTGGTCTAGGGGCCTTACCTGAGGAGCTGGGCGTCAGCCTTGGTCTTGGTCCAGAGAAGAAAGGCAGAGTGGCTAGGGGGGTGCCCAGATGACTTGGGGCCTGGGCCATGGACTTACCAGAGGAGCAGAAAGTCTGCCCTGGTCAGGGTCCAGGACAGAAAGACAGAGTGACTAGTGGGGTGTGTAGATAATCTGGAGCCTGGGATGTGGTCTAGGGACTGTACCCGAGGAGCAAGGAGTCCACCTTGATCTGGATATTTGTTAGACATTTTGGTTTCCTCCCTGGAAAAGTTTCTTTTGAGTTCAGATGCCCGTTTTTTAATTGTGCTTATTTTTTAAGTTCTTTGTACACTCTGAATAATAGAGCTCTGTCACATATGTGGTTAGTGAAGATTTTCTCCTATTCTGTGGGCTGCTTTATCCTCAACAATAGTTATATATTTTGGGTGATTTCAATGTGTCAGAATGTACTATCATTATTGGGTAGGATGAGCAGACCTTGCTTAATATTTTTGTAAGTGGAAAAATTGCTTAATTAATTCTTCTTGCATTGCTAGACATTTAGGTTGTTTCCAGTTTTCCCTTAAGAGAATCTTTCGAAATACAAGTCTTTTTTTCTCCTTTGTTAGTTCCTTAGGACAAACTTCTCAAAATAGATTAACTTTCCTAAGTGGTGAGCATTTCTTTTTAATGTGAATTGGAGGGCAAAAGAAAAGGACAAGACTCAATTTATTTCTAACCAAGAAGTGTTTGCACATCAGAATGACTATATCCTCATAAAACCTTATTATGGTTTTACTGATAGAATACTTAATAAGAAAATTAAAGATGTTTTATAATGATATGTTAATTTTTTAAGTTATTTTCTTTCTTTTTATTATATTAATCTGTAATTTTGTTTAAGCAATTATATTATGAAGACAGGTGAGTTCTGTCCTTTATTAGAAGTCATTATTTTTGTAATGATTACCCTTATATGTTGCTATAAGAGAACACCTCAAAGTCAAACAACTTAAGGGAGAAAGGGATATTTATTCAGCTTATGGTTCCAGAGGAGAGATATAGTCTTTCATGGTGGAGGCAGCATGGCTGGTGACAGACATCTTGGAGGCTGAGATGAGCTCCAAGATTGCGGTTACAAAAGCGGACTTCTTCAGGAGGTAGGGTGGGACTAATCCACCTCTCTTTTTCATCTTTGATGTTTTTAAAACCAGAACCATGTAAATGACTTTGCCAAGACTGACCTGCTCGAATCACATCTGATTCAGCTTCTCTGTGCTGACTGTAAGAAAAATCTCTCACTCCTGGGCAGTTGCTTTAGGGGAGAAAGAGGGAGTCTGCCCGGTTCTAGAGTATGGGGCAGAAAGGCAGTGAGGTGTGCAGATGATTTGAGGCCTGGGACATGTTCTAGGGGTCTTACCTGAGGAACAGGGCATAGCTTGGAGCCCCTTCTTGTGCTCCCCATTAGTATGGGAACTCTATTACAACTGTTTAATCCTTTGCCTCTAAGGATCCTACTGCCTGGAGCCTTCTCTGGGATCCATCCTAGACTTTGGTAGTCATTGACATATGTGACACGTCTAACACTAAGTATCAAAGTCTTTTATATTTTCCTACCACCATTCCTAAAAGGAGAAAAACCATATCATAGCAATGACCATGATCATTATCATGATTATCTGGTTCAAATTCTCTTGGTCGCACAGTAATATCCCACTTCCAGTACCCAATTCTGTTGTAGTTATTATTCGGTTGCTGTTAGAAAAATACTTTAACCAAAGCAAAATATGGGAGACAAATAAAGGAATATAACCAAGTCCTATAGCCCACCTTCAGCGATGGGTCTACTCAAGTAAACCTATTTCTCTTCACTTCTGAGTATGTTGAGGTAGGATAATTACAAATGGAAGACCAACCTAAACACCATAGTGGCATCCTCTATGTACATGAAAATATTAAGTAGGGTATCCAATATAGTCAGTATTAGAATATTTGCCTGCCAGTACTGAGTTTCGTCCCTACTATAACCAATACAAACAGAAGAAATGAAAAATAATGAAAAATCAATGTTAAGTTCTTTCTACCTTTCTTCTATTCACTTTTTCAGGCTGAATTATCAGACTTGCAGTTGTTGTAAATATAATATCAATTCACAACAAATGCGAAAAATGAGAAGGCAATCAATGATCTTTCATATGAATTTTTTTCCAGAGCTATTTTAATTGATTTTTGACCTGGAGTTGTTGAGAAAAAGGACATGGACACTTCCCAGAAGTTATTTGTTAATGTTTGAAGATCATTTGAGTAATTACAGGAAGAGGACATTGTATACAATTGCATCTAGTATAAGGAAGGTATCTCACTAAGTGTTTTACAGTGTACTAGAAAGTCTGTCTTTCCTTTCTCCCTACTCATGAAATCTGATATAATTGTTAACAAACTCAGTCACAGACCAGTCAACATCATTGCTCTGTATCTAGAGCTTGGATTTGACATCTTCTAAGCTATTTGGTTGCATGTAGAAAAGATGGATGTGGGGGATGGTAAGACACAATCTTACCATGATTGTATCATGGTTAGAAGAAGTAAGAAACTGCAGGTACTTTCCATGATATCCAAAAATATTGTGTCACAATTTGCTTTCATGATGCTGATAAATTAATAGCAAAACAGTTTATGGAATCAAAGATATTTATTCTGGTTTACAGTTCTTGGTTACAATTCCTTGTCCAGCTTGACAAAAAGCTCATACCAACACCAAAGGCTGAGGGAATTGGCCACACCATAATCACAGGAATTGAGAGGGGGACAATTCTCACTTGAAAAACTAAGTATAATGATGAATGCCTACTTCCTTAACTAGCTCACTTCTTATCCTAGTCCCATTGTGTTGGCTACTCTTATCTCTTGCTGTGAGACAATACCCAAAATTAAGTAATTTATGGGAAAAGGGGAGATTTATTCAGCTTCTGGTTCCGGTGGGGAGATATAGTCCTTTTATGGCAAAAGTGGCATGGCTGGCTGGCCAAAGCTGGAGGCAGGGTAAATCACTGCAACCATCTTGGAGACCGAGAGCTCCTGATGCAAAGCAGATTTCTTCAGGAGACAGGGTGGGACTACTCCACCTCAAATCCCACTCCCTGTGACTGCTTTCCTCCAGCAAGACTTCACCTCTTAAAAATGGCTTGAACTTCCAAACACAGGAGACTGTGGGGGACACATTTCAAACTATGACCCTCATATACTTATAAACACCAGGATTGGGGAACAGAACTGGGAGTGTACAAGGACTTGCTAACCAACCAATCTAGCCAAATGACAAAATTCTGGTTGAGTCAGACACCCTAAGTTGAGGCAATAAGAAAGAGAATGATAATACAATTGATTTTCACTCTGTCCTCCACATGCGTGTGTATTTTTATGCTGACATGTACACAGAACTCACATATAAATGTGAATGCTTTCTCTCTGTCTCTCTCTATATATACATATATATCTTTCTCTCTCTCTTTCACACACACACACACATACATTTTATTAACAATGTGAACACTTTTAGTATTTTCCTGACAAAAAATAAAAGATAAAATGAAAAGAATCGTATATAGCGTTAATTTTTAATCCATTACTTAAAATTGCTTTTTGTGCCTGTGCTGTACTTAGCATAATGACTTTCTGAAAGAAATGCATTTTAGAATCTTTAGGTCAAACACCATGGCAGAGTATTTTTCTAAGTGACTTTTGTAAGCATCATAGGATCTTTAATCTGTTGTGTTTCTCCATATCTCTCGTGATTTTGCTTATGGCTGTTCTACTCCCACGCCAGCTTCCACTGTAGGCTGTTCGAACTGGTCACCTACTTGCATTCTTCTCCCCTGGAACCTCTATCAAATAAACTGTTCATCTGGCACACACCTCTCATTTACTTGAATGTTTTTTAGGAATTTCTCTCTGTATTACATGACATTAGAAATTGTAACCCAATCCCTAATGCTTCTCATGATTTATTCAACTCTCCAGATTCTCTCTTTTGCAACCAAACCCTTTGTGAAGGCCAGAAATGCTTATTTTCTTATGTTTTGGCCTTCTCACTCCTTTCTTTCTACTTACTATGTTTCAATCATACTTATATTTGATTGTTGTTGCCTAAACACATCATACTCATTTCCTCTTCAGGGCCCTTGAATTTGCTTTCTCACCTGCCTGGAACCCTGCTGCCTAGAATCTCATTGTCTGGATTATTCAAAATTGAAACATATCTCCAACATCATCTTTTTAAAGGGGCCTTTTCTGTACTCATTGCAAAAATCACCATGCTTGAATGTCAATTACTTTATATATAATCTTTTCTTTTGAGTATCCCTATGTCACAAAATTAATATCTTTTCCTCTTCCCTTTTTAATATCTAACACTCTTCCCTTTTTACTCCTGGTATTCCTACCTGCCCTTCCTTTCTATCTTTCACCTGCCTTTCCTTTCTATCTTTCACTTTCATATCCACTCCCCCTCTCTCCTTCTCCACTCATTTTCCTTCATCTCTCTTTTCTTTATCAGATGAGTGAAATGGTGATTAACATATGTGATGGTTAACTCTGATTGTCACTTTGACAGTATCTATAATCACCTAAAAGTCAAGCTTCTGTGTATACCTATGAGTTATTTTCTATAGTAGAGCAGATTAACTGAGGTGGAAAGACTCATGTTAAAAGTGGGTAACAACTCCCTAGGGGCTGGAATTTTAGAATGCATAAAAATAAAAAAGCAGACTGCGCACAATCCTCTTCCACTTCCTGAAAGTATATGCAACTTGACCAGCTGCCTCAAGTGCCTGCTGCCATGATTTCTGAACCATGATGAACTGTACATTCAAATCAGAAGTTAAAATAAACACATTCTTTCCTCACGTTGTTTTTGTTAGGTGTTTTTCACAGTAATATTAAAAGTAACCAATGTATCATACAATTATTTTTCTTGAGTGAATAAAATTCCAACGTTAAAAATAATCTATACAAAATTACTCTTGAATATACTAACTTCTCACCTAAGAATTTGCTAGGAACCTAATTTCCTTTAAGGACTTAGTCAGACATCTTCAGTCATTGTTTCTTACATTGCTTCAAAGAAGTTTCAAATTTCATATTTACTCTTAAATAAGAATGCTTCACGAGGCAAAATATGTATGTATGCATATATGTATTATACATAGACATACACACATAAAACGATATTTTCTAATTTCTAATTGAATCACTGAAGAGTTGTTCTAAATTGCTGCAAAAATTCAGGATGAAAAAAACATGGTGAGGTATTCATGCATGAATGCAAAATTTTGCTCTTTTCTCAGAGTTGTCCTGGGTAAACCAGTTAATATGGTCATTTTATTTAAAGTTGATGTGATTTCACTTCATGGTAATGAGTAATAGATTAAAAATTTCATTAAACATGAGATACATGAACACTATAATACTTAATTTAAGGATACATGAAGCCACAGATTTGCCCATATTAAAAAACAAGAGTCATGTGAGTGTACAAATACAGTGACATAAGCTTGAACCCTGAAGAGCCTCCATGGTAGCAGGAGAGAATTAACTTTGAAAAATGTTGTACTCCCATTTTTACATTTATGTTGTGGCATTTATGTGACATCCCCTCTCTCTGTTTCTCTTTCTGCCTCTCTGTCCTTTCTGTCTCTCAAATAGAATTTTTTTCAGATTTAGTCTATTTATTTATTTATTTATTTATTCCACTCATACGAAGCTGATAAGTACCCCATTCCCCTTCCTCCCTTCACCCTGTCCTGAATCCCTTTACTCCCTTCTCCCCTTTCCCTTACCTTTCCCCACTTTTTTCCCTTTCTCCCAGTGCTCCTCCCCATTCCTGGAGCATCCTTTAGTGTGCATGTCAAACTTCTCTCTGGGTCCTCCTCTCTGATGAGGTGTAAGGACTCAGTGGCATTGCCTAGAGCTCTTTTTTGTGTTCCCCTTTAGTATAGGAATACTATTGTGGCTGTTAATCTCTTGCCTCTAAGAATCCTAGTGCCTGTGATCCATACTAGACTTTGGGAGTTCAATGATATGTTGGTAATTGCACAGGTCATGCAAAGTCCTATTATGATTACTTCGGCCCTAAGCACAACAATGTTCATAGCAGCATTGTTTACAATAGCAAAATCATAGAATCAACCCAAATGCCCAACAGTTGAGTGGATAAGGAAAAATGGAATACTACTCAGCCATCAAAAATGATGAATTAATGAAATTTGCCAGGAAATGGATAGAATTGGAAAAAATTATATTAAGTGAAGTATCCCAGATACAGAAAATTAAGTGCCATAGTTCTCCCTAATAGGTGGATCCTAGTACCAAACCCACTTAGTGACACACTTAAAGATAAATCTTTGTAATACCTACAGTAATTGCAAAGATCATAAGCAGAGAGGGAGGGGGTAGGAGGACCCTGCCAGAAACAAGGAGAGAGGGGATCATGCTACAACAGAGAAAATAGGCCACGATCAAAGATTGCAAGTAAGTAATGAGACATTTGGTGGTCTCGCAGACTCTCCTTACTAGTCACTTGCATCTGATGGGGTAACCATCCTGCAAATGGGAGACTGACCCCCACCCACAGCAGTCTCCTACTCTTATTCCATCTACCTTTGAATCTACTCTTACAATAAGACTCTATTTTAGCAGCATTTTATCTCTGGCTAGGGGGCAATATCCAATACCCATCAGGATGGAGCCAAGGGCTGTGCAGAAGCTGCAAAACTGAAAAAGAAAATCAACAAACCATAATTCGGAAAATCAGAGACTCTACATCAACCACCTGGAACCAGGTCAGCCTAATCTAAAGCTCCCATCCTAAAGCTCAGGGAAATTTGTGGAAGAGGGGATGGTGAGATTGTAAGAGCCTAAAGATGGGGAGGAGCAACGATATGCAAGACACTCAAATGGGATATTTTTTAAAAACACCAAAAACATGAAAGAAAGAAAAAATATGAGTTGATATTTTCATACAGCAGACATAAGATTTTTAATGGCCAGCCTAAAGATTTTTCAATGTTAATTTCTTATGTCTTGCCTCACATTAAGTTAAGTCAATCACATTATGGTACAGTTTTGAAATAATTAAGACCTGGCATTAAAAATACTATTTTTATTACATTGATTTTACCTAATCACACAAGCTCAATAGGTACATCCCTCCCTCCATCCCCCATGTTCCGGTGCCTCCTGCTTCCTCCCTCCCATCCCCCAGAGCATCCTTTTATGCGGGCAACGAACCTCCTGCTGAATCATCTACACTGGTGAAGATTCAGGACTCAGTGGCATAACCAGGGGCTTCTTCTTGATCAACTCTATTATGACTGCTTAACACCTTGCCTTTAAGGATCCTACTGCCTGAAGCCTTCTCGCCTGTGATCCCTGATACTGGGAGGTTGTTGACATGTCAGCCATTGTACAGGTCAGACAAATGTCAACCACATTGTGGCTATATCCTGGTTGCTGCAGCCCTGACTTGTGTGGAATAACTTGCATATTGTTGGTCCTCCCCATCTTTAGGCTCTTAGAATGGGGAGAGATTTGGCTGGTTTGGCTCTAGGTGAATAATGTAGGGCCTTTGGTGTTCTGAACTATGGTTTGTGGTTGTTTTCAGTGTTGCTGTTCCTGAACTGTCCTTGGCTGCATCCCTATTGGAATGGAAGGTCACCTCTAAACCAAAGATAAAATACTGTTTAAAAGAAGATCTTAATACAAGAAGAGATTCAAAGGTAGATGGAAAAATAGGAGTAGGACATAGTAATAAGAGGGGTCAGTCTCCCATTTTCCAGATGGTTACCACCTAAGTACCAGTTCCTATCTCTTCCCTAACTGTAGAGGTCAAACCTGTTCAGTCCCAAGTGAACAGGAATGGAAGTGAGTGAGCTGCACTAGAAATCTCCCTACTAACATGTAATATATGACATAGGCCTAATTTCTCTATTGAAGCATGTTCCAATCTCCTTTCTTTTGAGGTCCTCCTTCCCTTTTCCTCTTGTTTATAATCCTTTGTGATTACAGTGAGTATTACAGAAATTTACCTTTGAATATGTCATTAAGTGGGTTTGGACCTAGGATCCACTTATTAGGGAGTACTTTCTATGTCTGGAATAGTTCACTCAATAAAATCTTCTAATTTCATCCACTTCTTGGTAAATTTCATTAATTCATCTTGTTCTTTTATGGCTGAGTAGTATTCCATTGTATAAATGTACCATATTTTTGTTATCCATTTATCAACTGCTGGGCATTTTGGGTTGATTCAATGAGTTTTCTATTGGAAATAGTGTGCAATGAAGCTCACATCACTGTAGTGAATTACTGCATTTTGGGGGAATATTACTAGTAGAATAGCAGGGTCATTATGGCATTTCAGTGCTCAACTATTTTAGAGATCCCCAAACTGATCTCTAAAGTGGTTGTATAAGCCTGCATTCCCACCAGCAATGTATGAGTTCCTTTCTCTCCACATCCTGTACAGGATTTGGTATTGTTTGTATTGTGGATTTTCTCCATCCTGATAGGCAGAGATGATATCTCAGGGTAGTTTTGATTTGCATTTCAAGGATGGCTAGGATATGGAACATTTAAAAATTTTTTTATTATTTATTCAATTGTACATGTATGCATGCATGTGTGTGCGTGTGTGTAGAACCAAGGACGAATTTGGGAATCACCATGGACCGCCTCCACCTCCTCCTTGTTTACTCTGCCCCGGGATTCAGAGGCTCTGCCCTACCAGGACCAGAAATGCAGGCAGCCCCCACTTCCACCCGGCGTCTATACGTGGGGTCTAGGATCCGAACTCAGGACCTTCTGCCTTCAAGGCAGAGGCTTAACCCCTAAGCCACCTCTCCAGCCCCAGAATATGGAACATTTTTAAAGATATTTGTTGGACATTTCAGTTTTGCTCCTGGAAAAGTTTATTTCAAGCTCCAAAGCACATTTTCTTTTTTTTTTTTTAATTTTTATTAAAGGACAGAAGTTACAACAAATTTTTTTAATTTTTTTATTATTATTATTATTTATTCAACTGTGTGTATGTGCGCGCGCGTGTCTGTGTGTGTGTGTGTATGTGTAGAACCACGGACGAACTCGTGAACCACCATGGACGCCTCCACCTCCTTCTGCCCCGGGATTCACAGGCTCCGCCCTACCAGGACCAGAGGCGCAGGCCGCCTCCGCTTCCGCCTGGCGTCTATACGTGGGATCTGGGATCCGAACTCGGGACCTTCTGCCTGCAAGGCGGAGGCTTAACCCCTGAGCCACCTCTCCAGCCCCCAAAGCACATTTTCTAATTGGGCTACTATCTGCTTGCTATTTAATTTTTTAAGTTCTTTGTGTACTCTAGATAATAGAGCTCTACCAGATATGTGAAGACTCTCATTCTGTGGGTTGCCTTTTGGCTTGGTTTACAATCTATCTGAATATAGCTCTTTAATTTCATAAGATCACATTTGTTGAGTGTTGGTTCTAGTGACTGTGCTATTGGAATTCTGTTTAGAAACTGTTGGCCTAGCCCAATCAGCTCCAGGAAGTTGTGTACCCTTTCAACTGAGGATTTTATAGTTTCTACCTTAATATTAAGGTCCTTGATCCATTTGGAGTTTACTTTTTTGCATGGTGACAAGTATGGGTCCAGTTTTAATCTTCTGCATGTGGATATCCAGTTTTGGCAGTGCCATTTGTTGAAGATGCTTTGCTTTTTCCATTGAATTTGTTTGGCTCTTTTGTCAAAAATCAAATGGCTGTAGTTGTGTGGGACTTATATCTGGGTCTTCAGCCCTTATCCATTGATATATGTGCTTATTTTGGAGCCAGTACCAGGCTGTTTTTAATACTATGGATTTGTAATATAGATTAAAGTTTGGTATGGTGATATCTCCAGCAGTGTTTTTATTACTCAGGATTGTTTTTGCTATCCTGGGCCTCTTGTGCTTCCATATGAACTTTGAGATTGTTTGGTCAATTTCTTTAAAGTATTGCTTTGGGATTTTGACTGGTATAACATTAAATCTGTACATTGCTTTTGGTAGGATGTTCACTTTTATGATGTTGATTCTGCCTATCCAGGAGCATGGGAGGTCTTTACACCTTCTGGTATTTTCTGTAATTTTTTTCTTTAGGGTTTTATAGTTTTCATTGTAAAGTTCTCTTACTTCTTTGGTTAGATTTATACCAAGGTATTTCATTTTTTTAGGGGCTATATTAAATGGGATTGTTTCTCTTAGTACTTTTTCACTTTTTTATCCTTGGTATATAGGAAAATCACTGATTTTTGCATGTTTATTTTGTAACCTGCCATTCTGCTGAACTTATGTATTAGTTATAGGAGTTTCCTGGTGGAGTTTAAATATCTCTCAGGTATAAGATCATGTCATCTGCAAATAGGGATACCTTGATGTCTTCTTTTTGTATTTGAATCCCTTTTATCTTCCTCTGTAATCTTATGGCTCTAGCTAAGTACTTGAAATGGTGAGAGTTGACAGTCTTGTGTAGTTCCTGATCCAAGCAGGAATGCTTTAAGTTTATCTCTGTTGAGTATAATCCTTGCTGTTGACTTGTATATAGCTTTCATTATGTAGATATAGGGACCCTTGCATTCCCACTGTCTCTAGGGTTTTAATCATAAAAACCCTATGCTTTTTCTGCATCATTGAGAGTATCATATGGTATTGGACTTTGGACTGGTTTACATGATGGATTACATTTATTGATTTGCACATGTTGAACCAACCTTGTATGCCTGGGAAAAAAGCCTACTTGATCACAGTGAATGATCTTTTTGATATGTTTTAGAATCTAATTTGCTAAGATCTTGTTGGAAATCTTTGCATCTGTGTTCATCAAATAGATTCACTATTTTATGGAACAGTTTAAGAAGTATTGGTGTTAGTCGTTTTTTAAAAGTCTGGTAGAATTCTGTGCTATATCCATATGGTCCAGGACTTTTTTTGGTGGGAAGATTTAAGATTACTTCATCAGTTTCCTCATTTGTTGCATGACAATTTCAATAATTCAAAACTTCCTGATTCAATTTAAGTAAGTTGTGCTTACTCAAGAAATTCATCTATTGCTTTTTTGTTATCAAATTTCATGGAGTATAGGTTTTTGAAATGTGACCTTATATTTCTCTGAATTTCTTCAGTATCAATTGTGATAACTCCATTTTCACTTTTAATTTTGTTGAGTTGGGTTTTCTCTCACTTGATTTTGGTTAATTTAGATAGGGGTGTATCAATGTTATTGATTTTTCAAAGAACCAGCTTTTCATCTGGTTTATTCTTTGTATCATTTTCCTTATATAGATTTCAGATATTTCTCCCCTGCTTTTGCTAATCTCCTCTCTTCTACTGCTTTTGGGATCAGATTGTTGTTGTGTCTCTAAAGTTTTAAGCTGAATTGTTATTTACTTGTGATGTTTGCATTTTTTGATATAGGCATTAGGAGATCTAAACTTACCTCTTAAGACAATTTTCATTGTGTCCCAGAGATTTGGATCTGTTGTATTTTCATTATCATTGTTCGCTTCCAGGAAATATTGAATTTTCTGTTTGATTTCTTTCCGAATCCATTTCTTATTCAGCATTATACTGTTTAGTTTTCAAGAGTTAGTGTATTTTCTCCTGTTTGTTGTGTTGTGGATATCAAGCTTTAGACCATGGTGGTCTGACAGTGTACAGGCTATAATTTCAACTTTCCTATATATGTGGAGATTATTTTTGTGCCCCATTATGTGGTCTATTTTGGAGGAAGTTTTGTGGGCTGCTGAGAAGAATGTGTATTCCTTGGTGCTTAGATGGAAGGTTCAATAGAGATCTGTAAAGTCTACTTCAGTAAGGGTTAGATTTAGCTCCAAAGTGTCTCTGTTGAGTTTTTGGCCTGTTGATCTATCCCATGTTGAGAGTACAGTATTGAAATCCCCAAGGGATTGATTTCTTGTTTTAGATGTTGTTGCCTTTGTTTAATGACTATGGAGGAGCCCCTATTAGGTGCGTATATGTTCAATGTTGTGAAGTCTTCCTGGTGAATTGCTCCTGTGACTAAATTTTAGTATCTTTCTGTATATCTTATGATTTCCTCTTGCTTGAAGTCTGCTTTGTGAGATATCATAATTGCTACCCCTGCTTATTTTGGTTTTGTTAGCTTGAAGAATTTTTGCCCACCCTTTTACTTTTACAATGTGCCTGTCTTTTGTGGTGGCATGTGTTTCCTGAAGGCAGCAGATGGATGGATTGTGATTTCTAATCCACATTTGTATCTTGTGTCTTTTGATTGGTGAGTTAATTCCATTGACATTTTGTGTTGTAATGCAGAAATTACTTTTAATTCCTGACGATTGTTTTTTTATTGAGTGACTTTCATAAATGTATTATTTGGTTTGTAGGTTGTGGTGGTGTTTTACTTCTTTTCTGTCCTCTTGGATGTGCTTGTTCTTTTATTCATGTTTGAGTATCTTTTCTACCATTTTTTTGAAGGTCTGGTTTGGTGGTCATGTAAGCCTTCAAGTTGTCTTCATGGAGGAAAATATTTCTTTTAACCTCCATCATGACTGATATTTTTGCTGGGTATATCAGCTTTGGTTGACATTTGTGCCCATTCAGTACTTGAAATACATCTCTCCAAACTCTTCTGTCTTTTACTGTTTCCATTGAAAAATAATTTGTTATTTTAAGAGGTTTTCCTTTAAAAGTAACTTGCTTTTTTTCTCTTGAAGCTCTTATCACGTTCTCTTTTATTTGTATGTGTAGTATTTTGACTATTATTTGCTGTGGCCAATTTTTATTTTGGTCATACCTTTTGGGAGTTCAATATGGCTCTGTATTTGGATGGGCCTCTCTTTTTTTAGTTGTGGAAAGTTTTACTTTTTGATAACTTGAAAAATTTCCTCAAGTGTCATATTTTGGGATTCTTATTCTTGTATTCCAGTACTGTATGTGTTAGGTTTCTTCAAGGTGTGCCACAATTCTTGAATATTCCTCTCAAGTATATTTTTGGCTTTAACAACCTCTTTGATTGATCTGGTTATTTCTTCCATTTCATCTTCAAGATCTGATGTCCTATTTTCTGCTTCATTGGTTCCACTGGTAAGACTCTCAGTTATGCTTTGGGTTGAATATAGCTTGCCTTTTATTTGGAGTTGAATTTCTGCTTGAGATTGTTTTAGCTGCTCTATGCCTATTTTTGTTTCTTCAAATGCTTTTTTCATCTCATCCAAGTGCCTGTTGTGTTCCTGTTCAAATTTGTTGATGCAGTTATTTAACTCCTCCTAGATTTTGTCTTTCATTGTTTTGATCATAGTAAAGATCATTCTTTGAAAAATCATTATATAGGATATGGCTTTCTTGGCTATTTTCTGTGAGTTTGTTCTGACTAGATTCCATCATTAGGGGATTGATGCTTTTGTAGGATATTTGTTGTCCTGGTTTTTGTTTCTCATGGATTTGCCATCTGAATTGCACATTTTCCATTTTATCTCTCATGTCCTTCTTGATGTGTGTTTTTAGGTGAATTGAATTTGATAGTATTTCTACACTTGAGCAGTTATTGCTAATATTTGCTTTGGAGTTTTATATGCCTGTCTGGTATTGGTGCTGTTTCTTAGATAAAGCTATTGGATTGTTTGTGTATCAATTAAGTGGGTTACTAGATAGGAATTGAAGATTAGTAAGGTATTGCACTTTTTATGTTTGCTTTCTTGATGATGTGTGAGGGTTTATGCTATAGTCCTGAAGTTGTATTTTTTGGTGGGATATATGGAAATATTAAACTATGGTGACTAACAATTGAGAATAACAGGAAGGTAAAAATGGGGTTTTACTTATCTTAGGGCTGGAAGCAATGATTCTCTCCTATTTGATAACATGATTTTAGAAGTCCTCAGATGTATAATGTTTGTACCCTAGCCCGTTGCTTGGGTTATCTCTGGACTTTGTTGAATTCTTGAAAACTTTAAAGTTCTTTAATGATTACAGAGGTTGGGGGAGAGATGAGAAAGAAAGTAGAAGGAAGAGAAGGAAGATAATGCCACAGAAGTACAGCTAGGTCTTTGAGTGGAAGCTGATGAGATCATAGCTGCCTTGACCTTATGACCTTACTGTGAGCAGCAAGGAGGCCCTCTGGGACCTGGAACAGAAAGGTTCTACTGGACATTAGGGCCCTTTAATGACCTTAGGCTTGGAGCATGGTCTAGGCACCTCCAGGTCTTCTGGGAAGAACAGGGAGCCTGTTGCGGCCCAGAGAAGAATGGACTATTGATTTTTAAAACATAAACATGATATAATTATATTTTGACTTCGGACTCATAATTTATAGGTTATCACATCATTACCAATAATCTTTACAAATTAAATGATTTTCAGGATACCTTAAAGCATGAAACTTTCAAAAATTATTCAACTCCATTCTTTCTATTGATAATACATTTCGTAGTCCAGTGGATTAGTGGAAAGTGGCAGTTGTCCATGATGTAGAAGATGGAATTCTTATCAGATAAAAGCTCACAGGCTACTTAACCTGTATGAGTTATAAAGGCATATTTTTCTTAAGTATTTTTCCTCACCTATAATTGAGCATACTAATAACCTCATGGGTTGTTGGAGAGAAATAACAAGATAACCCATTTTGTAAATGGATTTGCAAAACAAAGTTTACAAAACAAATGCTATGGTTACAGCTATTTGAAAATAAGTCAGTTTGCTTTAAAGGTCTCTGTTGTTGGAAGTATTTTTCTGAGTATGAAATCATTTATAGTCATTGAGAGTTCACAAGAGCTCAAGGTGTGTTTGGATAAGACCAAAGTCTAACATCTCAGAGGGACAGATCTGTGTATCCAAGACAATTCAAACAAGTAGACTATACAATTACCTTTCCTAAAGTGGTTGTGCACATGTGGGATAATGCACTTTTATTGTTCTGCCCCTGTCTTCCTTTTAACTCCACAGTCTTGGCTGTTCATGACTGATCAACAAATATCAAACAGCTTGCAATGCCATCTGTTAGGTGACAATAGACATTTGTAATAAAAATCTCGCCAAACCTTTCTTGGTGCATCTGAGATATGGTGATCTATATGTACTTGTCCCAGGTGCTTTGGCTTAGATGTAATCACTGAAATTTCTCAAAAGACAAAGTCAGTCTAAGCTTGATTTAACTTCATTCTTTTTTTAAGTTTTTGAGACTACTCATGGAGGTGAGAATGCAGGTAACAAAGCTATCTTGTGTCATCTGACTTTATTCCCATTTCATGGCTCTGAGAAGTACATTCATGGATGAGACTATAGGTAATGAAACTATCTATGCCATTTAAGGAATGCAAAGATGTCCAGAAAGACATGAAAACAAGACTAGTCATGAAGGTAAAAGATATTTTGCTTCTCATCTGGAACCACAATGTTACCAGACATTGTGAACAGAGGTTGCTGGTGGCAAGTTTGCAGTAATTATCATATTTTCTTTCCTCATTTCCAAACATTACAATCGGAAGGATCTTTTACATTATAGTCCTCTGGAAAGTATTCAGTGATTTTATTTTCCAAGAAAATGAGACAACGTGATTCAATCCCATTTCCAGACATAAATTCAGAGCTGATTAATGTCAATGGAATTTTAATTTCATCATAATTCTTGGAAATGGCTCATGAGACATGGTGAAACCACATTCCTGTAGGATTTCTTTTTATGATGCATATCACTTGGACACTAAAGAAACTTTGACTTTCAAGGCCATGAAATTATATTTATTTAGTTAAATTTGTGGCCCGAAAGTTAAAATGTTAGGATACAGCCATATTTTCTTTTAATTTGTATCTAATAATAATCATAATTTATATTTCTGAGGTATGTAGTTTATGCATATTTAGCTTAATAGAATGAATTGTTAGCTCTCACTAATTATAATTAAAATCTCAGGTAATTGTGCAAGCTAACTTTGGTAATTCACACATAAGGAAAATAATTTTATGGAACAGTTGTGCATTACACTGCAAAATATAGTAAAAAGCATGCAAGCCAAAATAACTGGGAGTGCTAATATATTAAGCTTTCCCTATGTGTTACTCTATGTGTTTCTAATTGTAAACTGTGATGCTAAATATTCATCATTTGTATATACAATGATAATGCTATAATGTAAACCTCATGAAAGTATTTGTCCTGAAAATTATTTTTAAACCCTATAGGTATTTTTGTCTCTTAATAACTCTTAATGTTCTAAGGATTTGTCAAACTATTTATGTTTTAGAAGATAATATCCTTCAAATTAGTAATGTATGTACAAAACAAGGGAAAACCTGTTACTTGAAACATCTATGCTTTGCAAAAATTAAGACTTCTTCACTTATGAAGCTTTGTTTTAATTGTCATTCACACCTACTGGGTAGTTCGTGTGGCATTACATTAAGAAACTGGTATTTCCAAGATTCCACAAAACACCAAGGCCATCTTTTGAAATTATGAAATGCTTCACCGCAGAGTCAGGCCCTAATCTGCAACCAATTTGTGTCAGCTTTCTGCTTAGAAAAAAAATTCAAATCCTCTCTTAAACTAGGAATCAACTGAAGGTTTATCTTGGCTTCACGAGCCTAGCACAATTAAGCTGTGCGTGAATGTGGGCCACATGCGTTTATTGCTCTCCTAGCATGTGTTACTTTGATGTGTTAGGTCGAAGGCTCACTCTTTGCTGGGCAGCTTTCCTCCTGGGCCTTTATACTGCTTAGCGGTTGAGTCCAGACTTTGAAACACAGCCTAATTTAGAGGCGGATGCTGCAGCTGCTGCTGTCATTTCAGATGATTTTTTTCCCTGCTTTGATGTCAGCTTAGAATCTTGGATGTTGTATCAGTAAAGCAGCGTCTGCAATTCACAATACAGAAAGCATGTCATTTAAGCTTTTGTTTCAGCTTTTAAATTGAATTTCAACACCTAAACTATCAAAAACGGAGGTCGAGTGAAAATATATAGAAGTCTGTTTATTATTAAGTGGAAGAAAGGTATGAATAAAGAATATGCAGCTGTGTTGAGATTAATTTAATACTGGAATTGCTTGGTGAACACTAGTAATAAAATGTGAATTGCAAATGAAGCATCTCTTTTTTCTTTTCTTGCTCCTTCAGTGACTCTGGAATTCTCCTTTCTGTATGTTTGTATGTCTCATTTGTAGAACATTTGTATTCATTACTATTGTTATTTTGTTTTTGGTAAATTATATGCTTTACCTTTGTAGGGCACTAAATCCTTTAGGATGTGACCAATAATGGGCCAGTCTCTCTTCATTCTTGGTAATTAAAGATAATAAGTCTGGGTAATTCTGCTTATTGGCTTTCTAAATTTTAAGCAGCTTCAACACCTCCAAGCCATCTCCTGCTTCATATGACTACTAGTTTTGAAACCTAAAAGAAACAAAGATTTGGGGTTAATTTCTAGTGAGCATTCAGGACCATCTGGATAAATTTCTCCTTTCCTTATCTCATGAGAGACCAAAAAAGTATGGCAGATTCCTTTCTATGAGCTCCTTGTTGACAACAATATTTATCTTTAAACTGAATGGACATTGGATCTATCTATGTGCATGAAGCTTCACTAGAAACTAGATTTGAAAGGAGTAAATAGCTGTAAAAATGGGAAGTTCTTGTTTTGGTATAATTTCACATAAATTTACAGAAAAAGAAGCTAATCTAAACAACATTGTGGAATTTTTTTGGTGACTATCATCAACTTTTTATCCCAATCTCTAGAAACCGATATGATACTACATTTTGGGGAGATTTCTTTAAGAATTTGGCCAGGGGCTGGAGAGATGGCTGAGGGATTAAGATTTTTGCCTCACAAGTAGAAAGTCCTGAGCTCAAATCCCAAGTACACATAAAAATGCCAGGTGGAAACCATGGTGACCTATACTTCCGTACCTAGTGGGTGGAGCCTGAGAAATCCCTGAGGAAAGCTAAAAAAGAGGTAGAAGCAATCCAAGATCATTCCTGAAGACACCCTTGGTCCTCCTCAGGAGCATACCATGTCCTCTGACACATACCTTCTCTCTCTCTCTCTCTCTCTCTCTCTCTCTCTCTCTCTCTCTCTCTCACACACACACACACACACACACACACACACACATACACACACACACACACAGAGAGACATAAATAATAAAGTAAGTTTTTGTTTAAAAGAATTTGGCCATAATACATTTTCTCTGTGAGGAAGAATGACATCAGCTGTTGAAGATAACAAAGCACAGTTAAAGATATTGTTAAGTTAGGGCATTGTAGCCACTTAAAAGAATACTACGCAGACATTTAAATATTTATGAAGAGCCATTTCTTAAATTATAGGATTACATAGAAAAATAGCCAAAAGTTAATGCAATAGCAGAAACATGTATGATGATGATGATAATTTTTGATTAAATGTAACCCAATACTCTTTCCTTTTCTCTATAAGTATATATTGAAAAATGATAGATAGCTTTTGTAAACAATGTCTAAAACGATTTTATGTGAATATTGTGCTTACAGAAATGAAATCTGTTTATTAGTTTTTGTGTGATTTTAATAATTTTAAATTCAAACTCATGCAGTTTCTTAGAGTTAGTATGGACAAACTAATGTAGGATCATGTAACACTGGTTATCTTACAGTTTCTTTTTTTCTTGTGTATGTTTTGCATGTGGGTGGGTGTATATATATGTACAGACATGTATACAAGCACTCACTTGAGTATGAGTGGCCATGGAGGCCCAATGGTGACATTAGGAATCATCTTGGATTGAGCTTCCAGCTTATTGCTGTATTTTGGAGTTTCCATGTCTCCACTTTTCAAGGCTAGAATTTCAGGTCACTGCTATATCTGTATGGCATTTTTCTGTGGTCACAGGATCCAAGCCCAGGTTCTTTGGCTCCTGAGGCAAAGGCTTTAACCACTGAGAAATCCACCCAGCGCCTTTTCTTGTTTTTTTGTTTTTTTTGTTTTTTTTTTTTTCTTTTGCTGTTTCTAGCTAAAGCATTTAAGTTTTTATGTTTTTACTTTGATTATAAAAAGCATTAAGTGGGGGCTGGAGAGATGGCTCAGGGGTTAAGCTTCTGCTTTGCAGGCGGAAGGTCCTGAGTTCAGATCCTTGACCCCACGTATAGACACCAGACAGAAGCAGGGACGGCCTGCGTTTCTGGTCCTGGTAGGGCGGAGCCTGTGAATCCCGGGGCAGAGTAAACAAGGAGGAAGTGGAGGCAGTCCATGGTGGTTCCCCAATTCGTCCGTGGTTCTACACACACGCACACACACACACACACACACATATACACACATGCATATATACACACATATATACACACGTGCACACATGCATACAGGCACAATTGAATAAATAATAAATAAAAATTTTTTAAAGTATTAAGTACTATATATAAAGCACTTCATTTAATTTTCTTATATTTTTATAAGGTTTGGATTTTCTATTTGAAACTAAATTTGATAATAGTAATTGTTGTGATTTCTTGACCTATATGAAAATCAAAATTCTTCATAATCATACTAAACAAGAATCTATAGGTAAGTAGTGATGGGTAAGCTATGTTTCTTTATCTTAAATCCAAGACAAGCATTGAACTTGACAATTATTAAACTATCCAATATGGCAGTAAATAAGGAGAGATGTTTACTTGGATTTAAATTTTTAAAAATTATTTTAAAATTAAATAAAAATGAATTCTGAGTCATGATAGTTCCATTTACAGTGTTAAGTAGATGCTCCTGATTTTTGGATTGGGGATGGACCACAGATAAAGACCATGTCCATCATCATACAAAATTCTGCTGGTTAACACCAATATGGAGTACTATGAGCAAGCCATGCTTTGCTTACAGTTTTGTTCTTTTTTATTTTTTATTTATTTCTACTCATACAAACTTAATAGGTACACCAGTTCCCTCCCTCCCTCCACCCCTTCCTGGACTCCCTTGCTCCTTCCCCCCTTTTCCCTTTCCTATCCCCCCTCCCTCCCTATCTCCCAGTGCCTCCTCCCCCCATCCCTGTAGCATCCTTTAATGTGTATGTCAAACTTTCCTCTGGGTCCTCTTCTCTAATGAAGTGTAAGGACTCAGTGGCATTTCCTAGAACTCTTTTTTGTGTTCCCCTTAGGTATAGGAACACTATTGTAGCTGTTAATACCTAGCTTCTAAGGATCCTAGTGCCTTTAGTCCATGCTAGACTTTGAGGGGTTAATAATGTGTTGGACATTGCAGAAGTCATGCAAAGTCCTATTATGATTGCTTCGGCCCTAACTTGTGTGGAGTATCTTGCATATCATTGCTCCTCCCATCCTTGTGCTCTTACAATCTTACCACCCCCTCTTCTACAAATTTCCCTGACCTTCAGGATGGGGAGAGATTACAGGGTGGAGCGAAGGGCATTGCAGGAGCAGCAAAACTGAAAAAAAAATCAACAAACCATAATTCAGAACATTCAGACTCTATATCGACCACGTGGAACAAGGAAAGTTTTGTTCTTTATAGCCTATTTAGAGAAGTAAGTGTTGAGGTGGGTTTTTAAGCCTTTCTTTAGTCTTTTGTTACATAGACACTTGAGAGATGGACAGACAAACACATACACAGAGATAGAAAGAATGTGTTGTGTGAAAGACTCTCAACTTGGTTTGTTTGCCATGTGTGTTTATGTTTCAAAATGTCTATCTTAAATAAAATTAATCTTTCATTCTTTTGTTTTTATATTTGTGTTTTAGAAAACAAGATATGTTTTTTTGTAACATGAATAATAAGGATGACAGCCATGTGCAAATTGAAAATGTAGATAGAACATGAAGGCTGGCAACCATGTAAATGAAAGGTGAAAGAAGAAGCTCATAGTGAGAGAAAGTAAGACCCACTATAAAAATGTTGCTTTAAATAGTAACACAATAAAAGACCAATAAAACAGTGGAACTGATATGGCAGCCACCTTTAGGATGAGAGGTTTCATCTTCAGGAACATGCTTAAGAGTTTATCTAACAGGAGTTTGCTGAGTGTTGGGCAGAGTGGGTTAATGTCAATGGGATAAGAGTAATTTTACAGGAAATATAAATATAATATTCCCAACATAAACACCATAAAGTAGGAAGTTTTTACTTCATGGCATAATTAAGTTACATTTATCTTCATCTTGCTTTAAAAAAAAAACCTCTCAATACTGTATCTTAAGCACTTTAGAAAATAATTAAGGTCTTCATTAATTTATTTCTAATTCTTTATCTTATATAAGAAATTTATTTTAATTGCCAAGTGTTTGTAATGTTTTGAGCTTCTATTAGCAGCATTTTAATGTGAGTTATTGTCTTCCTATGTGATTCTTTGCTTAGGGTAAGTTTTCAAAACTTGTTTTGCTACATTAAGTAGAATAAATGAAAAAGGTTTTCCTTCGATTGAAAAAATCTTTATACTGTATGAGAATTACATACTTGCATTATAAGCAAATATATTTTCCTACTATACCATTATCAGAATAACACATAAAGAGTAGTAATATTGAAATTTGAAATGATTATGTGTAATTAAGTGTTCATTCATAGTTGAAAATGTACTTCTCAAGTGTCAATGAGTACATTCATCTCAAATCCAAATGAAAATAATATATTAAATTTATTCCTTGAAATGACAATATATTATTAATTAGTTTGTAAAAATGGAGCAAATCCTTCACTATTTTTAAAATTATTATTTTATTTATTTATTTTAGTTTGACAAGCATACTAAGCACTAATCCCTTCACAAATTCTTTCATCAAAATGTCTTAAAGGTATGGAGCACAAGTCATGTGAGCAATAAATAGCAAGTGCCTCAGTATTAGTTAGTTTTCATATAATGGTGATAAATTGAATTGATCTGAGTTTTTAAATATGAAATGCAATAATCTGAAACTATGACAAAATCACCAAATTATGCTAAAGATAATTAAAAATAATTATTGAGAAATAGAACCAATGTATGTAGTTAACCAAATAGCCTTGTTCAGCCTTGAAGCACAAGTTAAAAGTGTGTTATAGAAAGTATAAATATATTCTAATATACCATGAAAATACTTCCAAAGTGACATGATAAAGTTAAAGGAAGAAAAATCAAGTAAAATTAAGTTGTGCTGAAGAATAAAATATTGTCACCTTATTTTCTGATCATCTCTAAGTTTTACAGGAAGTGCTGAATAGCGGTTTAGCAGAGTAGTTAGTGCTCTGTGAACACTTAAATGAAAAGGTTAGGTATAATATCATTTGGTAAAGGACAAAAAAACTACTATTTCAACCCACCATTCTGTCCACATGTCTATATCTCTGATACTATTAGCAGAGTCACCATCTCTGTGATATCTAGTGATGCTTCGAGTAATACTGTGATGAAATTCTACTCTAGAGAGTAGAAATGCATTGAAAAAAATAATGATAATTTTGTTATGCTACTAAGATCCTTGGAGGCAAGGGATTGACAGCCACAGTAGTGTTATGCTTAAGGGGAACACAGGAAAGGGTTCAGGGAAATGCCACGGGGTCCTTGCACCTCATGGGAGAGGAGGACCCAGAGGAGAGTTTGGCATGCTCATTAAAGGATGCTCTGGGGATGGGAGGGGGAGGCATTGGGGGAAAGGGAGGGAGGGGGCAGGGAGGGGGGCATAGAACGGTGGGAAGTTGGAGGGAGGGAGGGGACTGGTGTACCTGTTAAAGTTGTATGAGTAGAAATAAAAAAAATTTGTTATGCTATCCAAGATTTAGATTCAGAAATTAATACTAATATATCTCATCATAACATCATACAATAATTATATTTTTGATACAAGACATTTAGTAATATTGAAACCTGTGATAAATACATAGGTAAAGGTTATACTATTCAGCCAAGAGACTCCAAAATACCATGTTCAAATAAGTTTTATATTTATTTCATGTAGCAATGGCAAGGTAGATGTTTAGTCTTGTTACAACTTTGCCTCCATGTGTGGACTCATGACCATCAGAAGGTCTATAAATTGCGTCCTGGACTACTGTTAGTTCCAACCTACATTGGTACTTAGGTAAGATATAATGTACCCATGTAAATGTTACTCAAGGGAAATTAATTACTTTGACAGGCAGCAAGGACAGAAGAGTTTTTGGACTTTGTTGTGAACTGTGCCGGGTGTACATAACTGTTCAAGATGGGTAGATTTTACTGTTAATGCCAACATAGCATGGGATGGCAGGGCCCTGAGAGACAGCCTTCCTAGTGTTCACTCTCAGAGGTATCATCCATTAGGTGAAACTTCTGAGGAATTCTGCTTCAGGAAAAACAACCATAAGATTTAGAAATCCAATGATGCTGGAGCTGCTCTTTTTAACTCATGTATCTGTGCCTCCAGTGACACACAGGAACAAATCCAGGAAGTTCCAGGCAGTTTTTTTCTAACCTGGGATTGGACATTCCCAGATATTTTTATAGTTATTCTTGAGAAATACATGTATGAAAGTAATGATAGAGTGCGAAATTAGTTTGATCAAGTTCATCCAAGAAGTTTCCTGTGCTATATTCCTAGCTAAAACTGGGAATTGTGAACAGTTATGAAAGGATAAAGAAAAGGATGGGCACTGAATAGACTCATTTTCTGCATAAACATATCCATTCCTCATTTGCTCAGTAATTTTAATACTTAGTGTAATCAAATTTGGTTCTATTTTTCCCATGTTTTATTGTAACAATTCTTTTTGAAACATAGGTTTTTCTTCCTAAGAGTGTGAGATAACATATAGGCTGTTCCAATTAGTTTTATTGAAGAAGGGGAGTCAATCTGAGAGAAGAGTGCCATCTGTAATTAATACCATATGAAGTGCCACTCCAGACACTATTTCAATCTGGAATTAATTTTTTTGAGTGTTTCACTTTAAAAATTAGAATTCTAAAAGATCTTTCATACTACTGCATGTTGTTTTTTTTCAGTGAAATTTAATTAGAAAACTTAACGTAAACTAGGTTTAATATAGCCCAGTGGATAAAGTACCTGCTCAAAAACCTAGCCAATTGAGCCCAAAATTGAAGTTGACCTCTGATCTACAAACATAGCATATACATTCTCTCTCTGTGTCTCATTTCATGTTTTCTCTTTCAAATGTATAAATATAATAATAGTTGAAACAAAAAAAAGATTCCTCAGGGTTAAAAAATTTTTAGCTCCGTGTCTTTAACCAGTCTTTCCAATATATTCACTTTTTTATGGAAATAAGAATTATCATGGATAATTTCCTGATACATGTGAAGAAATATAGAACAATTTCAATTTAACACTTCTTCAATTCTGACAAGTTTTCAAGAGAAACAAATGTTATTACAAATACCTAGTTGGGCCCACCCACCTGCCCGCCCCAGTCGGGACTCGCTCTCAGTCAGTCCTCAATCCAGGGTAAGTTACCCAGCTCTTCTCACCAGCCAGCCGGGGCAACACCCAGGCTGCCTCCAGTTTGCCCCAACCCCTTTTTACCTCCCGCCCGCCTGCCTGCCCAACTGGGAAAGGACCTGCTCTGGGTCCTCCATCCCTGGAGCCTGGGTGGGCCACTAAGCCAAGTCCCAGGTCCCAAGTGAAGAGTTCTGCCATCAACATCAGCCCCTCTGCCCCTCTACCCCACCAGCGACCTTCGCTCGTGGTCCACAGAGGACACACTGGTTGAAGAGTTCTGCCATCAACATCAGTCTCTCTGCTCCTTTTCCCCACCAGGGACCCTCACTCATGGTCCACAGAGGACACACTGGTACTCAGAACTCAATAGACTCCAAAGAAAACCCAAGCGAAGCTCTAAGGGACAAAGGCCTTACATATGAAGTCCTCTAAAATCATCCTATCACATGGGAAAGATTATTCACATCCAGTCCAAAGATAAGTAAACCTCTTTTTTTAACCATGCTGCTCCTTATTAGTATTAATCACTGTAGATTAACTTTTCCATACAGCTACCTCAAAAATACATACAAATCCAGGGATCATACCACTCACCCTCACATATCACCAAGAAACTAAATCGTAAAAGTGCACTACCATACTAATATTCAGCCCCTGTCTACTTAACCTGACTAAACTGATGTACTAACAGCCTAATAGCCTCAACTAGGAAATAATACTAACAACAGACAAACGAACCCAACTACAAGGCAAGCACTAGTAATAACTGCCCGAGAGTACAAATACCAACTAAATCAGTTCAGTCAAAAACACACAGAAACTGAAAGGTCTTAAAAGACAAAATGACAATGCCCAAGTCAAAGTGCAGATCCATGAGAAAGAAAACCCAGGAAGACAAATCTCCCACCAAAAGAATTAACCCCATAATAATGGATTCCAACCAGAAAAAATTCACAGATAACAGCCAAGAAAGCCAGACTCAAGATAATGACTTTCAAAGTATGATCATTACGTGATTAATACTATGAAAGAGGAAATCTGGGAGGAGTTAAACAACTGCATCAACCACATTCAACAGGAACACAACAGGCACTTGGAGGAGTTGAGAAAAACAGTTCAAGAAAAAAAATAGACATAGAGCAGTTAAAACAGTCTCAAGCAGAGTTTAAAATTGAACTAAAAGACAAGTTATCTTCAACCCAAAACTCAGCAGAGAGTCTTATCAGCAGAACTAACGAAACAGAAAATAGAATTTCAGATCCTGAAGACAAAGTGGGAGAATTAACCAACTCAATGGAAGAGGTTCTTAAAGCCAGAAAGATACTTGAGAGGAATATTCAAGAGATATGGGACACCCTGAAGAAGCCTAACATGCACATTCATGGGATACCAGAGCAAGAATCTCAAAATACCACACCTGAGGAAAATTTTCAAATTATCATAAATGAAAACTTCCTTCAACTAAAGAAGGAGAATTCCTAAGTAAGCACAATTTACTGAAATGCCACAACAGGCATTCCGCACCTCAAACAGATATGACAAAAATAGAAAATAACCACAGCAAATAATAGTCAAAACACCCCATATTCAAGACAAAGAAAAGGTGCTGAGAGTTTCAAGGGAAAAAACACAAGTCACTTTTAAAGGTAAACCTATTAAAATAAATGACTTCTCAATGGAAATAGTAAAAGCAAGAAGAGCTTGGAGAGACGTACTTCAAGTATTAATTGAGCAAAAATGTCAACCCAGACTGATATACCCGGCAAAACTATCCGTCATGATCGAGGGAGAAAGAAAAATTTTCCAGCACAAAGACAACTTGAAAGCTTACATGTCTACCAAACCAGGCCTTCAAAAAATGCTTGAAATGATACTAAAACTTGAAGAAAAAACAGGCATATCCAGGAGGACAGAAGGGAAGTATAGTACCACCAAAACCTAAATGTCAAATAATACACTTGCAAAAGACACTAAACATAAAAAATGTCCAGAATTAAAAATAATTTCTCCATTACAACATTAAATGTCAATGGTATTAACTCACTGATCAAGAGACACAGATTACAAACTTGGATTAAAAACCACAAACCATCAATCTGTTGCCTTCAGGAAACTCATCTCACAACAAAAGAGGCACATCCTGAAATAAAAGGGTGGTCCAAAATTCTGCAAGCTAATGGAACCAGGAAACAGGCAGGGAATAGCCATTATGCTTTCAGACAGAATGGACTTCAAATCAAAAAAAAAAATCATAAGAGACACAGATGGATACTACATTTTAGTCACAGGTACAATTCACCAGGAAGACTTCACAATATTGAACATACATGCACCTAATACAGGCCCCTCCACATTCATTAAGCAAACCCTACAGTGTCTAAAGCGAGAAATCAACCCCAAACAATAATTCTTGGGGATTTCAACACCGCCCTCTCAACATGGGATAGATCAACAGGCCAAATGCTTAACAGAGAAACTTTGGAACTCAACCAAACCCTTAAAGAAATGGACCTTACAGATCTCTATCGAACTTTTCATCCACGCACCAAAGAATACACATTTTTCTCAGCAGCACATGGAACTTTTTCCAAAATCGATCAAATACTGGGCCACAAAACGAATCTCCACATATACAGGAAAGTTGAAATTCTAGCCTATACCCTATCAGACCACCATGGTCTAAAGCTTGACATCCACAACACAATAAACAACAGAAAATACGCTAACTCTTGGAAACTTAACACTATGATGCTGAATGAGAACTGGATTCAGGAAAAAATTTAAAAAAAATTCAAGATTTCCTGAAAGGGAACAATAATGAAAATACAACTTATCAAAATCTTTGGGACACAGTGAAAGCTGTTCTAAGAGGTAAGTTCATAGCTCTTAATGCCTACATCAAGAAAAAAAATGGAAACATCACAAGTAAATAACTTAACAATGCAGCTTAAAGCTTTAGAGACACTAGAGCAATCTGATCCCAAAAGCAGTAGAAGAAGGAGTTTAGCAAAATCAGGGTAGAAATATCCAAAATTGAGATTAGGAAAACAATACAGAGAATCCAGTAGCCAAGAAGCTGGTTCTTTGAAAAAATCAATAAGATTGATACACCCCTAGCTAAATTAACCAAAAACAAAAGTGAAAAAACACAAACTAACAAAATTAGAAATGAAAATGGAGTTATCACTACTGATACCCAAGAAATTCAGAGTATTATAATGTCATATTTCAAACACTTATACTCTGTGAAATTTTACAACACAAAAGAAATGGATGAATTCCTAAGTAAGCGCAACTTACTGAAATTGAATCAAGATGTTGTGAATTATTTAAATAGTCCTATAACATATGAGGAAATCATGAAGTAATCTCGAATCTTCCCACCAAGAAATGTCCTGAACCAGATGGATTCAGCACAGAGTTCTACCAGACATTTAAGGAGCTAATAACACCCATACTCCTTAAACTGTTCCATCAAATAGCAAAAGAAGGAATACTACCAGATTCTTTCTACTAACCTAATATTGTCTTAATCCCAAAACCTAATAAAGATATACTTTAAAAAGAAAACTATAGGCCAATCTCTTTGATGAACACAGATGTAAAGATTCTCAACAAAGTCTTAACAAATTGGTTTCAAAAACATATCAAAAAGATCATCCATGGGGATCAAGTAGGCTTTATCGCAGGCACACAAGGTTGGTTCAACATACACAAATCAATAAACATAATCCACCATATAAACCAGTCTAAAATCCAATACCATATGATACTCTCGATAGATGCAGAAAAAGCTTTTGACAAGATCTAACAGCCTTTTATGATCAAAACCCTAGAGACAGTTGGAATGGAAGGAACCTTTATCAACATAATAAAAGCTGTATACAACAAGCCAAGAGCAAGGATTATGCTCAATGGGTAAAAACTTGAAGCATTCCCGCTTCGTTCAGAAACTAGACACAGCTGTCCACTTTCACCACTTATATTCTATATTGTACTTGAAGTCTTAGGTGAAGCCATAAGACAAGAAAGGGAGATAAAAGGGATTCAAATCAGCAAAGAAGAAGTCAAGTTATCTCTATTTGCTGATGACATGATTTTATACCTGAGTGATCCCAAAAACTCCAACAGGAAACTAATACAGAAGTTCAGCAGGGTAGCAGGATACAAAGTAAACATACAAAAATCAGTGCCCTTCCTATATGCACGGAATGAAATAAGTGAAAAAGCCCTGAGGGAAGCAATCCCAATTACTATAGCCCCTAAAAAAATGCAATACCTTGGTATAAACCTAACCAAGGAAGTAAGTGACCTTTACAATGAAAACTTTAAAAGCCTAAAGAAAGAAATTACAGGAGACACTAGAAGGTGGAAAGACCTCCCATGTTCCTGGATTAACAGAATCAGTATCATAAAAATGACCATCCTACCAAAGGCAATATACAAATTCAATGCTATACCAATTAAAATCCCAAAGCAATTCTTTAAAGCAGTTGACCAAACAATCTCAAAATTCATGTGGAGGCACAAAAGACCTAGGATAGCAAAAACAATCCTGAATAACAAAAACACTGCTGGAGGTATCACCATACCAAACCTTAGTCTATACTATAAATCTATAGTTATACAACAGCCTGGTACTGGCTCCAAAAGAGACACACAGATCAATGGATAAGGGTTGAACACCCAGATATAAGCCCACACAACTACAACCATTTGATCTTTGACAAAGGGACCCATAAAATCCAATGGAAAAGGAACAGCATCTTCAACAAATGGTGCTGGCAAAACTGGATCTCCAAATGCAGAAGATTAAAACTGGACCCATACTTGTCACCATGTACAAGACGTACTTCCAAATGGATCAAGGACCTCAATATAAGGCCAGAGACTATGAAACCTTAGTTGAAAGGGTAGGGAACTCCCTGGAGCTGATTGGACTAGACCAACAGTTCCTAATCATCATTTTTGGTGGCTAAGTAGTATTCCATTGTATAAATGTGCCACATTTTCCTTATCCATCAAGAATGATGAATTAATGCAATTTGCCAGGAAATGGATGGAATTCGATACAATTGAGTGAACTATTCCAGGCACAGAAAATTAAGCATCTTATATACTCCCTAATAGGTGGATCCTAGTACCAAACCCACTTAGAGACACGCTCAAAGATAAATCTTTGTAATACCTACAGCAATTGAAAAGATTATAAACAGGAGAGAAGGGGAAGGAGGGCCCCACCAGAAACAAGGAGAGAGGGGATCATGCTATAGTAGAGATAATAGGCCACCATCAAGGACTGGCAGTAAGAAATGAGACATCTGGTTAAGTTCACAGACTGTCCTTCCTGGTCACTTGCAACTGATGGGATATGATCTTACCAGAAAGGGAGGGAAGTCTGGCACAAAGAAGGTAACCATTTTGCAAAGGAAGACTGACCTGCCCCTCACCGCAGTCTCCTACTATTATTCCATCTACCTTTGAATCTATCCTTATAATAAAACTTTATTTAACAGCTTTTTATCTCTGACTAGAGGGGACTTCCAATACCTGTCAGGATGGAGCCAAGGGCATTGGAGGAGCAGCAAAACTGAAAAAAAATCAACAAACCATAATTCAGAACATCAATCACTCTATATCAACCACCTGGAATCAGGCCTGCCTAATCTCTCCCCATCCTGAAGCTCAGGAAATTTGGGGAAGAGGAGGCGGTAAGATTGTAAGAGCACAAGGATGGGAGGAGTCATGATATGCAAGATACTCCACACAAGTTAGGGCCAAAGCAATTATAATAGGACTCTGCATCATCTGTGCAATGACCAACATATCATTGACCCTTCAAAGTCTAGCATGGACTCAAAGCACTAGGATCCTTAGAAACAAGGGATTAACAGTTACAATAGTGTTCCTATACTTAAGGGGAACACAATAAAGAGTTCTAGGAAATGCCACTGAGTCTTTACACCTCATCAGAGGATGCTTCAGAGATGGGGGAAGGCGGCACTGGGAGAAAGGGAGGGAGGGGGGAAAGGAAGGGTAAAAGGGAGGAGGGAGCAGGGAGGTCTAGGGAGGGATGGAGGAAGGGAGAGGATAGGGGTACCTATTATGTTTGTATGAGTAGAAAAATAAAAAAATGAAAAAAAAACCTAGTTGGTTAGAATGCTAGTAGTTCTCTTTACCAGCCATGTGGCCAAATCTATAAATGTAATTAATAAATAATAAAGGTTCTGCAATATATTACTGAGACCTTGAGCATCTCCAGTTTAAATCTACTGGACAGTAGTAAGTAGACTTGAGGAGGAATGTGGAACCATTAAAATTTATCTCAAAACCTTAGTCACTTAAAACTAAGCCAAATTAGAATGCCATTATGATAAATATACATATATGTATCATCATCTGGAATACAATCATAAAATAACTTCATTAAATTTTTAAGGATTGTATCGAAAGTTCTAGACTAAAATCTTGATATGAAACTATTATATAAAGCTGACAGTATACTATATAGTTAGCTGCAAGGAAAGAGACAATAAAATTCCCAAAGAACAAACAACAGTGATTATTGGTCACTTTAATTTTTTAAATTATGCTTTTTACTAGTAAAAATAATTTAAAATAATATTAGAGGTCATTTTAAGCATTTACTCTGTGACTTCAGTCTTCTTTAATCTACTATTTAACAAATAATGATGCTTTTAATGTTCCCAGGAATTAATAAATTTACAGCATTTTTAAGTTTTTTTTTTTTTTTATTATTATTTATTCAACTGTGTGCATATGCGTGTGTATGCGTGTGTGTCTGCATGTGTGTGTGTGTGTAGAACCACGGACGAATTCGCGAACCACCATGGACGCCTCCACCTCCTTCCGCCCGGGGATTCACAGGCTCCGCCCTACCAGGACCAGAAGCGCAGGCCGCCCCCGCTTCCGCCTGGCGTCTATACGTGGGGTCTAGGATCCGAACTCAGGACCTTCCGCCTGCAAGGCGGAGGCTTAACCTCTGAGCCACCTCTCCAGCCCCTTACAGCATTTTAATTATTCTCAAATATTGGTGATGATGAATTTGTGTACTGTGGATAATTTGTTTGCTGCAAAGGAACAGGAAGATGTGATGATCTTATCAACCCTCTGTAGATGGGCATGTAGTGGTTTGTGTATCTTTGGACAATCTAGGATGTAATACAACTGATAATTCCTCTGAAAAGAATGCTAGCAGATTGGATTCTTCTAATCTGATAATGTAATTCAAAGTTCCATTAATAAGATATTATTATTTAATGCATGTCAAGGGAAGACTGTACAAAAGTTATCAATTTAGTTCATCCAGATCATCAAAAGTTTAGGTAAACTACTCACTCCAGACACATCGCTATGTTCTCATTTATAGGGAGTTTGGAGGAAAAGGTAATGGGTTTTTAAAAAAAAAATAGATAGGAGAAACCATAATTGGTAATGGGTTACCTAAGTGTAAAACTGCTAAACAAAAAATAAAAATTGCTATCATGAACTTGTTTATTGCACACAGTTTAGTTCCTGTTTCTCACCTACATTCTTCTTGCCTGACTTTTGTTAGAAAAGGTCACATTTTGAGTAATTGGCTGAAAGTATAATTAAAGCTAATTAACAAGTAATGCAAGCAAGGCTGTGCAATTATAGAAATGACTCTACAGTGATAAAGTATAGCAGAAATTTAGTGTTGCATCTCCTAAAGTCCATTTTTCAATACACTACATTTAAATTGTTTTGTGGGATAAAGTGTGGAAAAGGTATGAAAATATGCATATATTTGACAACACAGTTCTTGGAACATTTTGCTATTTCTCACTCTAATTATCCCAAACCATGTATCTGTATGACATTTAAATGGGCTATGAAGTTCGCTTTACAAATGATACCACACATAGGATAACTTTTTATAAGTAAATAAGCTACAAAGATAAATAGTTGTATTTGTTTTTTTAACTCTTATGTTGGATTAAGATTAGGGATGATACCACTAGAGCAGCACCAAGCAAATTACATGATAAAATATTACAAATTACAAATTTGTGGAAGAAATTCATTGAGAGATAAATTTACAACATGTTATTATTTCTCTGAATCTTTCACAACCTAGTATGCACAAACGTACCTGCAAGTGGTTACTTATCCAATTTCAATGAATTACCTGTAAGAATTTCACTTTTATATTCATTTTCTACAGACTCCAACCTTGTACTTTTTCTATTGCGGAAAAAATTTTTCAAACCAAACTTCCCCTCTCCTGAATATGTAAGTAGTAGGAATAAAGAGAAGATTCTCATTCCTCATAATCTAGTTTCATTATATTTTGATTATACCATGATGGATTTAATGATAAAAAATCTGAGGAAACAAAATCTGAGATCATGCAGTGTTGCTGCATGATCTGTCTTCTCTAGCTTCTCTCACTGTTTTTGGCCTCCTTGCTATTGCTCTCTATAATCCCATAGTCTAGTCATTTTATCAATTTGTATCATCCACTTGTCAGTAATTTATCATCTTTATTCAAAGTATTTCAAGTCCACTTTTAAATTTAAATTTTTTTATTGTTTATTCAATTGTGTGTATGAGTGTGTGTGAGTGTGTGTATGTGTGTGTATGTGTGTGTGTGTGTGTATGTGTGTGTGTGTGTGTGTATGTGTGTGTGTGTGTGTGTGTGTGTGTGTGTGTGTGTGTAGAACCACGGACAAATTCGGGAACCACCATGGACAACCTCCACCTCCTCCTTCTTTACTCTGCCCTGGGATTCACAGGCTCCACCCTACCAAGACCAGAAACACAGGCCGCCCCCATTTTCGCCCGGCGTCTATACGTGGGATCTGGGATCCGAACTTGGGACCTTCCACCTACAAGGCAGAGGCTTAACCACTGAGCCACCTCTCCAGCCCCTCAAGTCCACTTTTATATTATACTGTGACTGTTTTTAATTTTAAAACAATATAACCTTTTGCTTTGAGATAGCAAATCTTACCTTGATAACCTGGGACTTTATGTCACTTGATATACAAATGCATTTCTTCTAATAATGCGCTTGGTAGCTTGCTTGGCTCTTCCGCAAATTTCCCTGAGCTTCAGGATGAGGAGAGATTACTCTGGCCTAGTTCTAGGTGGTTGATATAGAGTGTCTGAAGTTCTGGATTGTGGTTTGTTGATTTTCTTTTGCAGTTTTGCTGCTCCTGCAATGCCCTTCATTCCATCCTGCTGGGCACTGTATGTCACCCCCTGGCCAGAGACTAAAAGCTGTTAAACTGGAGTCTTACTATAAAAGCACATTCAAGGGTAGATGTAATGAAAGTAGGAAACCTCAGTGAGGGAGGGGTCAATCACCCATTTGCAAAATGGTTACTTTTTATCTTCCAAACTATATGCCCTCCCCTTCTGGTGAGATCATACCCCCTTAGTTGTAAATGATCAGGAACGAACATCTGTGAACTAAACCAGGTGTCATATTGCTTACTTGTAGTCCTTGATGGAGGCCTATTTTCTCTACTGTAACATGGTCACTTCTCTCCTTGTTTCTGGTGTGGCCTCCTACCCCATCCCTCCTGTTCATAATCCTTGCAATTACTGTAGGTAATACATAGATTTACCTATGAGTGTCACAAGGTAGGCTGGGTGAGTTTGGTACTAGGAGTCACCTATTAGGGAGTACATACGGTGCTTAATTTTCTGGGTTTGGGATACTTCACTTAATATAATTGTTTCTAATGACATCTATTTCCCAGCAAATTCCAGTAATTCATCATTTTTGATGGCTGAGTAGTACTCCATTGTATAGATGTACCACTGTTTCCTTATCCACTTGTCAACTGTTGGACATTTGGGTTGATTCCATGACTTTGCTATTGTAAACAGTGCTGCTATGAACATGGCCGTGCTTGTGCTATCGAGGCGAACCTCTGCTGCATGGGGGGTTATTCCCAAAAGTGGGATAGCAGGGTCATATGGCATTTCAATCTTTAATTTCTTTAAGAACCTCCAGACGGCTCGCCAGAGTGGCTGTATGAGCCTGCATTCCCACCAGCAATGTAGCAGACTTCCCCTCTCTCCACATCCTCTCTAGCATTTGTTGTTGTTTGTATTGTGGATTTTTGCCATCCTGACGGGGGTGAGATGATATCTCAGGGAAGTTTTGATTTGCATTTCCCTGATGGCTAAAGAAGTGGAGCATTTTTGAAGATATTTATTAGATATTTCAATTTTGTCCCTGGAAAAGTTTCTTTTCAGTTCCCAGACCCATTTTTTAATTGGCCCATTTGTTTCCTTGGTGTTTAGTTTTCTAAGTTTTTTGTGCACTCTGGATAATAGAACTCTATCAGATATGTGGTTTGTGAAGATTTTCTCCCATTCTGTGGGTTGCTTTTGAGCTCATGTTACAATCTCTTTATCTGAACAGAAGCTCGTTAATTTCACAAGATCCCATCTGTTGAGAGTTGGTAGCAGTGACTTTGCTATTGAATTTCCATTTAGAAACTGTTGGCCTAGCCCAATCAGCTCGAGGGAGTTCCCTATCCTTTCAACTATGATTTTTATACTCTCTGGCCTTATGTCAAGGTCCTTGATCTATTTGGAATTAAGTCTTGTACATGGTGACAGGTACAGGTCCAGTTTTAATCTTCTGCATGTGGAGATCCAGTTTTGCTAGCACCATTTGTTGAAGATGCTGTTCTTTTTCCATTGGATTTTTTGGGCCCCTTTGTCAAAGACCAAATGGTTGTAGTTTTATGGGCTTATATCTGGGTGTTCAACCTTTATCCATTGATCTGTATGTCTATTTTGGGATAAGTACCACTCTGTTTTTACAGCTATGGATTTGTAGTATAGATTAAGATTTTTGATAGCTTAGTAGTACTCCATTGTATAGATGTACCAGTTTCCTTATCCACTCGTCAACTGTTGGACATTTGGGTTGATTCCATGACTTTGCTATTGTAAACAGTGCTGCTATGAACATGGTCGTGTTTGTGCTATCGAGGTGAACCTCTGCTGTATGGGGGGTTATTCCCAAAAGTGGGATAGCAGGGTCATATGGCATTTCAATCTTTAATTTCTTTAAGAATCTCCAGATGGCTCGCCAGAGTGGTTGTATGAGCCTGCATTCCCACCAGCAATGTAGCAGACTTCCCCTCTCTCCACATCCTCTCTAACATTTGTTGTTGTTTGTATTGTGGATTTTTGCCATCCTGACCGGGGTGAGATGATATCTCAGGGAAGTTTTGATTTGCATTTCACTGATGGCTCCAGCAGTGTTTTTGTTATTCAGGATTGTTTTTGCTATTCTGGGTCTTTCGTGCCTCCATATGAATTCTGAGATTGTTTGGTCAACTTCTTCAAAGAATTCCTTTGGGATTCCTTTGATTGGTATAGCATTGAATCTGTATATTGCCTTTGGTTGGATGGTCATTTTTATGATGTTGATTCTGCCAATACAGGAACATGGGAGGTCTTTGCACCTTCTGGTGTCTTCTTCAATTTCTTTCTTTAGGTTTTTAAAGTTTTCATTTTAAAGGTCACTTACTTCTTTGGTTAGGTTTATACCAAGGTATTTCATTTGTTTAGGGGCTATAGTAATTGGGATTGCTTCCCTCAGGGCTTTTTTACTTCTTTCATTCTGGGCATATAGGAAGGTCACTGATTTTTGTACATGTATTTTCTATCCTGCCACCCTTCTGAACTTCTGTATTAGATCCAGGAGCTTCCTGGTAGAGTTTTTGGGATCACTCAGGTATAAGATCATGTCATCTGCAAATAGGGATAGCTTGACTTCTTTGCCGATTTGAATCCCTTTTATGTCCCTTTCTTGTCTCAGGGCTTCAGCTAAGACTTCAAGTACAATATTGAATAGAAGTGGTGAGAGTGGACAGCCTTGTCTAGTTCCTGATCGAAGCGGGAATGCTTCAAGTTTTTCCCCATTGAGTGTAATCCTTGCTGTTGGCTTGTTATATACTGCTTTTATTATGTTGATAAAGGTTCCTTCCATTCCAACTGTCTCTAGGGTTTTGATCATAAAAGTTTGTTCTATCTTGTCACAAGCTTTTTCTGTATCTATTGAGAATATCATGTGGTCTTGGATTTTGGACTGGTTTATATAATGAATTACATTTATTGATTTGCATATGTTCAACCAAACTTGTGTGCCTGGGATAAAGCCTACTTGATCCCCGTGGAAGATCTTTTTGATATATTTTTGAATCCTATTTTCTAAGCCTTTGTTGAGAATCTTTGCATCTGTGTTCATCAAAGAGATTGGCCTATAGTTTTCTTTTTTAAGTGGATCTTTATTAGATTCCGAGGTTAAGATGATATTAGCTTCATAGAAAGAATTTGGTAATGTTCCTTCCTTTGCTGTTTTATGGAAGAGTTTAAGGAGTATTGGTGTTATTAGCTCCTTAAATGTCTGGTAGAGCTCCCTTTTCACCCCACCCCGCTCCGCTGGTCGGGACGCGCACGCGCGGTCCAGCTGGGCCTCACCCCGTGCCCTAGGACCCCAGATCAGCCCACAGGGACCCGGCTCCGACTCCCACCATCCAGCGGGAGCCGCGCGGGAGCCGAGGGACGAGGAGGACCTCCCCCTGCGCCCGGGCCCCGTCCCAGCTGCCCTCGGGTTAAATAGCTCCACACCAGCGCCCATCCTCCCTTTTCACCCCACCCCGCTCTACCGGTCAGGACGCGCACGCGGGGTCCAGCCGGGCCTCTCCCCGCGCCCTAGGTAAGTCCCCGTTCGGGCCCGCCCACCAGTACCCCAGGCCAAATAATTCAGTTTAGTGAAATTGAGAGATCTTAAGAGTTAAAATGACAATGCCAAAGTCAAAGTGCAAATCCATGAGAAGCAACACTGAAGTAAACAAATTTCCCACTGAAGAAATTAATCCCATAATGTTAGACTCCAACAAGAACAAACCCGCGGAAAAAGGCCAAGAAAGCCTCACCCAGGATAAGGTCTTCCAAAATATGATCATTACCATGTTCAATACTATGAAAGAGGAAATCCGGGAGGAATTACATAATCGAATCAATCGCTTTGAAGAGGAACACAACAGACATCTGGAGGAGTTGAGAAAAACAGTGCAAGAAACAAAAAGTGGCATAGAGCAGTTAAAACAAACTCAAGCAGAGTTTAAAACTGAGCTAAAAGACAAGTTATCTTCAACCCAGAATGCCACAGAGAGTCTTATCAACAGAACTAATGAAGCAGAAAACAGAATTTCAGACCTTGAAGATAAAGTGGGAGTACTAACCAGCTCAATGGAAGAGGCGGTTAAAGCCAAAAAGATACTTGAGAGAAATATCCAAGAGATATGGGACACCCTGAAGAAGCCTAACATGCGTATTCATGGAATACCAGAGCAAGAATCTCAAAATACCACCCCTGAGGAAATTTTTCAAACGGTCATCAAGGAAAACTTTCCTCATCTAAAAAAAGAGAGGCCCATTCATATACAAGAGGCATTCCGCACCCCAAACAGATACGACCAAAATAGAAGCACACTGCGGCAAATAATAGTTAAAACACTCCACATTCAAGATAAAGAACTGGTGCTGAGAGCTTCAAGGGAGAAAAAACAAGTCACTTTTAAATGTAAACCTATTAAAATAACAAATGACTTCTCAGTCGAAACAGTAAAAGCAAGAAGAGCTTGGAGAGACATACTACAAGTATTGAATGAGCAAAAATGTCAACCCAGGCTGATTTACCCTGCAAAACTATCAGTCATGATCGAGGGAGAAAGAAAAATTTTCCAGCACAAAGACAACTTTAAGGGATACATGGCCACCAAACCAGGCCTTCAAAAACTGCTAGAAATGATACTCAAGCGTGAAGAAATAAACAGGCATATCCAGGAGAACAGAAGGCAAATATAACACCATTAAAAGCGAAGCAATATACTTATAAAAGCTACTAAACATAATAAATGTCTGGAATTAACAATAGTTTCTCCATTATAACACTAAATGTTAATGGACTTAATTCACTGATCAAGAGACACAGATTACAAACTTGGATTAAAAATCACAATCCATCAATCTGTTGCCTGCAGGAAACCCATCTCACCACAAAAGATAGGCACGCTCTAAAAATAAAAGGCTGGTCAACAATTCTACAAGCAAATGGAAGCAGAAAACAGGCAGGGGTAGCCATTATGCTATCAGACAAAGTGGATTTCAAACCAAAGAAAATTATAAGAGACACGGATGGATACTACATTTTAGTCACAGGTACAATTCACCAGGAAGATTTCACAATACTGAACATATATGCGCCCAATACGGGCCCCTCCACATTCATTAAGAAAACCCTACAGCGTCTAAAGCAAGAAATCAACCCCCAAACGATAATTCTTGGGGACTTCAACATCGCCCTCTCAACATGGGATAAATCAACAGGTCAAAAGCTTAACAGAGACACTTTGGAACTTAATCAAACCCTGAAAGAAATGGACCTTACAGATCTCTATCGAACTTTTCACCCACGCACCAAAGAATACACATTTTTCTCAGCAGCACACGGAACTTTCTCCAAAATAGATCACATATTGGGCCACAAAATGAATCTACACATATACAAGAAAGTTGAAATTCTAACCTGTGCCCTATCAGACCACTACGGCCTAAAGCTGGACATCCACAACACATCAAACAAGAGAAAATACACTAACTCCTGGAAACTTAACACTATGATGCTGAATGAGAACTGGATTCAGGAAGAAATTAAAAAGGAAATTCAAGATTTCTTGAAAGTGAATGATAACGAAAATACAACTTACCAAAATCTCTGGGACACAATGAAAGCTGTTCTAAGAGGTAAGTTCATAGCTCTTAATGCCCACGTCAAAAAAATGGAAACATCAGAAATAAACAACTTAACAATGCAGCTTAAAGCTTTAGAGAAACTAGAGCAATCTGATCCCAAAAGCAGTAGAAGAGAAGAGATTAGCAAAATAAGGGGAGGAATATCTGAAATTGAGACTAAGAAAATGATAGAAAAAATCAACCAATCAAAAAGCTGGGGGGCTGGAGAGGTGGCTCAGGGGTTAAGCCTCTGCCTTGCAGGTGGAAGGTCCTGAGTTCAGATCCCAGATCCCACGTATAGACGCCAGGCGGAAGCGGGGGCGGCCTACGCTTCTGGTCCTGGTAGGGCAGAGCCTGTGAATCCCGGGGCTGAAGGAGGTGGAGGCGGCCATGGTGGTTCCCGATTCGTCCGTGGTTCTACACACACACACACACACAAACACACACACACACACAGACACACACACGCACGCACATACACACGCACATGCGCACAGTTGAATAAATAATAATAATAAAAAAATTTAAAAAAAATTTAAAAAAATTTAAAAAAGCTGGTTCTTTGAAAAAATCAACAAGATTGATACACCCCTAGCTAAACTAACCAAAAGCAAGAGAGAGAAAACCCAAATTAACAAAATTAGAAATGAACATGGAGTTATCACTACTGATACCCAAGAAATTCAGAGAATTATAACATTTCAAAAACTTATACTCTGTGAAGTTTGACAACACAAAAGAGATGGATGAATTTCTAAGTAAACACAACTTACCTAAATTGAATCAGGAAGTTGTGAATTATTTAAATAGTCCTATAACATATAAGGAAATTGAGGAAGTAATCTCGAATCTCCCCTCCAAAAGATGTCCTGGACCAGATGGATTCAGCACAGAGTTCTACCAGACATTTAAGGAGTTAATAACACCAATACTCCTTAAACTGTTCCATCAAATAGCAAAGGAAGGAACACTACCAAATTCCTTCTATGAAGCTAATATCGTTTTAATCCCAAAACCTAATGAAGATTCACTTAAAAAAGAAAACTATAGGCTGATCTCCCTGATGAACACAGACGCAAAGATTCTCAACAAAGTCTTAGCAAATCGGATTCAAAAACATATTAAAAAGATCATTCATGGGGACCAAGTAGGCTTCATCCCCGGCACACAAGGTTGGTTCAACATACACAAATCAATAAATGTAATTCATCATGTAAACCAGTCCAAAGTCCAAGACCACATGATACTCTCGATAGATGCAGAAAAAGCTTTTGACAAGATCAAACAGCCTTTTATGATCAAAACGCTAGAGACAGTGAGAATGGAAGGAACCTTAATCAATATAATAAAAGCTATATACAACAAGCCCACAGCAAGGATTATGCTCAATGGGGAACAATTGGAATCATTCCCACTTCGATCAGGAACTAGACAAGGCTGTCCACTCTCACCACTTCTATTCAATATTGTACTTGAAGTCTTAGCTGAAGCCATAAGACAAGAAACGGACATAAGAGGGATTCAAATTGGCAAGGAAGAAGTCAAGCTATCCCTATTTGCAGATGACATGATCTTATACCTGAGGGATCCCAAAAACTCCACCAGGAAGCTCCTGGAACTAATTGAGAAGTTGAGCAGGGTGGCAGGATACAAAATAAATGTGCAAAAATCAGAGGCCTTCCTATATGCCCAGAATGAAAGAAGTGAAAAAGCCTTGAGAGAAACCATACCATTTACTATAACCCCTAAAAAAATGAAATACCTTGGTATAAACCTAACTAAGGAGGTAAAAGACCTTTACAATGAAAACTTTAAAACCCTAAAGAAAGAAATTGCAGAAGACACCAGAAGGTGGAAAGACCTCCCTTGTTCCTGGATTGGCAGAATCAACATTGTAAAAATGACCATCCTACCAAAGGCAATATACAGATTCAATGCTATACCAATCAAAATCCCAAAGCAATTCTTCAAAGAAGTTGACCAAACAATCTCAAAGTTCATATGGAGGCACAAAAGACCCAGGATAGCAAAAACAATCCTGAGTAACAAAAACACAGCTGGAGGTATTACCATACCAAACCTAAGTCTATATTACAAATCCATAGTTATAAAGACAGCCTGGTACTGGCTCCAAAATAGACACACAGATCAATGGTTAAGGATTGAAGAGCCAGATATAAGCCCACAAAGTTACAGCCATTTGGTCTTTGACAAAGGGGCCCAAAGAATCCAATGGAAAAAGAACAGCATCTTCAACAAATGGTGCTGGCAAAACTGGATCTCCACATGCAGAAGATTAAAGCTGGACCCGTACTTGTCACCATGTACAAGACTTAATTCCAAATGGATCAAGGACCTTGATATCAGGCCAGAGACTTTAAAAACCATAGTTGAAAGGATAGGGAACTCCCTCGAGCTGATTGGGCTAGGCCAACACTTCCTAAACACACATCCAATGGCACAGTCACTGCTACCAACTCTCAACAGTTGGGATCTTGTGAAATTAAAGAGCTTCTGTTCAGATAAAGAGATTGTCACACGAGCTGAAAGGCAACCCACAGAATGGGAGAAAATCTTCACTAACCACATATCTGACAGAGCTCTACTGTCCAGAGTGCACAAAGAACTTAGAAAACTAAACTCCAAGGAAAACACTGGCCCAATTAAAAAATGGGCCCTGGAACTTCAAAGAAACTTTACCAGGGATGAAATTAAAATGTCTAACAATTATCTTAAAAAATGCTCCACTTCCTTCGCCATCAGGGAAATGCAAATCAAAACTTCCCTGAGATATCATCTCACCCCGGTCAGGATGGCAAAAATCCACAATACAAACAACGACAAATGCTAGAGAGGATGTGGAGAGAAGGGAACTCTCCAACATTGTTGGTGGGAATGCAGGCTCATACAGCCACTCTGGCGAGCCGTCTGGAGATTCTTAAAGAAATTAAAGATTGAAATGCCATATGACCCTGCTATCCCACTTTTGGGAATAACCCCCCATGCAGCAGAGGTTCGCCTCGATAGCACAAGCTCGACCATGTTCATAGCAGCACTGTTTACAATAGCAAAGTCATGGAATCAACCTAAATGTCCAACAGTTGACGAGTGGATAAGGAAACAGTGGTACATCTATACAATGGAGTACTACTCAGCCATCAAAAATGATGAATTACTGGAATTTGCTGGTAAATGGATGTCATTAGAAAGAATTATATTAAGTGAAGTATCCCAAACCCAGAAAATTAAGCGTCGTATGTACTCCCTAATAGGTGGCTCCTAGTACCAAACTCACCCAGCCCACATTGAGACACTCAAAAGTAAACCTATGTAACACAGTAATTGCAAGGATTATGAACAAGAGAGATGGGTTAGGAGGGCCACACCAGAAACAAGGAGAGAGGGGACCATGTTACAGCAGAGAAAATAGGCATCCATCAAGGTCTGCAAGTAAGTAATGAGAAACCTGGTTAAGTTCACAGACGTTCTTTCCTGATCTCACCAGAAGGGGAGGGCATATAGTGTAGCAGATAAAATTAATCATTTTGCAAATGGGTGATGGACCGCTCCCTCAGTGAGGTTTCCTACTCTTATTACATCTACCCTTGAAGGTGCTATTACAACAAGACTCCAGTTTAACAGCTTTTTGTCTCTGGCCAGGGGGTGACATACAGTGCCCAGCAGAATGGAGTGGAGGGAATTGCAGGAGCAGCAAAACTGCAAAAGAAAATCAACAAACCACAATCCAGAACTTCAGAGACTCTATATCAATCACATAGAACTAGGCCAGCCTAATCTCTCCCCATCCTGGAGCTCAGGGACATTTGCGGAAGAGGGGGCGGTAAGATTGTAAGAGCAAAAGGATGGGAGGAGCAACGATTTGCAAGATTCTCAACAATAGTTGGGGCCAAAGCAATCATAATGGGACTTTGCATGCCCTGCGAAATGTCCAGCGCACTGTAGCCCTCATAAAGTCTAGCATCTGTTAAGGGCACCGAGACCCCTGGAGGCAAGGGATTGACAGCCATAGTAGTGATCTTATGCTTAAGGGGAACAAGAGAAAGGGCTTATGGAAATGCCATTGGGTCCTTATATGTCATCGGAGAGGAGGACCCAGTGGAGAGTTAGGCGTACACAATAAAGGACTCTCTGGGAATTGGGGGGGAGGCACTGGGGGAAGGGGAGGGGGAGGAGGGGGTTCGGGGGGAGGAGGGGGGAAGGAGGGAACTGGTAAAAAATTTTAAAATGTATGATTAAATTTTTAATAAAAAAAATAAATGTCTGGTAGAACTCTTTGCTGAATCCTTCTGGTCAAGGACATTTTTTGGTGGGAAGATTCAAGATTACTTCATGGATTTCCTCATATGTTATAGGAGTATTTAAATAGTTCAAAATTTCCTGATTCAACAGTGGGTAAGTTGTGCTTACATGGGAATTCATCCATTTCTTTTGTGTTGTCAAATTTCACAGAGTATAAGTTTGTGAAATATGATGTTATAATAGTCTGAATTTCTTGGGTATTGGTAGTGGTAACACCATTTTCACTTCTAATTTTGTTAATTTGGGTTTCTCTCTCTTGCTTGTGGTTAATTTAGCTACAGGTGTATTAATCTTGATTTTTTTCAAAGAACTGGCTTTTTGACTGGTTTATTCTCTGTATCATTTTCTTAATCTCAATTTTGGATATTTCTGTCCTGATATTACTAGTTTCCTCTCTTCTACTGCTTTTGGGGTCAGATTGCTCTAGTATCTCTAAAGCTTTGAACTGCATTGTTAAGTTATTTACTTGTGATATTTCTATTTTTTTGATGTAGGCAGTAAAAGCTATGAACTTACTTCTTAGGACAGTTTTCATTGTGTCCCAAATATTTTGATAAATTGTATTTTAATTATTGTTTGCTTTCAGGAAATCTTGAATTTCCTTTGTAATTTCTTCCTGAATCCAATTCTCATTCAGCATCATAGTATTTAGTTTCCAGGAATTAGTGTATTTTCTGTTGTTTGTTGTGTTGTGGATGTCAAGCTTTAGACCATGGTGGTCTGATAGGGTACAGGCTAGAATTTCAACTTTCCTGTATATGTGGAGATTCAATTTGTGGCCCAATATGTGATATATTTTGGAGAAAGTTCTGTGTGCTGCTGAGAAAAATGGGTATTTTTTGGTGCATGAATGAAATGTTCAACAGAGATCTGTAAGGTCCATTTCAATAAGAGTTGGATTAAGTTCCAATGTGTCTCTGTTAAGTTTTTTACCTGTTGATCTATCCCATGTTGAGAGGGAGGTGTTGAAATCCCCAAGAACTATCATTTGCAGTTAATTTCTCACTTTAGATGCTGTAGGGTTTGCTTAATGAATGTGGAGGAGCCCGCATTAGGTGCATATATGTTCAGTATTGTGAAGTCTTCCTGGTGAATTTTACCTTTGACTAAAATGTAGTAGCCATCTGTGTTTCTTATGATTTTTTTTGGTTTGAAGTCCACTTTGTCTGATACCATCATGGCTACCCCTGACTGTTTCCTGGTTTCATTAGCTTGCCTAATTTTGGACCAGCCTTTCATTTTTAGGATGTGCCTATCTTTTGTGGTGAGATGAGTTTCCTGAAGGCAGCAGATTGATGGGTTGTGGTTTTTAATCCAGGTTTGTAATCTGTATTTCTTGATTGGTGAGTTAATTCCATCGACATTAAATGCTATAATGGAGAAATTATTTTTAATTCTGGACATTTTTTATGTTTAGTGGCTTTTGTAAGTGTATTATTTGGCTTTTAAGTTTTGGTGGTGTTATACTTCCCTTATGTCCTCCTGGATACACTTGTTCTTATCTTCAAGCTTGAGTATCTTTTCTAGCATTTTTTGAAGGCCTGGTTTGGTAGACATGTAAGCTTTCAAGTTGTCTTTGTGCTGGAAAACTTTTCTTTCTCCCTCAGTCATGACAGATAATTTTGCCAGGTATATCAGGGTTGACATTTTTGCTCATTTAATACTTGAACTATGTCTCTCCAACTCTTCTTGCTTTTACTGTGTCCATTGAGAAGTCATTTGTTATTTTAATAGCTTTGCCTTTAAAAGTGACTTATTGTTTTTCCCTTGAAGCTCTCAGTACCTTTTCTTTGTGTTGAATGTGGAGTGTTTTGACTATTATTTGTCATGGTGAGTTTCTTTTTTGGTCATATTTGTTTGAGGTTCAGAATGACTCTTGTATTTGGATAGGCCTCTCATTCTTTAGATGAGGGAACTTTCATTTATATAGTTTGAAAAATTTCCTCAGGTGTGGTATTTTGGGATTCTTGCTCTGGTATTCCATGAATGCGCATGTTAGGTTTCCAGGGTGTCCCATAACTCTTGAATATTTCTCTCAAGTATCTTTTTGGCTTTAGCTGCCTTTTCCATTAAGGTGGTTATTTCTTCCACTTTGTCTTCAAGATCTGAAATTCTATTTTCAGCCTCAATAGTCTGGTGATAAGACTCTCTGTTGAGTTTTGGGTTGAGGATAACTTGTCTTTTAGTTCAATTTTAAACTCTGCCTGAGACTGTTTAACTGCTCTATGTCTATTTTTGTTTCTTGATCTGTTTTTCTCTACTCCTCCAGGTGTCTGTTGTGTTCATGTTCAAAATGGTTAATGCAGATATTTAACTCCTCCCAGGTTTCCTCTTTCATAGTATTGATCATGGTAATGATCATGCTTTGAAAGTCATTATCTTAGGCCTAGCTTTCTTGGCCATTTTCTGTGAATTTGTTCTGGTTGGAATCTGTCGCTATGGGGTTAATTCTTTCAGTGAGAGATTTGTTTTCTTGGGTTTTGATTTTCATGGATCTACATTTTGACTTGGGTATTGTTGTTTTGTCTCTTGAGTCCTTTTAGTTTCTATGCATTTTTGACTGAACTTATTTAGTTGTTATAACTGCTCTTTGGCAGTTATTACTAGTGGTTGCCTTGGAGTTGGGTGCATTTGTCTGTTGTTATTATTGTTATTGTTATTTACTAGATGAGGCTATTAGATGTTTAGTATATCAATTAAGTCAAGTTTAGTAGACAGGGGGTGAATATTAGTATAGTAGTGCACTTTTAGGATTTAGTACCTTGATGATATGTCAGGGTGAGTGATATAATTTCTGAAGTAGTATATGTTTTGGGGGTGGCTATACGGAAAAGTTAATCAACAGTAATTTATAATTGGGAGGAGCAGGATGGTAAAAGTGGGTTTACTTTTCTTTGGGCTGGATGTGAAGAATCTATTCCATGTGATAGGATGAGGACTTCAGATGTATGGCATTTTTCCCCCTAGAGCTTTGCTTAGGTTTTCTTTGGATTCTGTTGAATTATGGAAAGCATGGTACCCTCATTGGATGGGGAGCAGAATGAGCATGCATTCAGGGCAGGCGGAAGGGGAAGAAGGGCTGAGGAGGATAGGTGTTCTTCACTTGGGTCCTGGGAAATAACCTAGTGGTCCATCCAAGCTCAGGCTGGATGGTGGGAGGGGCTGGGAGGAGCAGGTGACCTGGGTGCTGGTGGAAAGTACCTGGGAAGCAGGGTGTCTTATCTGGACCTTGAGCGAGGGAGCAACCTAGCATTCTGCCACTCTCAATCTTGAATTTGAACTCAGCCTAAAGGCTGTCAAAAATAATATGTTCTTTTCTCACCTGTTGTATCACTTTACTTTAAATAAGATTACTCTGCTACATTTGTGAATCTATTTGAGACTTTACTTAATTCTTGAATAAGATGCCCAGAACCTTGAGACCAGCAGCTCAGACTATGGGCACTAGTAACATTAACACAATAATCTCACTCTTCTATTGTAATAATCATCATCTATTATTTATTAAATATTCTCTACAACTCATTCTTCTTTTTCTATAATAAGTAAATTCTTGAATTTATAGAGATTTCCATGACTTCTATGTAGAAATTGGAATAGAAAACACTGATAGCAAACTTTTTGGGGGAACTACAGTAAAAGACACAAAGTTTCTTTAAATAAATTGGAATATAGTGTTTGATATTGAGTGGGTCTTCATTTTGTCTCATTGGTCTGCTAATACTTTGGCTTTTTTGTTTATGATAGTGTACTTGCCAGATTGAATGTTCCCATGAATGCTGCAGGACTAAGTCAAAGATACTTTTGAATCTGTCTACTGAGACTTAATAAATGATGTAGCCTAGACTCAAACACATATTTTTTAAAATTAACAATGTATGAACTGTGTGGTAATTTTCCTTTTTTCATTTTCATAAGAGCAAAATGAGTTACTATCCATGTCCCCTTTTCCTTCCCTCTCATTTTTTCCACCTTCATCCACCTGTTCCTCTCCCTCCCACCCTCATGTCTCTCTGCACGTGTGGATCACAGGGCTCTCTTCAGGCACCGGAAGGCTGTAGTAATATAGATGATCCTTCAGTGGATAAGTCCTCAGCTTTCCTTCACTTGTCTGGCATATGTCCCTAGAATTCACACTGACTGTAGTTGTTTCCTTTGAAATAATCTTTCCAGTTCATGAAGAATGTTGATATGTCAACCACTGTGCAATTGTAGATCTGGTGGTTGTAGATCTCATTGCAGTGACCTGAATGATGCAGCAGTCCTGTATAACTGGGGTGTTCTGCTCACCTTTAGATTCTTACAATCTTACTACCCCATCTTCTTCATAGTTCCCTGAGCCTTGGATGGGGAGATATTTAGATATCCTGATTAGGGCTGGATATTTTGTAGTTATAAATACTATGCACTTTGGCTAATTGTGGTTTTCTGTCTCACTAATTTTTTATTGCAATAGAATGCATCTTGGTTGATTGCTAAGATCTTTTCTTATCTAAGGATATAATGAGAGGTGTTTAGATTGTGCTTTACTGTCAAGTATTTATATTTAATACTAAGATAGGTATTCCTGTCTAGTGTCTATTTTCTTCCTTTCTGCTGTTCTGTTTGCCTGTGGTCCTTTGTCTTCACTCTCTTGGGATTCTCCTCCACGCCCTGACTTATGTTCCTTTGCAGTTTTTGGGTCGTATGAAGGTTGTTTGATTATATCATTCTGAATATTTAATACTATAATCCACTTATAAGAGTAAACATGCAGCATCTATCTTTCTATGTCATGAATACTTTGCTCAGTATGCTTTCTTCAAGCTCCATCCTTTTACCAGCAAATTTCACTAATTCATTTTTCTTTACAGTTGAATAGTATTCTATTGTGTGAAATTGGAATCTGGTAAATAAGTACTTCATTTCAAAAATATTCATAAATAATCCAGTAAAGGTTGTCTTTCTTAACTCAAAGAGTTTATGCTCTAATTAAGAGGGAAACAAAAGGCAAAATGACTAACGTACAAAGTAGATGATAGTACATATCTAAAGAGGCACAAAAAAAGAAGTTGTATTTTCTCTTCTATGTATAATTCTTTAATTGTCTTCTGGATTATTGACTTGGTGGTAATGAGTTGTCCAGGTCTGTGATTGTTTTTAACATCCTTATTTTAAAATAAATTTTAAAAAATTACAGCTAGATACAGAAATTTGTCAGCAGATATTCACTTTCAGGAATTGAAACATATTATTCCATGTTTCTAGTGAGATATGCTTGTCTTTACAGTTGAATTGATGCTATTTCTTACAGCTTTTAATATTATGTTTCAATATTTTCTATAATTTGACTGTAACAGGAAAAGAAGAGGTTCTTCTGTGGTCAAGTATATTTGGAATGTACAGACTACTTATGTTTAGATAATTATTTCCTTCATCCGACTTGGGAAATTTTCTACTATAATTTCATTAAGAAGTTTGTCTTTCACTTATACCTCACCCCCTTTCTCTCTTACTGATTCTAAATTTGATTACTTAAAATCAGAGTTATGGTCATTGTTGTCATGTTCATTTATTTATTTTTTATTAATATTTTAGTGTAGTACTTACTGGATTTTTTCTTTCACCTTGATATTATTTCTACTGCTTGTTTGACTCTGTTTGGAGACATGTGACATTACATTTTAAATTTGCTTCATTGAAATTTTCTTTTTTTTAATTTTTTTATTATTATTTATTCACTTGTGCGTGTGTGCGTATGTATGTGCGCGCACATGTGTGTATGTGTGTGTGTAGAATCACGGACAAATCGGGAACCACCATGGACACCTCCACCTCCTTCTGCCCTGGGATTCACAGGCTCCGCCCTACCAGGACCAGAAGCGCAGGCCGCCCCCGCTTCTGCCTGGCGTCTACACGTGGGATCTGGGATCCGAACTCAGGACCTTCATTTCTAACATTTCTATTTATTATGGTTAAATATCTAGTATCCTTGTTGAAATTTTTGTGATTTTTTTAATCATATTGCTGGTTTTTAGATGCATTTGCTTGACTTTTCCTCCTGTATTGCTGATTTTCTTCTTTGATCCTGGATTGAATGTATCTGCTTGATTCCTTCTTTAGGTTATTTTTCATTTCAATTAGTGAATTTTTGAAGCCTGCATCTATGACCTCATCTATTGTACTATCTTTTCATTTTTAATAGAGAGTTTTGATCATTTAAAGGAGTGATATGACCTTGATTTTCATATTTCTTGTTTTTACAGATTATAACATTTATATGTTGGTTTGGATATATCTTCTGGTAAAATTTTGGGTCTTCTCATTAAATAACTTTCTCTTGATGTTTCAATCTTCAGTAACACTTGGAGAGGAGAAAGCCAATTGCTTCCACTAGTTCATCCTAATAGCCTATTAACATATTGCCATGGAGAATCTCAGGAAGAGAGACTGTTAGGGATTTGTTCAAGACAAGGGAGGGGGAATCTTTTACTGGATGGTTTGTCCACCAGCTGGCTGATTGTGCTTCAGTCATCTTGGATTGGGCTCAATGGATCACACATTGGAGGAGGAAGGAGACTGACTGGAAAGGAAAACATCTAGTGTGGAATTGAATGGGGTAAAGTGGTAATAAGTATTAAGATATAAATTCATTTATATCTATATATGAAATCTTCAAAGAATAATGAAAAATGAAAGTTGTATAGTAAAGAAATACACATTAAATTAACTAAAGCCTGCTAACACATCACAGATGTCCATTTCTTGTAAGATTTCACAATTTGCATAGACCATACAATGTGGTTAAAAGTCATTTATGCTAGGGTCCTGGACTCCCTGCCCAGTCAGAAAGTCGCCATGCAGCATTGTATTCCCTGATCTACCACAATAAACTCAGGAACATACTAAACACCACAGGAACACTAAAGGAGGGGGAAGACTACTTTAACCAATAGAAGACTGCAAGATTCATGCTAATAAATAGAGTAAAGCCATGTTACATGGACGTAAAATCCCATCCAAATCCAGAGAAGCTTTCCCCAAAACAGTCAAAGTCAAACAACCCTATCTGAATCACGAAAGCCAAAAGCAAATACCAAAGAAAGGAGTCAAAGACAACACAAGATACCCACATAACATTGTAAAACTAAAAAATTTACTAAGTACCAGGAAAACATGTATTCTACAAAAAACACTAAGCCCCTTATGATAGATTCCACTCAGAGTAACTTTTTGGATACCAGTAAGGATAGAAACACCCAAGATAATGTATTCCAAATGAATATTATACATATGATCAACAAACTACAGGAAGAACTACAAAAACAACATAGTGAAGACGTCACATAGGAGGTGAATAAGTATTTGACTTTATATGAACAAGAAAAAATATCTGAAATGAAAAAGGTAACAGAGCAAACAAAAACAAGTTTAGAAAAGGTGAAAAAACTCCCAACTGAAATTCAGCTGGAATTCAAAGCTAGGCTAACTGAAATTGAAAAATACAACAGATAGTTTCCCAAATGGAATGGATCAAGTAGAAGACAGATTGTCAGATCTGTTACATATGCTTATAGAATAGGATTACTCAGTTAAATAAGCTGAAAAGACTAAAAAAATTGAAAGGAATATTTGATGTCTATGGGATAACATTAAGAAGCCAAACTTACATATTCATGGAATTCCAGAACAAGAAACCCAAGAAAATGTTCCAACTCATCGCTTTCAGCCAGTCAAAAATTAGAACTTACCACAGAGAGGCCCATCCAAGTAAAAGACACATATTATACACCATCCAGATATGAACAAAAGAAGAAAGAACAAAGAATACACTTGAATCAATTGGCCTTGACTTGCATTTCCTCAATAGGGCCACAAAAGCACAAAGAATTAAGTCCAACACTAAACAAATGGGACATGAAATTTAAAAGATTTTGCTTAGCAAAAGAAATCATTAATTGAGCCAAAAGATAGCCTACAGAATGGGAAAGTATCTTTGCGCACCACACATCCAATAAAGGACTGATATCCAGAGTACACAAAGAACTTGAAAAATTAAATACCACGGAAATAAGCAACCACATTAAAAATGGACTATAGAATTGAAACTTTTCACAAGACAAATTTCAAATGTCCAGCAAACATTTTAACAAATGTTTTATATCCCTAGCCACTAGGAAAATATTGATTAAAACCACCTTAAAATATCATTCAGTCAGAGTGACTAAGATCCAAATCATAATAGCAAATTCTGACATAGTTGTGGGGACAGGGAAAGTTTCATATGTTGATGGTGGGAGTGTAAACTCATAGAGCCCCTTTGGAGATAATATTTGGAGGTTTGTAGAAAAATTTTTTTAAATTTTCTTATTATTATTAATTCAACTGTATGCATATGCGTGTGTATGTGCGTGCGTGTGTGTGTGTGTATGTGTCGTGTATGTGTAGAACCACGGATGAATTCGCAAAACACCATGGACGCCTCCACCTCCTTCTGCCCCGGGATTTACAGGCTCCACCCTACCAGGACCAGAAGCGCAGGCCGCTCCTGCTTCCACCTGGCGTCTATACGTGGGATCTGGGATCCGAACTCAGGACCTTCCGCCGGCAAGGCGGAGGCTTAACCCCTGAGCCACCTCTCCAGCCCCAGGTTATTATTATTTTTATTCAACCGTGCGCATGTGCGCGCGCGTCTGTGTGTGTGTGTCTGTGTATGTGTGTGTGTGTGTGTGTGTAGAACCACGGACGAATTCGCGAACCACCTGGACGCCTCCACCTCCTTCTGCCCAGGGATTCACAGGCTCCGCCCTACCAGGACCAGAAGCGCAGGCCGCCCCCGCTTCCGTCTGGCGTCTATACGTGGGATCTGGGATCCGAACTCGGGACCTTCCGCCCGCAAGGCGGAGGCTTAACCCCTGAGCCACCTCTCCAGCCCTGGCCCCAGGTTTGTAGAAAATTTATAATTGAAATATCACATGACCTAGCTATATCACACCTGGGAATATTACCAAAGAACACTATACCCAACAACGGTCATGCAAACGACCATGTTTATAGCAGTTCTATTCACAAAGCAAAGAAATGGAACCAACCTAGATCCCAAGTATTGAGAAATGGTTAATGAAATATATACAGTAGAATATTATCAAGCTGTCAGAAAAAATGAACTAATGAAATTTGCCAGGAAATAGATGCAGTTGAAAGAAAAATGCAGCTGGGATAGATGCTGCATGTTCTCCCTTATAAATGGCTCCTAGTATTAAACCTTCAGTTTGATGTAATCAAACAGAAATTCTTGCAACACTCACAAATATGAAGAAACACAATTCAGAGAGAGCGGAGTTGGAAAAAGATCCCAAAAGAGTAGAAACAAAAGAACTTGGGAAAACAGCTAAATAAGGTTTTTATATAGGAAAAAAATCTTAAAGGGGAGGGATGAATAGGAATAGGAAATAGCATGTAGTGGGGTTTAGCTTCCAGATCACCAACCACCTGTCTACAAGTACCTAAACCATTCATAATGATAATGAACATACACAGGAAAGTTAAGGGCAAGGACTAGACACATAAAAGGGAACATCCCTATAAGTAATCTACCCAAGTAAGGGCTATTTAAACAGCCATGGAGTTATGAGTCCCTACTAGAGCAGACAACTGGGAGGCCTACACAAGCAGACAGGCAGAGGGATGGATTGTTGAAGGAAGGGACAAGAAAGAGAGTAAGAGGGGAGGGAGATGGAATAAATGGAGGTGGGTGGACCAACAACACATTCTGTTTGCATAAAAGAAAACGTCTTGCTTATTTTTTGCTTGGGATCAGACCAGCAGACCTCCTTGCTCTTCAGGTAAGGCCTCTAGACCATGCTCCAGGCCCTAGGCCACCTGCCCATCCCACTAGGCAGCCAGAGTGGCAGCCAATCTGCTCTGGTGTTGGGGAAGGCCCCTAGGCCATGCATGAGGTGAGAAAAGTAGATGCAAGGCCCTTTTTACCTAGAACCAGACCAGCAGACCCCCCTGCTCCTCAGAATTCGAGTCCAAAGAAAACCCAAGCAAAGTTCTAGAGGACGAACACCATACATCTGAAGTCCTCTAAAATCATCTTATCACATGGGAGAGATTCTTCGCATCCAACTAAAAGATAAGTAAACCCTTTTTATCATCTTGTCCTTTTCAATTATTAGTCACTGCAGTTTAACTTTTCCATATAGCCACTCCAAAAACCAGAACTCAAGAGAGTCTTATCAGCAGAACTAATGAAGCAGAAAATAGAATATCAGATCTTGAAGACAAAGTGGAAGAACTAACTAGCTCAATGGAAGAGATTGTTGTAAAGCCAAAAAGATACTTGAGAGAAATAGTAAAGAGTTATGGGACACCTTGAAGAAGCCTAACATGTGCATTCATGGAATACCAGAACAAGAATCCCAAAATACCATACCCAAGGAAATATTTCAAATTATCATAAAGGAAACCTTTCCTCATCTAAAGAAAGAGAGGCCAATCCAAATACAACAGGCATTCCTCACCACAAACAAATATGAACAAAATAGAAACTTGCCATGGCAGATAACAGTCAAAACACTCCACATACAAGACAAAGAAAAGGTGCTGAGAGTTTCAAGGGAAAAAAAAGACACTTTTAAAGGTAAATGTGTTAAAATAACAAATGATTTAAAAATGGAAACAGTAAAAGTAAGAAGAGCTGGGAGAGATGTACTTCAAATATTAAATGAAAAAAAAATGTCAACCCAGGCTGATATAACCAGCAAAACTCTCAGTCGTGATTGAGAGTGAAAGAAAAATTTTCCAGCACAAAGCAATTTGAAGGCTTACATGTCTACCAAAGTAGGCCTTCAAAAAATGCTAGAAAAGATATTCAAGCTTGAAGATAAGAGCAAGCATATACAGGAGGATAGAAGGGAAGTATAATACCACCAAAACATAAAAACCAAATAATACACTTACAAAAGGCACTAAACATAAAAAGTATCCAGAATTAAAAGTAATTTTTCCATTATAGCATTAAATGTCAATGGAATTCACTACCAATCAAGAGACACAGATTACAAACTTGGATTAAAAATCACAACCCATACATCTGCTGCCTTCAGGAAACTCATCTCACCACAAAGGATAGACACATCCTAAAAATAAAAGGTTGGTCCAAAATTCTGCAAACGAATGGAATCAGGAAACAGGCAGGAGTAGCCATTATGCTATCTGGCAAAGTGGACTTCAAACCAAAGAATAATCATAAGAGACACAGAAGGATACTACATTTTAGTCACAGGTACAATTGGCTAGGAGGACTTCACAATACTGAACATATATGCACCTAATATGGGCTCGACCACATTCATTAAGGAAATGTTACAATGTCTAAAGGAAGAAATCTGCCCCCAAACAATAATTCTGGAGGATTTCAATACTGCTCTATCAATGTGGGATAGATCAGCAGGTCAAAAACTTAGCAGAGACACATTGGAACTCAATCAGACGCTTACTGAAATGGACCTTACAAATTTCTATCAAACTTTCCACCCACAAACCAAAGAATACACATTTTTCTCAGCAGCCCACAGAACTTTCTCCAATATAGACCACATACTGAGCCACAAAACGAATCTCCACATATACAGGAAAGTTGTACTTCTAACCTATCAGACCAGCAGAAAATTCACTATCTCCCTGAAGTAAACACTATGATGCAGACTGAGAATTGGGTTCAGGAAGAAATATAAAGGAAATTCGAGATTTCCTAGAAGAGAAAGATAATAAAAATACAACTGATCAAAATCTCTGGGACACAATGAAAACCGTCCTAAGAGATAAGTTTATACCCCTTAATGCCTACATCAAAAAAATAGAAAACATCACAAATAAATAACTTGACAATGCAGCTTAAAGCTTTAGAGAAACAAGAGCAATCCAATCCCAAAAGCAGTAGAAGAGAGGAGATTAGCAAAATCAGGGGAGAAATATCTGAAATTGTGATAAGGAAAACAATACAGAGAATCAATCAGTCAAAAAGCTGGTTCTCTGAAAAAAACAATAAGATTGACATATCTCTAGCTAAATTAACCAAAAATGAGAGAGAGGATATTCAAATTAACAAAGTTAGAAATGAAAATGGAGTTTTCACTACTGATGCCCAGAAATTCAGAGAATCATAAGGTCATATTTCAAAAACATACTTTATGAAATATGATAACAGAAAAGAAATAGATGAATTCCTAAGTAAGCACAACTTACCTAAAATGAATCAGGAAGTTGTGAATTATTTACATAGTCCTATAACTTATGAGGAAATCAATGAAGTAATCTCAAATCTTCCCATCAAAAAATGTCCTGGACCAGATGGATTCAGCACAGAGTTCTACCAGACATTTAAGGAACAACTATCACCAATAGTCCTTAAACTGTTCCATCAAATTGTGAAGGAAAGAACACTATGAAGCTAATATCATAATAATCCCAAAACCTAATAAAGAAACACTTAAAAAAGAAAACTATAAGCCAGTCTCTTTGATGAACACAGATGCAAAGATTCTTAACAAAATCTTAGCAAATCAGATTCTAAAACATATCAAAAATCATTCACTGTGATCAAGTAGGCTTTATCCCAGGCACACAAGGTTGGTTCAACATATGCTAATCAATAAATGCAATTCACCATATAAACCATTGCAAAGTCCAAGACCACATGATGCTCTCCATAGATGAAGAAAAAGTTTTTGACAAGATAGAACAACCTTTTTTTATAATTATTATTATTATTATTTATTCAACTGTGTGTATGTGCGCGTGCGCATCTGTGTGTGTGTATGTGTGTGTTTGTGTATGTGCAGAACCACAGACGAATTCGCGAACCACCATGGACGCCTCCACCTCCTTCTGTCCTGGGATTCACAGGCTCCGCCCTACCAGGACCAGAAGCGCAGGCCGCCCCCAGCTTCCGTCTGGCGTCTATACGTGGGATCTGGGATCCGAACTCGGGACCTTCCACCTGCAAGGCGGAGGCTTAACCCCTGAGCCACCTCTCCAGCCCCAGAACAACCTTTTATGATCAAAACCCTAAAGACACTTGGAATGGAAGGAACCTTTATCAACATAATAAATGCTATATACAACAAGCTAACTGCAAGGATCATACTCAATGGAGGAAAACATGAAGCATTTCCACTTCGATAAGGAGCTAGACAAGGTGGTCTACTCTGACCACTTCTATTCAATATTGCACTTAAAGTCTTAGCCAGAGCCATAAAACAACACAGGGAGATAAAAGGTATTCAAGTCCACAAGGAAGAAGTCAAGTTATCTCTATTTGTAGATGACATGATCACATATTTGTGTGATCCTAAAAACTCCACCAGGAAGCTCCTGGAACTAATCCAGAAGTTCAGCAGGGTGGCAGGATACAAAATAAATGTGCAAAAATCAGTGGACCTTCCTATACACCTAAGATGAAAAAAGTGAAAAAGACCTAAGAGAAACAATTCCATTTACTAAAGCGCCTAAAAAAAATGAAATACCTTGGTAAAACTTAATCAAGGAAGTGAGAGACCTTTACAATGAAAACTTTAAAACCCTAAAGAAAGAAATTACTGAAGACACCAGAAGGTGGAAAGACCTCCCATGATCCTGGATTAGCAAAATTAGCATCATAAAAATGACCATCCTACCAAAAGCAATATACAGATTCAATGCTATACCAATCAAAATTCCAAAGTAATTCTTTAAAGAAATTGACCAAACAATCTCAAAATTCAGATGAAAGCACAAAATAATCGTGAGTAACAAAAACACTGTTGTAAGTATCACCATACCAAACCTTAATCTATACTACAAATCCATAGTAATAAAAACAATCTGGTACTGGCTCCAAAATAGACACATAGACCAATGGATAAGGGTTGAAGACCCAGATATAAGACCACACAATTACAGCCATTTGATCTTTGACAAAGGGGCTCAAAACATCCAATGGAAAAAGAACAGCATCTTCAACAAATGGTGCTGGCAAAACTGGATGTCCACATAATAAGATTAAAAATGGACCCATACTTGTCATCATGTACATAAATTAATTCCAAATGGACCAAGTACCTCAATATTAGGCCAAAGACTATAAAAAACCCTAGTTGAAAGGGTAGGGAATGCCCTCGAGCTGATTAGGCTAGGCCAACAGTTCCTAAACAGAAATCCAGTGGCACAGTCACTAGAACCAACATTTAACAAATGGGATCTTATGAAATTAAAGAGCTTCTGTTCAGATAAAGGGATTGTAAATTGAGCAAAAAGGCAACCCACAGAATGGGAGAAAATCTTCACAAACCACATATCTGATAGAGTTCTATTATCCAGAGTGCACAAAAAACTTAGAAAACTAAACACCAAGGAAACAAATGGCCCAATTAAAACATGGGCCTGGGATCTCAAAAGAAACTTTTCCAGGGACAAAATTGAAATGTCTAACAAATATCTTAAAAAATGCTCCACATCCTTAGCCATCAGAGAAATGCAAATCAAAAATTCCCTGAGATATTATCTCACCCCTGTCAGAATGGCAAAAATCCACAATGCAGTCAACCCCAAATGCTGGAGATGATGTGGAGAGAAGTGAACTTTTTTACATTGCTGGTGGCAATGCAGGCTTATACAACCACTCTGGTGATCAGTCTGGCGATTTTTAAAAAAGTTAAAGTTTGAAATCCCACCCTGCTATTTCACTTCTGGGAATAATCCCACATAAATGCAAGCACAACCATTTTCATAACAGCACTATTTACAATAGCAAAGTCATGGAATCAACCCAAATGGCCAACAGTTAACAGGTGGATAAGGAAAATGTAGTACATTTATACAACGAGATAGTACTTAACCATCAAAAAGATGAGTTTATGAAATTTACTGGGAAATGGATGGAACTAGAAAAAAAATTGTATTGAATGACATATCCCAGACACAGAAATTAAGCGCCATATATGTTCCCTAATAGGTGGATCCTAGTACCAAACCCACTTAGTGACATATTCAAAGATAAATCTCTGTAATACCTATAGTATTTGCAAAGAGGGAACAAGAAGGAAGGAGAAGGGGCCCATCTAGAAATAAAGAAATAGGGGATCATGCTGCAGTAGAGAATATAGGTCACCAGCAAGTTTTGCAAGTAAGTAGCGAGACATCTGGTATGGTCACTCACTTTCCTACTTGGTCACTTGCAACTGATGGGGTTTGATCTCACCAGCCAGAGAGAGTATAGAGACTGGCAGATAGTTTATAACCATCCTGCAAATGGGATACTGACCCCACTACTGCTGTCTCCTACTTCTATTCCATCTACCTTTGAATCTACCCTTATAGTAGGATTCCATTTTATTAGCCTTTTATCTCTGATTAGGAGGTAACCTCCAATACCAATCAGAATGGAGCCAAGGGTGGTGCAGGAGCAGCCAAACCAAAAACAACAACAAACCATAATCCAGAACATCAAAGACCTTACGTTAATCACCTGGAAGTAGACCAGCAAATCTCTCCCCATCTTAATGCTCAGAGAAATTTGTGGAAGAGGGGGCAGTAAGATTGTAAGAGCCTAAAGATGGAGAGGAGCAATGATATACAAGAAATTCCGCACATGTTAGGGATGTAGTAGCCAAAATCGGACTTTGCATGACCTACGCAATGACTGAAATGTTAATGACCCCCCCCCAAATCTGGCATGGATCACAGGCACTAAGATCCTTAGAGGCAAGGGCTTACAGTCATAATAGTGTTCCCATACTAAAGGGGAGCATAAGAAATGGCTCTGGGCAATGCTGCTACATCCTTACACCCCACAGGAGTGAAGGATGGAGAAGGAAGTTTGACATTCACACCAAAGGATGCTGCAGGGTATGGAAGGAGGGAAGAGGGGCATTGGGAGAAAGGGATGAAGGGGTGAAAGGAAGGGGAAAAGGGGAGAGGATGAAAGGGGGGCTGGGGAGGGGTATAGGGAGGAGGAGATGGGTGCTTATTAAGCTTATATTATTGGGAAAAAATAAAGGTAATAAAAAAGAAGTCTTAATGAAAGTTATTTGTGATAAATGCATAAACAGTAAATAGATGACATCAGTAAAGGAGATGGAGAAAAGGGGAAATCATAAGTTTAACCAAATGAAGAGGAGGAAAAGTGGAAGGGAAGGTTTTGGAAGAGAAGATAAAAGGAAGAGATAAATAAAATAAAAAATCAAAACAATCTGGTGATTGTTAAAGATTGAAAATGCCATATGACCCAGCTATTCCACTTTTGGGAATAACCCCCATACAGCAAAAATTCACCTCAATAGCACAAGCATGACCATGTTCATAGCAGCATTGTTTACAATAGCAAAGTCCTAGAATCAACCCAAATGTCCAACAGTTGACAAGTGGATACAGAAAACATGGTACATTTATACAATGGAATACTACTCAGCCATCAAAAAAGATGAATTAATGAAATTTGCTGGGAAATGGATGGAATTAGAAAAAAAATATATTGAGTGAAGTATCCCAGACACAGAAAATTAAGTGCCGTATGTACTCCCTAATAAGTGGATCCTAGTACCAAACCCACTTAGTGGCACTCAAAGATAAATTTCTATAATACCTACAGTAATTGCAGCGATTATAGACAGGAGGAGAGAAGGGGAAGGAGGGCCCCATCATCAACAAGGAGAGAGGGGATCATGCTATAGCAGAGAAAACAGGCCACCATCAAGGACTGCAAGTAAGTAATGAGACATCTGGTTAAGCTCACAGACTTTCCTTCCTGGTCACTTGCAAGTGATGGGGTTTGGTCTCACCAGACAAGGAGGGCAAAGAGTTTAGCAGATAGAAAATAATCATCCTGCAAATGGGAGACTGACCCCCACACACCGCAATCTCCTACTCTTATTCCATCTATCTTTGAATCTACTTTTATAATAAGACTCTATTTTAACATCCTTTTATCTCTAGCTGGGAGGTGACATCCAATACCTATCAGGATGGAGCCAAGGGCATTGCAGGAGCAGCAAAACTGAAAAAAAATCAACAAACCATAATTCAGAAAATCAGAGACTCTACATCAAACACCTGGAACCAGGCCAGACTAATCTCTCCCTATCCTAAAGCGCAGGGAAATTTGCTGAAGAGGGGGAGGTAAGATTGTGAGGCCTAAAGATGGGGAGGAGTTATGACATGCAAGATACTCCACACAAGTTAGGACCAAAGTAATCATAATAGGACTTTGCATGACCTGTGCAATGACCAACATATCATTGAACCCCCAAAGTCTAGCATAGGCACTATGATCCTTAGAAGCAAGGGATTAACAGCCACAATATTGTTCCTATTCTAAAGGGAAACCCAAAAAAGAGCTCTAGGCAATGCCTTCCTTACACCTCATCAGAGAGGAGGTCCCAGAGGGAAGTTTGACATGCACACTAAAGGATGCTCCAGGAATGGGGGGGAGGGAGCACTGGAAAAAAGCCAGGGAGGGGGGAAAGAATAGGGAAAAGGAGGGAGGGAGCAAGAGGATCCAGGGAGGAGTGGAGGGAGGGAGGGGAATGGGGTACTTATCAACTTTGTATGAGTGGAAGAAATAAATAAAAAAAATCACTTTCTGTATCTTATCCTCTTATTTCTCTCCCCTTTAAAACTTCTGTTCCATAATTTCATCTCCACTCTTTTGAGATTTTCCTTCACTAGCACCCCAACTTCCTTCACTACCACCCCAACTTATGTTCCTTCACTACCACCCCAACTTATGTTCCTTCACTACCACCCCAACTTATGTTCCTTCACTACCACCCCAACTTATGTTCCTTCACTACCACCCCAACTTATGTTCCTTTGTAGTTTGTGAGTGTAATAGAATTTTCTATTTGCATATAACATTTTGAATATTCAATGCTAAAATCCACTTATAAGGAAGAACATGCTTCATCCATCTTTCTGTCTGCAATACCTTGTTCAGTATAACTATTTCTAACTCCATGCATTGGCCAATAAACTTTATTAATTAATTTTTCTTGAAAGTTTAATAGTATTCCATTGTGCATATGTACCACATTTTCATTATCTATTCATCCACTATTGGACATCCAGTCTGATTCCATTTCTTTTCTTCAGTGACCATGAGCATGCACATCTCTGTAGTAACATGTAGAAAAATGGAATATTCCTAAGAGTTGTATAGCTAGGTTGTATAGTATACCAATTTTTTAGCTTGTATTCCCACCAGCAATGAATGAAAGATCCTATGCTCCACCATCTTCACCAGCATTTGCTGCTATTTGCTATTAACCCCCCTCCTTTCCGATCCTCCACTTCTCCCGTCTTTCCTTCACTTAATCATTCTGACTGGAATGAGATATTACTTCAGGGTAATTTAATTTGTATTTCGTTTCTCCTCCCTTTTTCACAAGGGTTCCTGAGCCTTTGGGCAGGGGAAAGTGGCTTAGATGTCCTGTTGAAGGTTGAGCAGTCCAGGTTCATTTATTTTCTGAACTTTCCTCAGGTGTGATTTTCTGTAATAAACACTTCCATTGCAGGAGGAAGTCTATTGCAAGGGAAGGTGTTTATATCCTCCCTTTCATAGATTCTTGTTCAAGTTTGCAGTACCAGGAATGTGTTTGTTATTCTTCTCTGTTGCTGTGAAATACCACTTAAAGTCAAGCAACTTAAGGAAGACTTATTAAGCTTATGTTTTCAGAGGTTAGATACAGTTCATTATGAAGGAAAAAGCATGGCTGGCTGGCAGGCGCTGTAGGAAGGGTTAGTCATGTCCATCAAGGAGGCTGAGAGCTACAAAACTGCAAGCTCAAGAGCAGACTCACTTATTAAATTCAGGTGGGGCTAACAGACTTTAAGGCTTCAAGTCACCTCTGTGACTGCCTTTTTCCAGCAAGGCTCAATCGTAAAGTTGCTATGAGTTTCACAAATATTTAAACACATGAGACTGTAGGGGAAAACTAACATATCAAACTATGACAGTGTTCATTGCTAAAAAGTGGACCTTTGGTCTGGTAAGAGAGCACAGCTCAAATATAAATATTCCTATTTATTTTGTATTAAATAGAACAAATACATAAAACTGAATATTTGGGAACTTAATCTTATAAAAGAAACACTATTGGAGATAAATAGTGGCCCAGATGCAATAGTAAAAAGTGATCCATCTTTTATGAAGAAATAAAATGTACAAACAAAAAATGAATTCAGAATAAAATGGAACCATAAACTAAATAGACTTAAAATTCATCTATAGAATGCTGCATGCAACAAGTATAGAATACACATTCTCCTTGATAGTGAATGGAACTTTTTCCAAAACAGTTCACATGTTAGGTCTTAATATAGCAAGTCTTAATATACAATCATTGCATTATATCAGATCACAGTGCAGTAAAAATAGAAATGCATAGTAAGAGAAACATAAACTACCAAAATGCATGTTGATTTAACAATAGTTTCTTGAATGATCAGTGTGCTATTGAAGAACTAATGGAGTAAATTAAAAATTTCTAAAACCAAGTAAAAAAAGCTCAGTAATATCAAATGCTCTGTCTGTAGCTGGTTAAGTCTGCTGATTATATATATATATATATATATATATATATATATATATATATACATCAGTGTACACAGCACCTTCTGGCACTATAAAAACTTGCCAGCAGCAAAGGAACTTCCTTCACTCAAGATATTTCTATTATGCTTATAATCTTAGTTTGTTTATGAAACAAATGTTATATATCCTGATTCTTGGCTGATGATCTCCCCAACACTTACCTTTAAACCTCTCCTACCTCAACCACATTTAAAACTTCCAATCTTAATTTTCTTCCCTCAACTTTCAGATAATATGTTTTACTGCCTAGATCCCATCCCATGATTCCTTTATTGCTTCTTGGCCTTTAAAGTAAAATAACCCCAAGGATTAGAAGAGGTGCTGCCACAAGGCAGCATCTTCTGGGCATGGCAGTGTTGTCATACCCAGTAACTCATTGCAGCTGTATTTATTTCCACAAAACCTGCATAAAATTTGGCCTCTCAGTTTCACCATGGAGGGGACATAATCTCGAGATGTCAAACACTTTGCTCTGTCTATTGTGGACTGATGCTGGATTGAGAAGGCAACTACTTACCTCAGGGACAAAACCACTAATTCATCATCCATGCTACAGAAAGTGCTCAGGCACATGTCAGTACGTTCAACCCAGATGAAGCTTAGTTGGCCACATATAAAAAATGACAAGAAAGTTCATGAATGAGACTGTATGAGAAGAAGGCTTATATTGGAATAAGGTTGGGGATAGAAGAGGGTAATAAGTGTTGGAAATGACACAAATTCATTGTACTCTTATGTAAAACTGTTAATAGCAAATAATAAATAAATGAGAAAACAATTTTTAAGATATAGGCATGTTTCTGTGAAGATGTGTAAATTGCTGAATTAAGGAAATGAACAGTAGCATGTCATGCTCTAATGTTTGGGGCAAATCATGATGTCATGTTACCAATCAGTACCAGAAGCAGAAATCAGAAATTCTATTCTTGGACAAAGTGAAAGTAGCTTTATTTTAAGGAACCTCTACCAACCAAAGTACAATTACACTTATCTAGTATTCTAGATTTTAAGGAAGGGAAATTGTCAAGCTTCCTTTCCCTAATTATTACCAGCAAATTGGGAATGCGGTACATAGAAGATGAATGAGAGATACACCTTCGATGGTCTCCACACATTCTAAAGATTTTCTCTGGTCAGGCTACTTAACCTCTTATTGTTTATGTTTGTTAGTTAGTCTAAAATGTCAACTTGACAATTGGGATTTAAGCCTCTAGCCATACATATTGTTTAGTTAAGGCAGACCTCTAGACAGATATATAGTACAATGCCTTAATTGCTTTAATAGAATGGGGAAGACCTTCACATTGTGGCATTGTGGGCATTTCATTGGTAGGATGGAGAGAGAGAGAGAGAGACAGACAGACAGACAGACAGACAGATAGACAGACAGAAAGACAGCAGTATTTGGCATTTTGTAAACTGACAACCTAGAAAACGAGTATATAGCATGTGTCTTTGCTCTGTTAGCTTTTGGTTTTGATTATTGTGTGACCATTTCCCTTTCCTCCTATTAGTATCTATCTTATCATGATGAAATGTAGCCTGAAATTGTGAGCACAAATAAATTCCTCTTATTCTCCTAAGCTGTTTGCTCCAACAATGTAAAAAATGTAACTAAAATAGAGATTTGATACCAAAGAAATTGATATCAGAGAAACAGTGTATCACCATAAAACTAAAACAGTGTGTATACTGCAAAAGTTATGAAGATGAAATAGTACAGCTCACAAGATAGCAATGTTAGAACAAGGGTCTCCATTTCTTGGATCATTAAACTTAATATTTATGTTTGCAAATAGAAAATGTTTTTATGATAGATGTAACATATTACTGTGTAACTCTGACAGCTCTAACGTAATGAGAATATTATCAAAAAATCTTTCCATTTTCTCTATAGTCTATGATAAATATTTGAAATTATGATGCTGTGTTCACTCCTTTCTTTCATGCATTGTGTTGTCATTAGTGTGGCAGATAAGCTGTACGCAAACTCTTTTCAAAGGGGAGAAATGGACAGAGCTAGGAACAATTCATTCTGCTTCCCTGTTATTTTTTTGCCCCATCTCTTTTGAGGTAATGTGGGTTTAAGACATCTTAGTAAGAGAAAAAATTGTTTCTTACAAAGTCTGATTTCAGGTAATGGCTACTTTCAAGACACAGGCAGCTGGTGCCCGACATCAGAGTTTGGTGGTAGGTTTCACAGCAGTGTCTAGGATGTTGGCTCTGAAGACAGTAAGGAATGCATCCTGGAAGCCGCTTTTCTCTGCCAGAAAGTCCAGGTAATACCACCACTTTAGAAGTTTCTCTATCTGTGCCTTGTCTTTTCTGTGAAGAACATTTTGCTGTGAATGAACAAGACAAACTTCTGAAGTATATAATTATTGAGTATAAGATTTTCATAACTGATGTTAAGCTGGTTGGTTAATATTTTATATTGGAGGAAAAGTTTCACTGAACACTTTTTGCAAAGTGTTAAGAATCAATTCCATAGCTCCATCTGAAGACCAGGACAACTATTTCTTGTTTTGTCATGTTTTGTCAGAAGATAGAATTATTAGAGAAAAGCGTCAATAACCGAGCCTGACAGAAATTCTGTAACAACAACAGGAATGAAATGATACCAACTTCCATGGTGTTTGTATGTTTCTTTTCATTATCTTTTTTTTGCCTAGTTATACAAGCTTATTAGGTACCCCCCTTCTTCTCCTTCCTCTCCTCCTCTGTTTTCACCATTCCACTCTCCCCACTCACTCCCTCTCCCTCTTACCCCTTTTCCTTCCCTTCTCCTCTCTTGGTACTTCCTGCTTTCTCCCTCCCATCATCCAGAGCATCTGTTTATGAGAGTGCTGAATTTCCTTCTGAGTCATCTACACCCCGGAGTTCCTTGGAAAGAGATTTGTCCTTTTGAACCACATGGCCAGAGAACATGCTTTCAATATTGGTTTGTGAGATAACACTATGAACTACAGTGAATTCTTGTGGACGTTACAGAATAAGCTTCACAATTTTCAGTGTCTGTATTGTGAGAAGACTTTTAAGGACAAGAACACACTGAAAGATCACATCAGAAAAAAGTAACATCACAAGATCAACTTGAAGAATAGAAAATATGACTGCTTTTATGTCATAAATTATTTGGAACTCAGAATATTATGTGAAAAAGTACAGTTGGTAGATGACTGGGAATAATTTTTAGACTACAAGGATGATGATTGGTCCGATTGGGAAGAATACCCTGTGTGTGCTGTCTATTTTGTGAAAAACAAGAAGAAACAATCGATAGATTATATGTGCACATGAAAGACTCACAGTAATTTTATCTCCTCAAAATAAAGTCAGAGCTTGAATTAAATTTCTACCAGCAAGTCAAATTGGTCAATTTCATTGAGAGACAAGTTTACCAATGCAGGCATTATGGCTACTACAAGTTCAAATCCAAGGCAGATTTAAGGGCTCACAAGGATGATGCTAATCACACTTGGATGCTTCCTGAAAAAAAGACATTGGACCAACTGCAGTATTATTTTCCCACCTGTGAAAATGACAGTCTCCTGTGTACACCATCTGACAGTGAAAGTGACTTGACAGCTCAGGAACAGCATCATCAGTGAGGATATATCCAGAGAGTGTTTCAAAGCAAAATAGTATCTTGAACCAATTGTTACAACAAGAATGCTTGAAAAATTAAAAGAAATTGCCACAGAAGCAAGTTTTCATGTTTTTGTCCCAGGAGTGTTATGAAATAACATCAAATATGAGCATTAGACAATTAGTCTTTGGTGAAATAACCCTTTCTCTATTATTGTCAAGAGATAAAGAAGAAAAATAAAAGTGAGGGCTTTTTAACAAAATCTGATTTCACACCATGTTCTTTTTGTTATAACATTTTTAGCATTGTATCTGTTAAATGATTTGAAAATCTCACTGTGCATACATGTCTTATGTTCATTGCTCTGTGATTATTATTTGATTTCATTAGAAATTATAAGGTAATGAACCAATTTCATGAGTTCTTATTTAAGTGAACTATGCAAAAGATTGTTATTAACCAGAACTTCATCTGGTTATTTTTATAAAAGAAAATTATGGATATTTAATTTTGGTTTTGTAAAAGTCTTAAAATACTCATAGATGTAACAATTGAATATACTTCAAATTTTCATAAACCAGAAAGGCATGTGATGGATGTCTGGAATGCATTTAATAATGTGATTTTTCTTTCTTATCATCCATTAACTATTTCGTCAACAGTGGAAAATCATAATACTAAGAAAGTTGGTTGATCAGGTGCTTGTTTCTTGAAGTGTGTAGAGAATGAACATGGGCAGCTGCTTGGGAAAAAATTTCTGTGCTTTGTTCGGTACTTGCCTGTTAGAGACTGGAGAAAAATGCAAGGCAATCCGGGTCACAAAGCTGATGGTTAGCTTTTGATACTTTGAAACTGAAACAATTGAATAGCTAATATAACTAGATGCTTATCTACTTAATGGAATTACTTCTCTGTATTTACCCTGGATTTAGATGATTGTAGATACTGGCATATTGCCAATAAATTCATGACTATATGTCTTATGGGAACAAAGTATTTTTGGGGGGAGATTATTTGGTTCAATATGGACTTTTTTTTTTTTTTTTTTTTTACTTATGTCCATCTGGTTACAGTTTTTAGTCCAGCTTGGCAGGAGAGTCCACACCAATACCAGGGACCAAGCAAACTAGTCACACCATAGTGAAAGGAATGCTGAGAGGGGGGCAAATAACACTTGATGGACAACATGTTTGTCCAAGTATGCCAGCTTACTTAGCCAGCTCCCTCCATTTTATCCACCTGCTCAGTACATGATCCCATCCATCATGGGATGGCTCCCTCACCATAAATTAGACAATCTTTTACAGGAGATATAAACTCAACTTCTAATTCTTTACAAATCTGCCCAGAGGTTGAGTCTTTAATTGTCAAGCTGACACTTATATCTAACTATCTAATTCATCTAGACTACAGCTGCGATGGTTTGTTAAAAATGTTTAGGTTTCCTGCTATTTTTTTTCCAGATTTCTTAGAAAGTTGTCTTAACAAAATGAAGACTTTTTAAAAACATTTATTCATTTTAAATCACTGAAATCATCACTTCATAAGCAAATTTCATTTTTATCAGTTATCATTCACATTCTCTTTTCATTATCTAAATAGTTATATTGTTATTTAATTCTATGTGAAATGTAAATTTATATGGTTTACTTCCTACTTCAAATTCATCTCATTATTTCTGAACCTTAATCATATATATATATATATATATATATATATATATGTATGTATGTAAACATTATCATTACTTTCCCCTCTACTCTAGCCTCTCTCCCACCAGTCACCACTAGCTCCCATTTCTCACAAGTCCGCCTCACATATTCATGTCTCCTTGTTTGTTTTATGCCACACTTAGCTGAACTGGGTCTTCTGTTTGATCTTGGGCCTGGGACTCTCTTAAGGAACTTGAAGGCTCCTTCATAGGTGCTTAACTGGATATTTTTGTTTTCTCCAAAATCTGCTAGTTCCCACTGCTCATCAAAACTTTTTAGAGTCACATGGGTTTCTCCTCTGTTCAGAGTTGACCATTGGCTAGATATGTTCACTACTGGGTTAGTTTCAGAAACTACTTCTGCTCTGGTTCTGATTCATGATTGGTATATTATTTACAGAGGATGGAATTTCACAACCTACTTTCTTATCTTTTGACTCTTACATCGTTTCTACTCCCTCTTCCACAAGGGTCCTTGAGTTTTAAAAGGTAGCTCATAGGCCGTATTGAATCCTGAATCTCCACTTAGTTTCAGTATCTTGTGCATCCATGATTCTCTACATTCACCTCTGGACACTACCAGGAAAAGTTCATTAGTGCTAAGTCTGAGAGGGCTTTCATATTCTTTCAACTGCCTCTTCTGTGATGTTCCCAGACTCTTTTAGGTGAGAGGGTTAGAGTTGCATCTGGGACTGAAAACTCCACAGTTTTCTATTCTTGTAACCATCTACTTTAATGTATTTCTAATACATTTGATACTTTATGTTTCTGAGGCTAAAATAGATATAGAACTATGCATGTGAATCCTACATATTTTCAAAATTTAAATATGGAGTTAAGTACATATGAGTTTAATACATGTGACTATTGTTTCTTATATTATTTAGTCAAAAACCTTCCCTTTTGAAAATCTTGGTATTTGAAATCCTGGTCTGTGTTTGCCTATTCAATTAGTATTTTGCTAGAATATATATGAGATTCATATCTGTCTTTCTGTGGTAACTATCACTACTCTCTAAATCTGTATGAACATTAAAGTTTTGATATTTGCCCATGCTGTAGACTTATCCTACTGAGCCAAAGAGCCTAAACTTGCTTTTGTGGGGTTAAGCTTCTGCATCACAAGCATAAGGTCCAGAATCTGAATCTTGGATCCTATGTAAAAATGCCAGGTGGAGGGGCTGGAGAGGTGGCTCAGGGGTTAAGCCTCTGCCTTGCAGGTGGAAGGTCCTGAGTTCGGATCCTAGACCCCACGTATAGACGCCAGGCGGAATCGGGGGCAGCCTGCTCTTCTGGTCCTGGTAGGGCAGAGCCTGTGAATCCAGGGGCAGAGTAAATAAGGAGGAGGTGGAGGCGTCCATGGTGGTTCCTGAATTCATCCGTGGTTCTACACACACATACATACACACACACATGCACAATTGAATAAATAATAATAATTAAAAAAATTTAAAAATGCCAGGTGGAAATGGCTGTGATTGATACTTCTGGGCCTAGAAGGTAGAGCCTAAGAAACTCCAGAGCAAAGCAAAGAGGAAGTAGCACAATACAGGGTGATTTCTGAGGTCACCTTTGGGCCTCCACAAGTACACTCAGTGCCTTCTGATATATACAGAAACACACACACACACACACACACACACACACACACACACACACGCAAAAATACAAAAACACCCCTTGCTTTTGTTAATTGCTGCTAGCATTTGACAAGTATGTAAACATGTCTTTTGAATTACATAAACATTTTAAGATAGAAAGCTTAGGACAATACTGGAAAAAAGTGTCTAAACATTTTCCAGTTTTTATGTTGTATATTGCTAACTGTATTATGGCTATTCTCTTTGAACAATGATAATGAGGCATGTTCTAATGCTGTTCACTTCAAGAGTTTTTTCTATGAGCTAAATGCTATTACACATTAGTAACTCAAGGAATATATATATAAATAAGTACTTAATTTTTAAGCTCATTTTAATTCAAACACTCGGATTATTAGTTGTGTTTTGTAAATCTCTAAGCTATTTTCTGTTAACATTCTTTAAAGTATGATTTCTTACAAAGGAACTGAAAGAACATATTTTAGATATGATAACATTAAACATAGTATAAACAGAATAGACTTTATGGATACCTGAGCTAAGAGCTATTCCTTCTATGCTTAATTGCTTACAATTGTCCATAAAGGATTTATTGGCACTAAGTCCTTGACATCTGTCACTTACTCTTCTTCCCTGGTGTAGTATCAAATCAACCCAACCTGGACAATCTCATGCCAGCAACAAAGGACAACTCACATTAACCACCAGATGGTTTATCAGTGATATCATTGGAGAATATTGTTCAGAGACAGGGAGGAAAAGTTGTCAGAATTAAAATGAAATCATTCTGAGATTGCAATTTGGTATGAATGTAAAATATCTGTTATGGACTTATGTTCTTGAAAACTCAGTCCCCAGCTGATGGTGCTGTTTGGGAAGGTTGCAGCACTTTTAGAAGGTGATTTGCTGAAGCACATATCTCACTGAGGTTTCATAGAATGGAACTCCACTCACCCTCTCTAACTACTTCTTGATTGTTGATGCAAAGTGAGAAATCCTCATGCTATTTCCATCATAACTTTCCTATGAAGATAGCATCTATCTGTCTGGAACCTTGGACCCAAATTAATCTTCTGTACCTTTAGTTGTTTTAATAAGAGTATTTTCACAGCAACCACAAAGAAACTAAACCAGTATGGCAGTCCTTGCCTGTAATCCCAGCTTTTGGAAGACTGAAGCAGAAAGATCATGAGTTTGAGGCTATCCAGAGTTTCATAAAAAGACCTTGTGTCAAATAAAAAACATTTTCATGAAAATATTTGTGCACATCTATACACTGGTACAGAAAAGCATTTTTGGATCAAGACAAATGGAAACTGCACTGAAAATTATTTGATGGTAATCTCTATGGTGTTAAACATACAAATAAGTGGTTTGCAGTTCTTTATTAAAAAAGACGGATTTTTTTGCACATTGACATTGAAAACAAGTGAAACACTACCTCTTCTTAAGAAACATTGAAAAAAAGTTAGTTTCTGATAAATCTGGGCATGGTGTCATATGTTTATATCCGTTAGAAAATGTGTTATGCTAATGAGCTAAATGCTGAGTGTGAACAAATGTTCTGTGTTTCATCCTTTCCAAACTTTCTCAACTCAAATTGTCACTTTAGTGAGAAAAGATTTCTAAGGCAATTACCATAATTTTGATATAGTAAAAATATAAGGAATCACTGAAATCTTGTTAAAACAATATATATAAAAAGACACCAGTTTCCCATATTTGAAAACTAAAAAAATTCAATTTTACCTAAACAGTTAGAAAAAGAAATGTTCTCAGAACATTAATTCTATATAAACATGTGGGGGCCTCAGTCTAGGTGACCTCGGTGATCTGGCAATCTTAGACAAAGATGTTTTGATGGAGGAAGACAAGAGGGGATGAAGCTCAGAATGTTTTGAAGAAATCTCACTACATACAGCCTGCGTGCTGGCTTGACCTTTAAGATGATTGTTGCTCATTTCCCCACCCTGGAATTCCCCTTGCAGTTTCTGCCTTTATAAAATGGCTATGGACTTGTAATAAATGAGTTCCTGCTTGACTAGACTCCCTGTCGCATCTGATTGTCCTCTGGAAGGAGGGCTGGGAAGTGGGCAGACAGCCCACTCACCTTTCTCCGATCCCCCTTGTGGAGGACCCGTCGGACTGGCCTGCAGGACAGAGCTGCGATCCCAAGGACCCCCACATCTGGCATCCAACGTGGGGCACAAAGAGTTCCTGGAGTGTTGAAGAATTCGATCAGGGCCAAGTGGTCTTCGAGGTGAGTGAGACCCTAAAAGATGGGTAATGCAACTAGTAAGTTTGAAGACCCAGTGCTCAAGGCGCTGAGATACATGCTTAAAAGTAGGGGCTTGGAAATCTCTGATTCCCAGGCTTTAAAGCTTTGGGAGGTGGTTATGCAACTCGTGCCCTGGATCACATCTGCTAATCTGTTTGACTGGGACATTTGGTCCCTTGTGAAATGACTCTTGAGACAGAGAGGGATCCATCAGAGGACTGGCCCACTATTAGGCTTCTACCCCACCGTACCTGCCCTTAAGTCATGCTTTCAACCCGAGGGTCATGAGCCCTCTGCTCCCTTGGATCCCGGGCCAACTAGCACTGACCTGTCTCTCAAAGATTGGGAAGGATTTGATGAGGAGAGGAAAAACATATTAAAAGTAAAACCTCTGTGGCCTAAAGCGACAGATTGGCCATTAGGGCCCTTAGAAACAACCCAGGAAGGTAAAAATGAGTCTCTGGAGAGAAAGTCCCCCAAGCAGCTGTACACAGCTCTTCCTAGTTTACCCTTGCCAAAGAATATGAGACATGGGGATTATGAAACTTTATGTCCCCAACCTCCAGCCTATGGGGACCTTAACTGGGAACCAGACCATAGGGCCATTGAAGCGTTCTCAGTAAACCTCAACCCAGGAGGGAACTGCCCTGCAGCCTGGTGTCCTTGGGAGGCTAAAGACCTCAAGGAGTTAAAAAAAGGCTGTAGCAGAAGACGGGCCTAACTTGCCTTGGGTAGAGACATTACTCCAGGGTCTAGCCTACCAGCCCTGTACTACCAAAGACTGGATGGATCTCAGCAAGGCCGTCCTCCCCAGTCTCACATTCATTAAATGGTGTGCCCTCTTTAAGGAGGAATGTCACATTCAAGCAGAGAGAAACCAAGCAGCTAACCCACCTATCCCTATTTCATTTGGGATGCTCTTAGAATCAACAGATCAGTACGCCACTGGGCCACAACAGGCAGCTATTACTCCCCCATATGTGAACCAAGTTCATGCCTTGGGGATGACTCATAGGGAAAACTAGACAAAAGACCATCAGAAGCTCCTATTGTGGGGGTAACTCAAAAACTCACAGAATCTCTCCTTGAATTCATAGATACATTTGAAAAGATTTTAAGATGCAAGCTCCCACCAGGCCCCCTTAGGGATCAATTTATTAAATTGCTGGTCTGGGAAGGAATGACCAGGGATCATAAATTGGCTTGTGCGGGCCTCAAAGATAGATCTATGAGCCAATGGATAATCACTTCTAAGGACATAAGGACTCAATCACAACAGACTAGGTCCATGACTACAGACCTACAAGCCCAAATGGAAGCTTTAACTTCTGCACTTATGCAAGCCTTTGCAGGATTGACCTGGGAATGAAAAGGAGTTGAGATGCCCACTAAGAATAATGGAGGACAATGCTTTCGATGTGGCCAAATGGGACATTTTAAAAGAAACTGCCCAAGGGGTTGGGGGGATACCTAGACCTGCAGTTACGGAAGGACAGAGAACCACAAAAAGGGTGCCCACAACCCCCTGTCCCCATTGCCACAAAGGCTACCTTTGGCAGAGAAATTGCAGACCTAAATTTGACATAGAGGGAAAACCTTGAAACTAGCTATGGGGCTTCCTCCAGCACTGTCAAAACAAGGAGGTATCAAACAGAGCTCCTCATTTGGCCAAAGCCCAATGCCTATAACACAACCCACCCGAAATCCCTCTGCCAATTGGACAGTTCCTATCATTCCAGGATTGTGGCCTAAAATGGATATTTTCATTGAAGGAAAAAGGTTCCGATGCTTGTTTGGCACAGGAGCAGATAGGACTCTACTTAGGAAGGAAGAGATTCCCCACCATTGGTCCCTGGTCCTGGGATCCCCAAATCCTAGCGGTTGGGGGAAATACAAAGTCAGAGGAAACCAGGGATTGGCTTTGTTGGAAGGATGTGGACGGGGCTCAGGGCGAGGTCCGCACTTCAACAGACCCAGGCTTATCCACCAATCTCCTAGGACAGGACATCTTGGGGGAGGCATAAGCCTATATTACCACTGACCATAAGGCCTTTTACGGAGATATCTTAGACGTGGAAGAATATGCTCATGTACCTCCCCCTCGAGAGGATTTTCTTTTCAACTATTGGGGGGACCCACCAAAGAGGCCCTGGGTACATCCCCAATTCTACAAGCCACTGCTCCTCAGATGCCTGCCATCCAATGGTCCCCTGGACCCCCGGTTTGGGTGGAGCAGTGGCCACGCCCTAAAGAGAAATTACAGGCCCTACAAGAGATAATACAAGAACAATTACAATTGGGACATATCCAACCTTCCACAAACCCCTGGAATATCCCAATTTTTGATATCAAGAAGTCCTCTGGTTAATGGAGAATGCTAGAAGGTATCTGTAAAATCAATGCCAGAATGACCCTAATAGGTGCCCCACTTAGGGGGATGCCCTGGATTCCTGCCATTCCCTCTGATTTACATCTAATGATAATAGATATTAAAGATTTTTTCCTCTATACTGTTATAGCCACAGAACTTTGAGAAATTTGCCTTTTCTGTACCCTCTACTAATTACCAGGTGCCTGATAATAGATATGAATGGACAGTCTTACCTCAAGGCATGGCTAACAGTCCACCATTTTGTCAAAACTATGTAAAAGTCCTGCTAAAACCTACGATACAGGTGCCCCAGGTCACACTCTATGCTTATATGGATGACATCATCCTGGGGGCACCCAATCCTTTATTGTTGGGAGAACTTTATGGGATTACTAAAGAATGTATTCAAAGGGGAGGACTCTATATATCAGCTGATAAGGTCCAAACTGTACCACACTTTAAAATATTGGGTATCCTACTCCACTTAGAAAGGGTGAGTCCTTTAAAGCTTCTGCTGCCATTGCCATCCCATTGACTTTAATGGAGCTCCAAACATTACTAGGATAGCTAAATCTGCTGAGAGCTTGGATACCATTATCTACTGAAATGTTAGAACCCTATTCCAGCTACTAAAGGGAAAACAACCCTCTGACCTAATGACTTTAACTCCACATCTTGAGATCTTCCACACAATACAAAAGGCACTAGATCAAGCTCAATTAGCAGCTATTTGCCTGATAAACCCTTAGAATTATGGGTTCTCCCTAGTGAGACACTGATGACTTCCGCCCTTGTATAGGACAGACTGCCTCTTCAATGTGTTCTCATATCCCTGGGTGGCACAGTCTAGGGTATACACATCTACAGATCAACTGGCTGACCTGATAGAGAATAGATGGGACTTAGCCCTCAGACATTATGGTATTGATCCTCACAAATTGGTCACCCCTTATCGACTCAGAGATCTAGAGTGGTTAAACAGAAACAACAGCCGAACAACCCTAGCTCTAGACGGTTTTCTCAGGGAACTGGATTGTCATTATAGGCCCTACAAATGGGTGACTTTTTTGGCGGCCCTTAATGGAAGATACCTAAATTATTTACTAGGGAACCATCATCAGAGCACTTAATGTGTTTACTGATGGGGGGCGTCATGGGTCTGCCATCATAATTTTCTCTAGGGACAACAAGGAGCCAATAAGGTACCTTCATACCTGTGAAGGCTCAGCCCAATTCAGAGAACTTATTGCAGTTACAATGGCAATAACTAAAGTAAGGGGACCCATGAACTTGTTTTCTGACAGCTTCTATGTAGTTAATCTTCTCCCTGGATTCCCACATCTGATTGGATGAAAATCCCATTACACCCCTGATGATCCAAGCCTGGACACTTCTTACAGAAAGGAATAGCCCAATCTTTCTACAACACCTTAGGGGACATCAAGGTTTGCCTGGCTTCCTATCTCAAGATAATTCTGAATCAGAAAAAAATGGCTTCTGTTCAGATACTGTCCACAAATCTAAAGGAAGCTCAGTACCTACATGACCTCACTCATGTCAATTGGAGGGGACTCCATAAGAGGTTCCCTCAGGTCCCTATAAAGGACCTACAAAAGATTGTACATACCTGCAAGTCCTGCCAGCCCCTTTTACAGGTACCACCTGGTACTACCAGGGGTAAATCCCCGAGGCTTGAGACACAACTCTCTATGGCAAACTGATGTCACACATTATGCTCCATTCAGAAAGCTTAAATATATCTTGGTGTTCATTGACACATTTTCCCAAGCCTGCTGGGCTATAGCCCACATGGGAAGAAAGGCTAGACATGCTCAATCCCATTTACTACAATGCTTTGCCACCCTAGGGCTACCCAACCAAATTAAGACAAATAATGGCCCTTGTTTTACTAGTCAGACTTTACGGAGCTTTTTTCACATTTGGCATATTATTCATACCACAGGAATCCCATATAATCCCCAAGAACAAGCCATTATTGAAAGAAACCACCAATACTTAAAGGCCCAATTACAAAAACAAAAAGGGGGAGTAAGCCCACACCAACAGTTAGGGTGGGCATTATTTACCATCAACATTTTAAATTTTCAAAAGGGACAACTCGAATCAAGATTCCAAAAACACTGGGAAGCCTATCCACCAAACCTGTCAAGGTGCATTGGAAGGACCCCCTAACTGGGCATTGAATGGGACCAGATCCCTTGATTACTATGGGAAGAGGATTTAGATGTATCTTCCCAATTGGAGAGTCTTCCCAATATGGATTCCAGCAAGGAATCTCAAATTCTGTCCTACAAGAGGATCCTCATGAAGGAGATCCAAAAGAATCATCCCCAGACTAACAAACTAAACCAAGGGGTAAAAATGCCCTTGAGGCAGCCTTCTTCACTTTTTCTCTTTCAGAAACTGTCCACGATGTGCTCAGGGAAGATGCTAACTATAATCCTTATAGGCCTGACCTAACTCAAGATGGCCTGATTGATACCTTACCTAAACCAAGGTGGAGTCAATCTGGGTTTGACATAACATCTAGAAAGAATTGTTCTTTTAATAATTATATCACTTAAGTGTTTCCTCAGCACATCTCTCAGCAGTGCTCCATCAACAAGACCATGCTACAGACAGACATTTATGGCTCTTGAACATCCGCGCCATGGCCCCCCAGAGATGCGATTCAAGCTTGGACTACAGATTCGTGAGGCCTTGATCCAATCTACTATCCACATATTCGGGCATGCCTTCCAGAGGAAAGGTCCTTTCAGGGCTGGCAGTCAATGATGGGTAAGGCTCCACACGAGGGTGGTGTCCAATCTAAGCCTGGCGCAGTCCATTATGCTGGACCCCCTATGAGGTAGGGTCAACAAGGTGAGAGAAAAAAACAAAACAAAACAAAACACTCTGGCTCCCGCTGGCTGTCAAAAAAGATAGATACGTAGGAAAAACAGATCAGGCAGGCCTGTATTGTCTGTATGGGCCATGCAACTTCCCCAAGCTACCTGCTGCCATGTCTGGCACTGATGCCAATTTGCCTGACTGAGAAGACTGACCCAGACAGGAGAATAACAAAAGCTCACACTGGGACTTATTGGATGTTGGACATACTTGATACTATGCTCATGGATCATCAGAGAAGGCTTAAAAGCTACGGGTAGAACTTGTGGGGTTTGTTTGAAGAACAACACTATGAGCCCACCTCATTACAAAACAAAAAAGAGGGATATGTGGGGGCCTCAGTCTAGGTGACCTCGGTGGTCTGGCAAGCTTAGACAAAGATATTGATGGAGGAAGACAAGCTGGGGCGTAGCTCAGGATGTTCTGAAGAAGTCTCACTACATACAGCCTGCATGCTGGCTTGATCTTTAAGATGATTGATTGCCTGTTTCCCCACCCTGGAATTCCCCTTGCAGTTTCTGCCTTTATAAGATGACTATGGACTTGCAATAAACGAGTTCCTGCTTGACTAGACTCCCTTTCACGTTTGATTGTCCTCCGGAAGGAGGGCTGGGAGCGGGCAGACAGCGCACTCACCTTTCCCGGATCCCCCTTGTGGAGGACTAGCAGGACTGGCCTACAGGATGGAGCTGTGATCCCCAGGGACCCCCACATAAACACATTCCTAATTTTGAGCTGTACAACCTGTATGTTCTTAAGTTTTATGTTTCATGCTTCAAAGTTTATCTGAAATAGTCATAACATTTGGGAATAATCTTTTCATTATTATTACATTTTTGCCTAGTTACACAAACTCAATAGGCATTCATCTTTTCCCTCCCTCCTTTCCCCTTCATTTCACTGTCTTCCCCTTTGCACTTTTCCCCTCCCTCTCACAAGAACCTTTTTATTCCTCCCTCCTCTCTTGGTATTTTCTTTTTTTTCCCTCCCATCTTCCAGAGCGTCTGTTTACATGGGCACTGAATCTCCCTCTGAGTCATCTACATTAGTGAGGTTTCAGGGCACTCTATTAGTATGGGATTGTTGTCATGTCAGCCAGGCAATAATCTTCTTTATTAACAATGGAGAACACAAATGACTGTGCTTCAAGTCTGGTTGGAGAAATTTGGAAAATATAAAAAGCTAGACTACTAATGATGTTGTATGTAAAAATGATATAATCAGAAATGAAAAGGATTTTGGATCCTGGGAGAATGAGACATTCAGGATGAATTAGGCTTTAAAATTTATTTTTAGAAATACTTAAAACTAAAAAGAATCATAAATCTTTTTATCCTTTTTATTCTTCTTATAAGAATAACCATCCACAAAAGATATTTATAGTGCAAAAAAGTCACAGAAAGTAATATTGTCATGTGGCATATATTTCCTTGTAGTTACAATGCTGAAAAATCAGATGAAAACAATTGAAGGCTGGCATGAGTTCTCAAAGAATCTTTAATGCTTCATGTGTGAAAGATAGTTAGTGGTTATGTTTTGAATTAGATGATCAAGTGACTTTTCTTTAGAGAAAGATATATATAAACTGAGAATATAGGCATCCAGGTGGGTTTTTAAAAATAAAACTGAAAAGAATTAGGAAAAACTAAATTAAAATTGTATTAAGATTCCATTTGACCAAAGTCAAAGTGGGTATCATCAATAAAAGAAAGAAAAACAAATGCTGGTGAGAATGGAAGTGTCATAGTTTGAATGCAAGTTTTCCCCCACAGATTCAATGTGTCTGTATTCTTAGCTGTTGTTAATATTTGAGAAGGTCATGGAAATTAGGAGGCAGAGCCTTGCTGAAAGAAGGCATGTCACAGCAGTAGGCCTTAAGGTTGGTTAACTCAGCCCTATTTCTGCTAATAGTCTGCTCTTGAAGGCTACTGTGAGTTTTCTCTGGATTTGTGCAGTGTCTTAAGCTACTTCTACTTCTGATGCCTGATATGCTTTTCCATCCTGGTGAAGGAGTAATCTCTTAATATTAGGGCTCTAATATTAAGAGAAAACTTCAGAAAAATGTATAGAATTAATGACAGACAACAGAAAAATGTTGAAAAAATGAAGAGTAATACAAAAAAAAAGAAGAAAATTGTGATGAGATATACAAAGTTCTTCTTGAAAAGAGGTGTCAGAAGCTTCCACTACTGAGTCCATCCTTGACACTTACACCTGCCCCTCCCCAGCTGCCTGCAGGAGGGATATTTATCATGAATGAATTGTTGCTTTTCCAGTCTAGATCCTGTAAGACCTATGAGCAGACTTCAGAGAAGTGACAGAACTGAGGGCCCTATCCACAGAGAGAAAGAAAGAGAGAGACAGAGGGAGCTGTGATGACCATGAAATCATAACAAAATATGTACAGGAGAGGTCCATAGCAGAAACTCACTTTGACTAATTTAATGTGAATAATCTGAAGGAAAAGAGGGGAGAGGAAACCACATCACATTACTGCTGTGATGAGCCACAACCAAAGAGCAAGATGTGACCTGATCCTGACACAGTCTCATAAATGGACACAATTATTATCAGGTATGGGCTGCAAATCACTAGTTTAAATATATAGGCAATACTTAATGAGAGAACTCCAAATATCAAAGATTAGTGTGTGATCACTGAGCCCAGCACATCCGAAAGAGTTAGATGTCAGATAGGGGCATAAGACACATGGATAGGTACTTCATCATCCATGGATAACTCCTACAAAATATTTCTCTTGTAAGGTAGGACATACTTGGTCGTAACTTTCTTTAGATTCATGAAGATAGAAGTCAAAAATCACAGAAAAGCTAGCTGCAAAGATGACTGAAAGGGTTAAAGTATTGAATAATATCATAGTTCTTAATTTCACTTACTTATTTTCAATTTCTAATATTTGGTTGTTTTGCAGGTCTGTTTAGTTTAATACATATCAACCTTGAATAGACTTTATTATCTATCTATCTATCTATCTATCTATCTATCTATCTATCTATCTATCTCTGTGTTGTGTATACAAAAGAGGACTTGAGTACACATGCTTATAGAGATGCAAGGGTTGTATCTAATCAATGTGCTAATTATACATGGATGGGGATTTTTTTTTATAGACATGGAAAGTGTTTATTTTTGATAGTGTAGAAAATCTCTACTGATGTGTTTTTTTGGGGGGTTCTCTTCTGGGATTTTATGCATTCACAGGTTGGGCTTCTTCAAAGTGTCCTATAATTCTTGAATATTCATTTCATGTGTTTTAAAATTTTCAGCTTCTTCAATTGAACAATTTTGTTCTGCATGCTTGTGTTCTGGTTCTGATAGTCTATTTTCTACTTCATCTGTTATTGTCTTCTGCTGGTGAGAGTGTCTGCGGCGTTTTGAATTGTAATTAACTTGGGTTTAATTTCGAGTTTAATCTCTGCATGAGATTTTTTTCAATTATTCTATACTTAGTTTTGTGACTTTTTCATCTCTTTTAGGTGTTTATTATTTTCCTGCTCATATTTTCTTATGTGCTTATTTATGTCCTCTCATAGTTCATCTCACATTTCCTTGCTCATATTAATAATTAAGATTTGGAAATCATTATCTTGGTTATTGCCTTTCTCTGCCAAGAAAACACTTGAATTAATAGATGCTTTCAGTAAAGTGGCAGAGTACGAAAATCAACATACATCAATCAGTAACTTTCTTACATACCAGAGATAAATAAGCAAAGAAAGAAATAAGGGAATCAATTCCATTTACCATAGCCTCAAAAAAATAGAATGCATTGGAAAAAAATAGAATGCATTGGAAGTAAAAGACCTGTGCTATGAAGACTGCAGAACACTGCCAAAAGGATACTAGAAGGTGGAGAGACCTCTCATGCTTATGGATTGGTAAGATTAATATTGTGAAAATAACCATCCTACCAAAGGCAATATATAGACTCAGTGCAAATCCCAAAGTTGCAACACAAATTTAAAATTTAATCTCAAAATTCATATGGAAGCACAAAAGGCCCTAATTAGTCAAAACAATACTGAGGAAAAGTAAACAGCTCCGGAGGTGACAAATTCACAGAAATCACAAATTCAATCTCAAAATTCATGTGGAAGCACAAAAGGCCCAAATTTGTCAAAAAAAATCTCGAGGAAGAGAAAACAACTCTGAAGGTGTCACCATATTGTGTTTCAAGCTATATTACGGAGACATAGTAATAAAAACAGAATGGCACTTACACAAAAACAGGTTCATTGATGATTGGATTAGAATGGAAGACCTAGTTATACACTCACTCACTTACAGCCACCTGAACATTTTACAAAGATGCCAAACATACACCCTAGTGAAAGGACAGCATTTTCAACAAATGATGCTGGGAAAATTGGACAACTAACTATCTGTAGAACAGTAAAAGTTGACTCTTGCCTCTCACCTTGCACAAAACTTAATTACATATGGACCTCAGTGTTTAAACCTAAATTTTAGAACCTTTAGAAGAAAGAGTGGGGAATCACTTGAGTTGATAGTCTTGGTAAAATTTTTCTGAACAAGCCCCCAATTGCAACCAACAGGTAGAATCTAATGAAACTAAAAAGCTTCTGTTTTGCAAAATAAGAAACAGACTTATATGATCTGAAGAGAAACCAGAGTACAGAGGTAAAGAAAGGGGGAAAGGAGAAGGGAGATACCTATTGAGCTTGTATAAATAGGCAAAAAATGTAATAAAAAGATAAGAAACAGAGGACCTACAGAATGGGAGAAAATCTTTGCTATGCAAAAAGTTGACAAAAGAATAATCTACATAGTATAAAAAAACTCAAAAATTAAATCCCAAGAAAGCTAACAACTTAATTAAAAATAGGTCCTAAAAGTCAAAAGAGACATTTCTTAAAAGAAATTCAAATGACAAAGAAACTGTTGTAAAAGTTCTCAATTTCATTAGTAATCAGGGAAACGAAAATTAAAGCTACTCTCTGAAATATCATTTTATCCCAGTCAGATTGGCTAAGATCAAGAACACAAACAATCATGAACATTAGTAAAGCTGTTAAGAAAAGGGCATGTTTTTTCATTGCTGGTGGGAGTTTAAATTTTTTATTATTTATTCAACTGTGCGCATGTGCATATGTATGCGCGCGCGCGCGCGCGTGTGTGTGTGTGTGTGTGTGTGTGTGTGTGTGTGTGTGTGTGTAGAACCACGGACGAATTCGCGAACCACCATGGACGCCTCCACCTCCTTCTGCCCAGGGATTCACAGGCTCCGCCCTACCAGGACCAGAAGCGTAGGCCGCCCCCGCTTCTGCCTTGCGTCTATACATGGGATCTGGGATCCGAACTCAGGACCTTCCGCCTGCAAGGCGGAGGCTTAACCCCTGAGCCACCTCTCTAGCCCTGCTGGTGGGAGTTTAAACTGGTACAGCCACTAAGGAAATTCCTCAGAAAGTTAAAAATGGAACCATCATTTGACCCATGTATTCCACATCTGGGAAGTCCCAAAAGACTATATTCTTTCTATATCTTAACTACAGAGAATCTTGCACATCCATGATCACTGTAGCTCTATTCACAGTAATAAGGAAATGGAATCAGTCTATGTGCTCATCAATGGAGAAGTGGATAATAATCATGTGTCACATGCTCAATGGGATAAGTCTCAATCATTGAGAAAGATGATATAGAATTTGCTGGTCAATTAATGGAACTGGAAAATATAATACTAAGCAAGGTTTTTCAGACATTGGAAGATAAATGTTTCATATTCACTTTTGTATGCAGCTGCTAGCACTGAACTTCTTATTGACTGTACTTGATTTGGAATTTCTGCTATAGACAGAAAAATTAAAAGGTACCAATGAGTGGAAGAAGGAGAGAGAGGTTTAGAGCAAAGACCTTGAAAGATGTGATGTATGATACTAGGGCAAGGGTAGAAATAATGGGGAAAATGTTTAGAGGGGTAAGTGAGTGGAAGGAGTATGGGAGGTGCTGAGGAAGTAACAAAAAAAACTAGGAATGTTGAATGTAATCATATAGAAATATCCTATATCATTAATACATTTTTACACATTTTAGTGTAAATTTATATTTTAAGAAAAAGAACAGACATTCCCTGTACAAGGGAGCACAGAGAAAGACAAGGTACAACAAAAAATGCCCTTGAAATGTGTCAATTAGATCCCAGAGGTAATTAAACAACATTAGAAGTCACAGGTCTGTGATACTTCCTGATAAGTTGTTGGTCAAAGAGGTTTTTTAGGATCTCTTTTTAACACTGCACTTTGTTTCCCCCTGAAACTGTCAACAAGATCCTATTACTGAAGATGCAATGCACACAGACAAAAATGCCAGCTGGACTTGGCCTGGAAGCTGACTTTTTCCTGAATAACTTTCTTTTTTCCATGAAGTACTGTACAAGTTAATGGAAGAGAAAAGCAATTACAAGTATCTTTCAATATGTCAGTCTGCTGGTTGAAATTACAATCACCATGGCAAGAGATGATAACCAGTGTGATAGTGTCTTGAATTTCAAGAAGGAAAAGAACAGTTCCCTGATTCAATTTAAGGTTTGTCCTCTATGATATGCCCTCCAACAATGCTCCACCACACAATGATGCAATATTCCCATATACTTACACCAGCAAAGATTTCAAACACAAAAGGCTGTAGGACACAACTTACTTACAGATCATGACATTATGACATTTTGCACACAGGTTTATAGAATATGATGCAAATCTCATTCAGTTCAACTTTAAAAGTCCTCATAGACAGTAACAGTCTCAACAGTATAAAACTCTAAAGTGCAAAACCTTTTTTGAAACTCAAGGCAGTCTCTTAATTATAACTACCTGAAGAATAAAAATAAAAGTTACCCTTTTTGCCCAGGAAGCATACCAGGGCAGACCTGCTGCTCCTCAGGAAAGAACACACCCCAGGCCCAGGTCACCCGTTCATCCCAGCTTGTTGCTTTAGCCAACCAGAGCAGCAGCCAGTCTGCTTTGGCTCTGGGGAAGACTTCTTAGGCCCCTGGTCCCAGGAGATCTGTGGGACAAATAGACACAAGGACCTTTTTGTCCCAGAGGTGTACCAGGGCAGACTCCCTGCTCCTGAGAATTCAAAAGAGCCCAAAGAAAATCCAAGCAAAGTTCTAGGGGACAAATTCCATATATCTGAAGTCGTATAAATCATCCTATCACATGGGAGTGATTCTTCACATCCACCTCAAAGATAAGTAAACCCTTTTTATTATCTTGTTCCTTTCAATTATTAGTCACTATAATTTAACTTTTCCATATAGCTACCCCAAAATGCATACAACTTCAGGGACTATACCACTCATTCTCACATATCACCAATGAAGTAAACTGAAAAAGTGCACTACCATACTAATCTTCACTCTCTGTCTATTAAACCTGAATTAATTGATGTACTAACAGTCTAATAGCCTCATATAGGAAACAACACCAATACCAGACGAGCATACCTAACTTCAAGGCAAACACTAGTAATAACTGCTCAAGAATAGTAATAACAACTAATTCAATTCAGTCAAAAACACACAGAAATTGAAAACCTTAAGGGATAAAACGACAATGCCCAGCTCATAGCGCAAATCCATGAGGAACAAAAACCAAGACAACAAATCTCCCATTGAAAGAATTAACCCCATAATGATATATTCCAACCAGAAAAAAACTCACAGAAAATGGCCAAGAAAGCCATACCCAAGATAATGATTCACCATGATCAATACTATGAAAGAGGAAAACCAGGAGAAGTTAAATAACCATTTCAACCATTTTGAACAGGAACACAACAGGCACTTGGAAGAGATGAGAAAAACAGTTGAAGAAACAAAAATAGGCATAGAGCAGTTAAAACAATCTCAAGCAGAGTTTAAAACTGAGCAAAAAGACAAATTATCTTCAACCCAGAACTGAACAGAGAGTCTTAGCAGCAGAACTAACAAAGCAGAAAATAGAGTATCTTGAAAATAAAGTGGGTGAACTAACTAGCTCAATGGAAAAAGTTGTTAAAGCCAAAAAGATACTTCAGAGGAATATTCAAGAATAGTCAAAACACTCCACATACAAAACAAAGAAAAGGTGCTGAGAGCTTCAAGGGAAAAAGAAGTCACTTTTAAAGATAAACCTATTAAAATAACAAATGATTTTTTCAATAGACACAGTAAAAACATGAAGAGCTTGGAGAGATGTACTTCAAGTATTGAATGAGAAAAAATGTCAACCCCGGCTGATATATCTGGAGGGTGAAAGAAAAATTTTCCAGCACAAAGACAACGTGAAGGCTTACATGTCTACCAAATCAGGCCTTCAAAAAATGCTAGAGAAGATGCTCAAGATTGAAGAAAAGAACAAGCATATCCAGGAGGACAGAAGGAAAGAATAATACCACCAAAACCTAAAAACCAAATAATAAATTTAAAAAAGACACTAAACATAAAAAAATCAGGAATTAAAAGTAATTTCTCAATTATAACACTAAATGTCAATGGAATTAACTTACTAATCAAAAGACACATATTACAAACATGGATAAGAAATCACAACACATCCATCTGGTGTGTTCAGGAAACACATCTCACCACAAAAGATAGGCATAGTATAAAAGTAAAAGGCTGGTCAAAAATTCTGCAAGCTAATGGAACCAGGAAACAGGCAGGGTAGCTATTATGCTGTCAGACAAAGTGAATTTCAAACAAAAAAATCATAAGAGACACATAAGGATACTACATTTTAGTCACAGGAACAATATACCAGGAAGACTTCACAATACTGAACATATATGCACCTAATATGGGCTCTTCCACATTCATTAAGCAAACCCTACAGCATCTAAAGCAAGAAATCAAACCCAAAATGATAATATTGGGGATTTCAATACTGCCCTTTAAACGTGGGATAGATCAACAGGTCAAAAAGTTGATAGACCTACTCCGACTTTGTGCGCCCCACGGCGCTTCGCTTCCAGTCCACCATCTCCAGGTGAGTCCGCCCAGCCCCCCAAGTCACCCCCTGTCCCAGCGGCACCCAAGCTGCCTCCGGTTTTAGCCTGGGCCTCGCCCTGGGACCCCAGCCTTCTTTCTCCCTCCTGCCGGCCTGTCCTCCCAAATGGACAGAACTTGCTCACATTCCTCCATCCCTGGAGCTTGGGTGGGACACTAAGCCAAGTCCCAGGTCCCAGGTGAAGAATTCTGCCATCAACATCAGCCCCTCTGCCTCTCTGGCTCAAAGGGAACCAACATACGTGGTCTACAGAAGACACACTGCTACTCAGAATTCAATAGAGTCCAAAGAAAACTCAAGCAAAGTTCTAAGGGTCAAAGGCCACATATCTGAAAACCCCTACAATCATCCTATCACATGGGAGAGATTCTTCACATCCAGCCCAAAGATAAGTAAACCTCCTATTTTTCACCTTACTGTTCCTTTCTAATATTAATCACTGTAGATTAACTTTTCCATACAGCCACCCCAAAAACATATACAACTACAGGGAGTACATCACTCACTCCCATATATCACCAAGATACTACATCATAAAAGTGCACTACCATACTAATATTCACTCCCTGTCTACTTAACCTGACTTAACTGATGTACTAACAGCCTAACAGCCTCAACTAGGAAATAACAATAACAAAAGATAAACATACCCAACCCCAAGGCAAGCACTAGTAATAACTGCCCAAGTGTAATAATAACAACTAAATCAGTTCAGTCAAAAACACATAGAAACTGAAAGGCCCTGGAAGACAAAACAACAATGCACAAGTCAAAGTGCAGATACATGAGAAACAAAACCCAAGAAGATCAATCTCCCACTGAAAGAGTTAACACCTTAATGATGGATTCCAACAAAAAAAATTCACTGAAAACAGCCAAGAAAGCCAGACCCAAGACAACAACTTTCAAAGTATGATCATTACCATGTTTAATACTATGAAAGAGGAAATCCGGGAGGAGTTAAACAACTGCATCAACCACTTTCAACAGGAACACACAGGCACTTGGAGGAGGTGAGAAAAACAGTTCAAGAAACAAAAATAGGCATAGAGCAGTTAAAACAGTCTCAGGCAGAGTTTAAAATTGAACTAAAAGACAAGTTATCTTCAACACAAAACTCAGCAGAGAGTCTTACCAGCAGAACAAATGAAGCAGAAAATAAAATTTCAGATCTTGAAGACAAAGTGGGAAAATTAACCAGCTCAATGGAAGAGATTGTTAAAGCCAAAAAGATACTTGAGAGGAACATTCAAGAGTTATGGGATACCCTGAAGAAGCCAAACATGCGTATTCATGGAATACCAGAGCAAGAATCCCAAAATACCACACCTGAGGAAATATTTCAATTCATCATAAATGAAAACTTCTCACAACTAAAGAATGAGAGGCCCATCCAAATACAAGAGGCATTTTGCACTCCAAACAGTTATGACCAAAATAGAAAATCGCCACAGAAAATAATAGTCAAAACACTCCACATTCAAGACAAAGAAAAGGTGCTGAGAGCTTCAAGAGAAAAAAAGCAAGTCACTTTTAAAGGTAAACCTATTAGAATAACAAATGACTACTCAATGGAAACAGGAAAAGCAAGAAGAGCTTGGAGAGACATACTTCAAGTATTAAATGAGCAAAATGCCAACCCAGACTGATATACCCGGCAAAACTATCTGTCATGATTGAGGGAGAAAAAAAAATTTTCCAGCACAAAGACAACAAGGGATACATGTCTACCAAACCAGGCCTTCAAAAAATACTAGAAATGATACGCAAACTTGAAGAAAAGAATAAGCGTATCCAGGAGGACAGAAGGGAAGTATAATACCCCCAAAACATAAATGTTAAACAATAAGCTTACAAAATTCACTAAACATAAAAAATGTCCAGAATTAAAAATAATTTTTCCATTACAACATTAAATGTCAATGATATTAACCCACTGATTAAGATTACAAACTTCCTGCTGCCTTCAGGAAACCCATCTCACCACAAAAGATAGGCACACTCTAAAAATAAAAGGCTGGTCAACAATTCTACAAGCAAATGGAAGCAGAAAACAGGCAGGGGTAACCATTATGCTATCAGACAAAGTGGACTTCAAACCAAAGAAAATTATAAGAGACACGGATGGATACTACATTTTAGTCACAGGTACAATTCACCAGGAAGACTTCACAATACTGAACATATATGCACCCAATATGGGCCCCTCCACATTCACTAAGAAAACCCTACAGTATCTAAAGCAAGAAATCAACCCCCAAACGATAATTCTTGGGGACTTCAACACCGCCCTCTCAACATGGGACAGATCAACAGGTCAAAAGCTTAACAGAGACACTTTGGAACTTAATCAAACTCTTAAAGAAGTGGACCTTAGGGGTCTCTATCGAACTTTTCTTTAATGCACCAAAGAATACACATTTTTCTCAGCAGCACACAGAACTTTCTCCAAAATAGATCACATATTGGGCCACAAAACGTATCTGCACATATATAGGAAAGTTGAAATTCTAGCCTGTGCCCTAAAGCTGGCCTAAAGCTTGACATCCATAACACAACAAACGACAGAAAATACACTAACTAACTCCTGGAAACTTAATACTATGATGCTGAAGGAGAACTGGATTCAGGAAGAAATTAAAAAGGAAATTCATTAACTAAAAGTGAATGATAATGAAAATACAACTTACCAAAATCTCTGGGACACAATGAAAGCTGTCCTAAGAGGTAAGTTCATAGCTCTTAATCCTACATCAAAAAAAAATGGGAACATCAGAAATAAATAACTTAACAATGCAGCTTAAAGCTTTAGGGAAACTAGAGAAATCTGATCCCAAATTTAGTAGAAGAGAGGAGATTAGCAAAAAAGGGGAGAAACAATAGAAATCAAGATTTGGAAAATGATAGAGAAAATCAACCAGTCAAAAAGCTGGTTCTTGGGCTGGAGAGATGGCTCAGGGGTTAAGCCTCCGCTTTGCAGGCAGAAGGTCCTAAGTTCGGTTCCCAGATCCCACATATAGACGCCAGGCGGAAGCGGGGGCAGCCTGCGCTTCTGGTCCTGGTAGGGTGGAGCCTGTGACCCGGGGGCAGAAGGATGTGGAGGCGTCCATGGTGGTTCGCGAATTCGTCCGTGGTTCTACACACACACAGACACACACACGCACACACACGCACACGCACACACATACACACTCAAATGGGGACAGTTGAATAAAAAAAAAAAAAATCCCAATCAACAAAAAGCTGGTTCTTAGAAAAAATCAATAAGATTGATACAACCCTAGCTAACTTAACCAAAAGCAAGAGAGAGAAAACCCAAATTAAGAAAATTAGAAATGAAAATGGAGTTATCACTACTGATACCCAAGGAATCCAGAGAATTATAACATTACATTTCAAAAACTTATACTCTGTGAAATTTAACAACACAAAAGAAATGGATGAATTCCTAAGTAAACACAACCTACCTAAATTGAAACAGGAAGTTGTGAATTACTTAAATAGTCCTATAACATATGAGGAAATTGAGGAAATAATCTCGAATCTTCCCACCAAAAAATGTCCAGGACCAGATGGATTCAGCACAGAGTTCTAACAGACATTTAAGGAGCTAATAACACCAACACTCCTTAAATTGTTCCATCAAATAGCAAAGGAAGGAACACTACCAAATTCCTTCTATGAAGCTAATATCGTTTTAATTCCAAAACCTAATAAAGATACACTTGAAAAAGAAAACTATAGGCCAATCTCTCTGATGAACACAGATGTAAAGATTCTCAACAAAGTCTTAGCAAATCAGATTCAAAAACATATCAAAAAGATCATTTGCGAGGACCAAGTAGGCTTCATCCCCGGCACACAAGGTTGGTTCAACATATGCAAATCAATAAATGTAATTCATCATATAAACCAGTCCAAAGCCCAAGACCACATGATACTCTCGATAGATGCAGAGAAAGCTTTTGACAAGATCCAACAGTCTTTTATGATCAAAACGCTAGAGACAGTAGGAATGGAAGGAACCTTTGTCAATATGGTAAAAGCAGTATACAACAAGAACACAGCAAGGATTATACTCAATGGAGAAAAAATCAAAGCATTCCCACTTCGATCAGGAACTAGACAAGGTTGTCCACTCTCACCACTTCTATTCCATATTGTACTTGAAGTCTTAGCTGAAGTAATAAGACAAGAAAGGGACATAAAAGGATTCAAATCGGCAAGGAAGAAGTCAAGCTTGCAGATGACATGATCTTATACCTGAGTGATCCCAAAAACTCCACCAGGAAGCTCCTGGAACTAATACAGAAGTTCAGCAGGGTGGCAGGATACAAAATAAATGTACAAAAATCAATGGTTTTCCTATATGCCCAGAATGAAAGAAGTGAAAAAGCCTTGAGAGAAACCATACCATTTACTATAGCCCCTAAAAAATGAAATACCTTGGTATAAACCTAACCAAGGAGGTAAAAGACCTTTACAATGAAAACTTTAAAACCCTAAAGAAAGAAATTGCAGAAGACACCAGAAGGTGGAAAGAACTCCCATCTTCCTGGATTGGCAGAATCAACATTGTAAAAATGACCATCCTACCAAAGGCAATATACAAATTCGGTGCTATACCAATTAAAATTCCAAAGCAGTTCTTTAAAGAAGTTGACCAAACAATCTCAAAATTCATATGGAGGCACAAAAGACCCAGGATAGCAAAGACAATCCTGAGTAACAAAAACACTACTGGAGGTATCATCATATCAAACCTTAGTCTATATTACAAACCCATAGTTATAAAAACAGCCTGGTACTGGCTCCAAAATAGACACACAGATCAGTGGATAAGGATTGAAGACCCAGATATAAGCCCACAAAATTACAGCCATTTGGTCTTTGACAAAGGGGTCCAAGAAATTCAATGGTGCTGGCAAAACTGGATCTCCACATGCAGAAGATTAAAACTGGACGCATACTTGTCACCATGTACAAGACTTAATTCCAAATGGATCAAGGACCTTGATATAAGGCCAAAGACTATAAAAACCATAGGTGAAAGGGTTGGGAACTCCCTTGAGTTGATTGGGCTAGGCCAACAGTTCCTAAAAAGACATCCAATAGCACAGTCACTGCTTCCAACTCTCAACAGTTGGGATCTTGTGAAATTAAAGAGCTTCTGTTCAGATAATGAGATTGTAACTTGAGCACAAAGGCAACCCACAGAATGGGAGAAAATCTTCACTAACCACATATCTGATAGAGCTCTATTATCCAGAGTGCACAAAGAACTTAGAAAACTAAACACCAAGGAAATTAATGGCCCAATGAAAAAATGGGCCCTGGAGCTTAAAAGAAATTTTACCAGGGATGATATTAAAATGTCTAAGAAATATCATAAAAAATGCTCCACTTCCTTAGCCATCAGGGAAATGCAAATCAAAACTTCCCTGAGATATCACCCCGGTCAGGATGGCAAAAATCCACAATTGAAACAACACCAAATGCTGGAGAGGATGTGGAGAGAGGGGAACTCTCCTACATTGCTGGTGGAAATGAAGGCTCATACAGCCACTCTGGTGAGCCGTCTGGAGATTCTTAAAGAAATAAAAGATTGAAATGCCATATGATCCTGTGATTCCACTTTTGGGAATAACCCTCCATACAGCAAAAATTCACCTCGATAGCACAAGTATGATGATGTTCATAGCAGCACGGTTTTACAATAGCAAAGTCACGGAATCAACCCATATGTCCAACAATTGATGAGTGGATAAGGAAACTGTGGTACATCTATACAATGGAGTACTACTCAGCCATCAAAAATGATGAAGTACTGGAATTTGCCGGGAAATGGATGTTATTAGAAACAATTATATTAAGTGAAGTATCCCAGACCCAGAGAATTTAGCGCCATATGTACTCCCTGATAGGTGGCTCCTAGTACCAAACCCACCCAGCCCACCTAGAGACACTCAAGGATAAATCTCTATAATACCTACAGTAATTGCAAGGATTATGAACAGGAGGGATGAGGTAGGAGGGCCACACCAGAAACAAAGAGAGAGAGGACCATGTTACAGCAGAGCAAATAGGTCACCATCAAGGACTGCAAGTAAGTAATGAGACATCTGGTTAAGTTCACAGACTTTCCTTCCTGATCATTTGCAACTGATGGTGTATGATCTTACCAGAATGGGAGGGCATCTAGTCTGGCAGATAGAAAGTAACCATTTTGCAAATGAGTGATTGACCCCTCCCTCAATGAGGTTTCCTACTTTCATTACATCTATCTTTGAATATACTCTTATAACAAGACTCTAGTTTAACAGCTTTTTACCTCTGCCAGGGGGCAATATCCAATACCCATCAGGATGGAACCAAGGGCATTGCAGGAGCAGCAAAACTGCAAAAGAAAATAAACAAACCATAATCCAGAACTTCAGAGACTCTATATCAACCACCTAGAACAAGGCCAGCCTAATCTCTCCCCATCCTGAAGCTCAGGGAAATTTGTGGAAGAGTGGGTGGTAAGATTGTAAAAGCACAAGGATGGGAGGAGAAATGATATGCACGATACTCCACACAAGTTAGGGCTGAAGCAATCATAATTGGACTTTGCCCGCCCTGCGCAATGTCCAACACACTATTGATCTCACAAAGTCTAGTATTTGGTAAAGGCACCGAAACCCTGGAGGCAAGGGATTGACAGCCACAGTAGTATTCCTATGCTTAAGGTGAACAGAGGAAAGGGTTCAGGGAAATGCCACTGGGTCCTTGTACGTCATCGGAGAGGAGGACCCAAAGGAGAGTTTGGCATGCACATTAAAGGATTCTCCGGGAATTGGGGGGGGGACTAGGGGATGGAGAGTGAGGTGTGAGGAGAGGGGTAGCAGGGTGGTCGGGGGGAGGAGAAAGGAGGGAGGGAACTGGTATACCTATTAAGTTTGTACGAGCAGAAATAATAAAAAATGTTAAAAAAATATTGTTATGTTGTGGACGTCAGGCAGAAAATACACTAACTCCTGGAAACTAAACACTATGATGCTAAATGAGAACTGGGTTCAGGAAGATATCATAAAGGACATTCTAGATTTCCTAGAAGAGAAAGATAATGAAAATACAACTTATCAAAATCTCTGGGACACAATGAAAGCCACCCTAAGAGGTAAGTATGTAGCCTTTAATGTCTACATCAAAAAAAAAAAATGGAAACATCACAAATAACTTATCAATGCAGCTTAACACTTTAGAAACACTAGAGCAATCTAATACCAAAAGTAGTAGAAGAGAGGAGACTAGAAAAATCAGGAGAGAAATATCTGAAACTGAGATAAGGAAACAATACAGAGGATCAACTAGTCAAAAAGCTTGTTCTCTGAAAAAATCAATAAGATTGATATACCTTTAGTTAAATTAACCAAAAATGAGAGAGCGGAAACCCAAATTAACAAAATTAGAAATGAAAATGGAGTTATCTCTACTAATACCCAAGAAATTCAGAGAATTATAAGGTCATATTTCAAACACTTATACTCTGTGAAATTTGACAACACAAAAGAGATGGATGAATTCCTAAGTAAGCGCAACTTACCTATATTGAATCAGGAAGTTTTGAATTATTTCCATAGTTTTATAACATATAAGGAAATCGATGAAGTACTCTCCAATCTTCCCACCAAAAAATGTCCTGGACCAGATGGATTCAGCATAGAATTCTACTAGACATTTAAGGAAAAACTATCACCAATACTCCTTAAACTGTTCCATCAAATAGCAAAGGAAGGAACACTGCCAAATTCTTTTTATGAAGCTAATATCATATTAATCCCAAAATCTAATAAAGATCCACTTAAAAAGAAAAATATAAGCCAATCTCTTTGATGAACACAGATGCAAAGATTCTCAACAAAAATATAGCAAATCAGAATAAAAAATATATCAAAACATAAATCAATAATAAGAGCTATATACAACACGCCAATAGCAAGAATTCTACTCAATGGGGAAAAACTTTCCAATGTAAACTTTAAAACCTCCCAGAAAGAAATGACAGAAGACACAAGAAGGTGGAAAGACCTTCTCTGATCCTGGATCGGCACAATCAACATAATAAAAATGACCATCCTATCAAATGCAGTATATAGATTCAATGCTATACCAATCAAAATCCCAAAGCAATTCTTTAAAGAAGTTGACCAAACAATCTCAAAATTCATATGGAAGCACAAAAGAGCCAGGATAACAAAAACAATCCTGAGTAATAAAAACACTGCTATATCACCATACCAAACTTTAATCTATACTACAAATCCATAGTAATAAAAACAATCTGTTACTGGCTCCAAATAGACACATAAATCAATAGATAAGGGTTGAAGACCCAGACATAAGCCCACACAATTATAGCCATTTGATCTTTGACAAAGGTACCCAAAAAACTTCAATGGAAAAAGAACAGCATTTTCAACAAATGGGGCTGGCAAAACTAGATGTCCACATGCAGAAGATTAAAACTGGACTTGTACTTGTCACCATGAACAAAAATCAATTCCAAATGGATCAATGACCTCAGTATTAGGCTAGAGATTATAAAAACCCTAATTGAAAGGGTAGAGAACTCCCTTGAGCTGATTGGACTATGCCAACAGTTCCTAAACAGAAATCCAATAGCTCAGTCACTAGGACCAACATTCAACAAATGGGATCTTATGAAATTAAATAACTTCTTTTCAGATGAGGAGATTGTAAACTGAGCAAAAAGGCAAACCATAGAATGAGACAAAAATCTTCATTAACCACATATCTGATAGAACTCAATTATCCAGAGTGCACAAACAACTTTGAAAACTAAACACCAAGGAAATAAATGGCCCAATTAAAGAATGGCCTGGGAACTCAAAAGAAACTTTTCCAGGGATAAAATTGAAATTTCTAACAAATATCTTAAAAAATAGTCTGTATCCTTAGTTATTAGGGAAATGCAAATCAAAACGTCCCTGAGATATCATCTCACCCCAGTCAGGATTGCAAAAACCCACAATACAAACACCACCAAATTCTGGAGAGGATGTGGAAAGAAGCGAACTCTCCTACATTGCTGGTGGGAATGCAGGCTTATACAACCACTCTAGCAATCAGTCTGGCAATTTTTAAAAATTTAAAGATTGAAATGCCATGACCTTGCTATTCTACTTCTGGGAATAATCCTCCATAAAGCAAAAATTTACCTTAATGACAAGAGCATAACCATGTTTATAGCAGCACTATTTACATTAGCAAAGTCATGGAATCAACCCAAATGCCCAGCCTTTGAGGAGTGGATAAGGAAAATGTGGTACATTTACACAATGGAATAAAACTCAGCTATCAAAAAAGATGAATTAATGAAATTTGCCGGGAATGGATGGAATTAGAAACAATATGAGTGAAGTATCCCAGAGACAGAAAATTAAGCACCATGTATACTCCCTAATAGGTGGATCTAGTGACATATTCAAAGACAAATCTCTGTAATACCTACAGTAATTGGAAAGATTATAACATAAGGAAGAGGAAGAAGCCCCCACCCCAGAAATAAGGAGATAGGGGATCACGCTACAGTATAGAAAATAGGTCACCATCAAGTATTGCAAGTTAAGTAGTGAGACATCTGGTGAAGCTTACTCTCACTTTCCTTCCTGGGTACTTGCGACTGAGGGGCTTTGATCTCACCAGTTAGGGAGGGTATAGAGTCTGGCAGATAGATGGTAATCATCCTGCAAATGAGAGACTGACCCCCCCTGCAGTCTCCTACTCCTATTTAATCTTCTTTTGACTCTCTTATACTAAGACTCCATTTAAACAGCCTTTTATCTCTGGTTAGGAGGTGACCTCCAATACCAATCAGGATGGAGCCAAGGGCAGTACAGGAACAACAAAACTGAAAACAACAAACCATAACATAAGAAAACAACAAACCATAACATAAGAGACCCTACATTAATCACCTAAAACTCAGGGAAATTTGTAGAAGAGGGGACGGTAAAATCTTAAGAGCCTAAAGATGGGGAGGAACAATGATATGCAAGATACTCCACACAAGTTAGGGCCACAGTAGCCATAATCGGACTTTGCATGACCTGCACAATGACTGACACATCAGCAACCCCCAAAGTCTAACATGGATCACAGGTGGTAGGATCCTTAGAGGTAAGGGATTTATAGTCATAATAGTGTTCTCATAGTAAAGGGGAGCCTGAGAAAGGGCTCTGGGCAATGCCACTAAGTGCTCACGAGAGTGGAGGACACAGAGAGAAGTTTGATCTTCACACTAAAGGATGCTCCAGAGATTGGGAGGGGGAAGAGGGAAGTACTGGGAGAAAGAGAGAGAGGGGATAAAAGGGGGAGGGTGCAAGGGGGACTGGGGAGAGGTGGAGGGAGGGAGGAGACTGGGATACCTATTATAATAGCTTGTATGATTGGGAAAAAAATAAAAAATATAAAAAATAAATAACTAAAAATAAAAGTGATATACTTCTGATATATAACAGCACAGAATAAAGAGTTACTTTCTGAAAGAGAGGGAGGGAACATGCCCATGAAACATTGGTCCATAATCAGACTGAAAACAAGCATTGCAACCTCTAAATCCTATAGCTCCAAGTCCAGTATTTGATATGCTTATTAAAATCATCTAGGTCAAAAATGTTTTCTTTCTTCTCTTTGAGATCAGATTTTTGAATTGGCCACTTGTATGACATATAGCCCTCTAAGGTAGATGCTTCATACTATTTCTGGCATTTTGAAAATATCTCAAAGGCAATACAGACTTCAACTCCATATAGCAAAATGCCCATGCAGGGCCTCCTCACAGTTCTGTGATCCTGTTATACACAGATTGGCTTCTGTGAAACCAGAGGAAGGAACCCATATTTTAATGTCTCCAAAATTAATAGCATGTGAACAACTCTACCAAGTTCTGTTCTAGATTGGAGTTGGAGACTGGCCCACTTGCATCATAACTGGCTCAGCTTCTTTGTGCTTATGTTGGGGATAATCTCCCTTTGGACAGTTGCTTTAAAAGGCAAAAGAGACAGTTTCTGACCTTTGGTTCTGTCCTTTTAAAAGAATGCTCTTGCCTTCAAGATGGGATCTTTTCTATTCTTCTAATGAACAGCAGGCCTCTGTTCATAATGGGACTAATCCAACCCATGACAGGCATTTTGCTGTCTGCATTCTCCTTGTTCAACACTCTGTTTGCCCACACATTGTTCCTCATTATACTTTACAGTTTTTATGTTCTACAGAATTGGTTGCTCTTTTTCTGGTGGGTAAATATAATTCGCCTTTGGCATGTGTGCACGTGCGTGCATGCGTGCGTGTGAGTGTGTGTGTGTGTGTGTGTGTGTGTGTGTGTAGGCAGACATATTTGTTAGGAGAATCACCTGGGCAAGAACCTCTATTTCTGGAAAAAGACACATGAGCAAAACAGGAAAACTCATGTTGAGGTTTCTCAAGGCTCTGAGTTTCAAACATATCAAAGAAGAATGTATTCAAAGATATAAGACATTAGGATTGACAGCACAGCTATTATTTGCCAAACAATAATAACAATGCTATTCTATAAATGGCTTATTTCAGTGTTTTGTAATTTTATTATTATGTTGTTTCCTGGAGATTCTCACCCCATCATTGCAGAAGTCATTTTGTTGTCCATTAAAAACAAGTCCTTGCTATGAAGTTCAGGCTGGACTTGCATTCATGATCCGCCAACCTCCACCTCCTGAGTCTTGGGATTCCAAGTCTGCAGCAGTACACCTGGAATATAAGTCCTTGTTTTGAACTTATAAATATGTAATTTGCTGGTAAAAGGTTTGAATTAAAAGAATGCTATTGAGAAATAATAAGATCATGTTTATAAAGCTTTATCTGATAATGCCATTGTGGCTGTAATTTTCCAAGTAGATTACTTTGTGCAGAAAAAACACATATGGTATAGAGGAAAAGTTAAAAGGCATTATTGTAAAGTTTTATCATTGAGCATCTACACAACAAAAACATTGGTGCACTGGAAAAATTAATTTTTTTCAAAATTGCTTACAACATAATAAGTTTATATATGGGGTTTTTGTATATTTTACATTGGTTGGTTTATTTCCCTGTTTGCCTTCACCACTATAGTCACCCTTTTGCCCTTAGTATTTCAATTCTGCTTTGTTCTATTCCTTCCCCATCCTCTACCTTAAAACTTTTTTTCTAATTTCAGAGGCTCCTTTCTTGTTTCCTATCCTTTATTAATATTACTCTCACTTGGATATGCATACTTAAAAGTTAGAAGCTAGGATGGACATATGAGAAAGAACATATGGTATTTGTGATTCTGAGTCAAGGGTGCTTAACTTTAAATAATGTTTTCCATCTTATCTACTTCCTTTTTTCTTTCTATTTTTATTTTTTAGTGTTATATACATAGGTTATATTTTAAACATTATTTAAGACCTAAAACATTATGGCATTTCTTTCTTAATGGATACATAAATATTTTGATTTTCATATCTCTTCTCTATTTTTATTGCTTTCTATGAAAATGAGCACAGGTTCTTTTACAATATTACACAAAAATAATTTCACTGCATTTTTATACAGACATGTTTTTGATACATTCAGTTGCATTAACAGAATCTTTTTACTTATTATAATTCCTTCCTGTATCCTTAAGGTAGGGTATTTAAGACTAATCAGAGATGCTGATTAGGATAGGTCATAGATAGTCTTTGTTCTTTTACAGAATTTATTTCACTATTTCCAATTTTACCTTAATATTTTATAGTTTATTACAGACATCATTAAAAAGTGATACTACAATAAAGAGAATGCAAGATATTTTAATAGTATTTTTCTACTTTCCTTTAGAAGCCTAGATTTTTAAGAAAAACATATAGACTATTGTAGGTTATATGAAAAGATTGAATATTCCCATACATTCTATATTATTTCTAAGATTTTACTCATTTGAATAAACACAGCTCTAGCATTTACATTTTCAAGGGTACATTTCCTTTTTAATTCAGCCAGAAGAAAATCTAAAGCTAGTCTACTTATAAAACAATATTACTAATAGAACTCTTCAGACTCAGATGAAATTTTCTCTATAAAGCTTCTTTCAAATTACAGAATCCCTATTGGGGGATAGAAATAATCTCAGGCCCCAACAACACATAAGATCTATAAGTTGCAATATAAATCACCATAGCAGTAAGTTACCACCAGTGTAATAGTGGCATGAGTATCAAGGAAACCACCAACAGCTTTCTGATTGAACTCAAGATCTGCTTGTCAGAATGATACCCAATCCTGTTACTGTAAACCAGAACAACAACCTAAAAAAGGGAAATAAATTAGCAAGGAAGACAGCCAATGAACCTATAGGTAGGAAGATAGTACATCAAACTGCTCTGTAAGTAGCTGTTAATATATCCAGAGATTGGAAGAACATTTAACATTCAGCCTAGAAATCTTCTTCTACAATAGAGGTAGATGACCTCAGTACCCTAAAGGATACAATTAGGATAATGAAAAGAGTAATGAAGTGGAAAACACTGTCCAGCCACAATGAAGAGTACCAGTCAGCAAAACTCACCCAGAGTCAGGCCAACCCACAGAATAGGGGGCAATGAGATCGTAGAAACTAGAGATGGAAAGGTTCACTGTTGGTCAAGACATGACACTCAAAGTAGGACTGGTGCAGGACTCACTACAGTGAGACGTGTCCTTCCCAGACCTGCATAATGATGGGCATACCGACTTCCCCTGTAGACTTCCCAGGAATTCAAGAAAAGTGAGAAGATACAGTGGGAACCTTTGGGTCTAAAGCTGGATGAGTGACATAGGTCATAGATAGTCTTTGTTCTTTTACAGAATTTATTTCACTATTTCTAATTTTACCTTAATATTTTATACTTAATTACAGACACCATTAAAAAGCAATACTACAATAAAGAGAATGCAAGATTATTTTAATAGTATTTTTCTACTTTCCTTTAGAAGCCTAGATTTTTAAGGAAAACAGACTATTGTAGGTTATATGAAAACATTGAATATTCCCATACATTTTACATTATTTCTAAGATTTTGCTCATTTGAATAAGCATAGTTCTAGCATTTACATTTTCAGGGGTACATATACCCCATCAGTGGGGTTGTCTGAAGAGAAACAACTCGATAAGCCACAGAAACCTGAACTCCCATAGGAGTCCATAGCCAGAGGGAATCAGGAAGTCTATAGAAGCATACAAGTAGGATGGTGGGAGGGAATGGAGCATATTGATGAAAGAAAGGTAGGGCATAGGAAGGAGGGGAATGGAGGGAAGTAAGGATGAGTATGCAATGTGTTTGTAGAAGTAGAAAAATGAAAAATTAATAAAAATAATTAAATAAATTGAAAAAATAAGAAAAAAAACCAACAAATCTAGGATCCCTGAATGTTTGTAAGAGATGTAGAAATGCATAAACCTCTGGTTCAGGAAATGTCATGGAAATAGTTTATCATTTAGTAGCTAATGCTGAAAATATAAGTTCTGGTAAAAAAAAAAAACTAAAATAATTTTTCAATTACTTGCCCCTTGGCAGAAATCTTGGTGCAAGAATCTAAAAACCATATTTATATTACTTTTTTCTACTTTTACTAGCATATTGAGTATTTTTTAATTAATTAATTATTAATTTATTTCTGCTCATACAAACTTAATAGGTACACCGGTCCCCTCCCTCCCTCCACCCCTCCCTAGACCCCCTAGTTCCTTCCCCCTTTTTCCCCTTCCTTTCCTCCCTCCTTCCCTATCTCCCAGTGCCTCTGCCCCCCCATCCCTGGAGCATCCTTTAATGTGTATGAGAAACTTTCCTCTGGGCCCTCCTCTCTGATGAGTTGTAAGAACTCAGTGGCATTTTCTAGAACTCTTTCTTGTGTTCTCCATAGTATAGGACCACTGTTGTGGCTGTTAATCCCTAGCCTTCTCAGGATCCTAGTGTCTTTAGTCCATGCTAGACTTTGAGGAGTCAATAAAGTGTTGGTCATTGCACAGGTCATGCAAATTCCTATTATGATTGTTTTGGACTTACCTTGTGTGGAGTATCTTGCATATCATTATTCCTCCCCATCCTTGTGCTCTTACAGTCTTACCACCCCCTCTTCTGCAAATTTCCCTGAGCTTCAGGATGGGGAGAGATTAGGCTGGCCTGGTTCCAGGTGGTTGATATAGAGTCTCTGATGTTCTGAATTATGTTTTGTTGATTTCTTTTCATTTTTGCTGTTCCTGCAATGCCCTTTGCTCCATCTTGATGGGTATTGGATGTAACCACCTGGCCAGAGATAAAAAGCAGTTAAAATAGAGTCTTATTATAAGAGCATATTCAAAGGTAGATGGAATAAAAGTAGGAGACTGTGGGGGAACGTCGGTCTCCCATTTGCACAATGGTTACTTTCTATCTGCAGACTATATGGCATATTGAGTATTAATCCCTGTTTCCCTCCCACTCTTTTCCCTCCCTTTCTCTCCCTTTCCTTCACCATTCTATCCCAGTCTTCCTACCTGTGTGCTTCTATGGACTTTAGGGATCCCTCTGCTTGTCTCCTCCTGTGTGGGTTCAGGCCTCTTTAGTGTAACAAGTTTTCTCTCTTCAGGCCATCCTATTGATATGTGCATTTCCCTTCACTCATACAGCTTTAGACCCAAAAGTTTCCACTGTAAGTTCCCATTCTATGGGTATAATAACAGCTGCCTACAGAGCAGTTTAATGTATTGTCTTCTTACCTACAGGTTTATTGTCTGTCTTCCCTATTAATCTATTTCCTTCCCTTTTTATGTTCTTGTTCTAGTTTACAGTAACAGGGATGTATCCCATTCCAACAAGCAGGTCTTGAGTCCAATCAGAAAGCTATTGAATGTCTCTCTTTGGTACTCATGTTACTATTCCACTGGTAGTCTCTGTGTTGCCAAGGTGATTTATATTGCAACTTACAGATCCCATGCTGTTGATGGTGCTTGTGGTTATTTCTCTCCCCCAGCATCTTCTACAGTGTTTCTTTGTACTGTGCAAGCTATCTAACAAGGAGAAAGTCCTCAGACCACAGCCCATGTGCTATGATCCATTTGTGTTGCATCTCCAGTAATAGGGTTTTATTAATAGTTTTTGGAGAGCAACCTTATAAAACAGAATCTAAAATGTCTAAAGCCAGATGATGACATTACAGACAAGTTTTTCAAGAGATAGCCTGGTGGGGGCCTATGATACAATGTATTCATAATGTGCTAGTGGGTATTTTTAGTAGGTTTTGAGTAGGGTGTACTAGTTATAACAATGACACTCCTCACAGGAAACAAGAACCGTCAAAGGCTTTCATACAAAGTGTACCTATATAAAAGCTGGGAGATAAATCCTTCTTTTCAGAGGGATCCCACTTCTCTCTGAATTTATCATGTAGGAAGATAATGCTTTCTTCAATTTCTGATTCTGTTAAGACATAAGAATAGGGGTCAAATTTCTACCATTTTTTTTGCCCAGTTGGTTAGGTTAGTTCAACTGTCCCTAAAAACAAATGTCTGAGAAAAACATGTTCACAAAGAATTTATAGACAATAGCCAGCATCTTGTTTTCTGATGTTCAGTTCCACGTTTTTACAAGTAATAAAAGTGGCAATGGCCTCCATTTTCCTTCTTCATCTAGTTAAAGTTTATTCAGATAGGTAGAGAGAATTGGGTTGAATGTAGACCATGTTCAACTTTTTTTTGTTAGATATGATCTGGAAGGTTGCTGGGGCACAGGCCTCATGGGGGAGGGGTGTCTGAGCCAGCTATATAGATATGAGGTCACAGTATTTAGGTTTCAAGGCCTTTGGCAGTGTTGATCAAGAGTTGCTTTTTTTTTTTTTTTTTTTTGCTATTCAGGACATTTTTACCCTTCATATGAAGTTCGAGATTGATTTTTCTAGTCTATGAAGTGTTGGGATTTTGATTGGGGTTGCGTTGAATCCATACATTGCCTTTGATAAGATAATAATTTTTACAATATTAATACTACCAGTACATGAGCATGGAAGATCTTTCCACTTTCTAGGATCTGCTTTAATTTTTCTCAGTAGTGCTTTATAGTTTTCATTGTATAGGTTTTATATTTCTTTGGTCAAATTTATTTTAAGCTACTTTATTTTGTTTATTTATCTTTGAAGCCATGATGAATGTAATTGATTCCCTCATTTCTTTCCAGTCTTATTTATTTGTGTTGCATCTAAAGGCTACTGATTTTTGAATGCTGATATTGTAGTCTGCCACTTCACTGAAATTGTTAGTTAATTCAAGTAGTTTCTTCGTGGGCTCATGTGTATCTCTCTAGTATAAAATCTTATCATCTGTAAATAGGGTTATCTTAACTTTTTCTTTTCCTATTTGTATCCCTATCATCTACCTCTCTTGTCTTTTTGCTTTGGCTAGAACCTCAAGAAGAATATTAAAGAGTAGAAATGAAAGTAGCCAGCCTTACATTATTCCAGACTTAATGGGAAATGCTTCAAGTTTTTCCCCATATAGAATGATGTATGCCTTCAACTTGTTGTATATAGCCTTTATTATTTTCAGATATGACCCCTCATGCCTGTTTTCTATGGAGCTTTGTTCATGAAAGAATATCATAACCCTTTTTAACATATAGCTTAAACCATCCTTGAATTTCTGGAATGATCCTGACTTGATCATGACATATGACCTTTGATATGATTTTGTATATAGTTTGCAAGCAATTTATTAAGGATTTTTGCATTTGTGTTCATTAGTGAGTTCGGCCTATAGTTTTCTTTTTGTGATATGTCTTTGTTTAGCTTTGGAATCATGTATACTTCCTTCATAAAAAGAGTCTGAGAGTTTGCCTTCTTTTCGTATTGGTTCATGAAATAATATTAGGAGTAGTGGTGATACTTCTTTTAAGAAAGTCTGATAAAATTCTTCATTGAATCCATCTGGTCCTGAACTTTTTTTACTTGAGACAGTTGTGATTGCAGTTTTTATTTCATCACTCATTACTGTTTTCAATTTAAATTATCTATTTCATCTTGAGACAATTTTAGTAAATCATTTGTTTGGAAATTCATACATTTCTTTTAAATTGTCTAAATTAGTAGAGTATACATTTATCTATATATATATATATACATTTATTAAACTGGATTTCTCTGGTATCTATCGTAATTTCTTCCTTTTCATTTTTGATTTTACCTATTTGAACATTCTCTCTTTTTGGTTATTGAGACTAAGGGTAAATTAATTTTGTTTATCTTTTCAAAAAACCAGCCATTCATTTGAATGTTTTTGGTTCCATTTAGCTGATTTCTGCATGTGTCATATGTCCTTTTTTTCTGTATACTGTTTTTAGGATTGATTTGTTCTTATTTTTCTAAAACTTTCAGTGTTAATATTAAGTTATTTATTTGTGATCATTCTATTTTTTGATGTAGATGTGTAGCACTATAAAATTTTCTCTCAGAACTACTCTTAATGTATCCTATAAATTTGATAGGTTATGTCTTCATTTGCATTGTACTCAAGGAGTTTTTAATCTCCTGTTTTATTTCTTCCTTTATATTATTTAGCATTCATGAGCATATGTGCTTTCTGTTACTTCTTTCGTTGTAGATTTATACTTTATTTCATGGCAGTCAGATATTACACAGGGTGCGATTTCAATTTTTCTATATTTGAAGAGGTTTGTTTCATGTCCTAACATATACATGGTCCATTTCTGAGAGTGTTTCATGGTCATCTGAGAATAATAAGTATTCTTTAGTATTCAGGTGAAATGTTCTATAAATATCTGTGAGGTCCATTTGATTTTTGGTTTCATTTAAGTACGGTCTGTCTGTCTCTCTTCTTTAGTTTTTGACACATTGAGCTATCTAATAGAGTGAATGGGGTACTGAAATCTACTATCACTACATTTAGGTTTAGTTCCATTGCTTCTCATAATATTTGTTTGATGAACCTGGCTATGCATGTATTTGGGACTGTAGCATCCTCTGGCTGGACTATTCTCTCAACAAGAAGTTAGTAATCAATTCTGTATCTTATGGTTTATTTTAGTTTGAAGTCTATTTTGTCTGATATTAGGATAGTGACTCCTGCTTGTTTCTTATTTCCATTTGCTTAAAGTACTATTGACCATCTTTCCACATGAGATAGCATCTATATTTCATCAGAGTTGTGCTTCTTGAAGGCAAAGTATTGATAGGTGATAATGTTTGATCCAAGACGTAAATTTGTTTCTCTTGATTGAGAAGTTCAGTCCATTAACATGTAAACTTATTACTGAAAGATGTTTAATATTTTCTGTCATTTTTGTGACTTTTTGTGGTATTTGCATTTGTATTCTTTCCTTTAGGTCTTGTACTGATATTATTTATCACCTGTAATATTTTTGATGTATTTATTCTTCTTTTCCATATTGAGTATTCCTTCTAACATTCTTTGTAATCTTTGCTTTGAAGCCTTATAGTTCTTGTTTGGCTTGTTTGACTCAGGGAATATTTTTCTTATGCCCTTTATTATAAGTGATAATTTCACTGGGTATAATGGTCTGGATTGGCTATTACTTTTGTTCATAACTTGTGACTTTTACAATTTACATTTAAAAGTCAGTTTGTATTTTGATGGTCTTGCCTTTTGTTTGTTAATCCTTTTGTATTGTACAACTTAAGGTAAGAACATGCAGTGGAATCCTTGGAGTCTAAAGCTGGATGAGTGAAGGGAAATGACTCTATCAGTGGGGCGGCCCAAAAAGAGGGAACTTGATATTATTACACAGAAGCCTAAATCCTCATAAGAGTGGGTAAGTCAGAGTGAATCCTGGGGTTCATAGATGCATAAAGGTAGGAGGATGGGAGGGAGTGGGAGGGATTGATGAAGGGAAGAGAGGGAATGGAAGAGAGAGGGAATGCAGGGAAGCAGGGATAAGTACTCAATATGCTTGTAAAAGTAGAAAAATAAAAAACAGTGAAAAAGAACAGTATCTTTAACAAATGATGCTTGAAAAACTGGATATCCACATGCAGAAGATTGAAACTGGACCCTTACTTGTCACCATGCATGAAAGTTAACTCCAAATGATCAAAGACCTTAACATTAGACCAGAGACTATAAAAATCCTAGAATAAAGAGTAGGTAATTCCATCAAATTGCTCAGTAGCCCAAAACTTTCTAAAAAGGTCCCAGTAGCTCAGGAAATAGTACCAACTTTCAACACGTGGGATCTCATGAAATTAATGAGTTTTTGCTCAGCTAAAGATATTGTCAACCAAGCAAAAAGACAACCTACAAAATGGGTTTTACTTATCTGATAGAGGACTAATATCTAGAATGTACAAAGAATTGAAAAAATTAAACACCAAGGAGATTAGCAGCCCAATTAGAAAGTGGGCCATGGAACTTAAAATAAATTTTTCCCAGGAAGAAATTGAAATGCACAACAAATACCTTAAAAAATATTCCACCCCCTTAGCCACCAGGGAAATACAAATCCAAATTACCATGAGATGTCATTTTACACCACTCAGAATGGCAAAAATCCAAAAAATATGCACTAACGTGCAGGAAAGGATATAGAGAGAAGGGAACCCTCATACATTGTTGGTGGGAATTCAGACTTGTACAACCACTGTGGCAATCAGTATAAAAAGAGTTAAAAACTGAAATGCCATATGACCCTGCTATACACTGCTGGGAATATTCCCCCCAAATACTTCATTGTACTATAGTGACACATGTAAATCCATGTTCATTACACACTATTCAAATTAGCAAAGTCATGGAGTCAACCTACATGTCCAACAATTGATGAGTGGGTAATGAAACTATGACATATATAACCAATGAAATACTACATAGCTATCAAAAAAAAAACAAATAAATGAAATTTGCTGCTAAATGGATGGAGCTGGAAGAAATCATACTAAGTGAAGTATTCTGAGCTCAGAAAACCAGATGTCACATATTCTTTATAAGTGGAATCTAATCCCAAGCCCTCTTAATGACATACTCAAGGGCAAATCTTTTTATTACCCTTTACATCTATGAAAGTTTCAAAAAAGGAAGATATGGTGAAGAAGACCCAGAGAAGGAAGACAAAGGAACAAAGTTTAATAGAAAAATAAGGCCGCCATTAAGAAAGACCTACAATTAGTGAGATATCAGGTCCAGTCCATGGTCAGTCTCCTTCCTGATCACTGGTGTTTGGATTGGTTTGAAGTCCTGGTCCTGTGTTTCCTGTCATATGGGGAAGAGGGTTAGGGATTATTTGACAGCCAGAAGATGGCCTCGAGGTTGACCCCACCCACTACTGTGCCCTACTCACTATCCTCCCTTCTCTTAAAGCTTTCTCTTATATAAAGGCCTCTCTTTTAACATTTTCTGTATTGTTGGATAAGAGAGGATCTCAACACCCAGGTAGGATGCAACCTTGTGCACTGCAAGAATAGCAAAATGGACAACAACAATCTGAATACAAAATACTTGCAACCTTACAATGATTACCTGGAACCAAGCCAGCCCAAATATCTCTCCATCCAGAAACTCAGTGAACTTTATGGAAGAGGGGGGAGATAAGAATGTGAGTCTCAAAATGGAGTGTTCCATTGCTGGACAGTGTTCCATTGTTCCCCTCAGGTTAGGCATCCACAGTCAGGCACTCATGGCAATGGGACTTGATTTCATCAGACCTCCACAGTGGTGGACATTTCACCATGCTCCATGGATCTCAGGAGAAATAGTTTCAGGCAATGGGATTCTTAGGGGTAAGGGGTCAGACAGAGTTAGGGGAGTACCCACATCAGTAGGCCGCCCAAAGAAGGTCCTCTCTGTGTGCCATAGAGAGCTGAACTGCTATGAGAGCAGATGGAACCCAAGACCCATAGACCCAAAGGACATAGGCGGGAGTAGACTGGCCTCAGGTAGGGATTGAAGGGAGGGTGGTGTGAGAGTGTGAGGAAAGGGAGGGAAGAAGGGAAGGGGGAATGAAGGAGGCAAGAAGCATGAATATAAAATGTTACTTTAATTAATGAATTTATTAAATAAAATATGTAGAGTCTTTTGAGAATATTCCTAGAAATTATAGCTCCATCATACTGTAGTTCCATTTTTAACTTTCTGAGGAATCTCTATACTGATCTACAAAGTACTTTTTTAACTCTCACCAACATTGTTGATCTTAAACATTCTGACTGGAATAATATGGAATCTCAGGTAGTTTTAATTGACCATCTTTTAAGATATTTGTTCATATTTGAATTTCTTTTTGTGTTAAGTCCCTGTTTAGTTCTAGAGTCCATTTTTTAATTGTACTATTTTCTTTCTTGTTTTTTTTCTTAATTCTTTACATACTCTGTAGATTAATGCCTTGTCAGATTCTAAGCTTGCAAAGATTCTTAATCCTGTGAGTTGTCTTTTTGGACAGTTAGCAGGTTTTTTTTGTAGAATAGAAATGCTTTAATTTCATGAAGTCCTACTTGTTGATTATTGGTCTTACTTCTCTGGCATTTAGGGTCCTGTTTAGAAAATCTTTACTTAGGCTTATTAACTCAAGTGTACTCCCTAGTCTTTCTTCTAACAGTTTTAGGGGGTGGTGTTTAACATTGAGGTCTTTGATGCATTTGTGTAAGTACAGAGGCAGCAGTAAATTTTATTCTTCTACATGTAGATATCCAGTTTTCTCAATACCATTTGCTGAAGATGCTGTCTTTTCCTCAATGTTTGCCAGCCTTGTCAAAAATCAAATAGCTTCATGTGTGGGAGTTTATATCTGGATTCTCTGTTCTGAACCGTTGGTCAATGTATATGTTTTCTGCCAGTACCATGCTTGTTTTTATTACTATAGATCTGTAGTATAGTTTGAATTTTTTCAGTGCTTCCACATTTGTTTGCAATTCAATTTGAGTTTTTTTCAGTGCTTTTAAATATGTTTTAAGATCCTCAGCTGTCTTTCTAAGTGTCTACTTGTTTATTTTTGTTTTCTTGTTCTTATCTTCGTTCACTTCCTGTGTTTTATTTTTCTCCAATTTGACATAGACATCTGGATTTAAAGAGACACTTGCACGCTTGCTTGAGAAACCAATGGTTAAAAACTGTCAGTAACACAGGCAGTTTGCAGCAAGGGCAGAGAGAAAAAGGAAAAGAGGTGTCTTCAAGCTTGCCTCAGTAACCTGAAGTTGAAGGATGCCAGCTCTGGATGCAGAAGCAATGTGCAATGAGGGTAGAGTACAAGGGGAAGAAAGGCATGTAGAAGCTTGCCTGGTTAACGCGTGGTTGAAAACTCCCAGTACCTGGATATGTAGGCAACTCCTTCATCTATTTTCATGCAAATTTCATATTTTAATTTTTCTTTAAAGTGATATAAAAGTCAACTGTATATATGTATCATATCTTTTTTATCCTTTCAATCATCAGGGATGATTCTATTTCTTTGCTATTATGAAAATGGGAATGGGAAATATGAATATATGAGTATTTCTTTAATAGAATCAAAATGTATTTGGGTATATTCCCGGGAATGTAAAGCTGAATTATATAATAACTCTAGTTTTAGATGGTTTTGTTTTTGAAAAACCTCCACATGGATTTCCACAATGCCTATGCTAATTTACACTCCTATAAACAAATGTCTGTGGAATCAAAGTTCCTCTTTTTCCCAATGTTTATTGACATTTATTCACAGTAACATTTTTAATATTCATATATTTTACTTTTAGAAATTTCTATTAATGTATATCACTTAAATAATTATTGTATTTTTGAAATTTTTACATTTAATGATAATTTAGATTCGTGGCATAATCAGATAATAATTCAATCATGACTTATTTAACAGTAAAGAGACATTAAAATTTTACAGAAGGGATGGGTCTATAGCTTAATTATAGAGTGCTTGCATAGCATATATAAAAACCTAAGTTCAATCCTTAGTCCTACCAGAAAAAATGCAGAGAAAAATAGGAATGGAAAGGTGGTTCTGTATGTTAAAGCTCTTGTCATGGAACTGTGAATATCTGAGATTAAATTCTCAGAACTCATAGAAAATCTGTATATATAGCTCAAGGTCTTTATCTCCTCAGTATCCGTATGTAGATATGTGAAGTGGAGTTAAGAAATTCTTTAAAATCTCAGGGGTTAGCTAGGCTTGTATAAACTCCAGTAAATCAGCAAAGAGAAACAAATTTCTAGTAAGGTGGAATTCAAGGAAAAGCAACAATGGAAGATTTCCTCTGACCTCCATAACTGTGTTGTTGCATGTATGTTCTTGCATTCACACACATGGATACACACAGTCATACAAATACACTTACATACAAAAATTAGAGAAATGACATGATTTTTTTAAGTAGTTACGTCCTGATGTCCAAGTACCACATGAACTGTGAATCTATAATTCCAATGCAAATTGTGATTCTGAACAAACTTACACCTTGCTGAATACTGTGTGGTTTCCCCTCAGGGTCAAAAGGCATTGTTCTGGCCAGGTTTCACTATATAATTATGTAACATTTGCTGTGCGTTTCCTGAAAGTAGAACATTCTCTGTGGTATACTGACTGAGAATCCTTCAGGTATATATCCAGAAGTAGTGTAACTGGGTCATATGGGAGTCTGACCTTTAGTTTATTGAGGCCTTCACACCTTTTTCTTTATTATTTTTAGTATTTGTGTGTGTGTGTGTGTGTGTGTGTGTGTGCGTGCGTGCGTGCGTGCGTGTGTGTGTGTGTGTGTGTGTGTGTGTGTGAATAAGAGGGTACTGTATATGCCTGTGGAAGCCAAGGGTGACTTCGGGAATTTCTCTGGATGTTCTACCTCCTCTTTACTTTGCTCTGGAGCTCCCCACACCCAGAAAGTCCAAGCTGCCATCATTTCCACCTGCATTTTCATGTGGGATCTGGGATCAGAACTCAGGACCTGCTGCTTGTGAGGCAGAGGCTTAATCACTGAGCTATCTCTTCAGCCCCTCCATGTTTATTTCTATAGAGATTTTATCAGTTTATATTGCTGCTTGCAATGTATAAAGTTTACTGTTTTCTTAACTCCTCACCACTATTTATTATTAGTTCTCTTCATATAGTATAACCATTCTTCTTGAGATGAGGTTGAATCTCAAAGTAATTATAATTTATATTTTTCCTGAATGGCAAGAATAAAAAAGCTAAAGATTCACACATATATGCCTATGAGACACAAGTTGCATTCAGATCATGACACTTACTCTCCTAAAACAAACTGAAATGCATCAAGCATTTCTTTCTTTCTTTCTTTTTCTTTCTTTCTTTCTTTTTCTTTCTTTCTTTCTTTCTTTCTTTCTTTCTTTCTTTCTTTCTTTCTTTCTTTCTTTCTTTCATACATTCAGTTTATATGCCAGTTTGTTGATTCTTAAAATTTATTTTTGTAATATTTAACTTTTTTGAGATTTTTATGTACATTAGTTACTAATCTCTGTATCAGACGAACATTTAGTTAACCTTTTCTCTAATCATATATGCTTTTTTTCACTCTTTAATTTTTTCACTTGCTATTCAAAAATTTCCCAGTTTCAGTAAAAGTGTGTTGTCAGATTTAGGGATCACTGCTGGAATTTTTGTAGTGCTTCTCAAAATTAGAGTCCTTAACTATGTCTTTACCTTGAAGTGTTTAATCTATGTTTTCTTCTTATATTTTCTGAATTAAGCATCTCACATTAATGCCTTAATGCATTTCAATTTGTTTTAGGAGAGTAAGTGTCATGATCTGAATGCAACTTGTGTCTCATAGGCATATATGTGTGAATCTTTAGCTGGTATTAATGTTTTGGGAAGGTGTAGTACCATTAAAAGGTAGACTCTTACTGGAGGAAGGTATGTCATAGGGTATGGATCTTCAGGTTTGTTAACTCAGCTCTGCTTCCTCTCACTACCTTGCTCTCTTTACATCCTAATGACTGCAGTGACCTGATTCATAATCCTGCTTCTGTCTACAGCTATGCTTTCTGCTTTACCATTCATGCCATAATGGACTCTTTCAGCTCTCAAATCATAAATCAATTTTATATCATTTTTCTCCCTTCTTCTGGTGTTTGAGTATTATCTCACATTTTATTTTTTTTTCCTAATCATACAAGCTCAATAGGTACCCGTCCTTTCCCTCCCCTCCTCCTTCATCCACCACTGCACTTGCCCCTTTTCCCTGTTCCTTTTGCCCCCCTCCCTCCCTCTCTATCTCTCTGTACCTACCCCTTCCTCCTTCTCATCCCCTGGAGCATCCATTTCTGTTCATTACAAACCTCCCTTTGAGTCTTTCACCCTAGTGAGGGTTCGGGATTGAGTGGCATAGCCCAGAAGCTCCCTGTTAGTATGGGAACTCTATTATGATTATTTAATCCCTTGCCTCTAAAAATCCTATTGCTTGGAATCTTCTCCCATGTGATCCCTGCTAGATCCCAGCAATTGAAATATCAGACATTGTGCAGGCCAGGCAAAGTCCCTTCCTGGCTTTTACAGCCCTAACTTGTGTATTGGTTCTCCCCAACTTTAGATTGTTACAATCTTGCTGCCCCCTCTTCTATAAGTTTCCCTGAGCTTTAGAATGGGGAGTGATTTGGCTGGTCTGGTTATAGGTGAATAATGTAGGGATTTTAGTGTTCCAAATTATGGTTTGTTGTTGTTTTCAGTTTTGCCATTCCTGCACTGTCTTTGGCTTCACCTGATTGATTGGAATGGAAGGTCAACTTGTAAACAAAGATAAAAGATTGCTTAAAAGATCTTAACATAAGAGGAGACTCAAAGGTAGATGGAAAAATAGGAGTAGGACACAGTGGTGGGGGGTGCGGGGTGAGTGTCCCATTTGCCAGATGGTTACCATCTATTTGCCAGTCCCTATACCCTCTCTGATTGGTGAGATCAAACATGTTCAGTTGCAAGTGACCAGGAAGGAAGTGAGAGTAAGCTGCACCAGATGTCTTGCTACTAACATGCAATACATGACTGTGGCCTATTTTCTCTACTGAAGAATGTCCCCCTATCTCCTTTCTTTTTGAGGTTCCCCTTCCCTGTCTGTCCTGTTTATAATCCTTTCCAATAACAGTGAGTATTACAGAGATTTACCTTTGAACATATAATTAACTTGGTTTGGAACTAGGATCCACTTATTAGGGAGTACCTATGGTGTCTAAATTTCTGTGTCTGGGACACTTCATTCAATATAATTTCTCTAATTTCATCCATTTCCTGGCAAATTTCATTAATTCATCTTCTTTGATGTTCAGTTACAACCATTTTATAAATGTACCCATTTTTATTATCCATTCATTACCTGTTGGGCATTTGGGTTGATTCCATGACTTTGCTATTGTAAATAGTGTTTCAATGAACATGGTTATGCTCACATCACTGTAATTTATTGTTGCACTATGAGGGATTATTCCCAGTAGTTGTATAGCAGGGTCATATGCCATTTCAATCCTTTAGTTCTTTAGAAATTGCCATAGTGATTGCCAGAGTGGCTGTATAAGCCTGCATTCCCACCAGCAATGCTTTCTCTCCACATCCTCTCCAGAACTTTCTGTTGTTATTTTTTTTATTTCCACTCATTCAAACTTAACAGGTACACTGGTCCCCTCCCTCCCTCCAAGCCCCCACCATACCTCCCTCCCCATCCCACAGTGCCTCCCCCTCCCATCCCAGAGCATCCTTTAATGTGCATGTCAAACTCTCCTCTGGGTCCTCCTCTCCGACGAGGTGCAAAGACCCAGTAGCATTTCCCAGAATCCTTTCCTGTGTTCCCGTTAAGCATAGGAACACTACTGTGGCTGTCAATCCTTTGCCTCTAAGGATCTTAGTGCCTTTAGGAAATGCTAGACTTTGTGGGATCAATACTGTATTGGACATTGCACAGGGCAGGCAAAGTCCAATTATGATTGCTTTGGTCTTAACTTGTGTGGAGTATCTTGCATATGTAATAAAAGTAGGAAACCTCAGTGAGGGAGGGGCCAATCACCCATTTGCAAAATGGTTACTTTCTATCTGCCAGACTAGATGCCCTCCCCTTCTGTAATACCTACAGTAATTGCAAAGATTATGAACAGGAGGGATGGGGAAGGAGGGCCACACCAGTAACAAGGAGAGAGGGGACCATGTTACAGCAGAGAAAATAGGCCACCATCCAGGACTGCAAGTAAGTAATGAGACATCTGGTTAAGTTCACAGACTTTCCTTCCTGATCATTTACAACTGATGGTGTATGATCTTACCAGAATGGGAGGGCATATAGTCAGGCAGATAGAAAGTAACCATTTTGCAAATGGGTGATTGACCTCTCCCTCACTGAGGTTTCCTACTTTTATTACATCTACCTTTGAATATATACTCTTATAACAAAACTCTAATTTAACAAGTTTTTGTCTCTGGCCAGGGGGTGACATCCAATACCCATCAGGATGGAGTGAAGGGCGTTGCAGGAGCAGCAAAACAGAAAAAAAATCAACAAACCATAATCTAGAACATCAGAGACTCTATATCAACCACCTGGAACTAGGCCAACCTAATCTCTCCCCATTCTGAAGCTCAGGGAAATTTGTGGAAGATGGGGCGGTAAGATTGTAAGAACACAAGGATGGGAGGAGTAATGATATGCAAGATACTCCACACAAGTTAGGGCTGAAGCAATCATAATTGGACTTTGCCTGCCCTGAGCAATGTCCAAAACAGTATTGATCCCACAAAGTCTAGCATTTGCTAAAGGCTTAACCCCTGAGCCACCTCTCCAGCCCCGAAATCTTTAGAATATCTTGCATATGAGATAAATTATCTTTAATGAGGGATGATTGGCTTCTTCCTTTCCTACATTTACCCTTTCCATTTCTTTCCTTTGTCTTATTACATTACTTTACCTTCAAGATCTACACTGAATTTTAGTGAAGAATGTGGCCATCTTTATCTTAATCATTATTGTAATGGAAAGGATTTTTGTTATTTTTTACATATAATATAATGTTTGGTATGGATTAGTAATGTACAACTTTATTTTTGGAGATATATTACTTCAATTACAAGTCATTTAGGAACTTTCATCATCCTTTCTGTTCTGGACCCCGGCAGGTACTCTATTCCTCAGAAATCAACAGAGTCCAGAGAAAACCCAAGCAATGGGTCAGGGTACCAATTTCATACATTGGAAAACTTCTAAAATCATCCCATCAAATGGGAGAGAATCTTCACATCCAGCTCTAAGATAAGTAAACCCTTTTAACTGTTCTGTTACTCTCAATTGTTAGTTACCATAGTGTAACTACATAGCCTTAGTGTACCATATAGCCCACCCAAAAACCGTTGCAACTTCAAGGACTGGTCATAAGTCGCCAAGAAAATAAACCTAAAAAGTGCACTACCATAATAATCTTCAATTCCTGTGTACTAAATCTACCTTAGTTGATGCACTAACAGTTAATAGCTGCATTTAAGAAACATCACCAACCCCATCTAGGCATATCCAACCCCAAGGAAACACTAGCAATAACTACTCAAGTGTAGTAGTAGTCTAATTCAGTACACACAAAAACACACAAAAACAAAAAGTAGAACATAAGAGATAAAACAAAAATGCACAAATCATAGTGCAAATCTATGGGAAACAATAAACAAGATAACAAATTTCCTACAAAAAACATCAACACCATAATGACAGAATCCAACTAGAAGAAACTCATAGAAAATAGGCAAATTAGCCATACAACAAGATAATGATTTTTCAAAGCCTGATCTTTGCTATGATCAAAACAGTGAAAGAAGAAATCCAGGAGGAGTTAAATAATTGCATCAACCAGTTTGAACACAACAGACACTTGGAGGAAATGAGAAAAGAAGTTGAAGAAGCAAAAATAAGCATAGGTTAAAACAATCTCAACCAGAGATTAAACTCTAAATAAAAGACAATCTATCTTCAACTCAGAACTCAACAGAGAATCTTCTAGGCAGAACTAATGAGGCAGAAAATAGAATAACAGATCTTGGAGAAAAAGTGAAAGAACAAAGCAGTCCAAGCAAAGAGGTAGTTAAAGCCATAAAGATACTTGGGAGGAATATTCAAGAGTTATAGGATATGTTGAGGAAACAACATATGTATTCATGGAATACCATAACACAAATACCAAAATACCATACCCAAGGAAAATTTTCAAATTATAATAAAGGAAAACTTTGCACATCTAAAGAAAGAGAGGTCCATCCGAACACAGGAAGCATATCACACCCCAAACAGACATGACAAAAACAGAAACTTATCATGGCAAATAATAGTGAAAACACTACACATACAAGATAAAGAGAATGTGTTGAGAGCTTCAAGAGGAAAAAAAAGTCCTTTTAAAGGTAAAGCTATTAAGATAACAAATTATTTTTCAATGGAAACAGTAAAAGCCAGAAGAGCTTGGTGAGATGTACTTCAAGTACTGAATGAGCACGAATGTCAACCCAAGCTCCATACGCATCAAAACTATCAGTCACAATAAAGGGTGAAAGAAAAATTTTCCAACATAAAGACAACTTAATGGCTTATGTGACCACCAAACCAGGCTTTCAAAAATTGCTAGAAAAGATACTCAAACTTGAAGAAAAGAACAAGCATATCCAGGATGACATAATGGAAATATAACACTATCATAACTTACAAGCTAAATAATACACTTATGTGCCACGGACTGACTGAGTCGGGACCAGGACAAGGAATCCAGGGATCCTGAACCTGGTGGGCGAAGGAGTTGGCGATGGGAAACAGAGACACACAACTCTAGTGGAAGGTGAATCTGAGTCCATTTATTGGGCAAAAAGCTACAGTTTAAATACCAATTTTTAGGCAAGCAAATCAGGTTGTGTAGGGACAAAACATAAGGAATAAAACAGATCAATCATAAGAGTGAAAGGTATAAGACATAGCCAGTGTTTTTCTGTTTTGGAAAAAAATCAAGCTTCCTTAACAATTAAAATATCATGTCCTAGGACAAGTTAACTATTAACCACTGACTAGAAGTTCAGACAATGGTTGGCATGTTTCTAAACTTCTTAAGCACACATAGCTAAAATTGTAGAATGAGAAACTGCTGCAGACCGGAGTTGCAGCCTCTAGACCAGGGCTCCCCCAGACCAGGTGGGGAACAGAACATACACAACTCTGTAGGCCGAGTGTATTCTGAACCCATTTACTGAAACTTTTATGACAGCTTTTATACAGAAAAATTTGGGGTAAAGAATGTAGCACCTACAAATAGACATATAATTTCCTAGTCAGCAAAAATCACCTTCACGGTGGACATTTTTTCAAGAACCTAACCCATTGCTTGAGGGTAAAGGTACTTGACAGAAACATTCTCCCAGTATTTCCAAACCTAGCTAATCTATAATGCTTCACCAGATAGCCATGGGGCTGAGCCCACATAATTGTTTCAACAGAGACTGCATTTTTAAAATACACAGAGGAGGACTGAGTTCCTTTTTGATTTCAACAATTAACTATAGGAGTGCCCAACATCCCATAAGTCCAGTGTGAGCTTTTGCTGATGTCTTGTCCAGGTTGATGCTCTCAGTCAGGAGGGTTGACATGGGCACCAGGCATGGCAGCAGGTTCTAGCTTGAGAAGTTGCAGCTCATGCAGTCTCTGCAATCCAAGCTTGAACCATGTCTCTAGGGAGACCATGGCTTGGATATTCAAGGGCCATAAGCACCTATAGTGTGGTCCTGTTGATGGAGCACTACTGAGATATGTGCTGAATGAATCACTAGTTATTAAAAGAATAATTCCTCATATGATAGCATCCTTCCATTCTTTTAATAGTAAGGTTGCTTATGTCTTCCTATGAGGAATTCCAGAAATATATTGCCATCAGTTAGATGACCCGTCTGTGAAGCATGTATACTCCGAATCTGGGGTCCATACTGTCGGGCCCCATATGACAAGGGTGTCTCCTTTGGGGCAGAGGCGATCATTGGTGTGAGTGAACTCGAATGGTCCATCTCTGTGATTTCTCATAAGAGTGCTGTTTGGGAAAGAAAAGACACAGCCCCCTTTGCTACTGACATGGATTCTCCCAGTTTGGATTGCAAATAACATCTCCAGGGGCAGTCTTGGCATCTAGACTTTCTGGCATGATGGTCTCTTCCTTGGCCTTCAGCCAGGGTAAGAGGGTATCACAGTTTAAAGTTCTAGTGAACTGATAGCATAGTCTTATGCTTCTGGAATTTCTGAGTTAGTACATAGGTGGGAATTTTACCCACCTATGTTTTAAAACTCTTGAAGTTATTCTCTAATTTCTTTAAAATCAGTGCACACATTCTGGCTAACAAGCCTACTTATTGTGAGTGACTAGATATGAAATCTCTATTTAGAATTTGACTTAAAGTTATAAAGCAGGTTTTTTCTCTAGATCAGAGAGCAGGAAGTTAGTTCCAAAAAACCTAAGAGCGGGTAAAAGACACTCCTAATTCCCAGAAGAATTCCTCCTGCCAGAGACACAACTTGAATTACCTAAAGAGGAATACTTAGCGCCTGTCCATGGGCGTTATTGTGACATTCCAAGAAATTCCTAGCACCTGCCTATGGGGTAACCCAGGGAACATGCTTTAGGCCTGAACTGGGAAAAACACCAAAGCCTGACAATTCCCATATTTTTCCTTATTTCTCTTAAATAAATCCATGTTCTTTCCCTAAAAGATGTTTCTTTGAATCCATCTTTTCCAAACTGAGACATATTCTACCAGATTGGTCAGATAAGAACATGGCAAGAAGCATTTTCTTTATCAAAAGGGTCAGGTTCCTCATACAAGTGGCTTTTAAGGGCTTCATGAGATTCAGCATAGATATTGTTTTTTAAAGCTTTATAATAATCACACATGTAACAAAATTTGTTTTGTAGCCAAGTTAAGAAATCCAGGCCATTCAGGAGTTTCTATATTAAAATTTTCATCTCTGTTTAATTTAATCAAAGCTGAGGAACATCCCAAAGCTGTTAATGATTTTAGTAAATATTAAGCAACAGATACACGCAAAAACCAAATAGCATTTCATAGAAAGAGAAAACATGCCATGATTTATCTAGGAAAATGGACTTCCTTGAAGACATTTTCTTCTGATGGTGACTTTGTCAGGACAGCAGAATGGACTATATCATGGCATTTATGAAAGCCACTAAATACACAAATGTCAGGAATTAAAAGTAATTTCTCCATTCTAACACTAAATATCAATGGAATTAACTCACCAATAAAAACACAGGTTGCAAACATGGATGAGAAATCAAAATCCACCCATCTGCTGCCTTCAGAAAACACATCTCACCACAAAAGATAAGCACATTCTAAAAGCAAAAAGATGGTCAAAAGTTCTTCAGTGTAATGGAACAAGGAAACACACAAGTGTAGCAAATATTCTATCTGACAAAATGGTCTTCAAGCAAAAGAAAATGATAAGAGATATAGAAGGATACTACATTTTAGTCACAGGAACAAGCCACCAGAAGACTTCATAATACTGGACATATGAGCACCTAATATGGGCTTCTCCACATTCATTTTTTAAAATTTTTTTATTATTTATTTGATTGTGTGTGTATGCATGTGTGTGTGTGTGTGTGTGTGTGTGTGTGTGTGTGTGTGTGTAGAACCATGGATGAATTTGGGAACCGCCATGGCACGGCTCCACCTCCTCCTTGTTTACTCTGCCCCGGGATTCACAGGCTCCACCCTACCAGGACCAGAAGCGCAGGCCGCCCCCGCCTACAGTCTATCCGTGGGGTCTAGGATCTGAACTCAGGACCTTCCGCCTGCAAGGCAGAGGCTTAACCCCTGAGCCACCTCTCCAGCCCCTTCTCCACATTCATTGAACAAATACTACAAAGACTAAAACAAGAAATCAATCCCAAAATGATAATAGTTGGGGATTTCAATAACCCACTCTCAACTTGAGATAGATCAACAGGCCAAAAACTCAACAGAGATACACTGGAACTAAATCAAACCCTTACTGAATTGGACCTGACAGATCTGTATTGAACCTTTCATCCAAGCACCAAGGAATACACGTTCTTCTCAGCAGTCCACAAAACTATCTCCAAAATAGACCACATATTATGCCAGAAAATGAATCTCCACATATATAGAAAAGTTGAAATTGTAGCCTGTATCCTATCAGATTCCTATGGTCTAAAGCTTGATATCCATGACACAATAAATAGTAGAAAACACATTAATTCTTAGAAATTAAACACCTTGATGCTGAATGAGTAATGGGTTCGGAAAGAAATAAAAAAGGGAATTCAATATTTCCTGGAAGTGAATGATAATGAAAATACAACATATCAACATCTCTGGGACACAATGAAACCCGTCCTAAGAGGTAACATTATAGTTATTAATGACTATTTTAAAAAATGAAAACATCACAAGTAAATGACCTAGCAATGCAGCTTAAAACTTTAGAGACACAGTAGCAATTAATCCCAAGAATAGAAGAGAGATTAGCAAATCAGCTGAGAAATACCAAAGATTGAGATGAAGAAAATGATACAATGAATGAACCAGACAAAAAGTTGGTTCTATGAAAAAAATTAATGAAAATCAAGGGAGATAAAACCAAAATTAACAAAATTAGAGATGAAAATGGAATTATCACAATTGATACCAAGAAATTCAGAGAATTATAATGTCGTATTTCAAAAATTTATACTCCATGACATTTGATAACACAAAAGGAATGGATGAATTTATGAGTAAGCCTGACTTACCAAAATTGAATCAGGAATTTTTGAATTATTTAAATAGTCCTATAAAAAAGAGGAAATTGATGAAGTAATCTCAAATCTTCCCTCCAAAAAATGTCCTGGACCAGATGCATTCAGCACAGAATTCTACCAAACATTTAAAGAACAACAATCACCACTACTCCATAAACTATTCCATAAAATAGTGAATGAAGGAACATTTCCAAATTCTTCTATGAAGCTAATATTATAATAATGTACAAACCCAATAAAGATACACTTAAAAAGAATACTATAGGCCAATCTCTTTGATGAACACAGATGCAAAGATTTCAACAAAATCTTGGCAAATCAGATTCAAAAACATATCAAAAGATCATTCACCATGATCAAGTAGACTTTATCCCAGGCACACAAGGTTGGTTCAAAATATACAAATCAAAAAATGTAATCCATCATATAAAACAATCCAAAGTCCAAGAGCACATGATACTCTCAATAGATGCAAAAAAGCTTTTGACAAGATCCAATATCCTTTTATGATCAAAACCCTAGAGACAGTTGGAATGGGAGGAACTTATATCAATATAATAAAAGCTATATATGACAAGCAAACAACAATAATTATACTAAATAGGGAAAAAATTGAAGTATTCCTGCTTTGATTGGAAACTAGACAAGGCTGTCTACTCTTACCACTTCTATTTGATATAGTACTTGAAGTCTTAGCTAGAGCCATAAGACAAGAGAGGGAGATAAAAGGAATTCAAATACAAAAAGAATAGAAGACATCTCTGTTTGCAAATGTCGTAATCATATACCTGAGTGATCCTAAAAACTCTGCCAGGAAACTCCTGGAACTAATATATAAGTTCAGCAGAGTGGCAGATTACTGCAAAAATCAGTGGCCTTCCTATACACTAAGGAGGGAAAAAGTGAAAGAGTCCTAAGAGAAACAATCCCATTTCTATAGCCCCTAAAAAAATGAAATGCCCAAAGAAGTGAGGGACCTTAATAATGAAAACTTTAGAACCCTACAGAAAGAAATTGCAGAAGACATCAGAATGTGGAAAGACCTCCCATACTCCTGGATCGACAGAATCAACATCATAAAAATGACCATCATACCAAAAGCAATATACAGTTTCAATGCTATGTCAAAATCTCAAAGCAATTCTTTAAAGAAATTGACCAACAATCTCAAAATTCATATGGAAGCGCAAAAGACCCAGAATAGCAAAAACAACCCTGTGTAACAAAACACTGCTGGAGGGTATCATCATACCAAACTTTAATCTGTACTACAAATCCATAGTAATAAAAACAGCTTGATAATGACTCATAAATATACAAATAGATCAACTGGTAGGGGTAGAAGACCCAGATATAAGCCCACACAATTACAACCTTTTGATCTTTGGCAAAGGTACCCAAAAAACTCAATGGAGAAAGAACAGCATCTTCAAGAAATGGTGCTGGCAAAACTGGATATCCATATGCCGATGATTAAAACTGTACCTGTACTTGTCACGATGAACAAAAAATCAACTCCAAATGGATCAATGACCTTACTTAATAAGGTCTAGAGATTGAAAACCCTAGTTGCAATGATATGGAACTCCCTCCAGCTGATTGGGCTAGGCCAACATTTCCTGCACGGAAACCCAACAGCATAAGCACTCGAACCAAAGTTCAACGGATGGGAGCTTATGAAATTAAAGAGCTTCTGTTCAGCTAAGGATATTGTAAACCAAACAACAAGGCAACCAACAGAATGGGAGAAAATCTTCACTAACCATATATCTGATAGACCTCTATTATCCAGAGTGCACAAAGAACTTTGAAATTAAACACCAAAGAGATAAATGTCCCATTTAGAAAATGGGCCTTGGAACTCAAAAGAAACTTTTCCAGGGACAAAAGTGAAATGTCTAACAAATATCTTTCAAAATGCTCCACATCCGTAGCCATCAGGGAAATGCAAATCAAAATTACCCAAAGATATCATCTCACCCCTGTCAGGATGGCAAAAAGCCACAATATGACAGCAAATGCTGGAGAGAATGTGGAGAGAAGGGTACTCTCATGCATTGCTGGTGGGAATGCAGGTTTATGCAGCTACTTCTGGTGATCACTATGCGATTTGTAAAGAATTAAAGAATTGAAATGACATATGACCCTGCTATACAACTACTGGGAATAATCCCCCATAATGCAGCAATTCACTACGGTGACATGAGCACAACCATGTTCATAGCAGCACTATTTACAATAGCAAAGTCATGGAATCAACCCAAATGCCCAAAAGGTGATGAATGGATAATGAAACTGTGGTACTTTTATAAAATGGTTGTAACAGAACCATCAAAGATGAATTAATGAAATTTGCCAGGAAATGGATGAAATTAGAAATTATATTGAATGAAGTGTCCCAGACACAGAAATTTAGACACCATATGTACTCCCTAATAAGTTGATCCTAGTTCTAAACCAAATTAATGACATATTCAAAGGGGTGACCTTCGATACCAATTGGGATGTATCCAAGGGCAGTGCAGGAACAGCAAAACTGAAAACAACAAACCATAATTCAGGACACTAAAGACCCTATATTATTCACCTGGAATCAGACCAGCCATATCCCTCTCCATCCTAAAGTTCAGGCAACTTTGTGGAAGACGGGACGGCAAGATTGTAGGAGCCTAAAGATGAGGAGGACTAATGACACACAAAATACTCCACACAAGTCAGGGGTTCAGCAGCCAGGATTAGACTTTACCTGACATGCACAATGATTGACATGTCAACTACGCCCAAAGTCTAACAAGGATCATAAGCAAGAAGGCTTCAGGCAGTAGGACTGTGTAATCCTTTGCTTCTAAGGATTCAGGCAGTATGATCCTTAGACGCAAGGAATCAAACAGTCATAATAGAGTTCCCATGCTAAAGGGGAGCACAAGAAGGGGCCCCAGGCTATGCCACTGAGTCTTGAATGCTCACCAGAGTGGAGGACTCAGAGAGTGATTTGTTGCCCACATAAAGATTGCTCCAGTGGATGACAAGGAAGAAGGGTGAGATACAGGGACAGGGGGGAAGTTGGTAGAGGGGGGAAAGGAAGGGAGGAAGGGGTGAGAGTACAATGGGGGATGAAGGGGAAGGGAGAGAGAGGATTGGATACCTATTGAGCTTCTATTATTAGGAAAAAATAAAATGTGGGAGAAAAAAAGGAAAAAGAAAAAAGGAAAACATATCAAATATCAATGAAATTAAAAAAATGTTTGAAAATCCGGTCTGTGTATTCTTTTTTTTTTTAAATCCAGATTTTAGATTCATCATTTTTTTGTATTATTCTTTCCACATTAAATTCATCATCTTTCTTCTTTATTACTTTTTCATCTACAGATTTTGGAGTTGATTTTTTTCTTGCTTTTCAAAGTATCATTAAATTATTTGAGCTTTTTAATTGTTATTATTCTTTCTGCTCATACAAAATTAACAGGTACACCAGTCCCCTCCCTCCCTCCACCTCCCCTCTGAACCCCCTGTTCCCCCTTCCCTTCCCCCTTCCCCATCCTCCAGTGCCTCCCCCCCAATTCCCAGAGCATCCTTTAATGTGCATGTCAAACTCTCCTCTGGGTCCTCCTCTCCGATGAGGTGCAAGGACCCAGGGGCATTTCCCAGAATGCTTTCCTGTGTTCCCATTAAGCATAGGAATACTATCGTGGCTGTCAATCCATTGACTCTAAGGATCTTAGTGCCTTTAGCAAATGCTAGACTTTGTGGGTTCAATAGTGTATTGGACATAGCACAGGTCATGCAAAGTCCTATTATTATTGCTTTGGCCCTAACACGTGTGGAGTATCTTCCATATAATTATTCCTTCCATCCTTATACTCTTACAATCTTACCGCCCCCTCTTTCGCAAATTTCTCTGAGCTTCAGGATGGGGAGAGGTTAGACTGGCCTAGATCCAGGTGGTTGCTATAGAGTCTCTGATGTTCTGAATTATGTTTTGTTGATTTTTTTTTCATTTTTGCTGCTCCTGCAATGCCCTTTGCTCCATCCCAATGGGTATTGGATGTAACCACCTGGCCAGAGATAAAAAGCTGTTAAACTAGAGTCTTGTTATAAGAGTATATTCAAAGGTTGATGGAATAAAAGTAGGAGACTGCGGTGAGAGAGGGTCAATCACCCATTTGCAAAATGGTTACTTTCTATCTGGCAGCTTATATGCCCTCCCCTTCTGGTGAGATCATACCCCATCAATTGCAAGTGACCAGGAAGGACAGTCTGTGAGCTTAACCAGATATCTCATTACTTACTTGCAGTCCTTGATGGTGGCCTATTATCTCTGCTGTAGCATGATCCCCTCTCTCCTTGTTTCTGGGGGGCCCTCCTTCACCTTCTCTGCTGTTTATAATCTTTGCAATTACTGTAGGTTTTACAGAGATATATCTTTGAATGTGTCTCTAAGTGGGTTTGGTACTAGGATCCACCTATTTGGGAGTACATACAGTGATTAATTTTCTGTGTCTGGGATACTTCACTCAATATAATTGTTTCTAATTCCATCCATTTCCCGGCAAATTGCATTAATTCATTATTTTTGATGGCTGAGTAGTTTCCATTGTATAAATGTATCCCATTTTCCTTATCCACTCCACAACTGTTGAACACTTGGGCTGATTCCATGACTTTGCTATTGTAAACAGTGCTGCTATGAACATGGTCGTGCTTCTGCTATGGAGGTGAATTTTTTCTGTGTAGGGGGTTATTCCAATAAGTGGAATAGCAGGGTCATATGGCATTTCAATCTTTAACTTTTTAAAGAATTGCCAGACAGCTCGCTAGAGTGGTTGTATGAGCCTGTGTTCCCACCAGCAATGTAGGAGAGTTCCCCTCTCTCCACATCCTCTCCAGCACTTGGTGTTTGTATTGTAGATTTTTGCCATCCTGACCGGGGTGAGATGATATCTCAGGGAGGTTTTGATTTGCATTTCCCTGATGGCTAAGGAAGTGGAGCATTTTTTAAGATATTTGTTAGACATTTTAATTTCTTCCTTGGTAAATTTTTTTTTTAAGTTCCAAGGCCCATTTTTTAATTGGCCCATTTGTTTCCTTAGGGTTTAGTTTTATAAGTTCTTTATGCACTCTGAATAATAGAGCTCCATCAGATATGTGGTTAGTGAACATTTTCTCCCATTCTGTGGGTTGCTTGTGTGCTTGAGTTATAATCTCTTTATCTGAACAGAAGATCTTTAATTTCACAAGATCCCATCTGTTGAGAGTTGGTTGTAGTGACTGTGCTATTGGATTTCCATTTAGGAACTGTTCGCCTAGCCCAATCAGCTCGAGGGAGTTCCTAACCCTTTCAACTATGGTTTTTATGGTCTCTGGTCTTATATCGAGGTCCTTGATCCATTTGGAATTAATTCTTGTACATGGTGACAAATACGGGTCCAGTTTTAATCTTCTGCATGTGGAGATCCAGTTTTGCCAGCACCATTTGTTGAAGATACTGTCCTTTTTCCATTGGATTTTTTGGGCCCCTTTGTCAAAGACCAAATGGCTGTAATTTTGTGGGCTTATATCTCGGTCTTCAATCCTTATCCAATGATCTGTGTGTCTATTTTGGAGCCAGTACCAGGCTGTTTTTACAACTACAGATTTGTAGTATAGACTAAGGTTTGGTATGGTGATACCTCCAGCCGTGTTTTTGTTGCTCAAGATTATTTTTGCTATCCTAGGTATTTTGTGCTTCTATATGAATTTTGAGATTGTTTGGTCAACTTCTTTGAAGAATTGCTTTGGGGTTTAAATTGGTATAGCATTGAATCTGTATATGGCATTTGGTAGGATGGTCATTTTTATGATGTTGATTCTGCCAATCCAGGAACATGGGGGGTCTTTCCACCTTCTAGTGTCTTCTGCAATTTCTATCTTTCTTTTTTTTTTATTATCTCCGCTCATACAAACTTAATAGGTACACCAGTTCCCTCCCTCCCTCCTCCTACCACCACCCTTGTGCTCGCCCTCCCCTCACCCTTCCCTGCCCACCCCCCAGTGCCTCCCCTCCCCCAATCCCCGGATAATCCTTTAATGTGCATGTCTGACTGTCCTCTGGGTCCTCCTCTCCGATGACATACAAGGACCCAGCGGCATTTCCCTGAACCTTTTCCTGTGTTCCCCTTAAGCATAGGAACACTATTTTGGCTGTCAATCGCTTGCCTCCAAGGACCTTGGTGCTTTTAGCAAATGCTAGACTTTGTGGGGACAATAGTGTGTTGGACATTGCTCAGGGCATGTAAAGTCCAATTATGATTGCTTCAGCCCTAACTTGTGTGGAGTATTGTTTATATCATTGCTCCTCCCATCTTTGTGCTCTTACACTCTTGCCACCCGCTCTTCTGCAAATTTCCCTGAGCTTCAGGATGGGGAGAGATTAGGCTGGCCTTGTTCTAGGTGGTTGATATAGAGTCTCTGAAGTTCTGGATTGTGGTTTGTTTATTTTCTTTTGCAGTTTTGCTGCTCCTGCAATGCCCTTCACTCCATCCCAATGGGTATTGGATGTCACCCCCTAGCCAGAGATAAAAAACTGTTAAACTAGAGTCTTCTTATAAGAGAATATTCAAAGGTAGATGCAATAAAAGTAGTAAACCACAGTGAGGGAGGGGTCAATCACCCATTTGCAAAATGGTTACTTATTATCTGCCAGAATATATGCCCTTCCCTTCTGGTGAGATCACACCCCCTCAGTTGTAGACGATCAGGAACGAAAAGTCTGTGAACTTAACCAGATGTCTCATTGCTTACTCACAGTCCTTGGTGGAGGCCTATTTTCTCTGCTGTCACATGGTCCCCTCTCTCCTTGTTTCTGGTGTGGCCCTTCTATCCCATCATGCCTGTTCATACTCCTTGCAATTACTATATTACAGAGATTTATCATCGAGTGTCTCTAGGTGGGCTGGGTGGGTTTGGTACTAAGAGCCACCTATTAGAGAATACATATGGTGCTTAATTTTCTGGGTCTGGGATACTTCACTCAATATAATTGTCTCTAATGACAACCATTTCCCGGCAAATTCTAGTACTTCATCATTTTTGATGGCTGAGTAGTACTCCATTGTATAGATGTACCACAGTTTCCTTATCCACTCATCAACTGTTGGACATTTGGGTTGATTCCATGACTTTGCTATTGTAAACAGTTCTGCCATGAACATGGTCGCACTTGTGCTGTCGAGGTGGACCTATGCTGCATGGGGGGTTATTCCCAAGAGTGGAATCTCAGGGTCATATGGCATTTCAATCTTTAATTTCTTTAAGAATCTCCAGATGGCTCACCAGAGCCGCTGTATGAGCCTGCATTCCCACCAGCAATGTAGCAGAGTTCCCGTCTCTCCACATGCTCTCCAGCATTTGGTGTTGTTTGTATTGTGGATTTTTGCCATCCTGACCAGGGTGAGATGATATCTCTGGGAAGTTTTGATTTGCATTTCCCTGGTGACTAGGGGAGTGGAGCATTTTTGAAGATATTTGTTAGACATTTTAATTTCATCCCTAGTAAAGTTTCTTTTAAGTTCCAGGGCCCATTTTTTAATTGGGCCATTAGTTTCCTTGGTGTTTAGTTTTCTAAGTTCTTTGTGCACTTGGATAATGGAGCTCTATAAGATATGTGGTTAGTAAAGATTTTCTCCCATTCTGTGGGTTGCCTTTGAGCTCGTGTTACAGTCTCTTTATCTGAAGAGAAGGTCTTTAATTTCACAAGATCCCAACTGTTGAGAGTTGGTAGCAGTGACTGTGCCATTGAATGTCTGTTTAGGAACTGTTGGCCTAGCCCAATCAACTCGAGGGAATTCCCTACTGTTTCAACTATGGTTTTTATAGACTCTGGCCTTAAATCCAGGTCCTTGATCCACTTGGAATTAAGTCTTGTACAAGGTGACAAGTACGGGTTCAGTTTTAATCTTCTGCATGTGGAGATCCAGTTTTGCCAGCACCATTTGTTGAAGATACTGTTCTTTTTCCATTGGATTTTTTGAGCCACTTTGTCAAAGACCAAATGGCTGTAGTTTTGTGGGCTTATATCTGCATCTTCAAGCCTTATCCATTGATCTGTGTGTCTATTTTGGAGCCAGTACCAGGCTGTTTTTACAACTATGGATTTGTAGTATAGACCAAGATTTGGTATGGTGATACCTCCAGCAGTGTTTTTGTTACTCAGGACTGTCTTTGCTATCCTGGGTCTTTTGTACCTCCATATGAATTTTGAGATTGTTTGGTCAACTTCTTTAAAAAATTGCTTTGGGATTTTAATTGGTATAGCATTGAATTTGTATATTGCCTTTGGTAGCATGGTCATTTTTACGATGTTGATTCTACCAATCCAGGAATACAGGAGGTCTTTCCACCTTCTGGTGTCTTCTGAAATTTCTTTCTTGAGGGTTTTAAAGTTTTCATTGTTAAAGGTCTTTTACCTCCTTGGTTAGGTTTATACCAAGGTATTTCATTTTTTTAGGGGCTATAGTAAATGGGATTGTTTCTCTCAGGGCTTTTTCACTTCTTTCATTCTGGGCATATAGGAAAGCCACTGATTTTTGCACATTTATTTTGTATCCTGATACCCTGCTGAACTTCTCAATTAGTTCCAGGAGCTTCCTGATGGATTTTTTTGGATCACTCAGGTATAAGATCATGTCATCTGCAAATAGGGATAACTTGACTACTTGCTTGCTGATTTGAATCCCTTTTATGTCACTTTCTTGTCTTATGGCTTCGGCTAAGACTTCAAGTACAATAATGAATACAAGTGGTGAGAGTGGACAGCCTTCTGTAATTCCTGATTGAAGTGGGAATGCTTCAAGTTTTTCCTCATTGAATATAATCCTTGCTGTGGGCCTGTTGTATACAGCCTTCATTATATTGACAAAGGTTCCTTCCATTCCAAAGTCAAAAGCTCTTTCTGCATCTATCGAGAATATCATGTGGTCTTGGACTTTGGACTGGTTCATATGGTGAATTACATTTATTGATTTGTGTATGTTGAACCAACCTTATGTGCCTGGGATAAAGCCTACTTAGTCCCCATGGATGATCTTTTTGATATGTTTTTGAATCCGATATGCTGACTTTGTTGAGAATCTTTGCATCTGTGTTCATCAGAGAGATTGGCCTATAGTTTTCTTTTTTAAGTGTATCTTTAAGAGGTTTTGGGATTAAGATGATATTAGCTTCATAGAAGGAATTTGGTAGTGTTCCTTCCTTTGCTACTTGGTGGATGAGTTTAAGAAGTATTGGTGCTATTAGCTCTTTAAATGTCTGGTAAAACTCTGTACTGAATCCATCTGGTCCAGGACATTTTTGGTGGGAAGATTCAAGATTACTTCCTAGATTTCCTCATGTGTTATAGGACTATTTAAATAATTCACAACTTCCTGATTCAATTTAGGTAAGTTGTGTTTACTTAGGAATTCATCCATTTCTTTTGTTTTGTCAAATTTCACAAAGTATAAGTTTTTGAAATATGATGTTATAATTCTCTGCATTGGGTATCATTAGTGATAACTCCATATTCCTTTCTAATTTTGTTAATTTGGGCTTTCTCTCTGTTGCTTTTGATTAATTTAGCTAGGGTTGTATCTATCTTATTGATTTTTTCAAAAAACCAGCTTTTTCGACTGGTAGATTTTCTGTATCGTTTTCCAAATCTTGATTTCGGATATTTCTCCCCTTATTTTGCTAATCTCCTCCCTTCTACTGCTTTTGGGATCAGATTGCTCTAGTGTCTCTATAGCTTTAAGCTGCATTGTTATGTTTTTTATTTCTGATGTTTCCATTTTTTTGATGTAGGCATTAAGAGTTATGAACTTACCTCTTAGAACAGCTTTGATTGTGCCAAAAATTTTGGTAGGTTGTATTTTCATTATTGTTCACTTTCAGGAAATCTTTAATATCTTTTGTAATTTCTTCCTGAATCTAATTCATATTCAGCATCATAGTGTTAAGTTTCCAGGAGTTAGTGTATTTTCTGTTGCTTGTTGTGTTGTGGATGTCAAGCTTTAGGCTGTGGTGGTCCAATAAGGTACAGGTGAGAATTTCTACTTTCCTGTATATTTAGAGATTCGTTTTGTGGCCCCATATGTGATCTATTTTGGAGAAAGTTCTGTGTGCTGCTGAGAAAAATGTGTATTCTTTGGTGCATGGATGAAAAGTTCAATAGAGATCTGTAGGGTCCATTTCAGTAAGGGTTTGAGTAAGCTTGAAAGTGTCTCTGTTAAGTTTTTTACCTGTTGATGTATCCCATGTTGAGAGGGTGGTGTTGAAATCCCCTAGAATTATCATTTTGGGATTGATTTCTCTCTTTTAGACATTATAGGGTTTGCTTAATGAATGTGGGAGGACCCGTATTGGGTGCTTATGTTCAGTATTGTGAAGTCTTCCTGGTGAATTGTACCTGTGACTAAAATGTAGTATCCATCTCTGTCTCTTATGTTTTTTTGGTTTGAAGTCCACTTTGTCCAATATCATAATGGCTACACCTGCCTGTTTCCTGGTTCCATTAGCTTGCAGAATTTTTGACCAGTCTTTTATTTTTAGGATGTGCTTATCTTTTGTGGTCAGGTGGGTTTCCTGCATGCAGCAGATTGATGGATTGTGATTTTTAACCCAAGTTTGTAATCTGTGTCTCTTGATCGGTGAATTAATTCCCTTAACATTTAATGTTATAATGGAGAAACTATTTTTAATTCTGGACATTTATTATGTTTAGTGGCTTTTGTAAGTGTATTGTTTCACTTTTAGGTTTTGGTGGTATTTTACTTCCCTTTGGTCCTCCTGGATATGCCTGTTTTTTTCTTTAAGCTTGAGTATCATTTCTAGCAATTTTTGAAGGCCTGGTTTGGGGAACATGTATCCCTTCAAGTTGTCTTTGTGCTGGAAAATTTTTCTTTCTCCCTCGATCATGACAGTTTTGCCAGGTATATCAGCCTGGGTTGACATTTTTGCTCATTCAATACTTGAAGTATGTCTCTCCAAAGCTCTTCTTGGTTTTACTATTTCCATTGAGAAGTCATTTGTTATTTTAATAGGTTTACCTTTAAAAGTGACTTGTTTTTTTTCCCTTCAATCTCTCAGGAACATTTCTTTATCTTGAATGTAGAACTACTATTTGCCATGGTGAGTTTCTATTTTGGTCATATCTGTTTGGGGTATGGAATGCCTCTTGTATTTGCATGGGCCTCTCTTTTTTTAGATGAGGAAAGTTTTCCTTGATGATAGTTTGAAAAATTTCCTCAGGTGTGGTATTTTGGGATTCTTGTTCTGGTATTCCATGAATACGCATGTTTGGCTTCTTCAGGGTGTCCCATACCTCTTGAATATTTGTCTTGAATATCTTTATGGCTTTAACAACCTCTTTCATTGAGCTGGTTAATACTCCCACTTTGTCTTCAAGGTCTGAAATTCTATTTTCTGCTTCGTTAGTCCTGCTGATAAGATTCTCTGTTGAGTTCTGGGTTGAAGATGTCTTTCAGTTCAGTTTTAAACTCTGCTTGAGTCTGTTTTAACTGCTCTATGCCTGTTTTTGTTTCTTGAACTGTTTTTTTCAACTCCTCCAAGTGTATGTTGTGTTCTTCAAAGTGGTTGATGCAGTTGTTTAACTCCTCCTGGATTTCCTCTTTCATAGTATTGAACATGGTAATGATCGTGTTTTGAAAGTTGTTATCCTGGGTTAGGCTTTCTTGGCTATTTTCTGTGGGTTTGTTCTGGTTGGAGTGTCTCTGTGATTAGATCCTTCAGTGGGAGATTTGGTTTTCTTGGGTGTTGTTTCTCATGGATTTGCACTTTGACTTGGGCATTGTCATTTTAACTCTTAAGACCTTCTTTCAATTTCTGTGTGTTTTTCACTGAACTGAATTATTTGGTCTGGAGCAGCTCCTGCTCCAGCTGGCTGGTGGGAGGAGCTGGGACCAGTGGGCTGCCTGGGGTTGGGGGTGGGCGGGTGAGCTTACCTAGGTCACGGTGAGTTTTGCCTAGACTGCGTGCCTCCCGGGTGGGTGGGGAAAGGGGTATTTCAGCTTTTTCAGACTTTTCAATGTAAATGTTTTTAATTGTAAACTTTTCCCTGTGAAACCCTTGTATTGTCTTCCACATATTCTGCTTTTTACAACTATTTTATTGTGTGTGCGCGCGCGCGCGTGTGTGTGTGTGTGTGTGTGTGTGTGTGTTTGTGTATCAGAAGACACTGTGTGTCCCTGTGCAGGACTAAGGATTCTTTGGCAATCAGCCTGGATTGTTTAAACCTTCTTCTTGCTTTGCTCTGGGATTTCCCAGGCTCTGCCCTCCAGGGTCAGTAGTGCAGGGTACTACTGACTTTTCTGCCTGGTGTTTTCATGTGTAACCTGGGACCCAAACTCAGGTTCTGCCTTCCGGGGCTGCAACTACAGGCCATTATCATTTGAGTCTTACTTTTTTATGTGGGATTCTGGTTCTGAATTCAGGTCCTTCTGCTTTCAAGGCAGAGACTTAATCCCTGACCCATCTCTCCAGCTCAAATTTATACATTTCATGTTGTTCCTGTTGATGCTGATTTCTTGTTTTAGTCCATGCATTCACATAGAATGCAAGAGATTATTCCTTTTTTCTTGGATGCTAAGACTTGTTTTGTGCCCACAAATGTAATCTCTTGTAGCTACAGTTCCATGGGCTGCTTATCAAATACATATTTGGGCAGAATATTATGTAGATATGTATTATGAATCCTTTTTATACATAACATTATTGGTCTCTGATGTTTCTCTGTAGATTTGCTTCATATCTTGCCTGTCTATTGTTGACAGTGTGAAATATTTAAGTAACCTACTAGTGTGTTAGGGGTCGGTGTGTGACTATATTCGATAGTGCTTTATGAGATTTGCTATGTAGATGTTTGAAACATCTATGTTTAGAATGGAAATAGTATCTCCTTTTGTCAAAATGAAGTGATTTCTGTCTTTTGACAAATTTGTGTTTACAGTCTACTTCATCAAATATTAATATAGTTAAATTTCTATCTAGTTCCATTGACTTGAAATACCTATATGTATGCTTTCATCACAGGAATGTGTTTGTTTTTGCAAGTGAAGTGTGGTTTTAATGGAAAAAAAGTAGATGCTACTTGTTTTCTTTTTATTCCAAGAGTGTCTCTTGATTGTGAGAATACAGTAATCAAAATGACAGAGTTGTTATTGAAAGATACTTAAAATTTGTGTCTTTTTAATGGTTGGCACTTTCTTAATCCCTATTTTCTTAATTTCAGCTCCAGTGCAGTTCATTCTTTCCTGTTACTTCTTTTCCATATGTAGTCTTTCTTCAATATCTTTTGCAGTGCTAGATTAAACAAAATATATTCTTTTAGAATGTGATTACCCATAGAAAGTCTTTTCCTTTTTCCTCAATATGAAGAATAGGTTTGTTGATGTATTGATCTGGGATGGTATTTGTTGTTCAGATCTTGAAATACATCATTAGAAGGCCTCCTGTCTTTCAGAACCTGGATGAATCTTCTCTTAACCTGACTTAAACTCTTATCTGTAGTTCCTGTCCTGTGGCTTTTAATACTCTTCCTTTGTGTATACACTTAGTCTTTTAACTATGAAGAGGCAAAGAAAGATTCTTTTTTTGGTCTTCACAATTTTTATTTTAAATGCTATCTGTATCTATATGACATGTTTTTCTCTAGGATTTAGACATTTTCTCCTGTGACTTTTGTATTTGTCATTCCTATGTCATATATTTTGCTGCTTTTTTTTTTATGATAATGATTCACAAATCCTCTCTTTCCAGAATGTCCCATGGACCACAAATATTGTTTGTACTTTCTTGGAAACTTTAATCTCCCAGTTGCTTCTAGTAGGAATACTTCAGATCAATTTCTGTTTTCTCTTGTCTTAGTCTATTTGTATTTCTCTGTATAGACAATATTTTCTGATACCTTTTAAGGCTATTTTTAGATGGATTTATAGAGTGGAAGGTTTCTATCTGGATGTGTTTTAAATGCTTATTGCTAATTTTAAACATCCTCCAGCCTTCTATCCCAGTTTTCTTTCCCTTCTTAAAACATTCCTTCTGTTATTGTCCTTTCTATCTTCTTACATCTTGTGTCCTATCACATCCTTTTCAGGATCCTTTCTCATCCTCATACTCCACAACTCATATTTCTTTTTATTATATGTATATCATAGGAATTTTCTATTCAAGAGTATCAATCTGAAGGTTCAAAATTAACATCCACATTTAAGGGAGGATATAAGGCATTTTGTGTTTCTGTGTCTGGGATACAACACTCACTATCATATCTCTCAATTCCTTTTCTAAAAAATGAAGTTACTGGGGCTGGAGAGATGGCTAAGGGGTTAAAACTCTGCCTCTCAAGCAGAAGGACCTGAATTTCCATCTCAAGTCCCAAATAAAAATGCAGGTAAAAAGAACAGTGGTCTGCACTTTGGTCACTGTTGGGCAGAGCCTGACAAATTCCAGAGTGAAGCCAAAAGGAGGTGAAAGAAATCTAGGATGATTCCTAAAGTCACCCTTGGGCCTCCACAAGGACATACAGTGCCCTTTGATATACAACACACACACACACACACACACACACCTCAATAAAATAAATAAATAAATAAATATAAAGTTATTAGAACAAAGATAGCAGAGTTAAACATTTCTTTTTTATACTTAAGCAAATTATATTATATAATGCTATATTCAGCAACATTTTAAATTCAATGTGTATCCTTTAATAGAAATGTCAGAATTCATAATTTCATCAAAAATGAATCTAATGATAACCAAAAAAAAATTTTAATGACTCATATAAATAATGCTTTCCAAAGTTATTATGTACTGAAACTCAGCGATCAAAGGATGAGAAATCCAACTGTCTGTAGTAGTAAATTTGGAATATGAACTCTACAATGTTATTCTTTAAAATATTTGAGCATGCGCATGCACACACATGCACACACACACACATGCTGCACTCTGATGATTTTCAGGGGTTTGTTAGTTGGTTTCCCAAGAAGAGTTGAGGAAGAATGTTTTGCCATTTCTTCAGAACTATGAAAACAGGAGAGACCACCTTGCTTACATATCCTCAATCTCCTGAAATGGTCAAGTTCTCAGCAAAAATCAGGGAATAAGATACAGACATAAACTTGTCATTTTGATAAGGCAGAATGTCAAATCTTTTATAGATGCCTTTCCCTTTTACCTCTAGTCTGCTGCTCTACTGGTGGTCTGCCTGTATGTGTGCACCACAGATGTTTTTCTATCTTTGCTGAATGCTTTGCTTTCTAAATAGCTTTGGACAGCACAGTGTTTATACGGAGACTGTTCCTTCCTTCTCCCAACACCTTCTTGCGCTACATAAACAATCTTCATCTGCTCCCTCAGATCTGCAGCACATGAGACTTTCACAGCTGTTGATTTCTTTTTCAGCCTGTTCACCCCTGGTGAACGCGTTGTTCAGATAATGTCTCTTCTTCCTTCCCTGTTCCAAATGAGTTGGAATGCAGATTACCCTTCTTTCAACTCAGTTTCCTTCCATGACCTCGACATGTTTTCGTTCCCTTTCTTTTAAGCCTCTCTTTGTACTAGCTCTCCAGATGTGATCAAGGATGAGCTCTTTCTGTTCCTAATTTTATTATCCTTACAAAATACTTGGTTTTCATGAGCAGGAGGAGCAAATTTCACACATTAAATGTTTCTTATTCATAGACACTTACATTAACGTTTCTATTTTTTAAGTTTTGATGTTCATTTATATTCACAAATGTCTTGTTTACTTATTTTCCCCAATTTTGCTAGTTAGTCAAAAAGAAAAAATTATGAAATCTCATAGAATGAAAATCAAGGTTGACCATCACAATTAGTTTATCATTTTCCCAAGTTGGACATGGTTTACTGAGTTTCATAAAGGCTGATGTATAAGCATGTACCTGATCATTTATTGAACCATGGGTGTTACATTAATGTACGTATAGCCAAAAAAGGTAACCCCCACTCCCTAGCTTACATTCACCTTCAATAATTCCTCAGGATAGATGGTGCTTCATGAAGGCTTTCCCTTTTAATGATGAAATATTTACAGATTTTATTGAGGTAAACACAGCTGTGATATGATCATGGATGCAACATTCCTGTCATGGTGGCCTTCTCCCCAGTCCTTAACTTTTACATTCTTACCATCCTTTCTTCAGAGATTCGTGGGATAGAGGAGGTAATTAGATGGTTTGTTCAGGTTTGAGCACTTTATAGTCACTTATTCACAGTATTTTGGCTAGTTGTGATTATCTGTATTAAATGCCTTCCCAAAAGCAGGTTTCTTGAAAGAAGACTGAGAGCTGGGGTGGAGAGATGGTTCAGGGGTTAAGATTCTATTTCTCAAGCAGAGGTCCTGAGTTCAGATCTCAGGCCCCATGTAAAATGCCAGAGAGAAAGGGCATTTCTGCCTGCCCTTCCAGCTCTAGTGGGCAGAGCCTGGGAAATCCTAGAGTGAAGCAAGAAAGAGACATAAGCAATCCAGAATGATGCCCAAAATTACCTTTCGTTCTGCACAAATACACATAATGCTACACACACACATACACACACAAACACACACACACACACACATACAAATTTAAAAAAAATAAACTGAGAGCTGAACTTATTTATGAGCATCATAACGTTTAGAAGGCAGTTTGATATCATGTCAATATGGCAAAAGTATAATAGTTTGTTTTCCCTCAAGGCCTATGACCTCCCCATACAGAGGTTATTAGCCTGACTAGTAGTGTCAGGTCTGAGTTCTGTCTTGAAGAACAGGCTTTAAATCTTTCATAAAGTGATTGACTACCTCAATAACATTCTTGCTACTATTGTACCAATGGGTGACTCTTCTCAGAGTGATTGTTATGGTACTTTGTGGAATTCACATCTGGGTAAAATTGTTGATAGCTTTTCTACAGCAATGGGCATAACATCTTCTGGTACCATGAAAGCTAGTCAGCAGGGAGAAAGCTTCCAGATCATTTTCAGCTTGTTTTCCCATGTCCAGTGATCAGATTTTGTCTTACCTTCATATTCTGGTGAGCAAACAAGATTTGTATCTTTTTTTGTCATTCATTGTAAGAAAAATCTGCCATCAATCATGCAAAAAATTCTTTAGTTTAGCCGGTTCTTTATTTATTATGTCTATGTACAATTTTCTTGTATTACCTCTGGCAAATTCTGCTCTTCCACAGCTCCCAGAAGAGGACATATGAGATATATATCTATAAGTTAAAAGAATTACAGCCTGAGAAGCACATTTTAACTAACCACTAAAGATAACTGAAGTCTTATCCTAAGAGGTTGAGGAAACCAGCAGTTGGGAGGGTTTGAGAGGAAACATCCTGTATAAACCATGGAAATCATAGTAGCTCCTACTATGACTAAAATTCAGTATGGTAAACTGAGGGTGTTAGCTTCAGATGGAAAGCAAGAGTAGCCATCGACAAGCAGAAAACATGCTGCATGCAGTCTTCTTACCACATAGAGGCTTCATGTATTTTAAATTGTGGGATTATTTGCAGGTTTTCATCATGTCAATAAATGGAATCTGTAAATTTGGAAGCATTAGTGTATATCTAGCTATGTTTATATCCAGATATCCAGGGCACTGGATATGCATATATGTGCGTGTACATAATAACCGTGTGCTGTCTCTAAGACAGACCTTGGTTAAATATCTTTGGTTTTTAGGTCTTCAAGGACACTAGGCTCCTTTGCTCAGAGAATTCCACAATGCTTGATATGGTGAAGAAAACCAGAGAGGCCTTTTCTGGAAGTTTTTGGATGTCTTCATTTACTTGAAAACTTAAAGTTGATCAAATGTCTTTTAAAACTTTAATTAAATAAGTAAGCTGTTAGCATACATATGTTGATTGAAATAAACTATGATTTTAAAAATATTTATGAATCCTTATAATTTAGAGGTCATAAATCACATTTAAACATCAAATAAATCACTTTCTTAGAATTTGATATTGTAATTCCTCATACCTATCAGTTTTTTTTACATTTTTTATTATTATTTCCGCTCATACAAACTTAATAAGTAGACCAGTTCCCTCCCCCCTCCTCCTCCCCCCAAACCCCTTACTCCCCCTCCCTCCCCATCTCCCAGTGCCTCCCCCCCAATTCCCAGAGAGTCCTTTATTGTGTATGCCTAACTCTCTTCTTGGTCCTCCTTTCCGATGACATAAAAGGACCCAGTGGCATTTCCCTCAACCCTTTCTCGTGTTCCCCTTAAGCATAGGAACACTGCTGTGCCCATCAATCCCTTGCCTCCAAGGATCTTGGTGCCTTTAGCCGATGTTAGACTTTGTGAGGTCAATAGTGTGACGGACATGGCGCAGGGCATGCAAAGTCCTATTATGATTGCTTCAGCCCTATCTAGTGTGGAGACTCTTCAAATCATTGCTCCCCCCATCCTTTTGCTCTTACAATCTTACCACCCCCTCTTCCGCAGATGTCCCTGAGCTTCAGGATGGGGGGAGATTAGGCTGGCTTAGTTCTATGTGGATGATATAGAGTCTCTGAAGTTCTGGATTGTGGTTTGTTGATTTTCTTTTGCAGTTTTGCTGCTCCTGCAATGCCGTTCACTCCATCCTGATGGGCACTGTATGTCACCCCCTGGTCAGAGACAAAAAACCGTTAAACTGGAGTCTTGTTATAATAGCACATTCAAGGGTATATGTAATAAAAGCAGGAAACCTCGGTGAGGGAGGGATCAGTCACCCATTTGCAAAATGATCTCTTTTCATCTGCCAGACTATATGCCCTCCCCTTCTGGTGAGATCATACCCCTTCAGTTGTACATGATCAGGAACGAACGTCTGTGAACTTAACCAGGTGTCACATTACTTACTTGCATTCCTTGGAGGTCGATTTTCTCTGCTTTAACATGGTCCCCTCTCTCCTTGTGTCTGGTGTGGCTCTCAGTTTTAAAAAAATAATTGCAGTTGTTATCTTTTTAGTTCGTTTAATAGCCTTGCCATTAACTAAATGTGATGGCACACACCTAAAACCCCAGGGTTTGAGAAGCTCAGAAAGGATAACACCACAAGTTCAAGACCAGCCTTGCTTACATAGCGAAGATACCCTGTAACAAACGAAAAAACAAAATAAATAAACCTAGGAAAGCACCACTGTTTGAAACTATGCATATTGGAATGAAAACACATGTGAATTGAAAATATATTTTGAAAATTAATGTTGCTTTAAACGAGCAGGATATATCATTATCATAGTTTCATCAAAATGAATTTTCTTCCCTTTTTGTGCAAATTTACATCTTAGGCATTCTTTACTTTTTTCTCAGATTCTGATGTATAATAGACATAGAGAAAATCATCTCTGATTACTATAACCTGAATTTTAATAATCTAAAAGCAGTGAACTTTCTTCTTAGTTTTTCACAAAATGTTAAAACTAAGTTGTTTGACACATTGATCTAAGATATTTTTAATAAATTGATATCAATTATCAAAGCACATATTCACTAATTTTTAACATTTATTTATTTTTTCTGTGTGTGTATTTACATGTGGGAGCATGTTCATATGTTGAGGTTATAATTTACCTTGTGAGAATCAGTTCTTGCCTTATACCTTGTGGGTTCCGGGTATCAAACTCAAGTCACAAAGCTTGGTAACAAGTGTCTTTATCCACTGAACCATCTACTCTTCCCTAAAAAAGTTCACTAAGATTTTATAGCTTGTGCTTATTACACCTTCTGTGGGTTGTTTTTAATCACCAGATAGGATCTTCTGCTTGCTACATGATTCATAAGGCTGAAAGGAATTTATACATATGGAACTCACACAGCAAGTCATTAGCAGTCCTCAGTTAAGGTAACTCAATGGTCATGTAAACCAAGGAGTTTAACTTTAAGATCCCTCAAGTGCCCCTTGCCCCTGCATTGATTTCAAATGCTTGGGAGTTCACTGACCCCAGCCCCCTGGTGGCTGAAGATCTTGAGCAGGAACACTATTAATGTAGACAGTACAATCTTGTCAGCACACAGATAACTCTTCTAACCACAGATATTGAGATCTTTTAAATGTCTTGAGTTCCTTTTGAGGATATTTGGACTTTTTTTTTAACTCAAGTGTTTTAGTACAGTGCCAGATTCTGTTTCCTATTGGAGCTATCCTAGGGAACTTCTCTAAAACCTAAAATAAACAAAACGTACTTTCAAACTCTCATGGGCACGTGCACCTCTCCAGTGTTATCTTACAGACCCAGATTTTTTATTCTGCATCTGTGATGGGCTTACTTTTTTCACATTTCCAACAGTTCTCAGGCAATGGCAGTACTCATGGGCTATGGATCACTTCCTGAACAGCTAGGTTCTAAAGCACTGTGAAAGTCCCTGTGGAAGAACTTGCTTTCTTTGGGTTGTGAACCTAAGGCTAGGCTGTACACAAAAATCATCTGTGAGTGTTTAAAAACTGCATCTTCAACATCAGTTCAAATTTAATCAGAGTTTGGAAAGTAAAACGTAATCAGTAATAGTTAGTTTTAAAAATTCTGAATATTTCAAATGTGTTTCTAAAGGAATATTGCTTTCTTTACACAGCTGGTTAGGGGTATCTTCAATTTCTATAAAAATGGAAGATGTAATAGTTTAATTGTGCTTTAGTATTTAACCAATTTCACATCTAATTTGACTCTTTATTTCAACTTTTGTTTCCTACTAGCTAAAAACTTACAGTTTGTCAAATTTTCCTTTAAACTGTCTTCATCATATTGCTAGCTCCTTTATAGATGTAACCTGGACTTATACTGCTTTAATATCTTTTGTTTTATTTAATCTGTTACTGTAATTCCTCAGCCAGAAGCTTTATTTTCTCTTTGAATGGCTGCCGATCTTTTCTGAAAATTGACAAAGAATACATTATAAATGTATTTGTGCATTGCTTTGTGGTCTCCCTTCACCTCCTACTAGTCTTGTTTCAGATCTTATCAAACCAAGGATTGATGGGTAGCTCAGTAATTGTTGACATATTTGCTCTTAAAAAGTTCATTTTTGAAGATCAGATTTATACAGTGACCTGTGCCAGTCCTCTCTTGTTTGGAAGATAGTTTCCTTTTTTATTAACAAGAGAAATGTGTGGTATAACCATCAGTGGGGCTGACTTGGAATTCGTCCTTCAGCAATGGGAATGCATTGGCTCCAATACACTTACATTTTCCCCCCAGCTTTCCCTATGACTGATGGCTCCCATTTGCAAGATGTCAGGCCACGGTCTGAGGAACTGCCTTTAGCAGAGTAAATTGGCCCACTTGGCTTCATCAGCATAGTAATCCTTGCAGAGGCAAGAACCTGCCATTCCATCAGCTGATTGATTTCACTGAAAGTTGTGATTTTGAAATTGTTCTGCTTCTCAGCTAAAGAACATTGCATTACAGCTGTGTAAAGTGAATATGTCTATGGGTCAAAAATGGTTTTAAAACTTAAATTTTTAAATCACAGCTAAAAAGATACTTATAAATATATTTTAAAAACCTTATCCAATAGCATCAGTAAGCACAAATTTGTTCATTCTCTTTCTTTGCCACATAGTGTGGTTTTTAATGTAAATTATATTTTACTTTCGGAACTGTATATCTTGCCAACTTGCAGACATATAGTAAATGTGAAAACAACAAGGTGACTGAGGACCAATTCCACATGATTGGTCCTCAGTTGAGAGTGGAATTACATGTCCCTCCTACCTGACATGAATATGCATCCCTGCCATGGAAGACTTTTCCTGCTGCTTTGTTCTGAAAGCTTGTCTTTTATTCTGAAGATATATTTTGGAAATATTTCTGGATTATTTTAAAAAGAAAAGTATCTGATTTGGAACTCTCTGACATTATGTTTGTTCTTTAAATACTATCCCCAGTGATGGGTCTTAATGGATATATAAGACAAGAGGAATTAACTAGAGGTCATTTGAAGTCAAGTGTGTTGAATAAGGTGTGGAAAATGTATGTGATGTGATAATAAATAACATAAATGCCTTTCTCAAGTGCCTTACAAAGTGGTCTTGAAAGCTTTTCTCAGTAAAGTTTTTAAATATTCAAAGATAATGGAAAATTTAATAGAATAAGTAAAATATGCTATGATGACATACTATGAAGGATCCTATTCTTACAGTAACTTTCTAGATGTATTTATGTTGTGGGTCTGTTTTATGATTTAACATTAATAGGTAAAGTGTTCTAGCACTTTCAAAAGTATAGTCATATTGATGTAATAGTCTTAAATATGATTTATTTTCTTAATTGATATTTATAAATTTACCTACCAAATTTAAGAGGATTGAAAGAAATAAAGCACTTCACAATTATTTCAATAATTATATTTTTATATATAATTTACTTGTCTCCTGATTAAATCAACACCTAGTTCATCATCTCCCATATACAATAAGCAAGTACTTAGGATTTTGAATTAATGTATTTATTTTATTTGAAAGTCTTTTTCTTTAATTTTTATGTTTATGTGAGAGGTGCTTGTGTGTGGACCAATATTTGTGTGCTGGTGTGCATGCTCGTGAGTAAGCATCCATACAGAGTCTGTGAGTGATGGCAGGGGTTATTCTTTATTGCTCTTCCACCTTACTATTTTGAGCATAAATATATAATAAACACGGAACTTTCTAATAAGGCCAGTTTAGCTAGTCAGCTTACTCTATGTTATTCCCAAGATCCATTGTCCAGGGTTGAAATATAAGCAGACTTGTACATCTATGATAATTTTATAGGGATCTGGAAATCTGAACCTCTGTCCGTTTTTACTGCAAGGTTTTTAAGCACTGACCCACCTTCCCAAACCTTAAAAGTTTATCTGTAAGCCATATGGTTACTTTCAATCTTTAAGTGTGAGGACATTAAATCTAAAATATAATTAATTGTATGATATACAGGATGGGGCAAACTATAGTTTTCCACTATGACTGAAAACAATTGTCTTTTTCAAAGCATGAAATACACCAGTGGCATCAAAAAGTAAATAAACAACGAAATTCTTAGAGAACCCATGTCATGCATAACAAGTCAACTAGGTTTTACTTTACCTGCCTAGCAATACTTTCCTCTTTTTCAATAATAATATCCTTATTTAGTCTCAGAAAAGATGTGCTTGTTAATGATCATTTTCAGTGAGGCAAAACCATTAAGTTATTCAGAATATTTGACTCCAATAATTGTTGCACAGATGGGTCTGTGACTAGAACTGGGCAGGAAGAGTGGACTCCAGAGTTTCTACATATCAGTTCAGGAATGAGGTTCTCCTCCACTTGTTGGTCATTGCTGATATTAAAAAAGAAGGAATTATCAACACCTGAAAGGAAGCAATCAGAGCCTAAGAAGGACTGTCAGTCAGGGCCTCCGGACCCGGGGACATCCACTGCAGTCAGTGCTTCAGGATCTTTGATATGACTACTGTGGCCAGTGCCACTAGACACTGAAGTTGACCACTATGGTCAATGCCTTTGCACTCTTGGCATGGCCACTATGGTCAGTACCTCTGGGCCCTGGGAAATACTGTTGTCAGTGCCTCTTGACCCTGGGCATGGCCACTGTGGTCAGTGTTCTTAGTCCTGGGGGATGGCCACTGCTTTACTGTTCTTGGTCTTGTCATTTCAACAGCAATGCATTCCAGACTCAGGTTTAGTAGTTTGGTTTGTGGTGGGGCCAAGGGAACAAATATAGACTATTATAATAGGTGAAGAACGGAGCAGTTATGCTTCTCATAATGCTCAAAGAAGAAAAGCACATAAAATAAATCTCATAAGGCTAGCAGTGAGAAATGCTTTCAAGAATTTTCTTTTTTTAATTTTTATTTATTTTTTCCACTCATACAAGCTTGATAGGTACCCCATTCCCTTACCTCCCTCCACCCCTCCCTGGATCCCCTTGTTTCCTTTCTCCTTTTCCCCTTTCTTTAACCCCCCTTACTTCCATTGTCTCCCCCCACCCCTAGAACATCTTTTATTGTGCATGCCAAACTTCCCTGTGGGTCCTACTCTCTGATGATGTATAAGGACTGAGTAGCATTGCTTAGAGTACTTTTTTGTGTTCCCCTTTAGTATGGGAACACTATTGTGGTTGTTAATCCCTTGCTTCTAAGGATTCTAATGCCTGATCCATGCTAGACTTTGGGGGGGTCAATGATATGTTGCTCATTGTGCAAGTCATGCAAAGTCCTATGATAATTACTTTGGCTCTAAATTGTGTGGAGTGTCTTGCATATCATTGCTCCTCCCCATCTTTAGGCTCTTACAATCTTACCGCCCCCTCTTCTGCAAATTTCCCTGAGCTTTAGGATGGGGAGAGATTAGGCTAGCCTGGTTTCAGGCGATTGATATAGAGTTTCTGATGTTCTGAATTGTGGTTTGTTGATTTTTTTTTCAGTTTTGCGGCTCCTGCAATGCACTTGGCTCCATCCTGATGGGTATTGGATGTCACCCCCTGGCCAGAGATAAAAGGATGTTACATTAGAGTCTTATTATAAGAGTAGATTCAAAGATAGATGGAATAAGAGTAGGAGACTGCAGTGAGTGTGGGGGGGTCAGTCTCCCATTTGCAAAATGGTTACCTTCTATCTGCCAAACTCTATGCCCTCGCTTTCTGGTGAGATCACGCCCCAACAGTTGCAAGTAACCAGGAAAGAAGGTGTGTAAACTTAACCAGATATCTCATTACTTACTTGCAGTCTTTGATGGTGGCCTATTTTCTCCACTGTAGCATGATCCCCTCTCTCCCCATTGCTGGCAGGGTCCTCCTTCCCCTTCCCTCCCATCTATAATCTTTGCAACTACTGCAGGTATTAATTAGAGATCCATTTTTGAGTGTCTCTCTCAGTGGATTTGATACTAGGATCCACCTATTAGGGAGTACATTCAGTGCTTAATTTTCTGTGTCTGGTATATTTCACTCAATATAATATTTTCTAATTCCATCCATTTCCTGGCAAACGTCATTAATTCATTATTTTTGATGGCTGAGTAGTATTCCATTGTATAAATGTAGCACATTTTCCTCATCCACTCGTCAACTGTTGGATATTAGGGATGACTTTGCTACATACAGCTTTTATTATACTGATAAAGGTCCCTTCCATTTCAACTGTCTCTAGGGTTTTGATCATAAAAGGCTGTTGGATCTTGTCAAAAGCCTTATCTGTATCTATCGAGAGTATCATGTGGTCTTGGATTTTGGACTGGTTTATATGATGAATTACATTTATTGATTTGTGTATGTTGAACCAACCTTGAGTGCCTGGGATAAAACTTACTTGATTCCCGTGAATGATGTCTTTGACATATTTTTGAATCCGATTTGCTAAGACTTTGTTGAGAATCGTTGCATCTATGTTCATCAGAGAGATTGGCCTATAGTTTTCTTTTTTAAGTGTATCTTTATTAGGTTTGGGATTAAAACAATATTAGCTCCATAGAAAGAATTTGGTAATGTTCCTTCCTTTGCTATTTGATGAAATAGTTTAGGGAGTATTGGTGTTATTTGTTCCTTAAAGGTCTGGTAGAACTCTGTGCTGAATCCATCTGGTACGGACATTTTTTTGGTGGTTAGATTTAAGATTACTTCATCAATTTCCTCATATGTTATGACTATTCAAATAATTCACAACTTCTTGATTAAACGTAGGTAAGTTTTGCTTACTTAGGAATTCATCCATTTCTTTTGTGTTGTCAAACTTCACAGAGTACATGTTTTTGAAATATGACATTATACTTCTCTGGATTTCTTGGGTAACAGTAGTGATAACTCCATTTTCATTTCTAATTTTGTTAATTTGGGTTTTCTTTCTCTTGGTTTTGGTTAATTTAGCTAGGGGTATATCAACCTTATTGATTTTTTCAAAGAACCAGCTTTTTGACTGGTTGATTTCTCTGTATTGTTTTCCTAATCTCAATTTCAGATATTTCTTCCCTTATTTTGCTAATCTCCTCTCTTCTACTGCTATTGGGATTAGATTGCTCTAGTGTTTCTAAAGCATTAAGCTTCATTGATAAGTTATTTATTTCTGATGTTTCCATTTTTTTGATGTAGGCATTAAGAGCAATGAACTTATCTCTTAGGACAGCTTTCATTGTGTCCCAAAGATTTTGATAAGTTGTGTTTTCATTATCATTTCCTTCCAGGAAATCTTGAATTTCCTTTGTAATTTATTCCTGAATTCAATTCTTATTCAGCACCATAGTGTTTAGTTTCCAGGAGTTAGTGTATTTTCTGCTGTTTGTTGTGTTGCAGATGTCAAGCTTTGGACCATGGTGGTCTGATAGGGTATGGACTAGAATTTCAACTTCCTGTATATGTGATCGATTTTGGAGAAAGTTCTGTGTGTTGCTGAGAAAAATGTGTATTCTTTGGTGCATGGTTGAAAAGTTTTATAGAGAACTGTAAGGTCCATTTCAGTAAGGGTTTGATTAAGTTCCAAAGTGTCTCTGTTAAGCTTTTGACCTGTTGATCTATTCCATGTTGAGAGGGCGGTGTTGAAATCCCCAAGAATTATCATTTGGGAGTTGATTTCTTACTTTAGATGATTTCTTGCTTTAGGAATGTGGAGGGGCCCATATTAGGTGCATATATATTCAGTATTGTGAAGTCTTTCTGGTGAATTGTACCTGTGACTAAAATGTCGTATCCATCTGTGTCTCTTATGAATTTTTTTTGGTTTGAAGTCCACTTTGTCCAATAGCATAACGGCTACCCCTGCCTGTTTCCTGGTTCCATTAGCTTGCAGAATCTTGGACCAGCCTTTCATTTTTAGGATGTGCCTATCTTTTGTGATGAGATGAGTTTCCTGAAGGCAGCAGATTGATGGGTTGTGATTTTCAATCCAAGTTTGTAATCTATGTCTCTTTATTGGTGAGTTAATTCCATTGACATTTAGTGTCATAATGGAGAAATTATTTTTAATTCTGGACATTTTTTATGTTTAATGGCTTTTGTAAGTATATTATTTGCCTTTTAGTTTTTGGTGGTATTATACTTCCCTTCTGTCCTCCTGGATACACTTGTTTTTTCCTTCAAGCTTGAGTATCATTTCTAGCATTTTTTGAAGTCCTGGTTTGGTAGACATGTAAGCCGTCAAGTTGTCTTTGTGCTGGAAAACTTTTCTTTCTCCCTTGATCATGATGGATAGTTTTGCCAGGTATATCAGCCTGGCTTGACATTTTTGCTCATTTAATACTTGAAGTACATCTCTCCAAGGTCTTCTTGCTTTTTCTGTTTCCATTGAGTAGTCATTTGTTATTCTAATGGGTTTACCTTTAAAAGTAACTTTTTTTTCCCCTTGAAGCTCTCAGCACCTTTTCTTTGTCTTGAATGTGGAGTGTTTTGACTATTATTTGCCATGGCCAGTTTCTATTTTGGTCATATCTGTTTGAGGTGAGGAATGTCTCTTGTATTTGGATGGACCTCCAGTTCTTTAGATGAGGGAAGTTTTCATTTATGACACTTTGAAAAATTTTCTCAGGTGTGGTATTTTGGGATTCTTGGTCTGGTATTCTATGAATGTGCATGTTAGTCTTCTTCAGGATTTCCCAAAAGTCTTGAATATTCCTCTCAAGTATCTTTTTGGCTTTAACAATCTTTTCCATTCAGCTAGTTAATACTCCCACTTTGTCTTCAAGATCTGAAATTCTATTTTCTGCTTCATTGGTTCTGCTGATAAGACTCTCCTTTGAGTTTTGGGTTGAAGATACCTTGTCTTTTAGTTCAATTTTAAACTCTGCCTGAGACTATTTTAACTGCTCTATGCCTATTTTTGTTTCTTGAACTGTTTTTCTCAACTCCTCCAAGTGTCTGTTGTGTTCCTGTTCGAAGTGGTAGATGCAGTTATTTAACTCCTCCCAGATTGCCTCTTTCATAATATTGATCATGTTAATAATCATGCTTTGAAAGTCATTATCTTGGGCCTGGCTTTCTTGGCTATTTTCTGTTCATATGTTCTGGTTAGAATCTATCATCATGGGGTTAATTCTTTTGGTGGCAGATTTGTCTTCTTGGATTTTTTTTCCCATTGATCTGCCCTTTGACTTGGGCACTGTTGTTTTGTCTCTTAAGACCTTTCGATTTGTCTGTTTTTGACTGAACTGATTAAGTTGGTATTACTACTCTCGGGCAGTTACTACTAGTGTTTTTGCCTTGGAGTTGGGCACATTTTTTTGTTGCTATTGTTATTTCCTAGATGATGCTATTAGACTGTTAGTACATCAATTACATCAGCTTTAGCAGATGTAGTACCTTGGTGATATGTATGTGGTGATATGTGAGGTTGAGTGGTATAATCCCTGGTATATGTTTTGGGAGTGGCTATATGGAAAAGTTAATCTACAGTGATTAATATTTGAAAGGAGCAGGATGGTAAAAAGGGGGATTTACTTATCTTTGGGCTGGATGTGAGGAGTCTCTCCCATGTGATCAGATGATTTTAGAGGACTTCAGATGTATGGCCTTTGTCCTCTAGAGCTTTGCTTGAGTTTCCTTTGGACTCTGTTGAATTGTGAGGAGCAGTGTGTCTTCCTTGTACCGATTGTCCTGGGCAGAACTGAGGAGCAGAGCTCTTCACCTGTGATCTGGGGCATGGCCTACCCAAGATGGGGCAGCCTGGGTGTCGCTCAGGCTTGTTGTTGGGGGTAGCTGAAATGAGCGGGTACACCTAGGGGCTGGTGGAACTTACCTGGGAAGGAGGTCCAGGAGTGAGCATCCTGTTACAGGCAACAAGAGGGGCAGAGTGGCTGATGGGATGGGGTGGGCTTTTTCTGGGACCTGCGGCGTGACCTGCCCAAGCTCTGGGCAAACTGGGTGTTGCTCAGGCTGGCTGTTGGGGGGAGCTGGGACGAGCGGGTGCACCTGGGGACTGGTGGAACTTACCTGGGAAGGAGGTCCATGAGAGAGCATTCTATCCCAGAAAGTGGGAGGGGCAGAGGGGCTGGGAAGGAGGTCCACGAGCTAGTGTCCTGTCCCAGGAGGCGGGAGGGGCAGAGGGCTTTCAAGAATTTTCTAGCAGCAGCAATAGTGTAATTATTTTACACCATCATTAAAATTCTTTTTATATAGAATATATGATATTTTAATTCTAAAATGAGAAAAATATGTTAAATAACAATATCAATCCTAGACGACTCATGCCAACATGCCATAAGATCCTGCAATGCGCAATCTACACTCGGATTCTTTCTCTGTGTTACATATTCTATGGTTTCCAGAAAAATGTATGATGGGATGTTTTTATATTACAATATTGCACAGAATACTTTCCCCATCCTATAAGTTATGAGTTTCTCTTTTCTTTTTTTCTCTGTCACACTGAACTCTCCACTTCTTCACAGTGTTACCTTTCTAAGAATGACACATTGGACACATTATACTGGTTTTAGAGTGCCTCCTTTTACCAATGTGCATTAAGTTATTGAGTATCTGATCTTCGTTTTTAGCATTGAATAGTAATATTCCATTCTGCACATGTGTCACATGTGCTCTTTTCAAAAGCAGCTGATGTTATCGACTCTCTTAATTTTGACTGTTGTAACGAGCTGAGAGCAGACCCATTTTTGTTAAATTTGCATAACTTATATCAGATAGGTTAACTTTTTGTGATCTTATCTAACATCTTGGTGCACTGTTTGTTAAGATTCGTACTTTAATTAGGTTGCTTTAGTTCTTACTATTGATCTTCAAGAGTTCTTACAATATTTCTTATAATTTTACCAAGAGTATCTGGGGAAAAGTTCTCTTAGTCTGTGTTTAGTCTTTATATTGACTTTCACAGAGCAGATTTTAATTTTAATAAAGTCCAGTTTATCGATGACATTTTATTCACAAACTCTATATTTGGTCATTGCTACTCATAGATGCCATCTACCTGGCTTTGGGGAATATTTTGGAAGAATTTTATATTTTTATTTCAAATCAATTGTAACTATTTTTTCATTATTATGGTTATGATAGCTGCTTTTTGAGTCAGGGTTTTAGTATGTAGCTTAAACCATCACAGAACTCCCTCAGCCTCCAAGGTACCAGAATAACAGGTTGATACCAACATGTTTAGCCAGTTTTGATTAATTCTGCGAAGGGCGTAAGACTTATGTCTGGATTAGCTTATTTGCATGTAGACGTTCAGTTATTTCTGAACCACATTTTTGTTCTGTCACACACTTTTGCTATTTCAATCTGTCATTGTTGTTTTCCTTTGTTTATATCCCTAGTGCATCTTAACATACCTGTGTCTGTTGGATGTATGAGAGTCTCTGCTTCTTTTCTCTGCTGTATCAAATTTTGTTCAAGTGCAACATGGGGCCACTGAGTGCTGATTCACAGCACCTGCAGTGTTCAGTGTAAGTAGTGAGATGTTAAAAAAAGTATCTATATTTGGGTTTTAGTTAATGAAATAGAAATGGACAGGAGGTAGAAGGAATAAGGATATTAATTTAGCTTCCAGAAGAAATTATAGAGATGGGCCAAGCTTGGTGTTTTCAGAGTCTACAGATTTTAGAGTTTGTTAAAAGTATGAAGGATTATAATTATAAAGCTACAACAGGAGGGAAGGAAATTATAAGAAATATGGAAAGTGGCATGTCTCAGGGATTGTTTTAGGAGATACAAATGAGTTATCATGGTAAGTAATTGCATATGGTGAACTGGGTGGAGAATCTAAAATCTAGCTGTATGTTATACAATCAGCACAGGCATTTAAGAATGGAGATTGAATGCTGTCTGGTCGTAGGATGATTTTGGTTATTTTCTATTGTGGAAGGACACAAAGACACTGTGTTTTTAGAGTTCTTTCTGACCTGGGAAGGTTGTAAGCCATTTCCTTCTAGTTCTTTGGGACCCTGTACACTGTGGTGGTTATTTTAGTCCCTGTAGATCTACTGAATATGAAGAAACTTTCCTTCCAGTTACCGGATATTTCTTGTTACTGGCAGTCCATGTGGAATTTTCTCATGGGGTTAATTAACTGTGATTTGGAGAGTACCAGTAGCAGAAAGAACTCTGCCTACAGTGGCTGCAGTTTCCCAAGGCAGGTAGCAGCAGGTGACTGCACAGAGCCCAACACACTGTTTAGATCCTAGGGCTGTTATACACTGTTTCCCAGTTCCCCACTGGGACTCTGACAGAACCGTTTATCTATATTCCCTACAGGGCACTGTGGTGGAGATCCTGGAGGCATTCTTCTACTTCGGTCTGCAGTTCTTGCTCACACACTCATGACTGCCTTATCTGTGGCAGCAGTTTCTTCTTTACTCAGCACTGTGATTCAGGGAATGATGAAGAAAGATCATTGTTGCTCACCAGATGAGTACAGGAGACTGTAGAAAAAGTTAGAGTGACAGAACATTCTTTTCATCTTTATTTTTGTGTGTTCTGCCACTATCTCCAATGTAGCTTCTAAGTTGGTTCCTTATCCAGAGGTCCAAATCTGCTTTTGTTTGACGATGTTGTATCATGAAACTATAATGAAAGTGGTTATCAGATGTAAGGGTTTTCCAGAGTAATCTTTAGGCTTTATCTAGTAGTGTTATCATGTCATACAAAAAATAGGAATATTTAAGTATTTCTTTTCATATTTCTATTCTTTTTATTTGTTTCTTTTGTCTTACTGATCTAAATAAGACTGAAAATACTATATTGAATAAGAAAGGAGAGGATGAACATTCTTGTCTTGTTTCAGATATTATAGAATATGTTACCATTTCCACATTTAGTAGAATATTGACTGGCTATACATTTGTCTTATATGCTTTTGTGTTGAAATATGTTCCATTTCACATCTTTTCAGGGCTTTTTTATCATTAAAGAATGTTGGATTTTAACATCCTTGGATTAACATGCCAAGATGGATGTGGAGAAAGAAACCAAGAATGAATCTGAAAACTGTATGCCCATTCCTGGACTACAGTTACTACAATGAAGATTCAGAAATGCCTGTCTTCACATTATTTTTCGATGACCTGGCTGAGCTGAAGAGGTTCCAGGCAAGTCAGGTCCTAAAATACATAGCATACAGGAAGAGTAAGAGCCACCTTCCACCTATTCAGAGGCCTGAAATAGAGAGCTGGGGAAATGCCATTCAAACCATGACAACTGTTCTGAAGTCAGAAAAGGAATTAACTGATGTCCTGAAAGATCTAAATAGCTCGGCTTCCAAGACTGACAATAAGAGTCTCTTAATACCCCACACAAGTTAGGGCCGAAGTAATCATAATAAGACTTTCATGACCTACACAATTACCAACATATCATTGACCCCCCCCCCACAAATGCTAGCATGAATCACAGGCACTAAGATCCTTAGAGGTAAGGGATTAACAGCCACAATAGTATTCCTATACTAATGAGGAACACAAAAAAGAGTTCTAAGCAATGCTACTGAGTTCTTACACTTCATCAGAAGACGAGGACCCAGAGGAAAGTTTGACATGCACACTAAAGGATGCTCCAGGAATGGAGGGGGGAGGGGGTACTGAGAGAAAGGGAGAGAGGGAGGGAAAGGAAGGGGAAGAGGAGGGAGAAAGCAAGGGGATCCAGAGAGGGATGGAGGGAGGGAGGGGAATGGGGTACCTATCAAGTTTGTATAAGTGGAAAAAAATAAAAGAGAAAGGAAGATCTATAGTACATATAATAAACAGATGAGCTTAAATCAGCGAAAAAAAATGAGTCTCTTAAAATTTGTGGATGAGTTTCTGATTAAACAGAAAAAGAATGAAAATTATTAGGAGATTGAAATAGCTTATCAGAAGTTAAGGGAAGAACAGGCCCAGAAACAGTAGGAAAGGATGTCTGAAGAGTCCAGCACAGAACCTGACAAAGGAGACTTAATTTAACTTTTAGGAGAAGCAAAGTCTTTTACAAGAGATCACAAAGTCAACCACTTCTCTGAAACCCCTTTCCATCTATTTTCCTGGTAGTTATGGATGAAAGTAAATCACTGCATTATAAAAAAAAGTTGGATGTTATCAAAGACTTTTTCTGCATTTATTGATGTTATCATGTGACTTCTGTCTGTATTATATTTTTATTTATGTATATTAGACTAGCCTTGCCTCCCAGGTATAAAATCACCTAATCATAATCTTCTTAACATGTTCTTAAATTCAGTTTGGAAGCATCAATACTGAAAAAGTTTCACTTATAGTTAGAAGGAATATTGTACCATTTCTCTCTTATTTTATTCTTATTTGGTTTTGATAATAGGATAAATTGGCCCCAAAATGATTTGTGCAATATTTCCTCTTTTTATATTATGAGATAGTTTGAGGAGCACTGGTATCAGTTCTTCTTAAAAGTTTGATAGAGTCAAGCAGTGAATTCATTTGGGCTTGTGCATTTTTTTCCACATTTTATTTTTTTCCTAATCATACAAGCTCAATAGGTAACCCTGTCCTCTCCCTCCTCTCCAGTTGTCCCCCATTGCACTTTCCTCCCTTCCTCTTCTCACCCTCTTCCCTCTCTCCCCCTTTCCAGGTACCTCCCCCTACCTCCTTCCCATCCCCTGGAGCATCTTGTTGTGTGAACTCCAAACCTCCCTCTGAGTCCTCCACCCTAGTGAGGGTTCAGGAGTCAGTGGCATAGCCTAGAGCCACTTCTTGGGAATTTATTAGTGTGGGAACTCTATTATGACTGTTTAATCCCTTGCCTCTAAGGATCCTACTGCCTGGAGCCTTCTCCCCTATGATCTCTGCTAGACTTTGGAGGGTCATGACATGTCAGCCATTGTACAAGTCAGGCAAAGTCTAATTCTGGCTGCTGGAGCCCTAACTTCTGTGGAGTATCTTGTATATCCCCATCTTTAGGCTCTTAACAATCTTGCTGCCCCCTCTTCCATGAGGTTCCCTGAACTTTAGGATTGGGAGAGATTTAGCTGGTCTGGTTCCAGGTGAATTATGGTTTGTTGTTGTTTTCAATTTTGCTTTCCTGGGGCTTGTGCATTTTTTCACCTGGGAGACATTTCATTACTGTTTTAATCTCACTGTGTGTTGCAGAACTGCTTAGGTTCTAAGGAGAATCATTTTCTTCAGGAACTTTAATTTTTTTTTAATTATTCAATTGTGCATGTGTGCATTTTGTGTGTGTGTGTGTGTGTGTGTGTGTGTGTGTGTGTGTGTGTGTCTGTGTGTGTGTGTGTAGAACCACGGGCGAATTTGGGAACACCATGAACCTCCTCCACCTCCTCCTTGTTTACTTTGTCCGGGGATTCACAGGCTCCGTCCTACCAGGATCAGAAACACCGCCCCCTGCTTCTGCCTGGTGTCTATACATGGGATCTAGGATCCGAACTCAGGGCCTTCCTCCTGCAAGGCAGAGGCTTAACCCCTGAGCCACTTCTCCAGCCCCTCTTCAAGAACTTTTTGATGATGCACTTATTTTTGAGCTATTCATTCATAGCTCTCTAGGAAAAATCATGCAACACATATAAACAACCAAAATTCATAAACCAGAGGCAAAGTATTTCTGAAGTGTCAGGAAAATGATGTGGAATTGCTTATAAATCGCCTATACTATGCAGGTGACAAAGATATTAACTTCTGCTGGTGATGCTTCCTTGTTCTCTCATCCTTGTTTTATTTCTCATGGTCTTTCAAGGCAACAACTTTGCAGTTACTGACACTGTCAAATTTTTTTTTTTGTTGGTTCCTTTTGTAAGTCTATTTCTGGGTCTTCTTAGATTTTAGATTTCTCTCTCTTTCTCTTTATGCATGTGTGTATATGAGTGTGTGTGTGTGTGTGTGTGTGTGTGTGAGTTTCCAGTTTTATACACATACCTGAAGTGTTTGTGAACTAAAATGCTTCTCTATTTCCTAATTAATCACAGTTTCTCTCAATGAAGGACAACTTCAAGCACTATTTCTAAGGCATGTCATTCTTCTGTTCCAAGAAAACAGCAAGTATGAAATCTGATAAAGTATTATCATTTTAAATTTTGTAGTTATATTATTAACATATTAATGAGAACTTTTACATTTTACATATTTTAACATATTTCACACATAACTTTATAATTATTTTACATAATTTTATACATATTGTTACTGAGAATACTTGTGAACGTCTAAGGAAACAACTAACAAAACTATTAAATAATGAAAGCTTGACTACATTTGATAAAAATATTATTGTGGCAGCACATTTCCTAGGTGCTCATTTAAATTCTATTCCACTACAAAACATGGTTGTTTCTTAATTAATAAATTAAATGAAGCTATTGTTTTTTTATTTTTTTGAGTGTCTTTGAATTCTCATATTTCCTTTTCACAAGTTTAATCTGGATCAGTTTTTTTATGATCCAATAGTCACCTTTAGATAACTATACCAAGAAGTACCTCAATTCTGTTTCTCTGTCTCTATCCCCTATATATACATATAAAATGTTTGAAACAAGAGAATAAAACAATACAGAAACACTAATTGGGCTATTTTAATGTTTATTTTAAGATTCAAAAGGTCTCTTTCAGAGTCTTGTTGAATTCAAGGCAAAATTTTAATGGGAAAATTTTCCCATTAAAATTTTGCGGTAACATAATATCCCTAGACTGTAAATGATGATATCTAATTTGCCATTTTCTTATGTGTACATAATGTTGTAGATATTGGGCAGTCAATTCAAATGGGTTGGTACTAAATTTCAACAATGTCTCACATGCCACATATACCCACAGTGATAAGTAACATTGATCCAAAATGCTCCTCAATCTGTCTGACCCAGTAATAGAAGGATATACTGAAACACCAATGTGATTTGAAAATAAAGAAACTCCATTTGACATATAATAGCTTAAGTGGTTTTAAATTAACCACATACCGATGACCACTAGTGGAGAATGTGTGCTCTCTCCGACCATGAAACGTGCTCTGGGGGCTCATTATGCAGAGTAGCATGAGTCGATTCAAAGTAAATAAACCAGGGCTGGAGAAAAGCGGCAACAACTTAATGCTTCTTACATGTGTACAAAAAAGAATCACAAACAACCCATATGCCATCTTTCTCTCTTTGATAATATAGCAAATTCAGAATATAATCATCTATCTTATTAAAAGAAACGGAAATCATGAATGACAATAAACTCTTTTATATGGCTCTACTGTCCTTCCACTCACCTAAAATTGCAATTATTACTTTTTGAATCATTTTTAAACCTCTATTAAAATATAGATAAATATGAAATCAGCGAGTTAGGTAATTTTCATAAGATCAAGCCAGTCAATCTTCCATCATAGGTCGTGGAGGGGCTCATGGGATTCGAGGCATCACCCCTAGCTGAGGCGCTCTTGGCAGCTGATGGCTGTTGAGGAGAAGGAGTTATTTTCCTTTGGGGTTGCAGCCACTATTAGGTTGCCCATGCTCCAGTGCATGGCCCCACACCCATGTGCAAGAGAGCAGCACTAATTGGACTCAGAGGGTTATAAAGAAAATAGGGCACATGAAGGTTGAGGGGATGTATTAGGCTGGTAAGGTACAAGGAGGGAGTGAGAAAGATATATGATCAATATATATTGTATTCTTGTATGAAATTGTCAAAGATGAAATGCAAAATTATTTACATTACATATAGATGAATATAAACAACATCTAGCTGAAGTCCATGTTGTATACAATTTGTATCTTTAGGTAAAAATTATTGCTAAACTGTTTCATGGTGTGGAAATTTTGAAATATTAAAAAATTGCACAATGATAAATACACCCATCTCTCAATTGACAAACATTAAATCCATGCCGGGACAGATAATTAGCTGAATAAATGAAGTTTTTTATGCTTTCCTATCATTTAAAACTAATAGATTTTGGAAGTAGAATTTTTCATGGGAAAGTGAAGTTACTAAGGTTTACTTAGAAAATCTGAATCAAGATTTCCCTGGAATTAGGATTAGCCACTTAATTCTAATATGCAAGTAGTTTTGGCATTGACTGGAATAAGTGGTGTGACAAAATTCACCTCTAGTGATCATGAACTGTATAGGGTGTTGGTGTTCACTTTAATTTGATTTAATTTTCCCAAGAATCAGCTGTCTTTCAACTATAAGATTACAAATTGTTCTACCCTGATATGTCACTGGAACATTATAATAGTCATGACAATCGTTGGTTCCTTCTTCCATTCAGCAATAGTACCTGTTTCTTATCATTCGATGGTTAGTCTTGGTTGTCAACTTGATTGGATTAGAAAATGGTAGGATGTTAGCAAATGATAGCATTTGGTGTGTCTGTGTCTCCAGAGTTAATTAGATCATGAGAGCTCTGACATTAAGAGCTTGACTATCCCTGGGTAAATTCATAATTGATAGTTTTATTGGAAGCTGATGAAGGGCTAGAAAATGAACTTAACTGGGGGCTTTATCTTGCTCTGACTTCTTTTTCAAGCCTCCTCTACCTCTTGGCTCGGCAAGACATAAATTGTTCTGCCCCATCAAATTCTCTCTGTCATGAAATACTCACATCACTGAAGTTCTCAGTCAAAATAAATCCTCTCTTACTTGATCTACTTATGTTAGGTATTTGATCAAAGCAATAATAAAGATAACCAACACATACCATTCTAGGGCTCATATAGTACTATCCAAATGGTTACCTATAACTTTGAAAAGAAAGATCCTATCTGTATAGAGTGCCTCAAATTTAGAAGTGTTGGCAATAACATTTAAATAAAGTTTCTTAAAAATCAGTTCCATAAAAAGGAGAAGTCTCATCTCAATAAATATCATAGATACAGATGTCAGCTTGATAGTTGAGGGTTTGAGCACTGGGCACATTTGAAGAGAATTAGTATCTGAGTTAAGCCTAAAGTGAACCTACAGGATGTTGTGTATGATGAGAAAGGCCCAACCAATAATGATTTGGATTAGTTCTTGGACCAGTGAATAATATACAGAGAGATGGTTGAAGAAGTTGACATACTTCTATATACTTAGACAAACATGCTAATCTGATAAGTAAGGATTGTCCCTATCTCAGCTGTTAGGTGGATATTGTGTGGCCAGTTCCCTTGGCCCTTGGTGTTGGTGTGGGCACTCCTGCCAAACTGGACAAGCAACTGAAACTGGGTTATCATAAGAGAGAATAAACCACTTTTTCCTTCAAGTCAATTTGATATGATTTTATCAGCAGCATGCAGGTGAACTGTGATGATATGTAATGTATCCTGTAGAAAAGATAAGGGGTGAAAGAAAGAGACAAAGTGGCAATCATAAGGGTTTTCCTTAATTACTGTTTTGATTTTATTTCTAATTCTTTTGCACGTATATTCATACATATATATATATACATACACTTATATGTGTGTGTGTTCCTCATGATCTTTTCATGTATATTAATGTGCTGTGCATTCTTTCTGATAAAATAAATCTAGAGATTTCATCAACATTTTTTGCATAGTAATGGCAATTAATGTATGTACACTTTCACAGGAAAATTACAGGGAATATTATCATTGAGTGGAACCTTCAAGTCACAAAGAAATTTACCCAAGTTTTATAAAGTGTTTATGTACAAACAGAGATTTTAAAGCATCTGGGGTGTTTTCCAGATTAAAAACATGAAAAATAGAAAATTTTAGAAAGAAGAAAGGTTCTTGGAACAAGCAAGCATAGAACAGGCTTGGGAAAGTATAAAAAAGTTCCGAACAGGGCAGCAGATATTGCTTAATGGACTTTCTTGCTTGGTATGCATAATGTCCTGCATTTAATTCCCAGTACTGACACTTTAAGAAATATCTGCTAATGAGAAAACTAGAAAATTTAAAAAAATAAACTCATTAATCATCGTATACAGGTCTATGCAAGCTTTGTAAGTATGACCTTTTTTATTACAAGGAAGAGTGGTGGAAGAGTTTGAGAGTAGGAATGGGCAAGTTTATATTCAGAAAAAGTCTTTGGGATGATATTATGTATTGGAATGACGATATGAGGCAGAAGGATTTTGCTCCATATTTGCTGTTTGCACAACATAATATTATCTAGTTAGGATGTGACAATAACTTTGACTAAAATTTTCCATACTTTGAAAATGAAATGTTCTCCAAGACTTGTGCTGAATTGACTAATAAACTGCTATTTCTGTTTTGGGAGGTTTGGAACCTTCAGGATGTAACACCTACCTACAGGATGTAGGACACATAGGATATCTTGTCCCTGGACCTTACCTGTCTTTCTCTTTGCTTCCTGTCCATTGAGAAATGAATTACTTCTACCATATGTGAATTACTTCTACCATATACTTCAACTTATAATGACGTTCTGCCTAATTATGCAAACATGAGGTCAATTAATTATGACTCTCTGAAACTGTGAGCCAAACAAAGTTTTTCTCCTTGATTATTGTTTCTTTCAGTCAATTTTGTCACAACTGCATGAAAATTTAGTAATACAAGTAATGATTATGAAAATGGAAAAAGAAAAATTCATGAGAAAAATTGAGTGATAAATTGTCATTTTCCAGTAATTAATGAGATAGGAAGAAAAATAAGAGTTATATTCCATTTAGAAAGCTGGGACATTGATAAAGGGCACAAGAGATGTTAGAGTGAAGATGAGTGTGGTTTGGGATGTGGTCAGCTTTAAGGTATCTTACACTGGACATGGCAAATGTCCAGTGAGGATCTCTCGACTGAAAACAAGATTTGAGACCTGGGAAAGATTCAAGAGTAACATGAATATGGCAATTGCCACACGTGGGAGAAATGTCCTGGAACTGAGTTAGGGTCAGAACTCAAGGGGTTTTAAAGTTGATCAGAATAATAGGTGGTTATGAACATAGACAGATTAACCCACAGAAGATGGGAATCAGGAGAATACAGATCCTTGGCCCAAGAGAAAAGAAGATTTAACTTAAACAAATGACATAGAAAAATGAGAAATCAGTATTGTATTCACCAAAAACAATCTTGGTAAAAGTGGTTTATGTTATAAAATGGATTCAACAACCAAAGAATAAAAGAATCCTGTGTATGAAAAGACTGATGACTATGAAGAAAGATTTCTAAAACCCAAGCTTCAGAAGAAAGGAATGGCTTCACCAGGGGATAGAATTATTTATAGATTAAAAATATTCTATTGTACTTTCTAGATGATGGAGGCACACACATAATTACTTAATGACAGAAAAAGTCAATACAAAAAAATTAAAGATTGGAGATAGAGTCTACTTACAAAGGTATGGATCTTAGTAGAGAGAAAAGATCAAAAGTTAGGAAAATAAGATATTTGTGGTCATAACCAAAGGCTCACTGCAAAGAACAGTGAAAATTTTGATTCTTCTTTTCTGAAATATTAAAGATGTGATTTTTCTCAAATTATGTGAGCTGAAACTTTTTCAGACATGCTTTACATAATTTTACATATACCAATATAAAAACCATGTGAAGAGGTAAAAGATCATTTTTCTCAAAAGTTTCAAGCATTTTTAATTGAATAATCTTGAGAAAATAGTTCTCATACTGATTTGTAAGGTTGGAATGATCATCAGGTAATAGAAGTAACCTAACTATAGCATCAGTGAGTGTACAGATATCCATTTCCCCCTCTTAAAGCAGACACGAATCACACTCTTCCCTTCTAAGACATGACATGTTCCAGAGTAAGGAATATTCTACTTGCAGTTATATAAAGTCTGTGACACACACATGTGTGATGATCCTGAAGATATGGATATACAAATTCCATCTAGTTTGGAAGAGCTATACTGGGATTGGGGAAATGACGAAGATGATAGAAATGATAAGAAAATGAACTGTTTGAAAGAGTTAAATGTGAGAGCTTATCAAGGCAAGATTGCTGCATAAAGGAGTTACAATCAGGGTAACTTGTGATATAAAAATGGGTTAAAGAATCACATAGAAATTTCAAATAAAGTGCAGCCTTTGTATTGTTTATGAACTGATTAAATGTTTATTAAATCCCAGAATTTATTTTGAAGAACATAGTCAATATAGCATTAAGAGGAATGGTTGGTAGGTATGTGATTCTTCCATATGAGCTGTTGGTCAGGGAGGTTCTATAGGCTTTCTCCTCAGATACAAGGGTCTGCCATTGCACTTAGATGAAGCACAAGGCACTTTTGTTAAAGACACCATACACTGTCATCACAGGAGAAGGAAAAATCAAAATGAAATTGGAAGGGAAGTTTCTTGCCCACAGACTTGCTTTTATAGGACTAAAAGGTGTTATGAAGGTTGTGAAGGAAGACAAGCCATTGACAGTTTTACCATCTGTGAATTCTGTGAGCTACAATAACAACCACTCTGGTAGGATGTGCTTATTGGTGTAGTACTGAATGTTATTGAGGGTAGATTTAAATTTATTTAGGTTATGATTAGATTTAAGACTCACTCCAGGAGGAAACTCATTTCTGGTAGTGTAAACTTGGCTAAGATCTAGTAGATTTAAAGGTCAGGCTGTAGGGTGGGAAACTACTATTGTTTTGCTATATGTATATGATGTCAAACTGCCTTCCAGATATACTTATTTTCACATCTATAGGTTAATATTTTTCTTAATCTTTGAATAGGAAACTTCTTTTGTAATGGAGTGTTGTATATAAGGAATCTAATTGTCAAAAGAGCAGAAAATAAGTGACTATGGAGTACTCAGTCATAAATAGGGTGTCTATAACCCCTACCAAGGCTCACAGACATCATTGAACAGGAGATGGGAAGAATGTAAAAGACAGAAGGTGGGGACAAATACCACCAAAGAGTTTCTTCTGGACACAGGAGGATCATTGCATCCAGAAACATGTAGTAGTTGTTCATAACTGCACAGGACCTGCACACTGGATGGAGCTGTCAGCATTTCATCTTGAAAGGGGAAGACATCCTCAGACATCACCCTGCCCTGAGAGAATAATGATGGCTATTGCTGGCTGTGCCAAGGGGAGCTATTTTCTTCAGGGGTGTACTCACCAATATATTACTCATGCTTCAGCAAGTGTATATTAGTGCAGATAAATTTTATTAAATTCAGTAATACACATCCATGGGCATACAATCACCCACCTACAAATATACACACAAAAGGAGGAAGGCTGGTTGGTAAGAAAATGATTTTCAATGGGAGAGAGAAGGGCAATGTAACAGGTTATTTGGGGTGAAAATGGCTGAAATTCATGTGTACATGAATGAAACTGTCTAGGATGAGAAAAATAAATAACAGTTACAATAATGGTTGTTGCAGTCAGCCTGCATGGTTGCTGATAAATGACCATCAAACCGCTTAAGGGAACAAGGGTTTATTCTCTTACGATTTCTGGTTACAGTTCTCAGTCCAGCTTGATGGGAGAGCATGCACCAACACCAGGGCCGAGGGAACTGGCCACACCATCACCATACAACAGCTGAGAGATGGACAATCCTTACTTGCCAGACCAGCATGTCTGGCCAAGTGAACAGAAGGATGCCAACTCTTTCAACCAGCTCTCTCTGATTTATCCTGGGCCTAATCCCACCCACCATGGGCTGGGTCTTCCCCATCAGCTAGACAATCTCCTCAGGTTTGCTCTGGGCTTAACTCAACATCAACTCTGTACAAATGTGCCCAGAGCTCAAACCCTCAACAGTCAAGTTGACACCTCCGCTTAACTATGACAATGGCTAACATTTTTTATTTACATTCTCTGTAATTTCCTGTAGGATACTTGCTTATTCCATTATAGAATACTAAAAATTGGAAAATGCTAAGTAATAGATTACTTCCTAGTTTGTTGGACTAATTTGTGTAATTTTTCTTCCTCTGAAAATTTTTCCTGGACAACTAAATAAGGGACATGGGCACAATACATATAAATTCATGCTTCCATAAATATCCCATTGTTTCTGGTGTTCATTTATCCAGTAGAAAGTTGAGAAAGGTATGGGTGATGGACAACATGTGAATTTTTCATTGTGATTGTTTTAATCAACGTTGATAATTTTATTTAAGAACTGTCATAATGTTCACTTTCCAATGAAGAAATTGAGGTATACAAAGTCTACGTTATGTTTCCAAGTGTTATAGCTAAGAAAGAAATGAGTTGTCCTCCACAGGCTCATGTGTTGGAATCCTTAGCTAATGTTTGGGAAGGTCATGGCATCTTTAGGAGATAGAGACTTGCCTTAATATTAAAAAAATAAACATCACAGGGAGTGAGGCTTGAACCTTGCCCTGCTTTTGCTAAGAGTTTGTTCTGGAAGTTTGCAATTTGCTCTTTCAGCCACCATGATGGATTTGACTTAAGCCACCTCCAGGTTCAGCCAGCCAGTCATGCCTTTTCTACCATTATGGACTGTATTTCCTCTCTGCAACCCTAAGCAAAATACATCTTCCTTTCACTCCTTAACCTGCTTGAGTTAAGTGATGCCTTACAGCAGCAGAGAAAATGACTGGCACAAATAGTACAAGATTATTTTGGTTCACACTGGCATAATGATTACCAGATTAAGTCTATCATCTGAAGTAATATATAATATATATGAAGTAACCACTTATGGCATTTGGTACACATCACAGATCATGTTTCCTTGAGAAGGAAAGCAGCTGCAATGACCATTCATATGGGGGGGGGATGTCATAGTATGGTAAAATGAAGACAAAGTGTCACAGTTAACCACAGGTGTCAACTTGACTTTTGAGGGTTTGAGCTCTGGGCACAGTTGGAGAGAGTTGATGGTTGATTTAAGCCCAGAGCAAACCCGAAGGAGATTGTCTAGCTGATGGGGAAGACCCAGCCTATGATGGGTGAGATTAGGCCCTGGATAAATCAGAGAGAGCTTGTTGAGAGAGTTGGCCTCCTTCTGTGTACTTGGCCAGACATGCTGGTCTGGCAACTAAGGATTGTCCATCTCTCAGCTATTATGTGGTGATGATGTGGCTAGTTCCCTCGGCCCTGGTATTGGTGCGTGCTCTCCCGTCAAGCTGGACTGAGAACTGTAACTGGACTGTCGTAAGAAAATAAACTCCTTGTTCCCTTATGCTGTTTGATGATCATTTATCAGCAACCATGCAGGCTGACTTCAGCTCAGTATGTGATAAGAAGCTGCATTTAGGATTTTAGGACTATCAAGTATTTGTGAGATCAGGCACCAGAAAGGGAAAAACTTCTCAGAAAAAAAATCTTATACTCTTGCCAAGTATAAGACGTGCTCGAGGTCAAATTACATTAGGCTTGCTAGAGAAGATCTGGAGGTGGTGAAGCTGGAATGTGTTGCCAAATGGCCACTCTGTACTGAATGATACTGACACAACAAGACAGAAGGACAGGACCTGGATGCACATCCTGAATGCATAGTTGATTCAGGGTTTACATTAGAATGAGGTCTGCTTAGCCCAAGAATAATAGATATTCTAAACTGTCTAAAAAAAGCTTGAAACAAAAACACACAATAATAATAATATAAAAATAAAAAATGAAATTTCAGTAAGAATAACTTTTACTATAAGATTCATTTCATAAAAAATGAATTGAATAATGTAATTGCAATGTGATTGGAATTGAAGATCATTAAATGTCAAATGGCTCAGATGCATTAAGTTAGGTACTGTATGATGCAAGTCATATATAGAAACTAGTAAAGTTATCTGCCCAGGCTGACATACAGTTTATGTGAGAGCCTGTGGCCCCCAAACCCTAACCACTATAATTAACCAGCCAGTTTATCCCCAAATCTACATGTTTACATACCCAATGCAGGTAAGTCCTAAGACACCTACAGCTTCTGCTCCTCAGTCAACCAGTCCACCCACCCCTGTGAGGCCTGCCTTGTTTTCAAAGAATGGGTTATTTTCATCCAATGCTTGGACTAGGCAAGAAATTTAGATAATAGCAACTATTTTCCACAAGTGAAAGTCAGTCTCGAAACAAAATTGTATATTGTATGTGTTAGATCTACTTAATCCTCATAAAATTGATGAAACATAGACTGAAATAAAAATATCAAACTCAAATTCTAGTCTGATTGCATTGTCAAAGAGAGAAGCATGGTTTAATCATAAATCTTTGGAATGTGACTAACTGTTCCATATGAACTGGGTGCTTGATATCAGGTGGAAAATATATTGAGAAATGATAAAAAGTAAATTATGAAACAGAGAGATGTCCTGATGTCTTTCTTGTTTTTCAGATCAGAAAATCTATTCTACATGACTTTCATTGGGGTGTTATAGTCAAGAATTTCAATGTAACAGTAAAGGACAAACAGGACTGAATAAATTTGGGCTGCTACAGTTAGAAAAACCATTACATTAAGACTCATGATTGAGTTTGCACTGTCTAATGCAGCACACATTTCAATGTCACTGTCTGCCACCTTACGACAACAGAAAGCATCTGTATAATGGCCTATAACATTACACAGAGCATTGCAATTAGAAATGTGCTGAGGTGGCGGGTTGGGGGCTTATTTATGGCCCATGAAACAAGAGTCTATGAGCTGCTCATGAAAACTTAATAGATGCAGGAAATAAAATGAGTGTCTGAGTGCAACAATTACATTTTAAATGAGATTATCATTAGAAAACTTCTTGGGAAAAGACAAAAAAGTTGAAATATTAGTGTTAAAGAAGCCCATTTTCTGATGACTGGAAGTGTTTTTTACTGGAGAATTGAAGAATGACAGAATGTTGAAAAACACATCACACTTTCTAAGTTAATATAATTTCCATAGCTGAATGCAATTTTTCTTAACTGCACATAAAATTTAGTCTCTACAGCATGTGATAAAACAGAATACATTTCAAACTCTTTTATTTGTTTTTAAAAATGACAAAAGTCTTCTCCTACATTGCCATTAAAAATTGCCAAGTCTGGGTGGCTGCAATTCGTGAGCTGTTTCCATTAAGTATCATCAAAGCCACCTACAAAGTTCTCTGGGTGGAGAGGAATTAATTGTAACTCAAAACAACATATACTTCATTTCCACAAGACAGGTGCATACATTTGAGTATGCTTATTTTATACCAGATCTAATATTCATGAAGATAATTTAATCAGCTTCATCTGATATGTGAGAGAAACATATAGCTTCTAATCATGAATCCAAATTCCTGAAGCTTTTGTACTGCTGTGGAAAAAATTTGTCCTATTCGACAAAATGCTTAGATGAAACTTGCAGAAAGTGAAAAAATCAAAACTGTAGCAATGACTAGGTGAGTTGCTCATACTTGTTGTGGAAAACTCCAATCATCCCACAATATTTAACAACTTTCCATGAGCTTATTTTATTGTATTTATAGCAGTTTGTATACTTTGATGCAGTGGCTAAATATGTAAAGCTTTGTTGTGCTTTTATCACTTTGCATTCTACTAAATATTTAATGTTAAAAGTTCTACTCTTTCTGGGTTCTGGGGAATGCCCCTGCGTTCTTGAACCTCATCGGAGAGGAGGACCCAGAGGAGAGTTTGGCATGCACATTAAAGGATGCTCCGGGGATTGGGGGAGAGGCACTGCGTGATGGGGAGGGAGGGGAGAGGAGACAGGAGACAGAGGAGCAGGGGAATCAGGGGGAGGTGGAGGGAGGGAGGGGACCGGTGTACCTGTTAAGTTTGTATGAGCGGAAATAATAATAATGAATGTTAAAAAAAGTTTTACTCTTTCTATTATATTAGAAGCAAATGCTCTTTTTTTAATATGCAATGAAATTATGCCCGCAGTAAAAATCTTTTAAAGCTGTCCTGTGCAAACATGCTTCCAAGAGGAAACTATCTGGTTCAGTGACAACCACTGATCAGTTTTGAGAATGAGACCGACTGTATCCAAACTAGTCTACAAGACACAGCAATTCTGGTAGTTTCTCACGCATGATGTGCATAATATGAAATGATTATCCTAAACAGAAGAGGCAGGAAATAAAGGTGAAAATAAAATGAAAAAAAGGGAGAGCACAAAGTTGTGAATTAAGGGGAAGGGAAGGGGGTCGTCCCATGTAGGTTCTACAGAAGACTACAGCACTGTATTGGCTTGCAGTGTGGGAACTGATGGCACATGACCATTAGACTACAGAAGGCTGCAGAAAGCCCTCTGGATTTGGATATCTAGGACAAGGAAAAGGAATATTTCTTTTTTCCCAGAAGATATTTTAATTGGGTTTTTTACTTCCTGGATATTTAATTTGTTAGTGGGCCTTGGAACTAAACAGAAACTTTTCACAAGACAAGATTCACATATGTAACAGACATCTTTAAAAATATTTCAATTCCATAGCCATTAGGGAAATGTAAATTAAAGTCACTCTAATATATATATTTATATAATTTAATATATCATTTCACCCTAGTCAGAAAGGCTAAGATTTTAAGCACAAACAATACAAATGATGATGGTAGATGTGGGGAGAAAGTAATACTCATACATTGCTGGTGACAATACGAACTTCTACAACCCCTTTGGAGATTAGTATGTTAGTTCCTTTAAAAAGTTAAAAATTGTTATTGTATATGACTCAGCTTTACCATTTCTGGAAATAGTCCCAAAGAATACTGCATCTTACTACAGAGACATGTATGCATCTATGTTAATATATCTCTGTTTACAATAGCAAAAAACGAAATCAAACTAGATGCTCAATAGTAGATGAATGGTTAAGAAAAATGTGGTATATACACACAATGGAAACTACTCAGCTGTCAAGAAAAATGACTTAAGGAAATGTATTGGTAAATAGATAGAGTTGGAAGAAATACTAAGTGAAATATCCAGACACAGAAAAAACTGATGCAACATGTTCTCCCCTTATAAGTGGGTCCTAGCTTTGAACCTTCAGAATGATACACTCAAAGGGAAATTTCTATAACACTCACAAACTGCAAAGTAACATACATAATTTGGGGGTAGGTGGGTGGAGGAAGACACCAAAAAAGTGGAGACAGAAGAACATAGACAGATGAATAAGGCAACAATGGATGGAGAGTTTTAAGGGGAGGAAAAAATGAGGATATGACATAGTAGAGAGTTGGGGAGCCCTTATGTAACAAACTACCTGGTAACTGACTTCTGACCCCTCTCACCCTTAATGCCAGAGAACACATGCCCTTTTACTATAAACCTGTTCAAATAACAGCAGAAGGGGAGTAAATAGACACCAGAAAGGAACAGGTGTCTTAGTATTAACTATAAACACTCTATAGTAAACCACCATCTAAACATCTTTTACTATATCCTTAGATAAGGAAAAATGTCTCAGTAATCAATCAAAATGCATCCTATTGCAATAGACCATTACTAAGATAGAAAGACAATTGGCCGAGTGCAGGGTATCCCTGACTCTAGAATGCTCAGTCCTAATCAAGCCATACAAATCTCTCCCCATCCCAAAGCTCGGGGAACCTTCTAGAAGAGTGGGTGGTAAGATTATAAGAGCCTAAAGGTGAGGAGGTACACTTGTGGGCAGGACACTCCAGTCATAACAAGGCTACTGCATGCAGGAGCACACTGTAATGAGGTCTTCTACCACCAGAACTACACGATTGCTAACATATCAACATTCTTCTATGGATCAGTAAGGCTTTCAGTGGGAGTCCTAGTGGCAGGTACTGGACAAGTGAAGGAGAGCTTCCCTGACTGTGGGCTTACCTATTGAAGGGCCCATTTATATTGCCACAGAGGCCTAATTCCTTACCAGTACAGGTGCCCTAAAGGGAGTTCTGCAACCCACACATGCAGAGAGTTATGAGGAATGTAGGGATAGTAATGGATAAATGGGAAAAGAAAAGGTAGATAGTACCTAATTTTTATATATAAAAATTCTTAATAAAAAGGTGCTTCAAAAAAAAGGTGGCTCACAACAAGAAAATCACAATGAGAAAAGAGTGGAGGTATAAGAGCACAGATAAAAAAAAGCTCTCATCTCTCAATCAAGATGCACCATAATACAATGGAATATTAACAAGGCAGAAAAACACAAGTGGCCAGAGTGCAGGGTATTGGCCATCCTAGTAGGCCCAGCCTTAATAAGGTCATCAAAATCTCTCCCCATCCCTAAGCTCAGGAAACCGTGTAGAAGAATGGGCAGAAAAATTGTAAGAATGTAATGGTGAGGAGATGTACTCCCAGCCAAGACATTCTGGTCAGGACAGGGCTGCTATGTTCAGGAGCTCACTGCAATGAGATCAACTTCCACCAGATTTATACAATGGTTGACATCTCAGTATACACTGGTGAGCCAGTAAGGTCTTTAGAAGTAACAACTACTCTGGAGTAGGCTCTGAACAAAAGAAGAGAGATCTTCCCCACCCGTGAATTTTCCCACTGTAGTCTTATTTAAACTACCACAGAGGCAAGGTCCCTTACTGACACGTGCACTCCCAAGGGAACCAGATGGTCCACATATATAAAGGAAGTGATGGCAGGAGGAATATTGCTATACTCAGGAAGGGAAGAGAGGCAGAGAGAAGAGGGGAGGAATGGAGTGGGAGAGAAAAACAAAGTATTTTTTCTAAATAAAGAGTATTAGTTAGTTTATGACCACACACATGAGCAATAGATTATATATCCATGCTATAAATATCAGGTGTTACCATTAATATAAAACAACAATACCTATAGATAAATTGTGTCAAGATACAGGGAAGTAGCTGCCATTGCCCACCGTGATGAACTGCTGTGAATCAGAGCCTTTGGCAAAGGTCTTCCAAAGATTCCATCCCTTAACATGTATCTTTTAATCTTGAATACAGTTGATTAGTAGTGAAGGGTAGCTGCTGTTGTGTGGTCATAAGTCAAACTTTCAGTAACTGCTTTTAACTGAGTTATTTCATTTAATCTGATGATCTCTCGTTGCATCCATTTCTTACCAAATGCATACCTTTACCTCTATGATTGAATAATACTTCCCTCATGAGATTTACCCATTCACCTGTTGTTTGAGAGATAGGCTGAATCCACATGATGATAAATCTCAATGAGAATCACATGGAAGAGGAGCCTCGGGGCAAGTTAGTAAGGATTATCTTGGTTAGGCTAGTTGAGGAGTGAAGAATTCCCCACTATTGGATGTGTCATCTCCCTGATCTCCCTGGGCTCAGAACCTGGAATTATATCAATGGAGAAAGCAATCAGAACACAATCATTAATTCCTTTAGTTTCTTTATTTCGGATGTATAGTGACCACTTGTTTCATGATGGACTGTAACTCCAAATTAGCAGCCACAGTAAACCCTTTCTAAATTTTAATCACAGGATATTTTAATGACAACAACAGAAAAATAAATTAATACATTTCATAATTTGAATACTCTGTATAGTGAGAAATAAACAAAGTTGAAAATATTTCTGCTATACAGAATTCTTTGGCCATATATCCAAGAGTCACATAACTGGGGAGATGACTTGGTGCTTAAAACATTCTCCTTGCATAGGAGGGACAGAGAGAATAATAGAGAAACCCAAAGATGGTAGGAAGCAACCCCAAAGGAACATCCAATGCTAATAATATGTCAAAAATATTTTTTAAAGTAAGGGATAAAAATGAGTAGTCCCTATGCAGAGGAGCATAGAGTAAGGAAAACAAGGAAAAAATAATAAAAGTCTTGAGCTGATTCACCTAGAACCTAGGGACAAAATTATATTAGAAGTAAAAGGAATGTGGAACTTCCTGATAAAAATCTTGGTCAGAGAGGTCCTAAAGGTCCCCAAATATAAACTTTTGCTATTGCTTTTGGTTGCTTTCCAAAAACTGTCAGTAAGACCCTATTACTGAAGATGCAACACAAATGGATCACAGCACATGGGCAAAATACATCAACTGAAACTGGCCTGAGGATTCTCTCCTTGCTAGGTAGCTTACGCAGTACCAAAGAATACTGTAAAACCTGCTGGGGAAATAAATAATCACAAGCCCCATCAACAGCATGAGATCTGTAAGTTGCAACTTTAAATCACCATGGCAATAGATGACCACCAGTGTAATAAAAGCATGAGTACCAAGGAGACATCCAACAGCTTTCTGATTGGACTTCCCTTGTCAGAATGGTACACATCCCTGTTACTGTAAACTAGAAAAAAAACCTAAAAAAGGAAGGAAATAGATTAATAGGGAAGACAGCCAATAAACCTATAGGTAGGAAGACAGTACATCAAACTGCTTTGTTATTATACTGGTAAAATGGAAACTCACAGTGGAAACCTTTGGGTCTAAAGCTGGATGACTGAAGGGAAATGAACATTATCAGTGAGGTGGCCTGAAGAGAGGTAACTTAATATACCATGGAGACCTGACTCCCCACAGGAGTAGACAAGCTAGAGTGAACCCTGGAAACATACAGGTGGAAAGATGGGAGGAAGTGGGACAAAGTGGTGAAGGGAAGGGAGGGGATGGAGCGGAGGTGGAAGGGAGGGAAGCTGTGACGAATACTCAATATGCTTGCAAAAGTAGAAAAAATAATAACAAAAAACTTTCTCCTTGCAAGCAAAACAACTTTGAATTTGGATTTCTAGGTGTCACATAAAAATTTCAGCCCGGGAAGGCAGACTGAGAAACCCTGAAGCAAAGCAATAAGATGAAAGAGCAACTCAGGATGATTCCTGATGCTACCCTTGTGTCTTCATAGCACACACACCTAGTGTCCTTTTTTATATACAACATATACCAACTCACATGCAAAACACATACACACACATGAGAACATGCACACACACACACACACACACACACACACACACACATGCACACGAAAGAACAAGCTAAAATAAATAGAATAATTAGAAAAAATAATATGATGTAATTTCTTTGTACTACATGCAAGAGCTCCGTCTCATCATTTAGATTCTGCTAATATGCTTAAGCTCCTATTTTGGGAAAGTTTTAGAAAGGAGCTACTTGCAAGATCTATGAAGTTTTATGCCACAATTAGGAGAAGTCCCACAGTTTGCCAAGGATTCTGCAAAACAATTTACATAGTTGTACCTAAAACATTTTCAGATCTGCACAATTTGAATTTCCTTTAAGGCAGAGTTTCTGTGTCCAGGAACCCACTGCAATGAGACACATCCTCACCAGACCTGCACAATGGCTGACATCAACATTCTCCCATAGACTAACTAGAATCTCAGGGAAAACAATTACATATAGTGGTGATCTTAGGGGTTAGAGCGAGACAGGTGAATGGGCATGTCCTTATCAATGAGTCTACCCACAGAAAAGCTACTTAGTCTGTCACAGAGGCCTCAGTCCCCACTACAGCATATAATCCAAAGGGAACCCTGGGGCCCACAGAAGCAAACAGAAGGGTAAGGGGAAGTGAGGAGGGATTGCTGAAAATATAAGAGAGTGGGAGGGGGGAGATGAAGGGAAGAGGACAGGCACAACCACCCATTATGTTTACAAAGCTAGAAAAATACAAAAATATATAATTGTTTATGGTTTAACCTCTACTCATATTTAATGGGTTACCTATTTGCAAAACCAAAAATACAAATTTTTTTTCATGCATGCCATTGCATAATGTCATGTTTTGCAACTATTTTTTTGGTCTTGTATTTCAGCCATTTATTTTTCCAAAGTATTAGCAATAGTTTTATATAGATAGTATCATGTAAAGTAAGTTGGTCTTTAAAATGCTTAATTCATTTAAGAATATATCTTAAGGGGCTGGAGCGGTGGCTCAGGGGTTAAGCCTCCGCCTTGCAAGCGGAAGGTCCTGAGTTCGGTTCCCAGATCCCACGTATAGACGCCAGGCGGAAGCGGGGGTGGCCTGCACTTCTGGTCCTGGTAGGGCGGAGCCTGTGAATCCCGGGGCAGAAGGAGGTGGAGGCGTCCATGGTGGTTCGCGAATTCGTCCGTGGTTCTACACATACACACACACACACACACACACACACACAGACACACGCGTGCGCACATACACACGCACATGCGCACAGGTGAATAAATAATAATAATAAAAAAAATTAAAAAAAAAGAATATATCTTAAGAATCATTTTTGTCCATATATTAGGGTTTAAAAAGATATGTAATATTCTGACATATAAATAAATACTAACCTATAAAGTTCTATATTGTCTTAACTTTATCCTTAAATTTCTTCAGTTTAAATTTTGTGCCATTTAACTTTTTTATTTTGAGGATACATGCAGAATGATTCATCAGAAATATGATTCAATAATTATTTGTAAAATGTGAAAATGTAGTTTCTCTTCATTCAGATATCTCAATAACTCACTACCTTTTATCCATCAATATAAAATTTTTTATCTCAAATTCACCATTCTTGGATACATTTGAGTTTTTATATGTACTTTCTAATTCTCCATATATTCAACCAAGGTTTGCAAATTATTATAGTTTATAATATGATCTATTATGAGGATCCTGATGTATACTCTGGACTTCTCCATTTTTTTTCCACAAAAATTCAGGTTAGTTATATCATCTTCCTGCATTACTCTATTTCTATTTCTGAGGCAAAACAACATAGAATGTCTGAATAACTTATGCAGAATAACCGCATAAAAGAAAGGATATATATTTGGATACATATCCCAGGAAAAGAGGGTTTTTTTGTAGCTTATAATGCATTTTAGAATGATAACTCATCAAGTAGTGAATTTAAGCACCATTTCTTTGCATGTTCCTAAATGATGTTTTAGGATTTTCTTGTTACAGGTATTAGTATATCCTAAGTTTCCCTACAGTTTTTAATGCCTCTTGTTTATTGTCAATGGGTTTTTTCTTTTTCTTTTTTTGGTTACCATATATTATAAATAGATGAAACTTGAGGCAGCAATATGTAACATAAAAAAACCAAAATGTAGAGAATAAGTTTAATGTATAAGTGTATGTTTATGTTAATTTTTGTAAGAGAAAATTTGCTAGTGTGTAACAAAATTTTAACTAACTTGGATAATTTTTAGTTAATGTCAGAAACAACATCAAGACACCTTAGCCATTACTGGCACTGCTACTCAATAAACTTAGTGTAGATGGGAGTGGCACTGGTAAGGATTTATTGAGTTGTTGGGGTTTCTTTAGTCATTACTCACCTACTGTATAAATAGCTAAGGGCATGAAAAGTGCAAGTAAGAACTCACAAAATGGAAAGAGAAATGAGGGCAGAGGTATGGTGCATCCTAGATTCTAAGCCGCATAGGCAAGGAAATGAAACCTAGGTGGTAAGCAGAAGGTGCACTGAATGATGTCAAAAAATTAAGTTAAATTGGAGGAGAAAATGAACAAAATGGTGGAATTTTGAATTAATATTTAGAGATCAAATTATTTAATTTTTAGGTATAGAGGCAGGAGTTCACAGGATGACTGGAAGTGAGATCACGAAACAGGAGTGACATTATTAGTCAGGCCTTTATGGTACTATTTTAATCACAAATTCAGACACAAGAAAAAGTTTTCTTGAATGAAAGAGGAAAATCCTCACAGCTCTCTTTGAGACAGCCAATGCTAGTTCAATCATGTAACTTAAATATTAAAAACATATTTAGTTTCAAGAGGATGCATAGCATTTCTCTGAAAAAAATCACTGTTGGATGTAATGGACAAAAACTTCATCTGTAAATTTCTTAGTAAATGGAATAGGAAGAAATATTTCATTTTCTATTCCTCTATTTTGAGGATGCTGTGGGCAAAGTGTCAGACAAAAGGAGAAATAACTCTTAAGTAAACTGTTTTTAGATATGACAAGCTTAAACACTCATAAAGAAACTTCCAAAATTCATTGGCTTTATTACCAAGTCAATTCTCATTGAAGAGTCAAGGTGGATTATCCTCTGAATTAGTACCTGTTTTCTACAAGCAGGCAATAATTATGACTCATTAAATAATGGTTTCCAAGATTTTTCTGACCATACAGTTTCAGAGAGCAAGGAGCAAAGCATGAAAGCTAAAGGTCAAAGTTTGTCTCTTAATCAAGTAAAACAGATTGCAAATATGATTTTCACCAACTTAGTAATTATATAACTTAATAACCTGACCACAGCTAGTACCAAATTTAGTAAAACCAAGAGCCAAAGTAGAATATCCTGTGCCAGTTTTAAATTTATCACAATGTTAGGAAAAGTTGGCTCTTCCTGACCAGCTGTAGTATGTAATATATTTACACTTAATGAAAAAATGAAGACTATTTATATATTTATAGATTTCAGAGATATAATACTTCTATATTATAGATACATTTTATTAAAGATCATTGAAACATAATATATATTGATAAATATTGATAAATATTAATAATACTGTAATTCCAACCACAACTGACTATTATAGTCAACACTATCATGATCCCACAACTTTCCCACATGCCGTTTTGAGGTCAACCTTTTCTTTTGACCCCATGACCTTTGGCCAACAATGTCATCCTTTCTTTCTCTTAGTTTGCATTTTAACAGATCAATATTCTGATTAATTAAGTATAAAACAAAAACAATGTTCATAAAAAAACCTCTATTTACAATAGCAGCAAGATGAATAAAGTGCTGAAGAATAAACTTAACAGAGCAGGTATATTTGTCAGGATTCTACAGAGCAACAACCTGTAGAATGAATTTATGTTAATAGTGCTTTTTTTTCTTTAGCTTTGTTTACATGAAACAGTCTGGGTAAATCACAATGGCTGTTTACGCATGAGAGAGTCTGAGAACCAGTAGATGCTCTGTCATAGTTAAGCACAGGTGTCAACTTGATTGTTGAGGGTTTGAGCTCTGGGCACAGTTGTAGAGAGTTGATGGTTGAGTTAAGCCCAGAGCAAACCTGAAGGAGATTGTCTAGCTGATGGGGAAGACCCAGCCTATGGTGGATGGGACTAGGCCCTGGATAAATCACAGAGAGCTGGTTGAGAGAGTGGGCATCCTTCTATTCACTTGGCCAGACATGCTGGTCTGGCAAGTAAGGATTGTCCATCTCTCTGCCGTTATGCAGTGATGGTGTGGCCAGTTCCCTCGGCCCTGGTGTTGGTGCATGCTCTGTCAAGCTGGACTAGGAACTGTAACTGGACTGTCATAAGAAAGTAAACTCCTTGTTCTCTTAAGCTGTATTCTGGTCATTTATCAGCAACCATGCAGGCAGACTGCAACATGCTCTGTCTGTGTGTTGTAGTTTGCCTGTATGGTTGCTGATAAATGACCATGAAACAGATTAAGGGAACAAGGGTTTATTCTCTCTTATGATTCCTGGTTACAGTTCTCAGTGCAGCTTGACAGGAGAGCATGCACCAACACCAGGGCAGAGGGAACTGGCCACACCATCACTACGTAATGGCTAAAAGATGGACAATCCTTACTTGCCAGACCAGCATGTCTGGTCAAGTGTACAGAAGAATGCCAACTCCTTCAACCAGTTCTCTGTATTTTATTCCAGGGCCCAATCCCACCCACTATGGGCTGGGCCTTCCCCATCAGCTAGACAATCTCCTGCAGGTCTGCTCTGGATCTAACTCAGCTACTAATTCTCTACAAATGTGCCCAGAGCTCAACAGTCAATTTGACACCTGTGCACAACACTGTGTGACTGGATGTCACAGAAATCCCAGTCTGTTGATGTCACCTGCAAGGTTCCTTGAGTCACTAGTGCAGTCTATGTGGGAAAGTAGAGGAAGCTGGGTTGTCCTGTCCGCAAAAGGACAGCAGCAATAATTGTGGAAACAGCAACAGGGTGAATAAACTCACAGGGTGGATGAGGTCGCAGACAGGGTGAATGAGCTCACAGACAGGATAAATGAGGTCACAGACATGGTGAATGCACTCACACACAGGGTGGATATGCTCACAGAGTGGGGGGCTGACCTTGGCAGTCTTATGAAGCCAGAATGCAGAAAGCTTTCCTTGCATATCTTCTTAGAGGAAGGCACCAGAAGGGGCCTTCCATATTTAGGATTGGTCTTCTCTTTTCAGTAAATGTAATCAAGAAAATCCTGAGGCATGCCCAGAGTTAATCTAATTTAGATAATCTCTGTCAGATGTGCCCAGAGGCATGCCTCATGAGTGAGTCTAGATTCTGTCCTGTAGGCAATCAATATAACCATCACAGGAGGTAAAACACTTATTTACTTAATGCTGGAAATCATTGATGAAAAAAATTAAGAGGTACAAATAAGTGGAAAGATAGCTACTGCTCAAGGAGACTTAGTATTGTCAAAATTTCTATATTAGTTTAAGAGATCTACGGACCCATTGAAATAACTATAAAAATGTAATGACATTTTTAAGCTGAAAAACCCTTTAAATTCACTTGGAAACACAAGGGATTCTGGTAGCCAAGTTAGAACTGACTAGAGACAACCTGGGTAGTTCACACTTATTGATTTTAAATTAACTAGACAGCCACAGTGGCCAAGAAGTTGAAATTGGCATAGAGACAGAAATAGAGATCTATGAAACAGATTACAGAGCTCAGAAATGAACTACTAATGTAGCTAAAATGGCTAATTGCCTCTGCCAGCCATGCCATGATAAACAATAGTGAAAAGTTTCTTTCGTGAATATATGGTGTTGAGGAAGCTAAATTTTCACATGCAAGAAAATGAAAGTAGACAGAAATTAAATAAAGTAAAATCAACGCATTTATGTATAGAAAGGCAACAACAAAAATAAATAAAAAGAAATTCTACAGAATGAAAGAAAAAAGCCAAATATCTAATAGATGGTTTCAAATATACACAGAAACCTTCTGTAACATAGTAGTAGCACAAAATAAAACATCAACAATAAAACAAAATAAATAGGAAAATGAATTAACATTTTCTGAAGAAGATATATCAGCAACCAATAGAGAAGTGAAAGGCATCAAATAGTACCAGAAATCCCCAAACACAAATTAAAACTACAATAAGATATTGTCCTCCTTTCCCCCTGTTATAAGGGCTACTACTAAAAAAGAAAAAGACCAGTGTTATTGATGATGTGTAGTATGGATGAACTTAGAACTTAAGTGAAATAAGCTGAACTTAAATGCTTCACAATTCCACTTGTCACAATTAGAATGTGAATTGTTTCTTCCCCAAACCCCCAGACTCAAGTATTTGAACACTTGATTGCCTGTCTTGGAAGATAATGAAACTTTCTGAAGGTAGAGGCCTGCCAGAGGAAGTACATTAAGGGCAGACCTTGGATGCAAAGCCCAGACCCACTTCTCTGTTTTCTCTGCCTCCTGATGGCTTCTTTTATGCGAATCAGCCTCCCACTTCTGGTATCAAGGCTTCTCTTCTTGCCATAATGTGTTCCCCACCGTGATAGACTGTATCATCCTTGGAACTCTAAGCCAAAATAGTAAATCTTTTCTCCCTTAAGTGGCTTGGGTCATAATATTTTATTGCAGTAATTGAACAGAAACTGGAGTACTATTTAAGTAAGAAATCCAATATAGTCATTGAAAAAAACATGTTCATCAGGAGCTGGGAATGAACAGGTATCAGTAAGACTAGAAAGTTTTGGTTCTATGAGATAAGAAAGTCATTGGAATCTACTATTTAATTATGTCCCTTTAAAAGTAATACTGTATTATGAACTGAAAAATTCCAAGAAATCTTTCTTTTTTCTCTTATTCCTGTTTCTTTCTTTTTCTTTTCTTCCTTTCCACCCTGTCCTGCTTGGGTGAGTCTGCCCTTGAGCTAGCTTTGAGCAGCTCTCTACCTCCATGATGGATCTAACTTAGGACTCCTCCAGTTTCTGTCTCAGCCATGCTTTTTCCACCTCAAGGATTGTATCTCCACTCTGGAACTGTAAGCTGAATAAATCTTCTTTTTTCCTTTTAAGTTGTTTGTGTTTGAATACTGTCCCACAGCAACACAAATACTAACCAGTGCAGTGTACATGTGTGTGTGTGTTACATGCAATCACCTATGTGTGCATGTGTGAGCCTCCAGGTTTTTCCCACAATCGTTCCTCAACTTTAATTTTTTGGGGGGAAAGGATCTGTCACGGAGCCTGGAGATTGGCCTAGAAAGCCCTAGAGATGCTCCTGTCTCATATTTCTATTACTCAGAGTACTCTGGTTATAGGCACATGCCACCACATTCAACTCTTTCATTTTTAATGCAGGTTCTACATAGCTGAGCTTAGGTCCTCACACCAGAAAGCACTTTACTCACTGGTTCATCTCCCCTGGCTTCTAGATTTTTTTTTAAGATGACAGACTTTGTGCTGTGATATATTATCAAAATAATGCTTAAAAAGACAGAAGGATATATGGTATACATTGTGGTGGCTGTTTCACGGGTGTATTCTTATTTTAAACCTGCACTAAACAGCTTTAAATTTTTTCACTTCAAAGTTCTTTTTCTAAATAAAAAATTAAATAATTGAGTTGTCTAAATAAGAAATTCCAACAAATGCATTCACTATATTATCCACCTCCTGATCATCATGTAGCTAGTCACTTTCTGGCTTAGTTTCTTCATTCGTAAATCAGCCATGAGTTGATTGTTAGATAATATCTAGTCCTCTATTTGATTTAGATCCCAAAGTTGACACATGCATTTGAAGAAGAGTATATTTAAAAAGGTTACATGAAATTATCATTGTTGTTCAAATCAAAATTTAATGTATATTCACATTTAATCAAAAGTTTTATTAATTTTTTATCAGAATTCATCTAAACGTAACATATTCCATTTGAAAAGCATGCCTATCATTCTGTCAGCATCATTTTTACTGAATCTTTAAATTCAATCTAAAGTTTTCAGTAAATATACAAGATTATAATTTTCATTTTTTCCATGATTTCATATTTCAATGTTGAATCCACCATTCCACATCACATTCTTGTGTTCAATTGTTGTTGTTATAAGTTCTCTATAGTCCATACTGGCCTATGTAGCCAAGGATGACTTTGAACTCCTTATCCTGCCTCAATCTCTAAATTACTGTGTTGACAACACATCACTCCTGTTACTGGAACAAAGTTCAATCATTTGGTTAAGCTTAAATAGTTCATATATGCTGTCAAAAATCCATAATTATAATTGAGTGAATCAATATGTTCATACAGTCCCAACTACTAGAAAGGTGTCTCTAAAGGACCACCCCAGTCTAACTCAAAAACAAAACAAAACAAACAAAAATTATTGCTCAAACTGAAAAGCTCTTTGGTTGGATTTTCTTCATGTCTTTTTTCAACTAAATTCATCTTGAGCATTTTAAGCAGAAAGATACCATGGAGAGATGCTATGTTTTTCATATAGCATTTTTGTCAAGAGACATACAATGTGAATTTATGTTATTATTGGTAATGTTAAATCTGATTCTTTGCCTATCTTCTGAGATTTATAATTTTTGATTCTATGATATAGGGTCTCATATAGCCCAAGAGGTCTTTTTTTTTTTATTTCAGCTCATACAAACTTATTAGGTACACCAGTTCCCTCCCTCCCTCCTCCTCCCCCCGTACCCCCTGCTCCCCTTCACCACCCCTCTCCCTCCCCATCCCCCAGTGCCTCCCACCCCAATTCCCAGAGAGTCCTTTCTTGTGCATGTCTGATTTTCCTCTGGGCCCTCCTCTCCGATGACGTACAAGGACCCAGTGGCCTTTCCCTGAAACCTTTCCCGTGTTCCCCTTAGGTATAGGAACACTGCTGTGGCTGCCAATCCTTTGCCTCCAAGGATCTTGGTGCCTTTAGCAGATGCTAGACTTTGTGAGGTCAACAATATGTTGGTCAATGTGCAGGGCATGCAAAGTCCAATTATGATTGCTTCAGCCCTAACTAGTATAGAGTATCTTACATATCATTGCTCCTCCCATCCTTTTGCTCTTACACTCTTACCACCCCCTCTTCCGCAAATTTCCCTGAGCTTCAAGATGGGGAGAGACTAAGCTGGCCTAGTTCTAGGTGGTTGATATAGAGTCTCTGAAGTTCTGGATTGTGGTTTGTTGATTTTCTTTTGCAGTTTTTGCTGCTCCTGCAATGCCCTTCACTCCATCCTGGTGGGCATTGTATGTTACCCCCTGGCCAGAGACAAAAAGCTGTTAGAGTCTTGTGATAAAAGCACATTCAAAGGTAGATGTAATAAAAGTGGGAAACTACAGTAAGGGAGGGGTCTATCACCCATTTGCAAAATGGTTACTTTTTATCTGCTAGAGTATATGCCCTCCTCTTCTGGTGAGATCACACCCCCTCAGTAGTAAATGATCAGGAACAAAAGTCTGTGAACTTAATCAGATGTCTCATTACTTATTTGGGTCCTTGGTGGAGGCCTATTTTCCCTGCTGTAACATGGTCCCTTCTCTCCTTGTTTCTGGTGTGGCCCTCCTACCCCATCCCTCCTGTTAATAATCCTTGGAATTACTGTTTCTAGATGGGCTGGGTGGGTTTGGTACTAGAAGCCACCTATTAGGGAGTACATACGGCACTTAATTTTCTGGGTCAGGGATACTTCACTTAATATAATTGTTTCTAATGACATCCATTTCCTGGCAAATTCCAGTAATTCATCATTTTTGATGGCTGAGTAGTGCTCCATTGTATAGATGTACCACAGTTTCCTTATCCACTCGTCAACTGTTGGACATTTGTGCTGATTCCATGACTTTGCTATTGTAAACAGTGATGCTATGAACATGGTCGTGCTTGTGCTATCAAGGTTCACCTTGATTTAAGGCCAGAGACTATAAAAACCATAGTTGAAAGGATAGGGAACTCCCTCGAGCTGATTGGGCTAGGCCAACATTTCCTAAACAGACATCCAATGGCACAGTCACTGCTACCAACTCTCAACAGTTGGGATCTTGTGAAATTAAAGAGCTTCTGTTCAGATAAAGAGATTGTAACACAAGCTCAAAGGCAACCCACAGAATGGGAGAAAATCTTCACTAACCACATCTGATAGAGCTCTACTGTCCAGAGCACACAAAGAACTTAGAAAACTAAACATCAAGGAATCCAATGGCCCAATTAAAAAATGGGCCCTGGAACTTAAAAGACACTTTACCAGGGATGAAATTAAAATGTCTAAAAAATATCTTAAAAAATGCTCCACTTCTTTAGCCATCAGGGAAATGCAAATCAAAACTTCCCTGAGATATCATCTCACCCCGGTCAAGATGGCAAAAATCCAAGAGGTCTTTTAACTCTCTATGTAGCCAAAAAGATGATCTTAAACTCCTAAGCCTCCTCTTTACCTTCCAAACAAATACCTTATTTGTATTAGCAGGAACTCATATATACTTATTTTACTTTTTCTAATTACTGTTTGAAAAAATCTCCCAATTCCAGTGTTTTGGAACACTATTCTCTGAGCATAAATTTCCCATTACCATCTTTAGCATGTATGTGTCTCTGTGTGTATTTGCATATACGTGTCAGTGTCTGTGTGGCTTATATGTGTGTGACTTATGTATGTTCATATGGGTGCATATGCACATGGTAGTGTAGAGATGAACTTCTGAAAAATTTGCTCTCCACCTGACTTGTTAGACCTGGAGCACAGTAATTCAGCTAGAGTAGCAGATCAACAAGTTCCAGAGATCCTCCTGTCTTCTCATCCTAGAACATGACTGGGATTGTAGACATGTAATATCATGCCAGGTTTTTATCTTATTTCATTTTTTGTAAATTCTTGCATTCAAACTCAGGTCCTTATTATTGCATGGCAAGCACTTTACTGAATGAACTGTCCCCTAGCCCATTGTTATCATATTAAGCACAGGGACTGTGAAACCTTCAATATTGGCTCTATAGGCCTGAGGAAATTCCCACATAGAAAAGGAAAGGGAGATTTACTAAATCCTCACCTGAGGTTCTAGCTGGGAATTCGTCTTTTCTGAACCTGGCTCTGGATGTATGCAATTCATTCTCAAATTTACATGGTCTGTGGATATGTTAAAGTGCATAAGAGGTGGAATTATACCTGAAAAAAATTCATCTGTATAAGTTTTGGGGAGATCATGACCAATGCCGAGATGAAGATTTTTAGTGATGAAACTGGTCTTGTTGTTGGCACTAGCCCCTTGCTCATGCTCTTGTAAGTCAGTCAATAAACTCATTGGTCAACTCAAATGATTTTGTTGATCCATATTTGGAGCAGATAGATAGCTCTTCATGTGTACTGAAGAAAAGTTAATGTGACAGTCAAGCAGAAGCTACTCAGGATAACCCTGCTGGTCTTTCAAAATATTGCTATTTTATGTAGTAATTCTTTAATGCAAAATCTCCAAATTCATCTTATATTTCTATTGGTTTTGAACTCAAGCATGACTCTAAGGAGCCCTGTTTTTCTTTGTAGAGTATGTAATGAATATACTAATATATTAAACTTGAGTATGCTCATTGCTACTGGAATAGCTTTACTTCATTCTCATTCACTAAGGAGAACCACAAAAGCACATACTATACATCTATATCTTACTTGCAATAAATAGAATTTTACGCATCATGATATTAAATACTGCATTCATGTCACTATCAGTTTTTCAATTTATTACAGCACTTTTCTTCATATTTCTAACTTCTTTCTCTAGTATAAAGAAATATGGCTTTGCTATTCTCAGTATATTTGCTGCTTGATCCTGAAAGCCACATATAACGATTTGAAATTGTTAAACCATCCTACTGTCAACTGGGCTCTTTTAAAATCCTAACATTTTAGTGTTCTTCAAGGTGAGGCAAATCAAAACATCAAACATGCACCACAATTATTTTCACAATGTTCTAAATTTGTGTAAAATATGTTCACGTACTCTTTCTTGTTAAGTCATTGACTTTGAAAAGGTACCATTTCATTTAGGAGAAGGTATATGTCTTTATTGTAATATTCAATTTTTTCTGCTTCATATCTTAGATAGTAGCCATTGCTATATGTGTGTCACAGAAATACTACTGACAGGTTTTTGGTCATACATAGAAAAAACTAAACAGTATCACTTATAAGCATAATGTTTATTCCTAATAAACTGCATCATGTGAATATCAGCTTTACTTATATGTCTTTCACTATCAAAGCACAATTTTTTCTTAAAATTATACTTTATATTGCTTGATTATGTTGAAAGGTAGAAAGGTAGAACAGAACAAACCTAAGAACAGTGAATTTCAATATCTAATTTCTAGCAGATACTCCTTCCTTACATACAAACAAAAGCTGATAATTCACTAATGGACATAATACCCCAGTGGTCACAGCCTCGATTCTATCTGTTAAGCTGTGATTTTTCCCCTGGCCCACTTTCTGCACACACACAAAAAAATACAACATAGCTCATGACCCTTTATTTGAAAACCACATCAAATTCCAGTTATCACTCATTGGCTAAACTAAACAATTTATCCTAACAAGAACATATTTTCCCAAAAGCATACATTTTCTTCCTACATCAGTCTACAACTTGCTTTTATCTCATTTGATAAGTTGTTCATTTGTAGTTGTTGAATGAAATCAAAACTTCCAATAGAATTACTTAGGCAACCCTGGGTGAAACAGAAAACCACAGGAAGTTTTACATTTTGGATGAGTAGTATTTAAATAGTTAAATAGTGAATTCAGTTAGACTAAAATAGCAATGTTATTTATACATTATACAAAAAAAAGTATTTCTTAGGTAGAAGGATTCTGTCATTGTTTGGAATGTATCCCCCACAGTCTCATGTATTTGGGAATGTCATGGCACCTTTAGGAATGGGAACCTTGTAGAAAGATGGCAGTCACAGGGAGTGGGCCTTGAGGTGAATTAATCCAACCCTAATTCCAGGAGATGTCTGTACCTGAAGTTGGCAGTCTAACAGTTCTCAATCTCCTGAATGGGTGTGACTTAGCCTGTCTCCAGCTTCTGTTGTCAGCCATGAAAGACTGTATCTTCCTTCTGAAACATTAGGCTAAATAAATCTCCTTTTCTCCCTTAAGTTGCTTGACTTTGGATGTTCTGTCACAGCATCAGATAAAGTAACTAGTACAGACTCATTGTGCTGAAGCTGGGAAGAAAACATACTTGGGCTTCTTCAGTAGTATTTTGTAGAAACAGCTCAACCCAAGATAAATCTGTTTTCTCCTCTAACTCCCTGTGAAGATGTCGTCTGTCTTGTCATGCATGTTTGAAAGCTAGAAGTTAACCTATTCCAAATGTTTGCACTCCTTTCCCTCTCTTTCTCCTCTATCTGTTGCTGAGGTGGCTCATCTGGTCATATAGTGTGAAGAGAGCTGCACACTCTTGTTTGTTTTGTATCTATAAATCCTTTCATTTCTTCCTTCTCCACTCACATATATTAGTACCTGTCCTGTCTATGCAAAACTATGGGAATGCCTAATGTTTCCTCGTATTCTCTAAAGTTGGGATTTTTGCAGTTCACTCCCTTGGGTTTTCGAGGCTCATCTCATGTATCTACTTGTCAGAGACATTCAGCTTTTTTTCCACTTGCCCAACTCATCTTAAGAACCATCATAATTCTTGGAATTTGCCTTGCTATTTCTGTTGTGCATTCTGGAATCTGTATTTAACATCTTTTGAATGGGACAAACATGGGAAAGAATTCTGTAGAGTTTTAGGATTTCATGTTGCAGACCATAAGATGTTATTAAAGGTGTTCATGTGGGAAAACTAACTTGGTAAAGGCAGTACTTTAGGAAGAACTGCAGTAAGTGAATGCCAGAAGGAAAGAGAGGAGGTGTCCCAGGATTGGCCAAGAGGCCATGTCAATAACTTGATTGTTGAGATAACAAATTCTTGAGATGTGCTGTGGTAGGAACAGAAAAGTAGATTTGTCATGTTACATAGAGACTTTCGGCTATCTGGAAATGGACTCTTTCAGATAGCAAATTTCCCAATAGAGAAGGATTTCAGAAAACACAAGTTACCACTGTCATATCATGCACTAAAGAACCTGTTGTTATCCCAAATACATCTTGAACAGTTTAAATATTGGCTTCAGTCAGAAATAAAAGAAAACACAGAGTCTCTTAGCCAGATTAGGTGATACCTATGACCCATTTCCTCATGGTCCACCAAAGCTCTCCCTATTTTCTATTAGGCATCTCCAAAGAACAGGTCCTGCTGTCCCTACATGGCTGCAACTTTTTAATAAAGGTCCTTGATGCTCTGATAAATCCCATACCTGAATGATGATGTGGTTCTTTCTTTAAAATGTGAGTCTTCTCTAAAACCTAAAATATTTATCTAACACCAGGAAACAGATATCGCTAAAATAGTTCTCCCATTGAGAGGTTTCTGTACCCTTGGTATTGTGCTCCCCTCACACATTTCTACAACTCTGTTCCCCACATAAGAGCTTCTGCTGGTCTCTCTGCCAGGACTTCTGCCCTTTCTCCCCAAGAGTTTTTTTGCCCTTCTCTTCCACACCTTTTGTACAGTATCAAGACTATTGCTTTTCTCCACTACTGTACTTTATTCTCTATCTCCAAGTCACTGGTGAGTCCACCTGTCCATATTAACAATAAACTATAAACAACAGCACTAACAATTTCTGGGAAACTATAAGCTTATTCTGGGTCTACTGTTGGAGCTCAACCACACATTCAAAAGGGAACCTGAATGTGATGAAAAAGTTTATTTCCTTCTCCCCTTTTTGAAGATTTACTTGACTCAGCAGACTTCACAATGGGTACCAGTCTTATTCATTTAAAGATGACCCACCCTATCTGCCTCTTTGGTGGCTTTCTATTCAATGGCAAACGTTTTGAGGTCCCTTATTGTCTGGCTTTTGATTTCCCTTCTTTCTTGAACCATTTCACTCTGATGCCCATGGTGGCCAAACAAACAGCCCCACAGGTTAAAAAGTCATTTTGGTCTCTGCTATATGGCATTTTACTTTGGACATCTTGGACTGCCTTCGGTCTAATCTTTAAAAGGATAATTGTGTAACAATTTAAAGCATTCCATCCCAGAAGAAGTCTGGAAAAATAATGCTTATCTTATTCCTGAAAATAACCCCAATAAACTCATTGGTTTGCCAAGGTAAACTTTGTTGAAATTTTACTTTCATCTCTCATTGAATTTCTTTTTTTAAAACATTTTTTATTATTTATTCAATTGTGCGTATATGTGTGTGTGCACGTGCATATGTGTATGTGTATGTATATGTGTGTGTGTGTGTGTGTGTGTGTGTGCGTGTGTAGAACCACGGACCAATTCAGGAACCACCATGGACGCCTCCATCTCCTCCTTGATTACTCTGTCCCAGGATTCACAGGCTCCGCCCTACCAGGACCAGAAGCACAGACCATCCCGGCTTCCGCCCGGCGTCTATATGTGGGATCTGGGATCCGAACTCAGGACCTTCCACCTGCAAGGCGGAGGCTTAACCCCTGAGCCACCTCTCCAGCCCCTATCATTGAATTTCTATCTGGAGTGAATAGACATTTTTGTATGATGTCACTACAAGAAATGTGTCACACAGCACCTCTTTAAGGAAAAAAGATTACTTTTCTCTCTTTTGGGTTACCTCTTCTCTTTGGAAGGACTCCATCAGGTTTTTCTACCATGCTTCCTTTTTCTGGGCTAGCACTCACAACCCATAGCCACTGAGGCTACCACTTTTCAGAATGGGAAGAAGGACACAGGCTTGTCCTTGTATGTGAAATTTTACTTTCTGGCAAGATTTCTTTATCAGAGAGACCTACACACAGCCAGGCTCCCATGATGAAGAATCTCTCTACTCCACAATAGCTTTAGTCTGTAAGTCCATCTGATTCACTCCTGGATACATTTATAAAAAGTGATCCTAAATCAATCCACATATTTTCTGAAGCACATTCTAGCTTTCTGGCAACCACTAGCCAAATTCACTTACACCTCCCTTTAATAATATGGCTCCTTTCCCTCTTCCTCCTATGGTGACACTTTCTCTAAATGTTCAAACTGTCAAGATGTATTTTCTCTTTTCACACTTGCTTGGGAGCTTCATATAGAAAATTCAAAACAAAACTAAACAAACAAATAATTGACAACTGTCCCTTCTCCCTTAAGGAATTCCCTTCTAACACAGCTGATTCTAACTCTTGTCTTCACTGAGTCCCTCTCAGTTTGCTTTTCTGGTTTAAACTGAACTCTATGCTTTAAAATGGAAATCTTGTATCTTGTTTCTACTAATATTAATTAAATTTTGTTACATGTTCTTTGTGTCTCTAGTTACAGTGTTCATAATCATTTTTGGGGCAATTTCTATGATTTTTTTTGTCTGTTAGGCAGCTGTTATATATGTTCCAATCATTGTTTCCTATGAATCATTTTAAGTTTTAAGAAAGAACTGAATAGCCATCTTTGTCCTTTTTCATTGTTCATTGTTTAAAAGTAATCCATGACAGTTCATGCCATGTGCTTTGTTATAAAAATGTATGTAAGTGTGTATATGAATAGGCATAAATCTTAAAATGATTTTTTCACCATTACTGTTTTTGCATAAAAAAAGACTTTTAAGATTTCCAGCAAAGCTTAGATAAGTTAAAACTCTAAATTTAAAACTAAAGATGGTCACTTAAAGAAAAACAACCTGTTTTATGTTTTTATTTTTATTTGTTGACACTTTCACACAAAAATGCAAAAAGTTGTGTATTTTTACTTCTTACTATCTGTCCCATTTCATAGAATCCTTTCCTGTCTTCTTCTTCTTGCTGTATCTGTTTGCATGCATTGGAAAAAATTGTTTAACCTGTTAAAGACATATATCTTAAGGTTTACAGGTATTCTTCACATGTTTCGTTACCTGATAAACATACCTTCTCATTTACAGTGCTTTTGGGCCAAATAGTTTCTCTCTATGCCTTCAGGTTTAGCATGTTTTATTTATATTTATGACTATTAAATATTTAAGATGAAACATTTATTTTTCTGTGTTTCAGTTTGCTTTCCTGAGTTTTCATTTAAATATTGATGTATTGATAATAAAAGGTGCCTTCAAGATTTTGTAAACAAAATAAAACAAAAAGAAACCAACAAATATAACAGGGATTTACATTTAGAGACATAAAATTCATTTTTATTTTTATGGAGAAGATAAAATTATGGGGATTGCTCTTAGATGAAAAAGAATTTCATTTGTTAAAATAAGATTTTGTAACCAAGGCAGGCTTTTCCTAAATTAAAATAACCAAATGAGAATAAAAGAAAAAGATTCAAATATAGCATAAAAAATTTATGAGAGTAGAAACCTAAAGAAAATGTCATGAAAAGAAATTAAGATTGCAACACTATTTACAACACTAAAGTCATGGAATCAACCCAAATGCCCAACAGTCGACAAATAGATAATGAAAATATGGTACATTTAGACAATGGAATACTACTAAGCCATCAAAAAAGATGAATTAATGAAATTTGCAGGGAAATGGATGGAATTAGAAAAAATTATATTGACAGAAGTATCCCAGACACAGAAAGTTAGATGCCATATGTACTCCCTAATAAGTGGATCCTAATTCCAAACTCATTTAATTATATATTCAAAGGTAAATCTCTGTAATACCTACTGTGATGGCAAAGAATTATAAACAGAAGGGAAGGGGAAGGAGAACTTCAAAAGAAAGGAGACAGGGGATCACGCTTCAGTAGAGAAAATATACCACAGTCATATATCGCATGCAAGTAGCAAGACATCTGGTGCAACTCGCTATCAATCCCCGTCTTGGTCACTGGGAACGGAACAGGTTTGATCTCACCAATCACGGAGGATATAAGACTGGCAGATAGATGATAACCATCTGGCAAATGGGACAATGCACCCCTTTCTGAACAGGTTTGATCTCACCAATCACAGAGGATATAAGACTGGCAGATAGACGGTAACCATCTGGCAAATCGGACAATGAACCCCTTTCCCCTGACTGCTGTGTTCTACTCCTATTCTTCCATCTACCTTTGAATCTCCTTTAAGATCTTCCTTTAACCAGTCTTTTATCTTTGTTTAGGAGGTGACCTTCCATACCAATTGTGTGGAGCCAAGGGCAGTGCAGGAAAAGCAAAACTGAAAACAACAACAAACCACAATTCAGAATACCAAAGACCCTACATTATTCACCTGGAACAGACCAGCCAAATCTCTCCTCATCCTAAAGCTCAGGGATGTAGAAGATGAGGCAGCAAGATTGTAAGAGCCTAAAGATGGGAAGGACCAAGGATATGCAAGATTTTCCATAGAAGTCAGGGATGCAGCAGCCAGGATTGGACTTTGACTGACCTTCACAATGGCTGACATTTCAATGACCCCCCCAAAGTCTAGTATGAACACAGGGGAGAAGGCTTCAGGCAGTAGGATCCGTAAAGGCAAAGGATTAAACAGTCATGATAGAGTTCCCATACTAATGAAGAGCCCATGAAGGGGCAGATACAGAAAGACAGATGTATGTTCTCCCTTACAAGAGATGTTGTATAACTATCAAAAAAATGTTTTCAGGGCTGGTGAGCTAACTCAGCAGATTAGATATTGCTCACAAACCTGATGGGCTGAGTTCAATTACCTGAAAGCCCACATGATGAAAGGAGGGAAAGGACTTTCAAGAAGTGTCCTTTGACAGTCATTCAAGCATCATGGCATACCTTTTCTCCTTCCTCCACCTCTATCTCAAATAAGTAAATGTGTAAAATATTTAAAAAATGTTTTCATTAGATCAAGCTCAATAAATAGAAACAGATTTAAAGACCTCTGAAACAGAAGCGTAAGTATGTATTCATAGAATTACATCGCAGATACATGTACATGTATATGTATATATTTAAAGTACAAATATACATTTAAATATGTAACTTTTGTCATAAAATACTTATTTATAAACAAATACATACTCTTATGCATGAAATATACACATGCATATACAAGTATGTCAGAGCACAAAGATACTATAATATGATTAAATCACAATATTGAAATGAGTGGAAAACCATGATAGAACTGCTAACTTCACGGCTGATGATCAGCAAAACTCTAAAGTTTATAACTTCCTTAGTTTTAAATTGTTGGGATGACGACACCTGAAGATTTGCTTGCTAATTAGCATTTCTCTTTCCCTAGGACTTCACAAAAGGTGCTTATAGAAAAAATGGATGATGACAAAAGAGGGGCTAAGGATCATAATTGCCAAGGTTATCTGAAGAAACAGATTCTATAAAATGTAATATACATAAATATACATATAAGTTTATTAAAATAACTCATAATAAAAAATAGAGTTCTTCAAAGTAGCTGCTTGTAGCTACTTCATTCTTTTTTTTTTTATTTCAACTCATACAAACTTAACAGATACACTGGTCCCCTCCCTCCCTTCAACCTCCCACTGCTCTGTGCCCCCCTCCCCTCCCTCCTCCTTCCCCATCCCCCAGTGCCTCCCCCTCCCACCCTGGAGCATGCCAAACTCTCCTCGGGGTCCTCCTCTCCGATGAAGTGCAAGGACCCAGTGGCATTTCCCAGAACCATTTCCTGTGTTCTCCTTAAGCATAGGAACATTACTGTGGCTGTCAATCCCTTGCCTCCAAGGATCTTGGTGCCTTTAGCAAATGCTAGACTTTGTGGGGTCAATAGTGTGTTGGACATTGTGCAGGGCAATTATGATTGCTTCGGCCCTAACTTGTGTGGAGTATCTTGCATATCATTGCTCCTCCCATCCTTGTGCTCTTACAATCTTACCACCCCCTCTTCTGCAAATTTCCCTGAGCTTCAGGATGGGGAGTGATTAGGCTGGTCTAGTTCCTGGTGGTTGATATAGAGTCTCTGAAGTTCTGGATTATGGTTGTTGATTTTTTTTTCAGTTTTGCTGCTTCTGCAATGCCCTTCACTCCATCCTGATGGGTATTGGAAGTCACCCCCTGGCCAGAGATAAAAAGCTGTTAAACTAGAGTCTTGTTATAAGAGTATATTCAAAGGTAGATGTGATAAAAGTAGGAAACCGCAGTGAGGGAGGGGTCAATCACCCAATTGCAAAATGGTTACTTTTTATCTGCCAGACTATATGCCCTCCCCTTCTGGTGAGATCACACCCCCTCAGTTGTAAATAATCAGGAAGGAAAGTCTGTGAACTTAACCAGATGTCTCATTACTTACTTGCAGTCCTTGATGGTGGCCTACTTTCTCTGCTGTAACATGGTCCCCTCTCTCCTTGTTTCTAGTGTGGCCCTCCTACCCCAACCCTCCTGTTCATAATCCTTGCAATTACTGTAGGTATTACAGAGATTTATCCTTGAGTGTCTCTAAGTGGATTTGGTACTAGGATCAACCAGTTAGGGAGTACATATGGCATTTAATTTTCTGGGCCTGGGAACTTCACTCAATATAATTGTTACTAATTCCATCCATTTCCCAGCAAATCCTATTAATTCATCATTTTTGATGGCTGAATAGTACTCCATTGTATAGATGTACCACAATTTCCTTATCCACTCATCAACTGTTGGACATTTGGGTTGATTCCATGACTTTGCTATTGTAAACAGTGCTGCTATGAACATGGTCATGCTTGTGCAATCCAGGTGAATTTTTGCTGTATGGGGGGGAGGTTATTCCCATAAGTGGAATAGCAGAATAGCAGGGTCATATGGCATTTCAATTTTTAATTTCTTTAAGAATCTCCAGACAGTTGGCAGAGTGGCTGTATGAGCCTGCATTCCCACCAGCAATGTAGGAGAGTTCCCTTCTCTCCACATCCTCTCCAGCCATTTGGTGTTGTTTGTATTGTGGATTTTTGCTATCCTGACCAGGGTGAGATGATATCTCAGGGAGGTTTTGATTTGCATTTCCCTGATGGCTAAGGTTGTGGAGCATTTTTTAAGATATTTGTTAGACATTTAATTTCCTCTTTGATAAATTTTCTTTTAAGTTCCAGGGCCCATTTTTTAATTGGGCCATTTGTTTCCTTGATGTTTAGTTTTCTAAATTCTTTGTGCACTCTGGATAATAAAGCTCTATGTGGTTAGTGAAGATTTTCTCCCATTCTGTGGCTTGCTTTTGTGCTCATGTTGCAATCTGTTTATCTGAACAGAAGCTCTTTAATTTCACAAGATTCCATCTGTTGAGAGTTGGTTGCAGTGACTGTGCAATTGAATGTCCATTTAGGAACTGTTGGCCTAGCCCAGTCAGCTTGAGGGAGTTCCCTACCCTTTCAATAATGATTTTTATAGTCTCTGGCTTTATATTGAGGTCCTTGATCCATTTGGAATTAATTCTTGTACATGATGACAAGTACGGGTCCAGTTTTAATCTTCTGCATGTGGACATCCAGTTTTGCCAGCACCATTTGTTGAAGATACTGTTCTTTTTCCACTGGATTTTTTGGACCCCTTTGTCAAAAATCAAATGGCTGTAGTTGTGTGGGCTTATATCTGGGTCTTCAACCCTTATCCATTGATCTGTGTGTCTATTTTGGAGCCAGTACCAGGCTGTTTTTATAACTATGGATTTGTTGAATAGACTAAAGTTTGGTATGGTGATACCTGCAGCAGTGTTTTTGTTACTCAGGATTGTCTTTGCAATCCTGGGTCTTTTGTGCCTCCGTATGAATTTTGAGATTGTTTGGTCAACCTCTTTAAAGAATTGCTTTGGGATTTTAATTGGTATAGCATTGAATTTGTATATTGCCTTTGGTAGGATGGTCATTTTTACGATGTTGATTCTGCCAATCCAGGAACATGGGAGGTCTTTCTACCTTCTGGTGTCTTCTGAAATTTCTTTCTTTAGGGTTTTAACATTTTCATTGTAAAGGTCTCTTACTTCCTTGGTTAGGTTTATACCAAGGTATTTCATTTTTTTAGGGGCTATAGTAAATGGGATTGTTTCTCTCAAGGCTTTTTCACTTCTTTCATTCTGGGCATATAGGAAGGACCTCTGATTTTTGCACATTTATTTTGTATCCTGCCACCCTGCTGAACTAGTTTCAGGAGCTTCCTGGTGGAGTTTTTGGGATCACTCAGGTATAAGATCATGTCATCTGCAAATAGGGATAGCTTGACTTCTTCCTTGCCAATTTGAATCCCTTTTATGTCCCTTTCTTGTCTTATGGCTTCAGCTAAGACTTCAAGTACAATATTGAATAGAAGTGGTGAGAGTATCAGCCTTGTCTAGTTCCTGATCGAAGTGGGAATGCTTCAAGTTTTTCCTCATTGAGTATAATCCTTGCTGAAGGCTTGTTGTATACAGATTTTATTATATTGATAAAGGTACCTTCCATTCCAACTGTCTCTAGGGTTTTGATCATAAAAGGCTTTTGGATCTTGTCAAAAGCTTTTTCTGCATCTATCGAGAGTATCATGTGGTATGGGCTTTTGACTGGTTTACATGATGAATTACATTTATTGACTTGCCTATGTTGAACCAACCTTGTGTGCCGGGGATGAAGCCTACTTGGTTCCCGTGAATGATCTTTTTGATATGTTTTTGAATCCGATTTGCTAAGAATTTGTTGAGAATCTTTGCATCTGTGTTCATCAGAGAGATTGGCCTATAGTTTTCTTTTTTAAGTGTATCTTTATGAGGTTTTTGGATTAAGATGATATTAGCTTCATAGAAAGAATTTGGTAGTGTTCCTTCCTTTGCCATTTGATGGAACAGTTTAAGGAGTATTGGTGTTATTAGCTCCTTAAATGTCTGGTAGAACTCTGTGCTGAATCCATCTGGTCCTGGACATTTTTTGGTGGGAAGATTCAAGATTACTTCCTCAATTTCCTCATATGTTATAGGACTATTTAAATAACTCACAACTTCCTGATTCAATTTAGGTAAATTTTGTTTACTTAGGAATTCATCCATTTCTTTTGTGTTGTCAAATTTCACAGAGTATGTTTTTGAAATATGATGTTATAATTCTCTGGATTTCTTGGGTATCAGTAGTGATAACTCCATTTTCATTTCTAATTTTGTTAATTTGAGTTTTCTCTCTCTTGGTTTTGGTTAATTTAGTTAGGAACGTATCAATCTTACTACTTTTTTCAAAGAACCAGCTTTTTGACTGGTTGATTTTCTGTATTGTTTTCCTAATCTCAATTTCGGATATTTCTCCCCTTATTTTGCTAATCTCCTCTTGTACTGATTTTGGGATTGGATTGCTCTAGTGTCTCTATATATTAAAAGTGCATTGTTAAGTTATTTATTTCTGATATTTCCTTTTTTTTTTTTTGATGTAAGCATTAAGAGCTATGAACTTACATCTTAGGATAGCTTTCGTTGTGTTCCAAGGATTTTGATAAGTTATATTTTCATTATCATTTGCTTTCAGGAAAACTTGAATTTCCTTTTTAATTTCTTCCTGAATGCAGTTCTCATTCAGCATCATAGTGTTGTTTCCAGGAGTTAGTGTATTTTCTGTCATTTGTTGTGTTGTGGATGTCCAGCTTTAGGCCATGGTGGTCTGATAGGGCACAGGTTAGAATTTCAGTTTTCCTGTATATGTTTAGATTCATTTTGTGGCCCAATATGTGATCTATTTTGGAGAAAGTTCCATGTGCGGCTGAGAAAAATATGTATTCTTTGGTGCATGGATGAAAAGTTCGATAGAGATCTGTAAGGTCCATTTCTTTTTAAGTTCCGAAGTGTCTCTGTTAAGCTTTTGACCTGTTGATCTATCCCATGTTGAGAGGGCGGTGTTGAAATCCCCAAGAATTATCGTTTGGAGGTTGATTTCTCACTTTAGATGCTGTAGGGTTTTCTTAATGATTGTGGAGGGACCTGTATTGGGTGCATATATGTTCAGTATTGTGAAGTCTTCCTGGTGAATTGTACCTGTGACTAAAATGTAGTATCCATCTCTGTCTCTTATAAATTTTTTTGGTTTGAAGTCCACTTTGTCCGAAAGCATAATGGCTATCCCTGCCTGTTTCTTGGTTCCATTAGCTTGCAAAATTTTTGACCAACCTTTCATTTTTAGGATGTGCATATCTTTTGTAATGAGATGAGTTTCCTGAAGACAGCAGATTGTTGGATTGTGGTTTTTAATCCAAGTTTGTAATCTATGTCTCTTAATCGGTGAGTTAATGCTGTTGACATTTAATGTTATAATGGAGAAATTATTTTTAATTCTGGTCATTTTTTTTGTTTAGTGTATCTTGTAAGCGTATTGTTTGACATTTATGTTTTGGGGGTATTATACTTCCCTTCTGGATATGCTTGTTTTTTTCTTCAAGCTTGAGTATCATTTCTAGCATTTTTTGAAGGCTTGGTTTGGTAGACATGTATTCCTTCAAGTTGTCTTTGTGCTGAAAAACTTTTCTTTCTCCCTCAATCATGACAGATAGTTTTGCAGGGTATATCAGTCTAGCTTGAGATTTTTGCTCATTTAATACTTAAAGTACGTCTCTCCAAGCTCTTCTTGCTTTTACTATTTCCATTGAGTAGTCATTTGTTATTTTAATAGGTTTACCTTTAAAAGTGACTTGCTTTTTTTCTCTTGAAGCTCTCAGCACCTTTTCTTTGTCTTGATTGTAGAGTGTTTTGACTATTATTTGCTGTGGCAAGTTTCTATTTTGGGCATATCTGTTTGTAGTGTGAAATGCCTCTTCTTTTTGGATGGACCTCTCATTCTTTAGTTGTGGGAAGTTTTCATTTATGATAATTTAAAAAATTTCTTCAGATGTGCTATTTTGGGATTCTTGCCCTGGTATTCCATGAATGCACATGTTAGGCTTCCTCAGGATGTCCCATATGTCTTGAATGTGCCTCTCAAGTATCTTTTTGGCTTTAACAATCTCTTTCATTGAGCTGCTTAATTCTCCCACTTTGTCTTCAAGATCTGAAATTCTATTTTCTGCCTTGTTAGTTTTGCTGATAAGACTCTCTGTGGAGTTTTGGGTTGAAGATAACTTGTCTTTCAGTTCTATTTTAAACTCTGCCTGAGACTGTTTTAACTGCTCTATGTCTATTTTTGTTTCTTGAACTGTTTTTCTGAACTCTTCTAAGTGCCTGTTGTGTTCCTGTTCAAAGTAGTTGATGCAGTTGTTCAACTCCTCTCGGATTTCTTCTTTCATAGTATTAACCATGGTAATGATTCTACTATGAAAGTCGTTATCTTGGGTCTGGCTTTCTTGTCTATTTTCTGTGAATTTGTTCTGTTTGGAATCCCTCATTATGGGGTTAATTCTTTCGGTGGGAGATTGGTCTTCTTGGGTTTTGTTTCTCATGGATCTGCACTTTGACTTGGGCATTGTTGTTTTGTTTATTAGGACCTTTCAGTTGCTGCTGAACTGATTTATTTGGTATTATTTCACTTGGGCAGTTATTACTATTGCTTGCCTTGGACTGGGTATGTTTGTCTTTTGTTACCTTTATTTCCTAGATCAGGCTACTAGGCTGTTAGTACATCAGTTAATTCATTTTAAGTAGACAGAGGATGAATATTAGTATGGTAGTGCACTTTTATGATGTAGTATCTTGGTGATATGGGAGGGTGAGTGGTGTACTCCCTGGAGTTGTATATGTTTTTGGGGTGGCTGTATGGAGAAGTTGATCTACAGCAATTGATACTAGAAAGGATTAGTAAGGTTAAAAAAAAGGAGGTTTACTTATCTTTGGGCTGTATGTGAAGAATCTCTCTCATGTGATAGGATGATTTTAGAGGGCTTCAGATGTATGGCCTTTGTCCCTTAGAGTTTTGGTTGAGTTTCCTTTGGATTCTGTTGAATTCTGAGTAGCAGTGTGTCTTCCGTGGATCACGTGCATAGGTACCCGGTAGGCCGGAGAGGCAGAGGGGCTGATGTTGATGGCAGATTCTTCACCTGGGACCTGGGACTTGGCTTAGTGGCCCACCCAAGCTTCAGGGATGGAATGTGAGCAAGTCCTGTCTGGTCGGGCGGACAGGCAGGCTCTAGGTAGAAAGGGACTAGGGTCCTGGGTGTGGCCCAGGCAAGACCAGAGGCAGCCTGGGTGCCACTGGGACATGGGGCCACCTGGGGGGCTGGGCGAACTCACCTGGGATGGAGGACTGGGAGCAGCGGTGGGGCCGAGAGGCAGGCGGGAGGAAGCAAGGAGCTGGGGCTACTTCATTCTTGACAGGAATGTTCAAAGCCAAAAGATCCAAAGAAAGTCTCAAGCCTTACTTCTGTGGAGGGTCAAAGAAGCTGGGTTCCTACATCAGTGAAGAACAGCTGGGCTCTGACATCAGTGGTGAACATCAAAGAGCAGCAAGCGTTAGAGGCCAGGCTCCAAGGCAACTAGAACAACAACAAGGTGGTGGAAAAGATGAAGCTCTGAGTCAGCCAAGGACAGAGGCAACAGCAGCAGCAGCAGCAACAAAGGCCATGATGCTTTACAAGTGTCTGATACTCCCAAGGAAACAAATGGCCCAATTAAAAAATGGGCCTTGGAACTCAAAAGAAACTTTAACAGGGATGAAATTGAAATGTCTAACATATCTTAAAAAATGTTCCACATACTTAGCCATCAGGGAAATGCAAATCAAAACTTCCCTGAGATATCATCTCACCCTGGTCAGGATGGCAAAAATTCACAATATGAACCACACTAAATGCTGGAGAGGATGTGGAGAGAAGGGAACTCTCCTACATTGCTGGTGGGAATGGAGTATTATACAACCACTCTGGCGAGCCGTCTGGTGATTTTTAAAAAAGTTAAAGATTGAAATGCCATATGACCCTGCTATTCCACTTCTGGGAATAATCTCCCATAAAGCAAAAATTCACCTCGATAGCACAAGCACGACCATGTTCATAGCAGCACTGTTTACAATAGCAAAGTCATGGAATCAACCTTAATGCCCAACAGCTGATGAGTGGATAAGGAAAATGTGGTACATTTATACAATGGAATACTACTCAGCCAAAAAAGATGAATTAATGAAATTTGCCAGGAAATGGATGGAATTAGAAACAATTATATTGAGCAAAGTATCCCAGACATAGAAAATTAAGTGTGCTGTATATACTCCCTAATAGGTGGATCCTAGCACCAAACTCACTTAGTGACATATCAAAGATAAATCTCTGTAATACTTACACTAATTGCAAAGATTATAAACAAGAGGAAAGGAGAAGGAGGGCCCTGCCAGAAACAAGTATATAGGGGATCATGCTACAGTAGAGAAAATAGGTCACCATCAAGTACTGCAAGTAAGTAATGAGACATCTGATTAAGCTCACTCACTTTCCTTACTGGTCACTTGCAACTGAGGGGGCTTGTTCTCACCAGTCAGGGAGGGCATAGAGATTGGCAGATAGATGGTAATCACCCTGCAAATGGGAGACTGACCCCCCTCTCATCACAATCTCCTGCTCTTATTCCATCTACCTTTGAATCTACTCTTATAGTAAGACTCTATTTTAACAACCTTTTATCTTTGGCTAGGAGGAGACATCCAATACCCATCAGGATGGAGGAAAAGGCAGTGCAGGAACAGCAAAACTGGAAAAGAAAAAACACAAACCATAATTCAGAACATCAGAGACCCTACATTAGCCACTTGAAACCAGGTCAACCTAATCTATCCCCATCCTAAAGCTCAGGGAAATTTGCAGAAGAGGAGGCAGTAAGATTGTAAGAGCCTAAAGAAGCAAAGATATACAAGATACTCCGCACAAATTAGGGCTGAAATAACCATAATAGGAGTTTGCATGACCTGCACAGTGACTGACATAGCATCGACCCCTCCAAAGTCTAACATGGATCACAGGCACTAGGATCTTTTGAAGTAAGGCTTAACAGCCACAGTAGTGTTCCCATACTAAAGGGGAACACAAGAAAGGGCTCTAGGAAATGCTATTGAGTCCTTACACCTCATCAGAGAAGAGGACCCAGAGGGAAGTTTGACATTCACACTAAAGGATGCTCAAGGGATTGGGGGGAGGGAAGGAGACACAAAGAGAAAGGGAGGGAGTGGGGGGAAAGGAACGGGAAAAGGGGGTAGGGAGTAAGGATTCCGGGGAGGGGTGGTGGGAGGGAGGGGATGGGGTACCTATTAAGTTTGTATGAGTGGAAAGAATAAATTAATTAATTTAAAAAAGTGCATGATGCTTGCAGAGTGGATTCCACAAGTCCACACAAGATAAAGGAAGAGCAAGTCTTTCTTCTTTGCACTTCCTATTACCTGGTCCACCACTGAAAAGTACCACCACTATGGGTAGGGTTTTCCACAGCAATCAATCAAGTACCTGAAGACTTGTTCAGGGGCTGTTCCAACCATTAACCCTCTACACCTGTGCCCCAAATAGTCTGCAATTGTCAAGCTGACACCAAAATGCAACCATAACAAGAATGTCAGGCAGCAGTTTCAAAATCCTGCTCCAACCACGTTCCCTGAACCAATGTACACTGGACTTCAGTAAAGTGCAAATTGTTATTTGATTTGATATTCCAAGAAAGTTTCTCATTACTATATACTACTTTTATTTCTTTAAGTCTTAGGTGGCATTTGTGTGCTAATCTTTCAGAATGTACATTTGTATGGTTTTCCTTATCTACTTCCTGGTCCTTCTTTGACTAGTTCTTCATTCAAATTTCCTCTCAGGCTACAATGCTGACAGAACAAAGGGCTGGGAATTCAACCTCCCCTAAATGATCTTTCCTTGCAATTTTTGCATCTTTAAACTTAATATGTCACTAAGTGGTATCCCCACATTGTTGTCTGGATCTTGAAGGAGGTAAGCTCCATCATTATTCTTTAAGAAAAGGGAAATAGTCATTTTAAGTCTCATATTATAGTGTAAATACCAGATTTTTTCTCAAGGACTTAAGAGACCTATGCATACAACAATAATCTATCTTTTAAAGATGCCTAGTTTAACGTAAAACAGAATTCTTCTTATTACTATTATTTTTTACCTGACTCTTATCTAATAAAAATATTATAGACATTATTGAATGAAAGTATATTAGTTGCTTTTTTCCTGTTGGTGTTTTTCTTCAAATTAATTAATCAATGAATTTCTCTGCTTAAACCTTACTAAACAAAAGACCCATACTCACATATCTTCTTTTGCAATGCAAATTTTTCAACATAAGTACAACACTGGATGTTGTTTTCTGATTATTCTGCTTAATCTCACCATTATCAGTCTCAATCATGCTTTAATTTTGCTAGAAAGTGGTTCTGTCCATTGCACTTTGACAGAGAGTTAACTGTGAAGAGAGACACAGCCACAAATTCTGATCTTACAATTCTGTAGCTGTGCCAGGTATCAGAGGATGGTGAAATACTGAGGAATCAGCTACTGTGGAGGATTAATAGAACTTGACATCATTACATTGTGCTCTTGGGTATGTCAGATCTGATATAGACAGAGGCTACTGTCTAGAAGTACCTCTCCCACTTTCCCAGTTCCATTTCTCGGGCATTACTTATCTTCCACTGCAATAAGGTATTTCTTGGTTGAGTACTGAGTACTTCTCTCATCTACATATGTAATAATGTGTTTAGTTTATAGTTTTCCATCAAGTATTTAGAGTTAACACTTAGAAGTTTGTTCCCCTATGCTTAAGGGGAACAAGAGAAAGGGCTTATGGAAATGCCACTGGGTCCTTATATGTCATCGGAGAGGAGGACCCAGTGGAGAGTTAGGCGTACACAATAAAGGACTCTCTGGGAATTGGGGGGAGGGGGTTTGGGGGGAGGAGGGGGGAGGGAGGGAACTGGTAAAAAATTTTAAAATGTATAATTAAATTTTTAATAAAAAATCATAATAATAAAATAAAAAAAAGAAGTTTGTTCCCATTTAAAGTCTATAGTCTCTGCTTCCACAAGTATTTGATTGGCTTTGCAATACCAGACATTTTTCTTGCAATGCAATAGGCCAGTCAGAAAGTGATTGATTACTCCTATACCTTACATGCTACTATTGTACTACATTGGTTGTCTCTTGACAGAGTTATTGTTATTGTATCTTGCAGCATCCATAGTAAGGCCACTAATATCTATTCCAGTGTGTTTTTCCCATATCCCATAATCATTGTGCATGGTGTCTTCAACAAAAAAGTCTCATTTTGGGTTCTAGAAGGCAACCCATAGCAATAGCAAATGGTAACTTTGTTTTAGAGTTTTTTGAGCCTTCTCAATCCAACAGTTCTTTAGGGGGGCATCACATTTCTAGCACTGGAAAGTTTATTAAATTGTCTATGGCTTCTGGTAGGAGCATCTTAGGGCAATTTCTATTTTCTCTTCCCCTCTTTGTGTTCCCCTATGTAGGGTATACTGGTTGATACTTTTAGTTTTAGGTTATATGTTTTAATATATTTTATAATAGATGACTTCTGTCTGACTATGCTTTACATTTTCAGTATTAATTTTTGCTGCCCCAACCATTCATATCTTTGTATTCCCCCTCCCTTAAAAAATTCCTCAAATTATGGCTCTTTCCACATTTTAGCCCCCTATGTTCTGTTACCTCCTCTCTTTTAGGGTCCTTCCTTGTCCCCTTAGCCCCCGATTTATGTTTCTATCTATTTGAAGGCTATATAAGAGTTTCTGTTTAAGTATACCATTTTCAAGGTTCAGTACTAACACCTGGATATAAGGAGAACATACAATATTTATCTTTCTGTGCCTGGGATATCTCACTCATTATATTTTCTAATTCAGTCCAATTACTGTTGAATTTCATAATTAATTTTCCTTGAATATATGCACCACATTTTCATTATACAATGTTGTACTTCTAGGCTAATTCCTGTTTCATTGATATTGTGAATAGAACTTCAATGAGCATGGCTCTGCAAGCATCTCTCTAATAAGATGTATAATCCTTTGGGAATGCTCCCTCATTAATGAGGAGCTAATGGCACAGCTCATTGACAGAGAATTGCACAGTATGTAAGAATCATATCATGAACAGGATGTGGTTTGTTCACATCTATGATCCTGGCACTTGGGAAACAAAAATAAGAAGTTGATTTAGCATGGTTAATCTAGTAAGGTTTGGACAAGCCAACCAGTTTTTTTCTTCTTGATATCTGTCATCGGAAAAAGAATTCGCCTCTTGCTTTGTCTCCATGTCTGCAACCATAAATTCCTTGCCATAATGGACTGTATTCCTTCTGGAATTCTAAAGCAAACAATAAACTCTTTATTCATTAGGGTGCTTGGGTCAGAGTATTTATCAGAACGACATAAGAGTCACTGGAACAGAGATAGGAATGTGGAGAGGGGCTAGTCTCTCTGTCATGGGGAAGGAAGAAACATGGGGAAAGATGGTTTACATCTTTCATGGACAAATGTTGAACAGTTGGAATCAGTCCCCATGGAGATTATCTTTGATAACAGATTTCTTTAGGGGAATAGCAGAATTCATAATTTTCTTTTTCAAAGCCCTGATTCGGCCAGATGTAAAGAGAAGAAGAATCTATGGAAGCTCACCTGATTCCAGATACGATGATAGAAGAGGACCACCAGGAAATGTTCCCTGAAGAATGGTCATATCTTCATAGCCCCAGTTCTCCTCTGATGGCTGGTGGATAAGGAAGGTAAATGTCTGCCTTAAGAAGCAGACTCTAGACATATACATTCCTAGAAGGAAAACATCATGAAGTGGAAGGATGACCACAATGGATGACATGAACAGATGAAGGTATGTACCTAAACAAGGATTGCTCTGTGTTCTCAAAGACAAATGCCTTCATGCTGGGAATTTTCAGGGTTCTGGCCTGGTTGACATGAAGCTTGATAAGTGTACATATTCATTCTACTGTGTCTTTTGTATAGTTCACTAAAGTATTAAGACAGCTTTTGTAAATAAATATTTTTGTTTAAAAAACTTGACTCCTCATCTTTGCATAATTAAATCAGGAAAACACCATGAAGAAACAAAGGTATGTGTTCAGTTTTGTAAGTGTTAATTTTTTTTCAGCTTCTGAAATACTATTTGTGGTTTATTTATTTTTCATTTATAAATAAACCATACCACATTTATTTCAGTAGTAAAAAAATAAAAGGATTTGGTACTATTTAGAACTCACACATGGAATTATGCTGTGAAACTAGGAGACTGGTATATAAGATAAGTGTCTGAGGTACTAGCTAGCAAAGTGTCTTAAGAGCCATTGACCTGCTGCCGGCAGGAAGCCCACCTCACCACAAAAGACAGGCACATCCTAAGAATGAAAGGCTGGTCCAAAATACTGCAAGCTAATGGAACCAGGAAACAGGCAGGGGTAGCCATTTAGCTATCGGACAAAGTGGACTTCAAACCAAAATAAATCATAAGAGACACAGATGGATACGACATTTTAGTCACAGGTACAACTCACCAGGAAGACTTCACAATACTGAACATATATGCACCTAATACGGACTCTGCACATTCATTAAGCAAACCCTACAATGTCTAAGCAACAAATCAACCACAAAACGATAATTCTTGGGGATTTCAACACCACCCTCTCAACATGGGATAGATCAACAGGTAAAAAACGTAACAGAGACACTTTAGAATTTAATCAAACCCTTCCTGAAATGGACCTTACAGATCTCTATTGAACTTTTCATCCACACACCAAAGAATACACATTTTTCTCAGCAGCACATGGAATTTTTGTCAAAACAGATCACATATTGGGCCACAAAATGAATCAACACGTATGCAGGACAGTTGAAATTGTAGCCTGTACCTTATCAGACCACTGTGGTCTAAAACTTGGCATCCACAATACAACAAACAACAGAAAATACACTAACACCTGAAAACTTAACACTATGATGCTGAATGAGAACTGGATTCAGAAATTAAAAAGGAAATCCAAGATTTCCTGAAAGCAAACAATAATGAAACTACAACTTACCAAAACCTTTGGGACACACTGAAAACTGTCTTAAGAGGTAAGTTCATAGCTCTTAATGCCTAGAATCAAAAAAAAAATGGAAATATCAGAAATAAATAACAATGCACCTCAAATCTATAGAGACACTAGAGCAATCCGATCCCAAAAGCAGTAGAAGAGGAGATTAGCAAAATAAGGGGAGAAATATCCGAAATTGAGATTAGGAAAACAATACAGAAAATCAACCAGTCAAAAAGCTGGTTCTTTGAAAAAAGTAAAGATTGATACGTTCCTAGCTAAATTAACCAAAACCAAGAGAGAGAAAACTCAAATTAGCAAAATTAGAAATGAAAATGGAGTTATCACTACTGATACCCAAGAAATCCAGAGAATTATAATGTCATATTTCAAAAACACTCTGTGAAATTTGACAACAAAAAAGAAATGGATGAATTCCTAAGTAAACAAAACTTATCTAAATTGAATCAGGAAGTTGTGAATTATTTAAATAAGTCCTATAATATATGAGGAAATTGATGAAGTAATCTTAAATCGAACCACCAAAAAAAGTCCTGGACCAGATGGATTCAGCACAGAGTACTACAGAGTACTACCAGATCTTTAAGGAACAAATAATACCAATACTCCTTAAACTGTTCCATCAAATAGCAAAGGAAGGAACACTACCAAATTCTTTCTATGAAGCTAATATCATCTTAATCCAAAAACCTAATACAGATACACTCAAAAAAGAAAACTATAGGCCAATCTCTCTGATGAACACAGATGCAAAGATTCTCAACAAAGTCTTAGCAAATCAGATTCAAAAACATATAAAAAAGATCATTCACAGGGATCATGTAGGCTTTATTTGAGACACACAAGGTGGTTTCAACATACACAAGTCAATAAATGTAATTCACCATATGAACCAGTCCAAAGTCCAAGACCACATGATACCTTTGATAGATGCAGAAAAAGCTTTTGCAAGATCCAACAGCCCTTTGTGATGAAAACCCTAGAGACAGTTGAAGTGGAAGGAACCTTTATCATTATAAAAAACCTGTATACAACAAGCCCACAGCAAGGACTATACTTAATGGAGAGAAACTTGAAGCATTCCCGCTTCAATCAGGAACTAGACAAGGCTGTCCACTCTCTCCACTTCTATTGAATATTGTACTTGAAGTCTTAGCTGAAGCCATAAGAAAAGAAAGGGACATAAAAGGGATTCAAATCAGCAAGGAAGAAGTCAAGTTATCTCTATTTGCAGATGACATGATCATATACCTAAGTGATCCCAAAACTCCACCAGGAAGCTCCTGGAACAGGAGTTCAGCAGTGTGGCAGGATACAAAATAAATGTGGCAAAATCAGTGGCCTTCCTATATGCCCAGAATGAAAGAAGTGAAAAAGCCCTCAGAGAAACAATTCCATGGTTTATACCAATACCTTGGTATAAACCTAACCAAGGAAGGAAGAGACCTTTCCAGTGAAAACTTGAAAACCCTAAAGAAAGAAATTTCAGAAGACACCAGAAGGTGGAAAGACCTCCCATGTTCCTGGATTGGCAGATTCAACATCGCAAAAATGACCATCGTACCAAAGGCAATATATAGATTCAATGCTATACCAATTAAAATCCCAAAGCAATTCTTCAAGGAAGTTGAGAAAACAATCTCAAAATTCATATGAAGGCACAAAAGACCCAGGATAGGAAAAACGATCCTGAGTAACAAAAAAAAAAAAAACTGCTGGAGGTATAACCATACCAAACCTTAGTCTATACTACAAATCCATAGTTGTAAAAACAGCCTGGTACTGGCTCTAAAATAGACACACAGATCAGTGGATAAGGGTTGAAGACCGAGATATAAGCCCACACAACTACAGCCATTTGATATTTGAAAAAAGGGCCCAATGGACAAAGAACAACATCTTCAACAAATGGTACTGGCAAAACTGGATGCCCACATGCAGAAGATTAAAACTGGACTCGTACTTGTCGCATGTACAAGAATTAATTCCAAATGGATCAAGGACCTCGATATAAGGCCAGATACCATAAAAACCTTAGCTAAATACAATGTAAAACTCAGGAGAAAGTGCCATCAACAGAATGGATCAAGCAGAAAATAGAATATCAGAATTAGAAGACAGAATTAGAAGATTACAGAACAAAATTGTTCAATTAAAGAAGCTGAAAAGTTGTTTATAAAAATGCATCAAAGGAATATTTAGAGTTATGAGGCACCCTGAAGAAGCCAAGCCTATACATATATGGAATCTCAGCACAAGAAATTAAAAAAAAAACAACAGAATACAATCATAAATGAAAACTCTCTACACCTAAAGGAAGAGATTCCTATTCAAGTACAGGGTGCATAATGCCCACCCATAATATATGACCAAATTAGAAAGACACCATAGCAAATAATAATCAAAGCACTGCAGATAAAGGATAAAGAGAAAATTTTGAGATTTATGAGAAAAAAACCAAGTCACATTTAATGGTAAGCTTATCAGAATAACAGCTGATTTTTCAACAGAAATAGTTAAAGCCAGCAGAGCTTGGAGAAGCATACATCATGGTAAAAATAATCACAAATGTCGATCAAGGCTGCTATATTCAACAAAATTCAATCATGACTGAAGGGAAAGAAAAATTTTCTAAATAATAAAATAAATTGAAAGCCTACATAAACAGAAAACCTATTCTGCAGAAGATACTAGAAAAAAATACTCAAGACAGAAGAGAAGGATGAACAGACCTAAGAGGATAGAAAGGACAAAATAATGTCAACAAACTACTAAGGAAAGAAACACACATTAAGAAAGCTTGGAAAGACAAAAAGAAAGGAATCAACAAAAATTTCTCAATGGTAACCTATATACATCAATGCACTCAACTCCCTATTCAAGAAACATAGGCTACAAGCATTGATTAAAAGTCACAATTCATCAACTTGCTGCCTTTAAGAAACACACCTTGCCATGAAAGATAGGCACTATCTCATGGTTAAAATCTGGTCAAAGGTAGTCTAAGTAATGGAACTAGGAAACAAGCAGGGGTAGCCATTTTAATACCCAACAAAATAGACTTCAAACCTAAACAAACATTAAGAAACACAGAAGAACACTCTACACTTGTAAAAGAGACAATCCTTCAAGGAGACTTCACAGTTCTAAACATATGCACCTAATATAGGCACACCAACATTTATTAAACAAACATCACAATGTCTAAAACAACAAACATAAAAATAGTAGGGAATTTCAGCACTCCACTTTCACCAATGGATACATCAACAGACCAAAAATTGGATAGAGACAAACTGAAACTAAACCAAACCATAAACCAAATGAACCTAATTAACACACACCAAACTTTACATCCTAACACCAAGCTATACACATTCTTTTCAGAACCTTATAGAATTTCCTCCAAAATAAACTACATACTAGGTCGCAAAACAAGCCTTCACAAAAGTAGGATCATAATGGAGTAAAATGGAATAAAACTAGTTTTGAATAGCCTAATTTCGAGTGAGTATTTTAAGATCACCAATACTGTGCACACAGGTCAGTTTTGGTTTTCTACTTCACTATTTTCCTTTGCAATAGGCTGAATTTTTTAGGTGTTGAGATCTTTTCTTATCTAAGTATAAGTATATAAGAGGTGTTTAGATGTTGGTTTACTAGCAAGTATTTATGGATAATGAGACATCTTATTCTATCTTTATATTTTCTCCCCTCCTGCTATTGTTTAGACAAATTTACAGTTACAGACAAGTTTACATGTATTCCCTGGAATTAAAGGGAGGGTTAGAATCTAGGTAACAGGAAACGGGTTACCTGAAGGTCAATTCTATTCCTTACTCTTTCCTTGTCCCTATTCTTCCCTGCCTTTTACAATTTTTCTTTTGGGAATAAGAAATGGCTCAAGAGCTAAGCCTCTTCCTTGCAAATAGAAAGTCCTAAGTTTGATTTCTGGAGGTCCAAGGGTGACTTCTGAAGTCCCCCTGGATTTGCTATCTCCTTTTGGCTTTGCTCCGGAGTTTCCCAGGCTCTGCCTCCCAGAGCCAAAAGTAGAAGTCCACCTGGCATTTTAACATGGGATCCAGAATCCAAACTGGAATACTAACCAGTGTCCGCAATATTGGCGACTCTAAAATACTCACTGTGAATTAGGCCATCCAAAACTCTTCTTATGCTAAGGCTTAGGAAACCTTGTGGAGAGAGGACAGTAAGATTGCCAGAGCCTAAAGGTGGGGAGATACAGGACCAGCCAGGTCACTCCAGTTACAATGTGACCGCAACATCTAGAAGGTCTCTATAGTGAGGTCTACCTCCCTTTATACTGCAACAGAGGCTTTGTACCCTAAAATTAGAGACAACCTGAAGGGAACACAAGGAAGATGGAAGGAAGAGAAATGGATTAGTGAAGGGAGTGAAGGGTGGAAGAGAGTTGAATAGAGTGACACATGCAATTAAACAGAGTGGCCACAGTGAAGGTAAACAAGACACAGAACAACTGAGATTGTCATATGCAGATGGTGGGAATGTAAGTGGTAGAACTACTTCGGAAAATAATAAGTGTCCATCTAACCCAGGGCCAGGTGCTCTCTATCTAGATATTTGCTCATTAAAAAAAAAAAAAAAGAAAGTGCACGTCTATAAAGAGACTTGTACAAAAATGTTCACAGTAGCATTATTTGTAATCACAATTAAAATTGAAATAAGCAAAATTTTGATCGTGGGTGAAAAGATGAACAAATGTATATAACCATTTAATGGGGTACCTTTGGGGAACAAAATAAGGCTCTAACATAATGGTTGACTCATAAGATCATTATGAACTTTGATTTCTACAAGTTAACCCACAGTATATTATAATAGTCAAAATATATCTTGTATAGTACTATTTGCATTAAATCCTAAATATATAAGCTAATATGCAGTGACAGAGTGTACACAAAGGACGTGTGTGTGTGTGTTTAGTTTATGTTTAAGTCAATTTCAATAAAGTATGCTTTCTTCATAAGGTGAAAAAAGCATGACTGTAATATAGACATATTTTATAAGTCCAGAAATGTTTTAATATTGTAAAAATTGGTATTTTTCATATTTGTTATTGAAAGATGACTACACCATCATAGTACAAAAGAACTGACTTAATTTACATAAATTTAAGTTATTATCTAACAATGGAAGTACATAAACTAAGCAAAAAGGGTAAAATTCTAACACAAGTGTTTTTTTTGTTTTTTTTTTTAATTTTTATTATTTATTCAATTGTGCATGTGTAAGTGTGTATGTGTGTGCGTGTGTGTGTATGTAGAACCACGGACGAATTCAGGAACCACCATGGATGCCTCCACCTCCTTCTGCCCCGGGATTCACAGGCTCCACCCTACCAGGACCAGAAGCGCAGGCCGCCCCAGCTTCCGCCAGGCGTCTATACATGGGATCTGGGATCCGAACTCAGGACCTCTCGCCTGCAAGGCAGAGGCATAACCCCTGAGCCACCTCTCCAGCCCCTAACACAAGTGTTTTTACCACTTTTCTTTATTTGTGAGTTTTGTTTTTCCACAGTTTAATACATATACATATATAAGCACACACTAGACCACACACACAGACACAGACGCACACACACATATTGCATTCTGACTGCTTTCCCCTCTTTCTTCTCTTATCTATTTCCCCTCCACTTGCCAGCCCCTTCTCTATAAGTTGACCTCACATATTCAGCACCTTTTATTTTTTACTTTTATGTAATACTGAGTTTAACCAGGGATTTTTGTGTGATTCTGGGCTTCAGACTATCTTTTTGACTTCCCCCATGGGTACACAAGATATTTTGTCCCTCTTGTCTGTCCATCTGAAGCTATGAGTTGTCCATTGTTCATCAATATTTGTAGATACTCATAGGTTTTTGTGGGACATAGCTGATCATTGGCCAACTAGCTTCACTGTAGGCTGAATGATAGTCAATTACTATTAGATTCATAATTGCCATGGATAGTGATTTTTTTAGAAAAATGGTATTTCACAACTTTTCCCTGTCTTCCGGCTCTTATTTTTCTTCCATCTCCCATTCTGCAAAGGTCACTGACCCTTTAAAGGTAGTTTATATGTCATTCTGAGTTCTAGAAAATCTCACCCTTCACTTACTGTCAGCATCTTGTCAACTATGGTTTGCTGAATCCACTTCTGGTCATTGCTGCAAGAAGTTCTTTGCTTGAGAGTAAGGGTAGTCTTTGTGTTTTTTCTCTTTTCTCTTCTATGATGTTCCCTGATCGTTGATGGGACAGGATTGTATTTCTCACCTAAGGATGAGAATTCACAGTCATTTGTTTTCAGATAACCACCATGTATGCATAAGGAGGCCTCTGAGATGTAAGGCAGAAAGCTGAACAAATTAATTAGTTTAAAGATAAGTATTTAGAAGGGAAATGACTCTGTGTTCTTTATCAAAGCAATAGTAGTAGGCTTCCCTATGCACGGGCCTATTACCTCCCCATCCCTGGGTTCTTAGCATACAATATCAGTCATATGTTCAGTCCTGTGAAGTGGGCATCGGATTCAATTGGAAAGTGGTTGTATGCTTCCATAACGTTCATGCCACTATTGCATCAGTGGTCACAGTTTTGAGGCTGGTTGTAGCTCATGACATTCATACCTGGATCAAACTGCTGTTGGCATTTTCTCCCCAGCAGCTGGTATAGCACCTTCTTGTTCTATGAAAGCTAGTCAATAAGAAGGAAGCTTCCAGTTCCAAGTTGATTTCTCTATGTCCTGTGATGGAAGTGTTTGATATCTTAAACAATGTGTTCTTACCAAAAGGTTCTGGTATATAAGCAATGACAATAGTCTTTGGGATTTTCATAACCCATAACTCATATGTAGGTATCACAAACTTACTGGTACTGACAGTTTTGTTTAATCAAATATTACTTCTAGGAGCTGAATCTCAAGGCAATTTCTGCTATCCCTTTTCTCCCCACTCAGTTACTGTTGTGTAGGGTATCTCTTTTAAAACTATTTTGTTGTGTTTTCAAAAGTAGATAATTACTTAGTAGATTTTCATATGATTTTATCACACATCACTAGTGTTATTTATCCTTCCCTTGCCTGTTTTCTGTTCTATCTCATTTCCCTTCAACCTTAAATTTTTCCTCTCATGATTCTCATTTAACACAAATTTTGCAAGGGAGAAATTCAGCTTTTGATAAAGGAAAGGGAAGACGGGAATCTGAGATAAAAATTGAACTGAAAAGAAAATACAGCATGAATAATATAATGAACTTCAATGCATCAGATGGTTGTACATTAGTTATATCATTTGCTGATCTAATGGCTGTTCAATCATAAGATAATAATTTAATTTCATGAATCTTTTGTATGAATGAAATATGAATGAACAAAAAACAACAATGTTCTTTAAGGAGGACAAAACTAGAATGAGGAGGGGAAAATACAAAATAACTTGGATCAGATGGCCAATATCGATCAGGACAGTAAGTTCCAAGTGTGAAAAGAACAAAAACTAAGTTCAGAAGAAATTATAATGGGGGGTAATAAGTAGAGAGTGGTTTTCTAGAAGATGACAATGGCTAGTAAACATGAAAAACATATATGCTCAACATTTACTTGTAACATTGTTTTGCTAGCATGAGATACTGTCAAACTGTCTCATGTGGATGTCCTGAAGGATTTTTTCCCAATTTTAAGACACCAGTGATAGAGTAAGAAACTTGCCTTCATTGCTAACCATCATATAACAAAAGAACAGTGAACCAACAAAACAAATTGTATATTTATAATAATATAATTTCATTAATGATGAATAATATTCAATTACATATTTTAAGAATTAATGGTTAATTGCTTTTACTATCTGTTTTAAATTTATGTAGATATACAATTTGTTGTATATGTATACATGTATAACATTACACATACACAATATTATCTAACACAAGTGAAAAAATGAAAAAAATTGTCGTCTGTATTATGCTGTATTGAGCTGGCTCAGTACACATCAAATTTTTAAATGGAAGGGTTTTATTAATATATATAGAACACCAGCTCTTGTGTTATAGTATAAAATATCACCCTTTCTTTCTCCACATTCTCCAACAGTGTAGCATTTCATTTACTTTCACAAAATAAATTAGTGCCTCAGTCTTTATGCTGCTTTGCAACCTGTGCTTACCTCTTGGAAAAATTAGGGACAGCATCAGGGTTCTTTGGTCACAGAAACTAGGGCTTCCTGTTTCCTCCCACTGCTCTGTTCCCAGCATGTCCCCAAATTTTTCTCTTTTTTTTTTTGATTTTGATGGTGTCATTTTCTGCATTCTGTCCTCTTTTGGGGTCTGGAAACATAAATGCTGAATTACTCCAACTTAGGTAACCCTTAGGATAATTTTTTAAACAGCAGGAAGCAGGGCTATCTGGCTGCGCAGATAATGATATCAGCTGCTTCCTTCCAAAACAACAGGTGCTTTGGCAGAAAATGTATATCATCATACTGAGATGATGACATCAGTTCATACTTCAGCTTAATTATAAACTACCTCCATTAATCCTCAAATAATTAAACATTTTGTGTGTGCTGCAAGGTGAAATGTAAAGTTAAAGGTGCCCTGCTATTCATTATAGGATCCAAACCATCTCCTTCCTTATGGTGCATTTCTTTATACTCCAATAGAATAAAAATTGTTGCAGCACCTTATATTTTTTCTATTAGAAAATATGAAAACTAAAGTTATTTACAAACACGATATTTTATTTATAATATTCATTTGAAATTATAAGTCATTAAAGCAGTTGTGCAAGCTATGTATTAAGAATGATAAAATCTCTTTAATTGATAAAATCAAGTATTTGTGATGTCCTCCATTTCAGTAAGAAAGCAAATATTTGAATTAGTTTTAAGTCTGACGTGTGTCATAAACATTAAATAAACCATAATCTTTTGCTATAAATGAAACGACTTTTCATGAATTAATATTAGACTCATTGCTTAAATTTTATAATTAAAAGTCTCATGAAAATAATTTTATGTTCATAATGTCATCAAACACAAAATGATATTAGAAGACATAAAAATTTTCTTCTTTCAAAATAGCAAAAACGTCAGCAAAAGATACCTCTAGTCTACCTTTAACTTTAGGACTGTCCTTATGTAAAACAGCTTGTGTGAGTCACTTAAGCTCTTAACCAAGTGTTCACATGTAATATGTTCAAGGAGATATTATATTAAGAATTCACAAATTATGCATTTTATCCTTTTTAGCTAAATAAAGTTGATACTGATATCTTCCACACTAATACCAGTATTCCAAGAAACATAGTGCTTAACAGTTTAGCAAAGGTGATTTTCAGGGGGTTATTTTCAGGGGTTCACTTTCACAGGGTTATGATACAATAGATATGAAAAAATCCTGTGCCAATTTCCTGGGCATGGTTACATTGTTTTCATGAAGATACATAACAACTGTATAAATTTGTTCTTAGGAAGATTATTTTTTTCCATTTTTGTAAAAATATAATCAGGTAACAAGACTTTCTCTCTTTGTAGGTGCATAATTATCAATTCACACAAGCAGAGCTTTAATTTTTTCATGAGAAACTCAGATTGGAAATTTTCTGTGGGTTTAGCTGGAGCATGTGGGTGACCATATGGAGTCCTCCACAGCGCCACGGGACCACGCAGCTATGAAATCTGATCACTGTCTCCCCAGTGACAGCTGGGCCTTTACACCATCAGAAAATTTTCAGACTTCTAATTTGTCATAACTACCTCCTGTGGAAAGGAAATATGTTATGTAGCCAAATAAAAAAATTCTTAGTACCCAGCATTATAAACAGTTAATTCCTTAACTGCATTTTGTGGTTCACTGATGTAACTCCTATGCCAAAAACATATGGGGTCTTCTGAAGCTAAAGTTAGCCAAATTCTCCACCCATTCAAAAAGTCATTTTCATGGCAATGTATGAGGAGAAAAATTCACTCACTGAGCTTGGCATTTAAATATTTTCAGTTGCTCTCAAAAGTTTTTGAAGCCACTGAAAGGTTTTCATCTGATGTCCATAGGCATTTATTAGTCTGTTTTAATCTAAAAGCACTTTATTTAAGTAGTTGAATATTATGTTGTGGGCCCTCTACTTCTTTCAATAAGGTGAATTTGAAACTGTTTCTGCAGTGAAGCTATTCCAATTTGTCAATATATGAGCCTATTAAGCATCCAACCAGACATTCAAAGAGGTGGAGTTGCTGCTTCTTCCTTTCTGACCAGTTAGCCAAGGTTTCTGTTCATAAACCTCCTCAAAATCATTCAGATGGAAAAAGATTCTATGATGTCATTTGTATTTTCTTAACCTGATAATCATTGAAGATATTATAAATTGACTTCAGTGCCTCCTTCCACAGAACAAATTCATTTATTAGGTGGCTTTTTAAAGCCTTGAATTATTAGGCAATTAAACATTCACTTGCATTTCCCTTTGACAAACAGATGAGTAACATCAACTTGAATTCACCATAATTGAGAAAGACTTTGTAGTTGTCTTTCTCCATCTTCAGGTTAGCTGTGATTACTAATTGGTACCATCCCTCACTTCATTGATCAATGTTCTTTAACTTTTAACAACTTAAAGATAATAAGACTCTATCTGACATAATTTTGTAAAACTGTTCATATATGATAGTATCTACTCTGAACTCAAACTATGTCTGTCACTATTCTAATATATAACATAAACAAACTTATTTATATAACAATTGATCAAAAGGAGAGGGCATTTTTATCATTCTCATATTAAAGGTAAGGAAACCCTGTGACTGAGGACATACAATAACAGATTCAGAATTTGAAACCAGCTTTATGATTTTAAACCAATGTTATTAATCACTATTCCAAAGTAATAATGTGGAATCTAAGCTCATTACTAAAACAAAAAGACCCAAACTAATAGATGTGAATTATATTAGTTCTCTCATCTTGACTTGGCTCACAATAGTAATATTGGCATTTTCTCTGAACCTCTGCTATGCCACCTTTAATATCTCAAGGTCAAACAAGTTCTATGTGTGTCAGAGTAAAGTAACAGCAGACTGATTTTTTCCTGTGTCTGTATCATATACAGAATTATTTTTATTCTTTCATCCTTATTATTAATGCTCTAAGTCAAAATAGAAAAAAACTTGTTTTTAATTGTAGTCCGCATATCAAGCCACTTTATCCTTTCTTTATAACATTTATTCCACATCTTAGTTATTATATAATTACTTGTCCCAAAGACACATCACATTCTATCTATTAAACATTAAATTAGGTTGAGTGGAATTAATTCAGCTCACCTTCCTTTAAATTTCATTCCAGATATTCCATAAAATATCTGGACTATACTGGTAAAATCCAGATTTTCAGCTTTATTAATTTCTTTCACAATATATTCCAATTATAGACTTAAATCACATCTATAAAATACTTCTGGAATAACACCTATATTAATATTTTATTGAAGACAGACTCTAAGTTAGCTGAATGGTCACATCACAGCAGCCATTACAGTCTAGTGCCCTGTCAATTTGGTGATCATGTCCTTAGAGCAGCTCTTTACATCTTACTTATCTCCAATAAAGATATTAAAGACTGAGATAGCTCAGTCAGTAAAGTGTTTGTCTTGAAAGTCTGAAGACTTGATTATGATCTCCAGAATCCACATTAAAAAGTGATAAGCATGGTGACACATACTATAATGCCATAGCTGGGGAGACAGAAGCAGGTGGATCTTGGTAATTGTCAGCCAACCAACCTAATTCATCTTTCTTCTCCCACATTTTATTTTTTTCCTAATCATACAAGCTCAATAAGTACTCCTGTCCTCTCCTTCCCTTCTCCTTTCCCCAGTCATCCCCACCTTGCACTCTCTCCCTTTCCCCCCTTCCTTTCACCCACTCGTCCCTTACCCTCTCACAGTGCCTTCCCCTTCCTCCCTCCTATCTCCTGAAGCATCCTTTTGTGTGAGCCGAACCTCCCTCTGAGTCCTCCACCCTAGTGAGGGTTCAGGACTCAGTGGCATAGCCCTTTCTTGGGCTCCCCTTTAGCATAGAAACTCTAATGACTGTTTAATCCCTTCCCTCTAAGGATCCTACTGCCTGGAACCTTCTCCCCTATGATCCAGGCTAGACTTGGGGGGTCGTTGACATCTCAGCCATTGTGCATGACAGGCACAGTCCAATGCTGCCTGCTGCAGCTCTGACATGTGTATAAGTGTCTTGCATATTGTTGGTCTTCCTCATCTTTAGATTTTTACAATCTTGCCGTCCCCTCTTCTGCAAGATTCCCTGAACTTTAGGATTGGGAGAGATTTGGCTGATCTGGTTTCAGGTGATTAATGTAGGGTCTTTGGTGTTCTAAATTATGTTTGTTTGTTTTTTTTGTTTTAAGTTTTGCTTTTCCTGTACTACCCTTGCAACCGGCCTAATTTAAACATCAAGCTCTAGGCCATGGAGAGATACTGACATAAGATGGGCTTCCTCTAAAGAATACACTTTTTTTTTTCTAAAGAATACACTTTAGTTTGAATTCTGTTCACATGAACATTCACCTACGTGCACAGAAACACATACACTGAATATGAGAGTCATTTTATATAATATGCTAGGTATAACTTAAGATAAGTTAACATTTGCCCTGCAAAAGGAAGATAGTCTTTGAAATTTACATTTTTTATATTCTGCAATTTAGGTAATGTGAAAGAATATTTGCTAAGTTAAATTATCTTATATTATATGATAAAGAAAAGGGCAAGTAGATAACTAAAAAGCATTTAATATGTATATATAATATACATATAGCAAAATAAATAAGGCTTATTTTTTATTTTTGGATGCAGTTATATGGTAAAAGCTAGCATTTATAATTTACTTTCTTTTAATTATTCCATGGTCCCTTTGCTGTAGCAGAACCTCATCTTGATTTTGTTTTTGTTGATCCAAACTTTTATTGCTTATTAATTTGAGCCATTAACAATATTGCTTAAGTCTGGTTATACAGGACATGGTTGAACTAAGAGAAACCCTAAGACAGCTACTGTATTCCAGACACTAAATTCCATTAATCCTATCTTGTATTAGCAAGCTTATTTCCCCTATACTTAAGGCAGGACATATACTGGCCTTATTGCCTATTGATTCTGAGGAACTTGGAGCTAAAAATAACTTTTTTATAGCTTTCTATGTTACTATGATCATCACTGTTTCTACTGTCAGAAGCATCACTCACTTTTATAACCAAGAGAATTAGACCAACAGAGCACAATGAATGTGAAACAAAACTTTTGACTACTAGATCATTATGGATAATAGTCAGGACCGTCAAATCCATTTCCATTCCTTGATTTCTGGTCTTTGGTGTCTTGGCTATGATAGAAAATGTATCATATATTGTATGATGATTAAGAAAATTTGCAGCAACCTAGAACTCATCCTAGCTCAAGGTACCATCATGTAGTTCACAGTAGTTTACCCTTCAAGATGCCACTCTATCATGATATTAAGTCATCTGCTGCAGGACGATGAGAAACATGGACAAAGGCCCATGACCTCAGCCCCACATTACACTGCATCTGCTATGAAACAAGTAATCTGACAAGAAGAAATCACAAGTGATACAGCAAGATAGTGGGCATGACATTCTGTAACTTCACAAATGGCAGTTTTGGCAGAAACGTGACAGAAAGGGAAACTTCACATTTAGAAATAATATCTGTTTGAGTAAGAAAAAGTTCCTTCTTCATCTATGATAAAAATGATTCAATATAATTTCCTTGTCACTGATAGCTGATTGATTACTCAAAGAGGTGGAGACAGATTAAACAACCAAAGTTAGTCTCTTATGCTGTCTTTTCAGTAATTAAAACTGGTAACAGACTGGTTGGCATTGGATACATCTATTTCTGTGTTGGTGAGTTCATACATAATCTCCCTGGAGAGCTGACTGCACTATTTATATCCTCTATATACCACTAGGGGAATGGGTAGAGAGTAAGACTTGACTAGTGTCAGCAAAACAGACATTCCTGTTCACTGATTATTAAAATCACCCTCCATTAATGTAACACATTGGTGAATATTGATAAAGACTATGTGTCCTCACATTCTTTGCCCATTCAGAGAAGTCACTGCAAGACTTTGTAGTTACCATAATGTCGTATAATTTCTCAAGTACTTGACATTCGGTCAATCTTTAACCATCAACCATGAATCATTATAGACTCTAACTTTATATAAATATTTAATTTTCTTATAACTATCTGTAATATTGATTCTTATAACTATCTATGATATTGATGAAACCAAGCATAGCCTTAATAATTTTTTATATTACTCTTTAGCTAAACTTTTCATTTCATTACTTCCAGCCTATGTCTCATAAAAGTTCAGGATACAGTTTTACTAAGATGCTTGTCACTATATATTGATGAATCCTTTCCCTTTGGTTTTTAAAAATATTATCATTTCCTCCTGAGCCCTCAAAAGGAGCACCTTAATACACTTGTCTACCTAGAGTCTGTTCATGAAAATTTAAGTATTCTCTAAAACGAGTTGGGTGATCTTTGCTATCTACCTTATTTGCTATGAATTGTTAACAGTTACTGGCATCCATATTTCTACTAATAGTATGTACAGGCAATATAGGCATAGCTTAATCAATTATGTTTCTAAAAATTGTCCCAGTGTCTTCTTGTTGCCAAATTGCAAAGCCCGCCACATTTTCATATATATTTTGCAGTTGTAGCCCACATTTATCTACCAAATACTGTTAATCACAGTTCAATGAGAGAAATTTATATATATATATATATACATATATATATATGAGAGACAGAGACAGAGAGACAGAGAGAGATCATTACACAGAATTAAATTCATATGGCTTTGAACAAGTTTGTAATCCCAGCACTTGGGAATCAGAGGCAGGAGTATCATTGTGATTTCAAAGCTAGTGAAGTCTACATAAAAAATTACATGCCTCAGAGGCCTGAGTCCCCACAGGAGTAGACAAGCCAGAGTGAACTCTGGGGTCCATAGAAACATGCAGAAGGGTGGGAGGGAGTGGGAGGGAATTATAAAGGGAAGGCAGGGAATGGGAGGGAGAGAAGAGGGAGGGAAGCTGAGATGAATACTCAATATGTTTGTAAAAGTAGAAAAAAATACAAAAAAAAATTTCATGCCAGCTGGGAATACATAGCAAGTCTCTTTCTCTCTTTCATCTCTCTATATACGTTATAATGTATATATTCATATACAAACACACTAAACAAAATGGTAGCATTAACAGCAAACAAAAGCAAATTATAGAATTATGTGCTTCTGGAGGCTGGAGTCAAGATAAGCAAGTCCAATGCCACATGAAAGACACTTAGGAACAGCAGTGAGAACTCGCTTGTGAGCTGTAGCTTTTGTTCATAGTGAGAATTTCTTCCTTTCAGTGATTTGGTACTTGTTCTAATAGCTTTCTATTTATTGAATCAGGCCCACACATAATATCTAAGATGATTTCAGAATTATCAGGCTACTGTTTCTAATCAGATTTATCAAACAACTTAACAGCAATATATCAAGTAATGTTAACTATGAACATCCAAAAGTTGAGAGGTGTCTTTACAGCCTTTCTTACTTTAATATTTATTCAAGTGCTTATTTACAAACTAAGCTATTAACTAGCTTAACAGAAATCTTACTACAATTTTCAGATATTTAAAGGAAAAGAGTAACGTGTCCATTATGGTATAAGGATTAACATCATAAAGAGATGAAACATATGGTAGAGGCATAATTATGTTAATTCTCAGAATTTTTCACCAAAGTAAAAAACAAAATGTGTAAACTATTTATAAAGCACCCCCAGTACAAACTGAGAATCATTTATAGACCTTTAATTAGGAACCAGATACCATACTGCAATTATTTGTTCACACCTTTCTGTCTCAGAATGCAATGCCATATATTTACCATGTCACTTATCATCTTTAAGCTCTGTATTTCTAAGTTCAGCCTTTCTAGGTATACTGCTAATGTTTGTTCATTGTGTCTCTTTCATTGCTTTATCTCTTTGCAATAGCAATTCTCTGCTGTTCATGTTATCTAGATATAGTTACAACATGCTATATGCTAAGTGTGTCTTTCAAAGCAATGTATTTGCCAGCCTTATGGGTTACAAATCAACAGGATATCATGAACACAAGAGCAGCAGAGTCCAAGGTTTAGACAAATATTTAACCAATAAATTAATATGTGAGAAAAAACCAATACCAAAGCTTGTAGCTCTTGAATATTATTATGTTCACAGCATATTTTCATGTACCTAATTAAAGAAATAGTATGAGGTGCCAACTGAACAAAAGATGGGTAGGAATAAAGAATATATGAAACATTAATGGAGTGAGAAACACTTGTGGTATCTTTCAGAATGCTTTCTAAAATTCTATTTTAAAATTCTGCTAAAGGAACTTTTGAATTCCAACAGAAACAGCTGCATTATTCTATAGTTTCTAACACCTGCACAAAAATAAACCTTAACTTCATCAATGAACCCTAAGGAGAATGAAATTAACAGAAAATATCTCAATAGGAAAAGGTGTTCTTAGAAGACTGTGGCTTGGCAACGTAACTAAACTTCATTGTTAGCCTTTTTGCTGAGCATGGCATCTGAGTTCAGAGTCTGGCTGCCACATCGGGCTTGGTATGGTATGGGATAAATCAAGCAAATTCTATGTACAGTGATCAAATTGAGATCCATTTACTGGTATATGTTTCTTGGCTTCTGCCACTGCCAGGATAATTACCATTGCCAAGGCTGTATGTTCAGTAAATTCAATCAGTCCAAAAAGTCATGTGATGCTGCTGCAAGGTGCCAAGCTGAGGGGAGAGGTGCTGGGGAGCTTGGGAGGGGGGAGTTCATACAAATGAGCTTTTTGGCAGGAAATAATCCCCTTTGGAGGGACCCCTACCTTACAGAGAGCATGCTGCATTTTGCTAAGAACAAGTCCCAACTGTGATCCTTCAAAGAAATCCCAGTAAGCTTCACTACAACTGACACCAGAGCTCGGATGGTGTTAAACTTCTTGTGAAGAATGCCTGCTTCCTGAGATGAGCTTGTAAGACAGTCTCTCAGTCTGTAAACATGTTATTTTTTTAATTTCTCCTTTAAAGTAAGAACTTTCCAGATTTTCTTGTACTTCACCAGTAGCTAAATAGTCTTTTAATTTTTCTTACTTCAATCAGAATTATGAAATAAGAAAGTGAAAATTGAGAATATAACAAAAATGGAACGTACAATACTGAAAAAGTAAAACAGAGGTAAAAAAGGTAAAATGAATAAATTAAATTCTTTATAATTTGATTTATGTTTGCTTCAGAACATTTTTATGTTTATGTGTAAATAATTTGTTTTTTGATTTTCACCAACGTGGATGTCTTTACATAATATGGAACAAAAGAAACTTCTGTCTCCTTATTCCCATTTTTCTGAAACAATCTAGCCCTTGTTTTATAATTATTTTACCTTTATAATGCTTTGGTGTGCTTCCATATCTGGCCTCAGGTAGCATGACAGAAGACAGAGAACAAGACCTGGGATGAGTGGAGTTGGCTTTGGAGTAGTAAACTCATGAAACGTGCTGTAGCTACAATTCTTTGTCTTAAATTTTTATGTTTTAATATTCCTTAATAAATAATTTATTTAGAATTATTAAAAGAAACGGAAAAAAGAAAAGTAAGTCTGTGAAGAATAATTATTTAGAGTCTATAGTTTAAGAAATGATATTTAAAATTTCAAATACATATGAGCATAAATGAAAATTCATCTAATGGCCATTTCTAGAATTAGTATAAGACAGCATCCCAGAACTGTGTGTTTTCATTTGCTTAATTTCCATTTTATACTGCTGTGACTTAGACAAATTGTGTTTCTCTAAAGTCTAGATCTAAAGTCTAGCAATATTAATATTTGTTAAAAATTTACAGACCATTTTTTGTTGGATGAGTAGTGAATTAAAAATTGACCTAAAATTTCTTTATTTCTTTTTTCATAAATCTTTTTTGTTTCTCCTTCTCCTTTCTGTTTTTCCTTCCCTTCCCTCCCTCACCAGCCGATCTCCCTTCCTCCCACATTCTTGTCTGTCTGCTTGTGTGGGCCACCAGAACCCATTCTGGTTGCCTCCTTCAGTAGGGGCTCAGGCCTCTATAGCAGTTTAACTGGCTCTTCCTTGATTAGCCGCCTGATAAGAACACTCCTTATCACCTATCTAGCCCTTGTTCATAAAGTTCCCACTGTGTAGTTATTTCTCCTGAATTCCTCATTGGTCCATGGGAAATGTTGATATTCACTGTGCAAGTCTAGTGAGGACAGGTTTCCTTGCAGTGAGAACCTGGATGCAATAGCCTTATAGTATCTGGTGTGACCTGGCTGGCAGAGAACCTTCTCACCTTCAGACTCTTACAATCTTACTGTCCCCCTCTTCAGCAACTTTCCCTGAGCCTTAGAATAGGAGGAGGTTTGGTTGCTCTGATTTAAGTTGAGGGAACTCTCCTTGGTTGTCATCTATTTTACTGGTCTACCATTTCAATAGTTTGCATCTTGTTTGAGTGTTGGGGTCTTTTCTTATCTAAACATATAACAAGTATTTAGATGGTCATTTGCCATCCGGTTTTTTATGGTTGGTGTTGGGACATTTGATCCTCCTTAGTGTCCATTTTCTCCCCATCCATTGCTATTTAGACTGATCTACATGTGTTTCCTGTCATTGAAGGTAGGGGGATTAAGGGATGTTAAGCAGGTGGTTGGTTACTTGGAGTCTAACTATAGTCCCTATTGTTTCCTATTCCTGTTCTTTTCTCCCCTTTAAGACCTTTCTTACATAAAAATCTTAATTAACTGGCCTTTTTATTAATTTTTTTTTATTTTTACAAGCATATTGAGTATTCATCTCAGCTTCCCTCCCTTCCTCCTCCCTCTTAGTCCTTTCCTACCCTTTACCATTCCATACCACTTCTTTTCCTGTATGCTTCTATGGACTTTAGAGTTCACTTTGCTTGTCTACTCCTGTGGTGGTTCAGCCTTCCATAACATAACGAGTTAATTTCTCTTCAGGCCACTCCACTAGTATGCGCATTTCCCTTCACTCATTTAGCTTTAGACACAAAGGTTTCCACTATGAATTCCCATTCTATGGTTAATAACAGCTGCCTACAAAGCAGTTTGATGTCTTCCTACATATAGGTTTATTGACTGTCTTCCCTATTAATCTATTGCCTTCCCTTTGTTTAGGTTCTTGTTCTAGTTTATAGTTGCAGGAATGGGTACCATTCTGACAAGCTGATCTTGAGTCCAAGCAGAAAACTGTTGGCTGTCTTCTTGGCACTCATGCCACTCTTACACTGGTGGTCATCTGTTGCTATGATGATTTACATTGCAACTTACAGATCTTATGCCATTTACGGAGCTTGTGAATATTTCTGTACCACAGCACATTCTATAGTATTCTTTGGTACTTTATAAGCTATCTAACAAGGTGTTATGGTTGCATTTTGGTGTCAGCTTGACAATTGCAGACTGTTTGGGGCACAGCTGTGGAAGGTTAATGGTTGGAATGGCCCCTGAACAAATCTGCAGGTACTGACTGATTGCTGCGGAGAACCCAGCCTATAGGGGTGGTACTTTCCAGTGGTGGACCAGATAATAGGAATCCCAAGAAAGAGGGACATGCTCTCCCTTATCTTGTGTCAACTTACTGTGCAGTCCACTCTGAGAGTGTTGTTCACTTTTAGAGCATCGTGACCTTCGTTGCTGCTGCTGCTGCTGCCTCCATCTTTGGCTAACTTGGAGCTTCACCTTTTCTACCATGTTGTTGCTGTTCCCACTGCTTTTGGAGCCTGTTCCCTAGGCCTTACTGCTGTTTGCTGTTCAACGGTGACATTGGAGCCCAATTGTTCTTCACCAACATGGAAACCAGGGTCTTTAACTCTCCAAAGAAGAAAGGCTTGAGACTTCTTGGGATCTTTGGGCTTTGTGGAACATTCTAACCAAGAATGAAGCTGCTGCGGGTGGCTACCTTAAAGGACACTTTTTATTGTGTTATTTTAATAAATTTATTTATATATATTACATTCTATAAATTCTGTTTATTCAGAGAACCCTGACTAATACATAAAGAAAAAGTCTTCAGACAAGTTCCAGTTGATATATTTTGCCCATGTGCTGTGATCCATTTGTGTTGCATCTTCAGTAATAAGGTCTTACTGACAGTTTTGGAAAACAACCAAGAGCAATGTCAAAAGCCTATAAGACCTCTCTGTCCAACATTTTATTAGAAAGTTCCCCATTCCTGTTACTTCTTATATAATTTTGTCCCTGGGTTTAAGTGAATCAGCTCATGGATTTAATTATTTATTTTTTTCCCTGTTTTTCTCACTCTAGGTATTTCCATAAGACGCATCTATACCAGTCCTTGTAATATTCTCCAAAGGCTCTACATCTTACTACAGAGACACTTGTTCATCTATGTATGTTCATTGCAGCTCTATTCACAATAGTAAAAAAATAGAATCAGCCAACATACCTATCAACAGAGGAATGGATAATGAAAATGTGGTACATATACACAATGGAAGATTACTCAGCCATCAGAAAGGATACAATTATAGAATTTTCTGATAGATGGATAGAACTGGAAACTTTAATATTGAGGGAGGTATTTCAGACACAGAAAGTTAAGCACTGCATGTTCTGTCTAATATGTGGATGACTGAACTGTTATCCTTGTCAATATACTTGGATTGGAATCACTGTAAAAGCCAGAAAACTCATAAAAGACTTAAGAGTGAGAAGGTAGGAAGGGATGGTTAGGGTAAAACCTTTTAAAAGGGAGATTTAGGATCTCAGGACAATAATGAGGGAAGGAATAATTGAAAAATACCTGGGAGGGAATGAGGGAATGGAAGACAGGAGGGTCCCTAGACTGTGTATCCATGAGAACAAGTAGGAAGAACTAACCACCTGTGCTTCCTCATATTTCTCTCTCTGCTTGAATTTTAGATAAACTATTTCAGCTAATTCAGCCCATGGCTGCCTTTTCATCAGCTATAAACCAACACATCTCTGCACCTCAGACATGCTTTCCTAAACTTTAAAGTCATACCACCTTCTCCTTTTGTCTCAAGTACACTGTACATTAGCAGTATTGTCTAGTATCATTACCTTAGTATTTCCTATTGTTATCAGACCTTTACTGCTCCATTCACAGAAAATATTCTTTCCACATAGCTCTTAAAATGTCTGTGTTAAAGAGTCTTATATTCTCACTACTCTCTTCACCCAAGGGCACTATAAATGGGAGACAAAGTTACTAAGAAGCCAAGATGTCAAATCTTACACCAAGAAGCTCTGACTGTGATCACTATTTTAAGTCAGCACTGATAAAGTTTACTTTGCAGCTTACATTAGAAAAGAAAGAATACCCAAACTCACAGTGTTAAAATTATGCATACATGCAATGAAAGAAAATCAACCAGGAATCTGGAGCAGCTAATAAATGACCATATCATATAATAGCTTTGTGAACACCTCTGAGGAGTGATGGAGCCTAGAGGAGGGACAGCAGGTGAGGATCCTGCTGAGAGTAGAGGTGGACAGAGGCACTGGTGGTGCGTGGAAAATGTGGGAGAGGGCCTTCCCCCAAGGTTTGCTCTGGCCCTGTAGATTAGTTTGCCTCATGCTCATATGTCTTCAGTGTGACAGCTAATTCATTTTCTTTTTCAAAGACACTACAATCATGGCATAGGTCTTAATGCTCATCTGCAAATCTTCCATTTTCAGTCTTTTAAAAGGGAAATTTGCATACACTATGAAAAGACGAAGCAGATACTCTTAAACTTAATTTCCTGGAGACTGATCTAAAAAGCACTTTAGGACACAATCATTGTATCAAAGTCTCTGGTTTATCTTTTAAAGGCTAGCGAAAGGGACTACAAGGCTAATATTGTATTATATAACCAAAGCACCTGTCCCTCATGGAATTCTGAAGCAACCTAGAGATTCTTTTCTGATAGAAACTACATTAAGAGTCATGACACTATCCCCTTGTGTCAGGTTGCTATAAAACATTCTTCAGTGAGACTCAGATCACTAAATACATCTTTGGAAATTGGTTACCAGCAAGAGAGTTGGGGAATATGTCTTAGCTGCCAATCACATTAGGTCATATTAAAAATAGGGTTTTTTTTGTATTGTACTTGCTCAATCAGAATAATTTATAATTTGAATTTGGAAACATGCTTTCAAATCTTTCTTTTGGCCTCTTTGTTCTTATGTAGAAAATGTTACATGACTTATTTATTTCTTCTTTGTCTATTGTAAGTTTTATAAACAAAGTACATTATTATAGATTTCAGCATACTTTAAAGGCACGTTGGACACAGTGCTGTATCTCAGATGCATCTTCTATGTTACAATGATTATTAGAATATTATTGTTGCCATGCCCAGCTAAAATATATTATCATCATACCCAGCTACACTATTATAATTGTCATACCCAGCTAGAATATTATAATTGTCATACCCAGCTAGAATATTATAATTGTCATGCCCAGCTAAAAGCACTTTTAAAATGATGAACATACAATTACTTCTAGAAAGCACCTGAAAGGAATGGAGAACCAGAGTTAAATATGTGAAGCAGGCTTGTAGTGAACATACCCCAATTACAAGCCAGGTGTATTCCATGAAAAATGACATTTGTGATTTGTATTTTATGATTGCAGATGTCCCCCATGGGAGGCATAGATGTTTAGAAAGGTACCCAGTTCCTTTCAGAAAACCTAGGGAAATCGTCTACCCAAAAATGTGTGGCCAGTTCAACACTAAACTCTGAATGCCCTGGTCTGTGAAGAGAGAGGCTACAAATATTACTCTGTGTGTGTGTGTGTGTGTGTGTGTGTGTGTGTGTGTGCATGTGCGTGTGTGTGTGTGTGTGTACATATAAAGCACCCAATGAATTCAAGACCTCTAAAAGGAAAGGAAATAATTTCTCACTAATTTTTTACTTGTAGGATTCAAAAGAATTTGTATATGCTATCAGTGTAGTTACACAGACAAATGCTTGTCCATTTTTAGGTCTTCATGTTGATTGGTTTGCTTGCTTTTTAATTTTAATGAACAATATATTTTCCTCTCAGTTTCATCTGAATCTAGCAAATTATTGGAACTTCTAGACTGTTCCATAATGGAAACAATCATTAGGAAAAAATTACCATTTTCCAAAAGAACAGGAACTTGGAACCATATTTTTAAAAGTTTCTCAATTAGTTCTGATGTTTTCTGTAAAACAACAAAAAGCCAGGAATATTTTCCATGCTTCCCATCTCTCTGAGCTTCATGATGATTACTACATGAAATGCAACTAATTTGTTTATTCATCAGTTATTTTGTCAGATTTTCATAATTGTTGCTAATTGTACATTAGTTTCAAATTACTATTAAACAAAAGAGTTCATCTAGTAACTCCATCCAATCTTGAAGGAAACATGCTGTAAGTCTCCTATACTGTGAATCTTCTTAAGCCTCTCCTCTGTGATGTACATATGTGCAGTTGACTATTCTCTCTCCAGTGTCTAATTCTTGTCATGGCACTTATCACTAATTTTCCCCACACATCTGAGTTCTTAATGGTAAAGACACATTCAGGTAGTGTATGTACATGGACAATATCTAGCATGAACTAGATAATACATATTCAGTGAAACAAACATTTTAATTTTCTTGTTTTTACCATTTTTTTCTGAATTTAATTAGCAAACCTGGTAGACCCTCTGAAATATACATTACAAAAAGTATATTTGCAAAGTTGGGAGATGCCTCAGCAAATCAACTTGCATTTTGATCTATGAATATCATGTAAAATGCTGTGTGGGTATACCTGCCTTTCTGTAATTCCAGTACCCAAGCAAAACTAGTCAGTCTAGTCCTGCAGGCGAACTCTGGGTTCTGAAGACATAGTCTCAGAATAGTAAATATGGAAGAGCAATCTAGACTGATTCTGGTTATCAGCCTTGGTTCCACACATGTAGTCTCACTGCACATACACATGCATCCAACCCACATATAAATAAACACACATGTATCCTAGCTCACATATACATGAAAAAAGAACATTTGCTAATATTATTTATATCCACCTGAAACAACAACTATTAACATTAGTGTCCTAACTTTTCTTATTTAAATCAAACCAAGGTCTCTGCATCTAAAAATGTTGCATTTTTTTCTGGCCTACATCATAAATTTCACTTATCTTATTTATTTTATATTTACTTGTTTATTATTTTTTGAGACAGGATCTGTCTATATAACATAGGTTGGTTTTACTAGAACGCACCAGGTAACCTAGATGGCCATAAACTAATAGCAGTTCTACTTCACACCATCAAGTGCTGGGGTTATTGGTATAAAATATTGTGCTATACCTTTGCCTTTCATAAGAGTCAATATTTTTTAAAGTTCTTTCATCATTTTAGTCTTTGGCATTTACTTAAGTTCTATTTTATCTGCTTTCATTCTTTCATTTATTTTAATGTATTAAAATTTCACTGATTGCCTGTGATGTTTTAGGTGCTAGATCAGATTCTGAGAATATGCATTTGAGTGAATAAAAATGTCTGCTTTCAAGAGACTTACAATGGAGGAATCACTAATAACAGGATATTTGCAAAAGGAAGGACTTAGAACTCAACCTATGGAATAGTGAGTCCCTTTAGAGGTGAATGAAGAAAGTTTAGATTATCTGTAATGTTCATAATCTGTGTAGAATGTGGGATTTCTCTGATGTGGCTATTATCTATGTGTTTGCACTTTTTCTAGTCTTGGAACACTTGGAAATTTCTTCTAGCTCCAAATGAGGCAATCTTTCTCCAGAAGAGTGGAAAATAATTTCTTTGTTCTTCATTTGTTCATTAGTTAAATAATTTCTACAATGTATTATTAAAATATATTATTTTAAAAGTTTTTTAAATTATTCAGTTGTGCGTGTGTGTGAATGAATGTGTGTGTATATATGTGTGTGGGAGGATGTAGAACCATGGGTGAATTCGGGAACCACCGTGGACCTCCTCCACCTCCTCTTTGTTTACCCTGCCCTGGGATTCACAAGCTCCGCCCTACCAGGACCAGAAACACAGGCCGCCCGCTTCCTCCAGGTGTCTATACATGGGGTCTAGGATCCGCCTGCAAGGTAGAGGCTTAACCCCTGAGCCACCTCTCCAGCCCCAAAATATATTATTTTAGAACTCAAGATTTTCAAAGGTTTGAAATATCAAATATTGTACTTTCGATGTTAATGCCTTTAATGCAAAACTTTTAATGCAAAATAGTGATTGTCAATACTTTAAAAAGTGAAATTGTTTAACCAATTAAATTTCAGGAAATCAGATCTAGGTCTATAACTGATATAAGATGTTTCTCACAAGAAAGTTAATAAATGAATTGATTTCTTTATCCCCCCCAAAAAATTCCACATGTTCATTTAGTAAATGATATCATTTCATCATTTCCAATATCCAAGGATCAGTGCTGTGGTATGGCATTTTCTCATTTTCCTTCAGACATAATATAATGCTGTTTTGGACTGTGCCCTTAGTCTGACCTGAGGAAGCCCTTGGATAGCCATTTGAAGCATCCTTCTTGGAAAAAAAAAATCTCAGAAAGTAAGAGCTGGATCGTTCTCAAGAAATTTTGAAACTAAAAAGTTTTAAGGGCACCCCATGAGATAAATCAAGCCATAAACAACTGCTGGCAGAGACTCCCTGGCCAGCAGGGAGATGTACAGGAGACTGATTAGCCAAGATGGCACCAAGTTCTGCATCGAGCACAAGGGTTAAAGTTTCTATAAGTGTTGCTCTGCCTGGTGTACACCTTTCATTGATGCAACTGTCATTGATTCATATTTTCACATGGGCATAACCTTTACCCACAGTCATGTAAGTAACCCTAATAAACCTACTGGGTCACTGAATTGGACTGTGATATAATTTTGTATCTTGTTTTATTTTATCTGTGAATCTCCATAAGGGATGATTAGAATTTTGTGTGGTGTTTTCCCAGGGAAGTGTCACAAGGCAAATGGTAAAGAAGATAATAGAGGAGAAGACAAAAGGACTTGAAATCATTCATCATAAGATTCTAATACTGATTATTAATTTTCTGGGTAATAATCATTGCTTTTGCCTTATGAACATCTTTTTTTAAAAAAAGTAACAAGCGATTCTGGGTAGGTTTTCAATATCACATGGAATGTGCAAATTAAACAACACTGTATTCAGTTTTAATTATAATCAATGTGAAGACCAAAAAGTAAAAAATGGCATTAGTATGAAAAAGGCTTTCTTTAATTAAGCCTGTAAAAGAAAACAAATTCTACTTAACTGTAAAAATTTGCATGATTTAATGGAAAAATAAACATCAAAGAATAACCTCAAGTAGAATGCTTTGCTGTGTGTATAATCTGAGGCTCTTGTAGGAAATAGGCATTGAACACTTTATAGAGTGACTATGTTATTCAGAGACTAAGAAGCTCATATATTATTTAAAGGACAAAGGTATACGAGAAGAACAAAGGTACAAAAATTGAATTAATAATTAAAAATAATGTCTATATAGTTACACATGATTCTCATAAGGTGTCCATTTTTATGCTAAATTTGCTACTTTAAAATTAATAAACTTTCTGCACTGTTGCCCACAACCTAAGGACAACCAACTTGCCACACCAGGTGAGAGGTGAACACAGTCAGGGGAGAATCACTGTACTGTCCCCAAACCCCTGGACTAACTCCAGCTCCAGGTAAGAGGCACTCAGAGCCAGGGGAGGGACCACCCACCTGCCACAGAATCCTTCCTCTGCCCCTCCAATCCATCCCCAGACCAGTAGATCCCAACCAAATCCAAAGAATTTTCCCCAACAACAGCCAAAATCAGACAACCTCATCTAAATCAGGAAAGTCAAAAACTACCAAAGAAAGCAGACACAGATATAACAGAAAATGGCCAAGTCACATCATAAAACCCACAAAATACAATAAGTACCAGGGAAGCATATCTCTTACAAAAAACACCGACCTCCCTACTATAGATTCTGATCACAACAACCTCGTGGATACTAGTCAGGAAAGCAATACTGAGGATAATATCTTCCAAAGAATTATTAATGATAATGACCAACGAGCTTAAAGAAGAACTACAAAAGGAACATGAAGACCTGAGAGAGGAAAAAGTAAGCCCACGGCCTTATATGAACAAGAAAATAATTTTACAAAAATCATTTGAGTTGAAAAAGGAAAAAGAGGAAAGAAGAGCAAATTCAGAACAGGTTAAAAAATGCCAAACTGAAATTCAGGTGAAATTTAAAGCTAAACTAACTGAAATTGAAAACACAACAGAAATATCACCCACAGAATATATCAAGCAAAAGGCAGAATATCAGATCTGGAAGATAAGCTGGCAGAAAAGGAGCATTCAGTTTAAAAAGCTGAAAAGTTTTAAAAACAACAAAAAGAGTGTATAAGAACTAAGGAAACCAGAAAGAAGCCAAACCTATGCATTTATGGATTCTCAGATTGAGAAACCCAAGAAAACACTCCAGCTCAGCTTTCACTCAATCATAAATAAGAATGTTCCATGCCTAAGGTAAAAGCACCCCATCTAAGTACAATATACATAGTACACACTATCCAGATATGGTCAAAATAGCACAACAAGTCAATTTATAATAGCAACATCTCAGATACAGGACAAAGAAAACATTCTAAGAGATGTAAGAGGAAAAAAAAGTCAGAGTTAAAGAAAATGCCTTAATTAGAGTAGCAATTGACTTCTCAATGGAAACAGTTAAAGCCAGATGAGCTTGGAAAGGCATTCTTCAAGTCATAAAAGATCACAAATGCTAACCCAGACTGTTATAGCCAACCAAATTATCAGTCATGTTTGAAAGTGAAAGAAAAATATTTCATGACAGAAATAAACTAAAATACTTCTTATCTACCAAACAAGGCCTGCAGAAAAAAACTTCTGAAGACAGACAAAACTGATCAACACAAGAGTATAAAAGGGAAAAATCATGTTAATACAACTACCAGGCAGAGAACTATCAGCACACACACTCACACGCGCGCACACACACACACACACAAAAAAAAAAAAAACCCAGTAAACTCAAAAAATGAGAGGAATCAACAAAATTTCTCAATTTTTAACTTTAAACATCAATGGAATCAACTCCTCAGTCAAGAGCCATAGTCTAACAGCATGAATTAAAACTCACAGCCCATCAATTTGCTCCTCCAAGAAACATGTTATTTTTGAAAGATGGGCACAATCTCATGGTCAAAGTATGACTGAAAATACTCCAGGCAAATACAACTAGAAAACAAGCATACTATCCTAATATCTGACAAAACAGACTTCAAACCAAGCCAAATCATAAGAGAAAAAATACTGTATACTCATCAAAAGAACAATATATCAAGAAGAATTCACAATTCTAAACATGTATGCTCCAAACATAGGCCTACTGACATTAATTAAACAAGCATTGCAATGTATAAAACAACAACAATAAAATCAACCCAAACACAATAATAGTAGGGGAATTCAATACCCCTCTCTTACCAAATGATAGTCAACTGGCCTAAAACTGAACAGAAAGACACTGGAACTAAACCAAACCATAAACCAAATGGACCTGACAGACATCTTCCATCCCAATAACAATAAACATACATTGTTTTGAGCAGCTCATAGAACTTTCTCTAAAATAGGTCACATACTAGGCCACAAAGTCTCCCCAAATTCAAGAAAATGGAAATCACCACCTTTACTCTATTTGACCATCAGGGAATAAAGATGGACAAACAAGGCAAACAGAAGAAAGTACACAACCTCTTGGAAGCTTTATAATATACAACTAAATAAGTAATGGGTCCAGACAGAGGTAAAAATGGGAATTCAAAAAATCCCAGAACTCAATGATAATGGATACACCTCATATTCAAAACCTATGAGATATGATGGAGGCAGTTCTAAAAGGAAAATTGATAGCACTCAATGCTCATGTAAAAATAAATTAAAAGAATCAAAAATCAATAACCTAACAATGATGCTTAAAGCTTTAAAGAAATAAGAACAAACTAGCTCTGAAAGAAGTCATGTAGAGATTAGCAGTATCAGAGAAAAAATAACTGAAATTGAAACAAAGAAAGCAATACAAAGAATCAATCAAACAAAAAGCTGGTTCTTTGAAAAACAACAAGATTGACAAACCTTAGTCAAATTAACCAAAACAAAAAGAGAGAGAGCCCAAATTAATAAAATTTGAGATGAAAATGAAGCTATCACAGCAAATGTCAAGGAAATTCAGAAAATTCTAAGGTCGTGCTTTAAAAATTTATGCACTACCAAGTTTGAAAATCACAGAGACAACTTTGTAAAAACATGAAACACAACAAAGTTAGACCACAATAAAGTGAATTATTTAAGTAGTTCTATCACAAGGAATGAAGTTGAAGTAGTAATTATGAATCTCCCTACCAAGAAAAGCCCAGAACCAGATGGATTCATCACAGAATTCTACCAGATATTTAAAGAACAATTAACACCAACACTCCTTAAATTATTCCACAAAATAGAAAAGGAAGGAACACTTCCAAACTCTTTCTGCAAAGCCAACATTACACTGTCCTAAAACCAAAAAAAGACACAATAGCAAAAAGAAAACTATAGGCCAATTTCACTGATGATCACAGATGCAAAGATGCTCAACAAACTCTAGTAAAACAAATTAAAAAACATATTAAAAAGATCATAAACGATAACCAGATTAGGTTTATTCCAGAAACACAAGGTTAGTTCAATATGTAAATCTATAAATCTATAATTCTAAAATTTTATTTTAAATCTATTCATCTAAAATCTATAGTTTACCATATGAACAATTGCATAGACAAAAATAACATGATTCTCTCAATTAATACTGATAAAACTTTTCACAAACTCCAACACACCTTTATAATAAAAATCCTAGAGAAAATAGGGTTGGAAGGAAAAATCATCAACATAATAAAGGTCATATATAACACACTTATAGCAAAAATCATCCTAAATGGTGAAAAACTAGAAAAATTTCCACTCAGATCAGAAACTAGACGAGGGTGCCCACTCTAAAGGCTTCTATTCAACATTGTACGTGATTCCATAAGGAAACATAAAAGATAGCAAAAATAAGCCTGTGTAATAAAAACTTTTCTGGAGATATCACCATACCAGATCTTAAACTATGCTATAAAATCATAGTAAAAAAAATGATACTAATTCCAAAAAAGAGATATAGGCCAATTGAATAGAATTGCATTCTCAAATATAACTAACTCACCTATAATCAACTTATCTTTGACATAGGTGCAAAAAAAATTCCTTTGGGAAACGGATAGCATCTTCAAAAACTGATACTGGCAAAATTGAGTATCTACATGTGGAAGAATGAAACTGGACCCTTATTTGTTTCAGTGCACAAAAATCAACTCCAAATGGATCAAAGACCTCAATGTGAGACAAGAGACTATAAAACTCCTAGCAAAAAGAACAAGCAATTGGCCTCAATAGGAGGACGACAAAGCCACAGAGAATAAGTCCAACACTAAACAAGTAAGGACTATATGAAATTTAAAAGCTTTGGTTCTGCAAAAGAGACTGTTAATCAAGCAAAAAGGCAGCCTACAGAATGGGAGAGCATCTTCACTAACCATACACTAATATGCAGAGTACACAAAGAACTTCAAAAATTAAATGCCAAGGAAGTAAACAGCCCCATTAAAAATGGGCTATAGAAATGAAAGAAACTTCTCACAAGATGAAATTCAAATGTCCAACAAACATCTTAAAAATGTTCTCCCTCTTTAATCATCAGGGAAATGCAAATTAAAATCACCCTGAGATATCATCTCTCTCCAGTCAGAATGTCCAAGATCTACAACACAAACATCAGCAATGCGGGCATGGATGTGGGGACAAGGAGATGCTCTTACATTGCTCTTGGAATTATAAACTTACACAACCCCTTTGGAGATCAATTGGAGGTTCTTAAAAATGTTATGAATTGAAATTCCACATAGCCCAGCTATACTGCTCCTGGGAATATTCCCAAAGAACACTAGATCCTGCATCATAATCACTTGTTCAACTACATTCATAGCAGCTCTTTTCACAATAGCAAAGAAATGGGTCCAACCTAAATGTCTAACAGTTGATGAATGGTTAATGAAAACGTGGTACCTATGTGCAATGGAATACTATTCTGTTGTCAAGAAAGATAAACTAATGAAATTTTCTAGTAAAAGGTTGGAACTGGAAGAAATCATATTGAGTCAAATATTCCAAACACAGAAAGATGGACGTTGTATGTTCTCACTATAAGCAAGTCCTAACATTAAACCTTCAGTTTGATGTAATCAAACAAAACTTTTACAACACCCATAAATGCAAAGGAACACAAACTGGAAGTAGGTATGGAAGAAGATCCCAAAAGAGCAGAAACAAAAACACATGAGTAAACAACTAAAAATGGCTTTTATATTTAAAAAAAAAAGCCTTAATGGTGAGGGAAAAACAAGAATAGGATGCAGTAGAGTGTGGGATTAGCACACTTACTAACACCTTCCTCTCCTTCCCCCTGCCACCTCAAAGACAGGGAACACTTGCTCAGTCCTGTGAATCAGTCTGAACAACAGTGGACAGGAATAAAAATGACAGTAGACAGGATCAGAGGCCTCACTATTAACCACAAATATCACAGTAAACTTCCAGCGAAACACCTCTCATTTTATCTTTAGATAAGAAAAGATATCAACAACCAAACAAGACACAACGTAGTTCAATGGAAGAGCAGTAAAATAGACAAAAGCAATGACCCAGAATGAAGAGTACCAGTGACCCTAAAATGCTCAGCTAGAATCAGGTCAATCAAATCTCTTCCCATCTTAAGACTCATGGAATCTTGTGGAAGAGGTGGCAATAAGATTGTGAGAATCTGAAGATGAGGATGTCCACTTCTGGAAAAGACATTCCACTCAAAGCAGGGCTGTGCCATCCAAGAACTCACTGCAATGAGACATCCTTACCAGATCTGCACAATGACTGCAAGATCAACATTCCCCCAGAAACCAGTGAGGATCTCAATAGAAATATATACAGGTGGAACCTTAGGGGCTAGGATTAGACAGGTGAAGGGGAGTGCTCCTAACAGTGGGTCTTCCCAAGAAAGGGCTACTTATCTGTCACAAAGGCCTAAATCAATTCTAGAGCAAACAATGCAAAGGGAACCCTGCGGCCCACTGAAACAGTGAGACAGGAAGGTGGAAGGGAGTGAAATGCACTGATGAAAGAAGCAGAAGGTGAGAGAGGAAAGAAGGAGAGGGGGAGGAGGGAAAAGAAGGGGAAAAGATTAAACCACTTATTATGCTTGTAAAACTGGAACAAATAAAAATAAAAATAATTAAAATTAAAGAAAGATGAACATCGTGTAGCAGAAAAAAAATCAAATTCCTAAGGATTTTAACATTTGAAGCTTCACTTTTCCTAATGGGTTGGTATGTTAGCAATTATTATTTTTCATGATAGCTACAAGAGCTTATATCTCATGTATTCCACTTAACATAATGTGTGGATATGCAGGCAAAATTCCAGGACTTGGGGGTTAAGACTCTGCCTCACAAGCAGAAAGACCTGAGTTCAGATCCCAGGTACCATGTAAAAACCCCAGGTGGGAATGGCAGTAGCCTGCACTCCCAGCCCTTGTGGACAGAGCCTGCGAAATACCAGAGCAAAGCAAACAGGATGAAAAAGCAATCTAGGGTGATTCCTGAAGCCACCTTTGGTTCTCCACAGGGACACACAGTGCCCTTTGATACACACACACACACACACACACACACACACACACACACACGATATGTAAATAATACATTTTTACAGAAAAAGGGAAAATTCTTATGTATTCTTTTATAATTGTAAGCTCTGCTAATCAGTGAAAGAATATCTAGTGAGATGAAGGATATTTCTTCCTGAGTAAACATGAACATAAAAAATGATATAAATTTTATCTTTAATATCCATTGTTTCCTTTTGCTGATATTATCTATCAGTGTGCTCTTATTAGCACAGAGAATAAGTAGTTCTCAACAGATAGGTTAATTCCTAACATCTTCACTACATTTTAAATGTCTCATGTTGTATACGCACTCCTTTAATTTATGATGTAGCTAAGGATGATCTTGAACTCCCGTCTTTCCCTCCAAAGGCTGGAATTTCATACCTGCACGATCATGCCCAAGCCATTGTCACTTTTGGCTACAACTTCAGTTTCATTTAAATGTAATATTCATGGAGGTTTATTTATTTATTATATAAATTACAATGTACATAGAGGCAGAGTTAGAAGACTTCATTTTGTTATTTCTAGAATGTAATCTAAAGAAAACCAATTATTTTAATATCACCACAGTATATTAGTTTCTCCTGCTTTTTAAGTTCACAGTCATGGAATCCAAACATCAGTGTTAGTTCTATGTTAGGCTAACATTTTGTTTTTTAACTTAACTGTATATTATCTAGAGTAATGCTTCTATCTTTTTCACATTCTTATAATTTTTATTCATTTTCTTTTTTAGTTTCTAAGCTTTGTATTATTGCTGCATATAAAATGCATATTTTTTCTCAAACTTTTTTTCCTAATCATACAAGCTCAATAGGTGCCCCCGTCCTCTCCCTCACTCCTCCCTCCCCAATCATCCCATCTTGCATTCTCCCTCCTTCTTTTTGCCCCCTTCCCTCCCTTCACCTTTCCCAGTGCCTCCCTCTTCCTCCCTCCCATCCCCTGGAACTGGAAAGTAAGATTAGCAATTTTTTAGTAAATATGCTAAATATTTAATTTTTTAAGCCATATGGTTTTGGTTGAAATTATTCCTTTCTGCTACTGTAGCATGTTATAATATGAAGACAGAAGTAGACAATATGTAAATATGCCCTAATAAAATTTATTCATAAATGTATATAGTGGACCATAAGATATAGTTCATAAGTCACAGTTTATAAGTCTGTAAAATACTTATTCTGAGAATTCAGAATAATTCACTTGTCAAGACTGCTGTTGGTATTCTTCCCATTTGGGTAATAATGCTAAAAACATCTTTATGTATCTTTTTAATTCATATGTACATATGCTGAATTATTGTCACTCAGTATATTATATATGCCGAATTATTGTGACTTAGTAGATTATATATTTAATGATTAGCATAACTGAATCACAGTCAGGTTAAGTTTTGGTAGATACTACTAGACAGCTTTATGGAGTCCTATCTGCCACCAATGTATGTATATGACTTCAGGTCACTGTATCTATCCTCTAACATTTGGCATTTTTCATTTTATGGTCTCATGGTTATTTACTACTGAATACACTGCAGTAGAATTGCATCTGTTGCAAAGAATGTATCTCTATAGAAAATACTGCAACACATTTAAATCTGAGTTTAAATGTTTATAACTGTAATTGACCTGAGCCTCTCCCTCATTTTGTCACATTCTCTGCACTGCATTGCTAACTCTCAAGGAACCTTGTGATTTTCCTCTGTATGTTAGGAAAAAAACCACACTATGCATTTATACGCTTAAGGAAACAGAGAGGAAAAGTCTAGCATCCTATTATCTTTAACAGACTCATTTCAAAAGCTCAGAAACTGTCTCTAGCCAGTGCTTTCAAAGTCGGCTCAAGATGCAGTGGGACGCAGAAACGTTCGTCAATCAGGCTCACTGTGAGTTAAGTTTTCACTTGGAGGAACCATTTCTAATCATCTGTAATTAGAGTAATGCTTTTGGAAATGTTTGGCTTGCTAACCATGAGCGGTTGGAACTCTCTCTTCGGGAAAGTGAGCAGATGGCGCCACTGCGGTTGCGTTTTCCTCTATGGCAGGGAGAAGGGGTTTGACTGTCCTTTCCATCCTTCCTGCCTGGGCTTTGGCTAGTTGTCTGGTCTACGGTTACAGTTCTTGGCTCAGCTATTTCATGTCCAGTTCCCTTTGTTGGCTATCACTTTGATCTTCACCCAATATCAGCAATGCTTTGCTTGAGTGACTCTCCCTCCAACTCCTACTCCTTTCCTTGGCAGAAGAGTTCTTTTCTTTGGGTTGTAAGAATCTGGCCAGTAAAGAGGTGGTGAGCTCCTGCCGAAGCAGCGGGAGTTGTCAGGGCTCCCTTCTTTCATTAACTTTCTTGGGCTGTAGCCACAACAGCAAGACTTCAGGGACCAAAAACTTAACCTTCTCCAGCACTGATCATTTTCCACATGGATTCACATGGCCCCAGAGCCCCTTGGCCCTTTCACCAGCACCCCATACTGCTTTTTGTAGATTATCCTGAACTTTCGGTCCAATGCTTTCCAGGGCCACCATGAAATCATAAGCTTGAAGCATTTCTTTTTGGGTTAGCTATCTTTTATTCATCATTGTAAAGTAGCAAGCACTCTACTCAACCTTAGCAAAATTGCTGCAACTTCAGACAATAGCTGCTACACGTAGTTTTTTTTCTGTATAAAACTTGCATTTAATAGGTGACCATGGCTGTATAGCATATCAAATAATTTAGCTCTACTAGAATCAAAATAATTACAATAGTAATTACAATGTATGCATAATGTATAGTTATATATCTTCAAGATGTAAAACTTCAGCTAGATAGTCACATGATTTTCGCCAACTAATTTATTTAGAAACTGTTTGTGAAGTGCTAGTTACAAACTTGTCTTTCAGGATTCATTTTGATAATAATATGAATAATAATGACGATGCCAGATAGACCATTGGGTTATATTACTTACTTAATTGTTTGGTCTTATTTTGGGCGGATGGAATCTTATTCCGTATCTCAGGCAAACCTCCAACTTATATGATCCTCCTGTCTCTGTTCCCTGAAAGCTGAGATGACATACATGGACTTTATGTCAGGATCAACCATCACTTTTTTTTACATTTCTATTATATTGTAGATTTAATGCAACATTCTGCAGGTTTTCCTGGGTATGAAATCACCACTTCTCACACAAAACTGGCATGAAATTTATAATCATACCTATCTTTCAAAGTAGGAAAAATAAAGCATGGAGTAGTTATTTTGGAAGTTGGACTTTCCTTAAAGGCTAACTTTTCCCTTCTGATACTATAGCTCCTGCTCCTAATCTTATTTGATTTCCTATTATCTGAGGTTCCACTATCATACACATTATGGTATTCATTTGTCATTCCTAATATCTATTTTTATGAAAGTTTTTCTTATGTATATTTCTAGATTCATCTTTTGTATCAAAATATTATATTTCTAGTTATTTAAAGCTTGTTTTGAAAATATTTATACATGTTGCTGTATCCCCCGCTGGGGGGGAGGGCCTCCAGGTGAATGGGCAAGCAGGCGACGGGGTCACTCACCACCAGACCCCGGGAATCAGGTGAGAAGCAGGCAGATGGAGCTGCAGCAGATTCAGAGTAAGGGCGTTTGGGCTTATATAGGGTTAGGGTCCAATCAGGTGTTGCCATCCCTCCTCTGGGGGCTAGCCACCAGTCATTTAACTGTTTACTAGGTGTCCATTGCGGGTGCAGGTTAGATGGCCACTTCCCATTGGTTCTTCATTCCCTCTGCCTGCATGGTCCTCTGTTGGGACATGTCTGGGGCATGTCTGTGCGTGCCCAGGCTTGTCCGTAGCTGGGAGCTGGGCTAGGGCCTCCCTGAATTGGTAGTGCCACATATACATAGTAATAATTATATAAGATCTGCAACTGCTTCTTTACATTGTTAGAGACTGATTTAAATAACCTAAAAATAATTCATGGATGCTGCGAAATTACACAACATTTAGCTAAATGCAGCTATTGTTCTAGCAAGTTGCAATACTTATACTTGTTCTATTAATTTCTAGTTTTCCATTGACAATAAACATAGTTTTCCATTGTGTTTGTTAGTATCAACACAGGATACTATGTCTATAGGATAAGTGTCCATGTTGGCTGATAGCTTTCCTAATGTCTGCCACTGTGAACTTTATTATACTCCTTTATTTCCTGGTTTGCTTCATGCCCTTTAATTATATTTGGTGTATTCATCCCCTTTTACCTATATCTTAAAAAGGATGGGTTTCTGCCACCACTCACTGTCAGCCAAATTCTTTCACTTGCCCCAGGAAAATTAGACACTTTCTTGACACAGTGCCTTTTAACACTTAGCATTTTGCAACATAAGCAAAGTGTCCATGGAAGTCAATGTATGTCCTAACAGCAAGAGAAGAGAATATAGGCACTATGGCTCTTCCATTCAATGTAGGCAAATGAGTTCAGGAAAAAATTATGTAGAAAATTTCAAATTGCAAATATAGAGCTAAAAGTTGGAGCTAAAACATTCTGTATAACTTATAAAAATATTAATTTACAAGAAATATAATATACTATAATAATATTTTAAGTTAAAATTCATACTAAAAGTTAGAAGAAATCAGTTTCTCTAAATTATTTGTTTTCAAAATGTAGAGATCTGTATTATTAAATATTTCCAATCTAAACAAGCTGCTTTTATGAAAACTATATTTCTTTAAGAATAATTACTTTGCATTGCAATTCTAAGCTTATAGTAAAATTAAACCAAAGGAACAGTGATTTCCCACATCCTTTCCACCCCTGATTGTGGGCAGCCCTCTCCTTTATCAGTCTCTCTCACCAGACTAGTACATCTTTTATAATGGATGATCCCACATGAATACATCTTTTCCACCCGAAGTCCTTACATTATGTTTACTCTTTTTGCTGCTGTGAGGCAACAATCATAAACAACTTTTAGGGAGAAAAGGAGATTTATTTGGCTTACAGTTCCAGAGGGGAGACACAGTCCATTATGGTGGAAAAGGCATGACGGGGTGGCAGAGGTTGGAGACAGCTCAGATCATGTTCATCACGGCAGCTGAGAGAATTTGCAGAAGAATACAAGAGCAGACTACAAACAGAAGCAGGGTGAGGCTAACCAGCCTGAAGTTCCTGTGTGCCCTGTGACAGGCCTTCCTCCAGCAAGGCTCCACCTCCCAATGGTGTCATGATCGTCCCAGATACCTGTGGCACTCTCCATTCAGGGAGGCCCTAACCCGGAATCCAGGGAGGTGAGCTATAAGACAAGCCTGAAAAAATTCGGACATGCCCTGGACATGTCCTAATAGAGGAACCATACAAGCAAAACGATGGACAACCAACGGGAAGGAGGGATGAACAACCAATGGGAAGGAGGGATGAACAACCAATGGGAAGCAGCCATCTAACGTGGACACCTGGTAAACAGCTAAATGATTGGTGGCTGCTCTCCCCCGCCCCCTGAGCAGAGAGGTGGCTGCATCTGATTGGACCCCTGACCCGATATAAGCCCAAACACTTCCTAAATATTAAGCCAACTCTGTAGCCAACTCGTCCTCTGCCTGCTGCTTCTCACCTGACTCCCAGGGTCTAGGTTGCTCCCTGGCTCGCCCATCCCCCTCCACAGGTCTGGCAGGATTCGACAACAGTCACCAAAATCAATAAGGATTTAAACATATAAGCCTGTGGAGGACAACTCACATTCAAGTCATGACATGATTGTTCACATTAGGGTTCACATTTTGTGTTGGACATGCTATGGATAGAGAATAAATAAATCACTTAATATAATGCAGAACCTGGTTTAACTGACTTAAAAGAAAAAAAAAACAAAAAAACAAACAAAAAACTATTGTGCTGTCTCTAGCCATCTCCCTGCATTATAGCCCTAGCAACTGCTTGTCTTTTCCTGTGTCCCCTTAGTTTTCCCTTTTCCATAATATCAATGAGTTGAAAACATGTGATATATTGCCTTTTCAGACTGGTTTATTTTACTTAACATTTAAGTTTTGCCATATCTGTTCAAGATTTGCTAGTTCAATTCTTAAACACAAAACCATAACTTTTTAGTGGTTAATTCTTTCAATTGACTTCCTTGCAGTAATAGGATTTCTTTAAAGCACTGGAGCTGAAGGAATTAAAACAGTCATGCATACAGAAAAAAATACGAGATCCCCGATTGCCCACCCTGCTTTCAGGCTCAAAACAACTTTTACTAAGTACTTCTCCTTTGGGACCTCATCTCTTTATGAAGCAAGAATTTTGAGAAGATAATCTATCATGACTTTTGTTGTTCAAGACAATTAAAATTATAAACACTGTAGATGGGAAGTTACTGATAAGTTGAGTACAGCATACCGCATATTATGGTAAGTGAAGAAAATCTCAGTAATATTACCTAAACTATTCAAAGCAATGCCTGCTTTTCCATGAAAGATAGTGCTAATGGAAGATAGCTCATTTTATAAACTCTACTCTGCGAGCCACCCACCCTGACATACTCTTGTGTCGGTCAGGGTATTAAAATATTCAATGTTCCAAGCTTGCGACAGAAAAATTCTCTGAGACTGATTAGAAACCTGGGTTTCCTCATTTCATGACCCTGCACTTGTTGCAGGACTTGAACCATTTGGTTTTAACAGACAAAGGGGTAAAGAAGAATGAGCCGTAGATTTGTTTTCATGTTCTGTTGGTGAGAAACAGTCACAAATCATGTCTAAATATGAATGTGAGACACTAGAAAATATGGTGCTTGTTTAGTAAGTACTATACATAGGCTAGTGCAGAGTGGTTGTAATTCAACTTCTTTAGAGTGGAAAGGAAATAGTAATCTTAAAGACAAAGGACATCTCAATGTCCCATTTCTGCTTTGCCTCTCAGCAGTGTCCTAAACAGCACCAAGTGCTTCCTGCCTATTGATGTTTTACAAATTCATTTTTAAATTAATTAAGTAATGTAGTGTGTGTGTGTATGTGTATGTGTAGGTGTAGGTGTACATGCCACAGATACTATGTGAATAACTTGTAGAGTTTGTTCTCTCCAGACACATTTAGGTGGGTTCTCAGAACTGAATTTAGGTCTTCATACTTACATAACAAGTGCACTTGCCGAGTCATCTCAAAAGCTCTATTGAATCTTATAGAATACCCGTGGGCATTTTCCATCCCCATTATTGAACAGTCACTTTCTCATTTTCGACATGAGTTATTTAGGCTGTAGGGAAACAGGCTGTATAGGAAGCCTCGAGTGAAGATCAAATTCATTATAACTTTGTTTTGTAGAGAAATATCTGTGGATATAAAAACTTAAGCAACTGAACCTAGCTTTAAGTAAACATGAACCTGTCTGAAAACTTTATATCTTAAAAATACAGAGTCATGGGATTTCTTCATGTGTGTGTCAAATTCTTTTTCTAATTATATTCTTTTTCTAGTTATATGAGGAAATATGTCAATAGACACTAATGTGGTAAAGCTGGTGTATAGTCCTTATCAATGTGGAAAAAATTATCTTTGAAATATAAATTATAACATTTTCAAAGTCATACATAAATACAAAGTATAAGCTGTACATTAATGATGTTTCTGCCATGTAATAGACACAAATAGAATATTCTAAAAATATGTGATATATAATTTACAATACTTGCCTAAATGAACTCCTGGAAGATTGAAAGCACAAATATTTAAAATAACGTGCAAATGATTTTGTTTATGATGTAAAATCTAATTATTTTTAATGCATCTTTCTGTCTCGTGTCCTCATAGAAACAGTTATGAGGCAAATTTCAGTTTAAAAGTATTAAAATATGAAATTAAGTATAAAGGATAGACTTCATGAGTACTCAAATATATCAGAACAGAAATCTCGGCACTCTCACTGATGGTCTGTCTATATTACACATTCAACAAAGCATCAGTTTATAAAGTTGTAAGTATTAAAGTTACGAAGAAATACTGAGAATGACAGCATTCATTTACCTGGATAATACTTCTGGGTCTCTTAATTTCAGTACTTTAATTGATTTTAGTTGTTATGCCCATTTATTGTGCTATAAGGTAAATTTGGATGCTATATTACTGTGTTAATCTAATATTACTCAGTTGTCTCATCTAGAAATGAGAATTGACATTGACATTTTAATGAGCATTATTCAAAATCACTACATAATTTTTAATGTTTGGAAAGTCAAATAAGCTCCTATTTTTACTTTAGAGATAGGAAATAAAACCCTGGAGATTATGAGCAGCCTACTTGCAATGAGCGTGATGTTTACTTTGGAAACCAGGATTTGACTTTTAATTTTAAGGGGCTTTCTTCATTTCTCCATTCTTTGAGTTTAGTTTTTTTTTTTTTAATTAACCTCTTTTAAAGGAAAAAAGTGCCTTCACATTTATACAAGGTGATTTTTTTCAATGTTTCTATTAATATATTAATAGCTGTTTCAGATATTTAGAAACCTTAATAATGCATCATTCCATTTTTATTAAATAATGAAAACATTGATATCTAGAGTGATATCATCTCAAAATTTCCAAAAAGAAAAGAAAAGATATTCCTTTTCTCTTAACCCAAGGGAACAAATTTTACTTTTGCCTTAAACTTGCTTAAAGGAATTTACTGGGAGAAATGAAACTGGAGATATTTGCTCTCTTTATTAAAATCACCTGAACCCTTGTTAGTGCCACCTTGTTACCACAAGGTATAATCCATCCATTCATAGCAACTAGATTTCCTCCAGATGTTTGTCCTTTTGTCATCATAAGTGTCAGTCTTTTTTTATTCTCTTTCCATTCTGGTGTTAATCAATCACATTATTTGCCTGTGGCAAATCCACAGAAATAGGTAGTTTTACACTTTTATGCTAGGAGTAGAAAATCTGAAGATGATCCTTTTAAACTTAATAGTAGTACACTCATGGGTCTTCCTGATGACAACTGACAGGTAAATAAACATTTATGGATACAAATAAACTCAGGTAGGTATATGTCTCTATATAAACTTCATTGCTAAGTTAGCAGTTCTTTATGGGCAACTTTAAATTTTTTTTTTTATAAATTCTCTATCTCCAAAACTGTCCATTACAACAACTGCTGGAACAGTTTTGTGCAACTTGACATTAATTTCACAAATATGCTAAAGCATAAGATAAACAGTCTGTTGTTTGTCTGTTATTTGGCAGGAGGAACAATTCAGCTTTCACACTTTGTTTTCACCAAACAGTCTATTTCAAGACATGACAGCATATTTGTTCTGTTTAGCTTGGCTACAAAGAGAGGGAATTTCTGAAATTTTCCTTTTTGTCTACGAGCAAAAACAAGCCAAAAGGGCCCAAAGAACCTGTTCAGGTTCATTCTACTTGTCACGCCCTCCCACTTTCCCTGCCTCTCCTGCTCCCAAGCACTCCATAATTCGGTATTTAATTATGGTGTGGCTTCCTCAAAAAGCAGAGTCATCAAGAATGAATATCTACAATGCAAATATGTGCATGCTAATGTGCTCCAAATTTCATAGGTTTTGGGATATTAGCCTTAGTGAATTTCTGTAGATAAGCCTCTCAAATTGGTTAATTGTTTTTCAGAGTTTTGTGTGGATTCTATTTTATCTATTACTATAATGGACTAGTTTCCCTCCTCTCTGAATTTTAAATAAGTCCAAGACTCTTTGGATTTGAATGGAAATAATTATGACTAGTCAAAACCAACATCCAGGGATTAAGTGAGGCTTAAGTTTTGGAAAGATGTTTCTTTTCAAAGGAACTTTCCCAACGGAAATAAGAAAATAAATTTTAAAGAAAATAGAAAATTAAAAAGAATTATTAAGCATGTGAGTTATGACGGTTTAGGACTTGCTCTGATTTAACCAAAAATTTTCCTAGAACATAAAAGAAGCATTTCCTTTCTAAACAGTCAGCTCTCAACTTCTCTATTCTCATTTGTCATCAAAATATTATAATTTAATAGCAGCATCTTTGTCAGTAAAGATAAACTTACATGGAAATAGTTTTTAAACTTCATTCATTGTGTGTGTGTGTGTGTGTGTGTGTGTGTGTGTGTGTGTGCGTGCGTGTGTGTGCGCATGTGTGTGCATCAGAGGACACATGTATTCCTGTGAAGGGCCAAGGGTGACTTCAAGAATCATTCTTGACTTCTTCTACTTCCTTGTTGCTTTGCTCTGGTATTTCCCAGGCTCCACCCACCAGATCCAGAAGTGCAGGCCACCTGGCATTTTTAGATGAGACCAGGATCTAAACTCAGGAACTTTTGCTTGTGAGTCAGAGTCTTAACCTCTGAGCCATCTCTCCAGGCCAGAAACAATTTTTGAGAAAATACAGGATATTTACACATTCTATAAAATGAGAATAAAAGGCAAAACCAGACAAGAATTCTTGTTGAACAAAAATTCCTTTGCCAGTATCCTATCAAAAATTTAGTTTCAATGATTAAAAGCAAAAAAAAAAATTCTCCTTGAATTGAAATTTTCTAAAGAAGCTAAAGAAGGGCTGAAGAAAGAGAGTTTAATGTATTTAAGTAAGATTTGGCATAACATATCAAAATACCAAGGCTTAGATATCCCGTCATACAGTCTCATTGTAATGAAGGTATGGTCAATGGTGAAGCAAGAACAAAGTTGAACGCTGATGAGAGGAAATATTTTACTGGCAGTAAATTTTAAGTTTTTGATCAAAACTGTTTATTGAGTACAAAATTGATTTGTACAGTGGAACCTTTGCTAAGACCTGACCCTAAAACTATTATTTCAACAGCAAATTTGTATTGAGACTTACTTACTGCTTTTTTAAAATTATAGATATGAATAAGAGTGCTGAGTTATATAATGTCATAGACTCAGTGCTATGTTGTCTTAAAATGTCATCCTTTAATGCTATTAGTCCACTTCATTTTAATTCAAACTTTCATTCATTTTAATTCAAGTTTTCAGGATGTTGGCAAGATGTGGCTGAACTTCTTGTCAAAATATCACTTGAATTTACCCTATTAAGTTCCCAGATCAGTTTATTTTTTTTTAAATCTGCAAAATGTTATGTGCCAGGCCTTCACTGTCTGCGTTTCTTTCAGGATAATTGCTTATCATCTGCCACTACATTGGCTCATTTCTCTTTTTTATTCAACCACTTTTTGAGCTCAAAGTTCAAAATCTTGGAAGATTTCTGCAACAAAAAAGGCTCAAAGGCAAAAAATCAACTTGTTTAGTCAACCTTTCCAATCAATGTCCCTGTTTCTCTGCTATCAAATTATGCTGCAATTACTTTTAATGGTGTGATAAAATATCCTGATCCAGGAAACTTTAAGTACAAGGTATTATGGGAGAAGGAGTCTATCATGTTGGATGGAGCATGGCAGCAGTCATAACTTCAGAAGCAAGAGGCTGACTCAAATGGCATTAACCATCCAGAGTAAGACAAAACAGGAAGCAGATCCGCATTATCAAACCTCAAGATTTGCCCCTACTGAGACATTTCCTTCACAAAGGCTCCACTTCCTAAACAATGCCACCAGGTGGGGACCAAGTATTCAAACAAAAGAGACTGTAGGGGATAATTCACATTCAAACCATGACAGTAAGCTTTCTACATTCAAACTTTTTTCTATTGCTTTTCAAATAAACTTGCAATATACCAGTTTTTAATGTGGCCACATCCTTAGTGTTAACTGTTCTTCCTCCATCCTCTATTCTATCTATTCCATCTTCTTCTTCCCCCTCAAATACACTTGTCTATGCACTTTTTCCACTTTTACGCATTCTATGATGAAATACTCTTTTATATGTAGTTCAAAATGTCCCTGGGACATTTCAAGTCTCTAGCCAGTGATTTAGTGTGAATAACAGATTAGTCCAAAGACTTCTTTTGGAAGCTTAAGAATGATATTTTTATTTTTCTGCTTTTAATTGTGCTTAAACAAAAGAAATTTAACATCTATTCTGTGACTTATCTGTTCAGTTTCCAACTCTGAATAATCATGTAGAACAAGCTTTCTGTGCTGAAAATATTTATTCAAAAAACTTTCTTTTTTTGCAAAATAAAAAATTCTATACAGACACTGAGAATAGGCAGCAGTTTTGGTAAACTAAGTGTCTGAGTAATAGCAAGGAATGAAGGTAAAAGGTGGAGTGTTTGGAGGGAAAGAATAACAGAGGTAGGATTTCATGTGGAAAATAAACTACTAGATGAAATATTATGAAACTGTGACAAAAACCCTTTTTAGATTATAAAGGGGAGTTTTAATTCAAACTTGTAGAATTCTAATGAAGAATGCGGTTTAACACAAATAACATATTCTCCGTATTGATTATAATATACATAATTTATATTATATATTCACATATGGTACTGTGGATGGAACTCAGAGACTATACTGTGCAAGCAACTCTACCACTAAGCCACATCCAAGACAGTTATCTATTTTTCTTCTCAAGTAATTGAAAACAAATTGTTCTCCCAAAGATATAGAGACTTTACCTCTAGCTATTTTGAGAAATGAAATGAGCACATCTGAGAAGTTTTAACCACAGTTACAGTTTTTGATATATTATTTCTGTCTCCTTGGTTAATTTTCTTTCCCTGTCTTTTTTATTTTTCCTTCTGATTTTAAGACATGTTTTCACCATCCTATTATTAACCCATATGGTGTAACATCAAGCAGAATGCTTCAGTAACCATTTAGTCATCATAAAAAGACGAAAAATAATAAAGAATCAAGAAAGGAAAACATTCACTGATGACTATGCCCTTCTCATTATGCCGTTGATTAGATATTACTGTTTTGACTTCTCAATCTCCTGAGGAAGGTTTAGCTATGAAATACTACCACAGAACATTCATTAGTATGACATATGGTAAATTTAATGGAAGAGAGCCCCAACAAACCCATTCGGGTTAAATCTTGAAGCTGTAATTGTAAGATAATTGCCTGGTCTTATTGTCAGGCAGTTGTAGCACAAGACTAATAGGATGCCAGGGAAATGTTGCTCAGTACTTGAAATCCTTAATTTTCCCCAAATTTTATTCACCATCTTGTTCAGTGAATAGGGCTTTTTCTGAGATCCTACTCATGAGTAAGTTACAGAGAGTATGTACTTACAAATAGTGGCCAAACTAATCTGAACGGAAGGTTTAAAAATGGGCATTCAGATGAGAAAATTAGATCTCAACAAGTTTGTCCTAAGACTTAAGGGATGCCCCTAACATATAGGTTATGTTTATAGCTAGATGTCAGTGACTCTTCCTCTATTCATGTGGCACGTTTAAGATAAAAGACTATTGCATTAATCTAATTGTTTTACGTCCCATTAAAAACTTCTCCCATGTTTCCAACAGTAATTTGTGACATTGACTAAATACTAAAGTCTATTTAGATGTTCTTTTGAGTTGATCTACAAGTCAAAAGCTTAGAAACAATAATATTTTAGGAATGTTAAAATCATAACCATTTAGATACTTCTCATTAATATATTTTAATGGACGCAAATGATGAACACTTTGTACCATTTCTTTTTTCAGTGAAGTATGAATAGTTTCATCCCAATAGCTGCTTTTACTGAATTCATTAATGAGCTTTATTATATACATAAGAAAAGGAAAAAAGAAATATCTTCATTCATGACAGGCAAATATAACATGCTCTATTTTAAAGAGCATGTTAATTTTATCAATATAAGAATGAACTATTAAACTTTTCTCAGAATGAAATTATCACTGTCAAAGGTGCCCAAAACCAAAAATTAGCCTTAAAATGTTTCAATAATTCAAGCAGTTTCTTAGAGCAAATTTTAGCAATGTTTCCACAAAGTAGGACACACTATTTGGTTATCTGGTAGGTAATTGAACAGGGAAATATAAGGGCAAAAATTTTTAGTTCCAGTATATGTAGAGAGCTTACATGTCTTTTCTGAAACCATGATTCTACCTGAACTGAACAAGAACCACTTGTCAGGCTCATAGAGTTATTCACAAAATCTGAGTTATAGTGTAGGTGACATTGCATGTGGGGAATCAGGTAATTCAGATCATCTGTCCAAGCTTCTCATTAGTCTTTTGTATCTTATGTTACTTGTTCTCATTCTTTTCACTGTCTTTAGAAACAGAGATTCATGTAGACAAAAAGGACTTAAAATCTTCTGTGTAGCAAAGGGTGACACTGAATTCCTGCTTCTCCTGCCTCTATCTCCCCAGTCCTGGGATTGCATGCAAGTGTGTGAGATTCTTTAAAAGCATACAAATGATGATGTTATTCCTTTGCCCAAAATGACTGATATCAGGCCTTCCCAGTTTACTTGGATTAGAAGGCAGTTATCCCACTGCCTTTATAGATACCTATTATTCTTACGCCACTCACTCCTTACTTTACCTTACTTCACTTATTTCTTTAAGTCTGCCATACATTCTGGGTCTCTAAGTTTCATTCGCTAACTCTGGAATACTACTCTTCTCCTAGATTTGCCTTCATAATCCTCAAAGTTTCCCACCATAGCTTCTCTAAATAGGAAGTAGTTATCCTGCACTGAGAGAGAGAGCTCCTCCTTACTGTTCTCCATCTTCCACAGAGCAAAAATTTCTCTAAGCTCAAGGGAAAACCTGACTTGGAACTATCTGGCAGCACCTATCTGACCTCTCTCTGGAAGTACCTTTCAGCCAAATACAGGTGCCTTCTTTGCTAGGGAGTCTTACTGGTAAGGACTACCTAGTTAATCTACCTAAAATTATACTAACATTATCATTCAGATTTTCCTTTGTTTTTGCCAGTGTGATAGATCCAGTTGTCAACTTGACAGTTGCAGGCAGATTTGTGGCACAGATGTGAAGAGTTGATAGGGCAAGTTCTTGAACTGGCTTTTGGGTGATTGTCTAATTGACAAGGAGGGCGCAGCCCATAGTAAATGGTGCACAAAATGAATAGGAAGTGCAAGAGAAAGGATTCACTCTCTTTTGCCTCATGTGGACCTCTTCATCTCCCTAGCATGACTGAGATTCATGAGGATTTTTCTGTCTTTTGAGATATTCAGCTCAAGAACCAAGCAACTATAGGCAGTTACTATTGGATTACACTGAATTTATTTGTGAATTAATTTAATGAATGTATATATCTCCTGTTTGTTCCGTTCCTCTACAGAACCATGAATAATACAACTAGTGTACACCTTGTTTGTCTTCTATTTGTCTGACTTTGAGTACTGATGTATTGGATTTGTCACTCTAACTAGAACAAAAGTTCTATGAAGCAAGAATTTCTTCCTATGTCCCTTCAGTCTATTAAATTGTTCTAAACAGTGCTTGATATGCTACAGTAAATGTTCAGTAATATTTGTTGTTTAGATTAAATAAAAATGATTGAAGGGTACATATCTATCCTCTGAGCAGATGTGAAATGATGGAAATTCCCTTTGAATCTTGATGCAGTTTTCAACTCTCAGTTGTTCATGCAGCTTGTTTTAATAGGTCAAATATCCTCTCTTCTAAATATCTATCAATGTTGCCAAAGTTTAAAAGAACAGAATCTAATCTAAAGGTTAATGTAAATTTAATGTGTTCATAAATGGACAATAAATGGGTTTCATCTTAGTTTTGAATTGGAATTGAGAAGTTGAAATTTCTGAACATTTCTGAAATACCCAACTCAAACAACCTGCCTTATAATCTGCAAATTCTGAAACCGCCCTTCTGGGCTCATGTAAATCTAACCTACAATACAGAAGAGTCCAGATGCTCAAAACTTTATTAGCTATTTTCTGGTATGACCATTTCCTTTATTCTCTAAAAATATTATTGATTTCCAAATAGTCTCAGAACAACAATCATTAATCATGTAACATTTCCCAAAATGAGAGCTATATTTTAAATAAAATTCATTAATCTTCAGGTCACTATTTTCTTTTTTTCCTAGTTTATTTTTATCCATTCTTTTATTTTTTAGTGTTACATACATGAATATAGTGAATTCATAATCTTTTCAATTTTTATCCCTTAGCCCCAAATTCTGTTTTCCCTCCTCTTCTCTCCCTTGCAACCCCTCATCTGCCCTGCCAATTCCCTCCTATTTTCAAATCTTTTCATTCATGCAGCCCACTGAGTTTCATCTAGTTTTTCTTTGATGTCATATGCCTGACATGCTTCATGCTCCAGCAAGTATCACAGATGAGAGGGCATCTCATTGAGGAAAGCATCCTCCTTTTCATCACTCTCAGCGTTGGTCCTCAGCAGTCTCTCAGAGAGGTGTAGATCTTCCTGAGACCTTTCTGCTTTCATGGCAAGATTTTGAGACAGATCCTATGCAATTTCTGCATAAGTATATTTATTTTGTGTATCAGAATTCTGTCATATTCAGATAATATCAGGCTTACTGTCTCACTTTAGGCTCTTACAATCTTATTGATTCTCTTCCACATCTCTATTTTCTTTAATAAAAACAATGTGCTTTACTACATTCTGGGAGGAAATGAGAACCCATCATACATAAGAATCTCAAGGACAGATTCTACCTAATGACTTTTGCAAGAATTAAGAAAACTAATCAAAAGCATAGGCAAATACTACATATATATTATTTAATTATTTATACTATGATATATGCATATAGTATTAGATTTTTATATATAATATATATTTTATATATATGTAGTGATATATATAGTGACATATGTAAAGGAATATATAGTGATATATATAAAGTGATATATGGTGAGGTATGTGTGTGTGTGTATGTATGTATTTATATATGTATAATCAGTTTTTTTAGACAGGATCTCAAGAATACCAGGCTGACCCTGAACTTTTTCTGTAGCCCAAAATAAACTTGAACTTCCGATCATATTATCTTTATCACCTCAATACTAGGATTACAAGCATGTAGCACTAAACTCAATTTACATGGTACGAGGAATCAAAACCAGGGTTTTGTTTGTGTCACACAAGCACTCTACCAACTGTGTTACCTCCCAGTACAAACGTGTCCTTTCTTCAAACACTTTCATCACCCAGGATTCTCAACATTTGCCATAATGCTCTGTGTTCTTGAAATAAAGTTTGATTTTTTAGGAAACGTAGGGATTTTTGTTTTCATTGTCAACATATTTTCTAATTTATTATTTTTTGTGTTTTATACATGAATACAATGAATGTGTGTCATTTTCACAACTTTTTTTCTTTTTATTTAAAAGAGGAGAAACAGAAATGAAAATTCCTTTTCCTGGACCAGCTCATAGGTGTACAGATATCTCATTGTGGACTTTCTGTCCATCCACAACCCTGAACACAGTCCTTCCCACCACACCCTTCCCTTTGATCTAATAGTTATCAGTCAGTGAGGTGAACCTCTCTTGAACTACAAACCTTGTAAACAATACCAAGTACCATTTGAATAATCTAGGGTCTTTGGTATTCTGAATTATGGTTTGTTGTTGTTTTCAGTTTCGCTTTTATTTATTTTCCCAATCATACAAACTTAATAGGTACCCCCAGTCCCCTCCCTCCATCCACCCTTCCCTGGTTCCCCTTGCTCCCTCCCACCCCCTTTTCCCCTTCTTTTCACCCCCCTCTCTCCCTTTCTCCCAGTGTCCCCCTCTTCCTCCCCAATCCTTGGAGTATCTTTTAGTGTGAATGTCAAACTTCCCTCTGTGTCCTCCACTCATGTTCACAATTTATAGCAGAATCCTACCTCTCCTTTTCCCACTGCAAACTCTTTCTACTCTACCAGTCTCCCTCCTTAACTCTTGTAGTTCCCTTTCTCCTCCATCTGGCATTAGTCCTCAATACAGGAAGTGTGGTGCATCTTGATAGCTTGTTCCTTCCATGGCGAAGTGTTGCCAGTCAAAATACTGTTCAGGTATGATGGAAGTAGCACAGCTTCTGTGAGTTCATTAGTTCATCAGCTCTGTCACATTCATAAGATTCTGTCTGGCCACCACAACCTCTGAATCTTACATGGTTACCCCTCTTATATTGTGTTGCCTAAGTCTTGCCTAAGAAGTGATTTAGATTACCTATTCAGGGCTAAGCATCCCATAATCACGTATTCACTGTACTTTGACAAGGTGTAATTCTCTCTGTTAAACACATTCCATTGCAAAAAGAAACTTCTAATTCAAGCGCTGAAAACACCTCAAATTGAATGTTGTAATGTGTTTAAATGTCAGTTTGATATAATGGCTTTATAGAAAAACCTTATTAGTAGTTTGTATTCCCTTAAGACCTATGTCCTACATAGTTTCTAGTACTGGTTTACCTTACTAACTAATGGGTCTTAAATCCAATAAGAATGCACCACGTACCATTGATTAACCACATACCATTTATACCACTTTTAAACTTTTGGTCACCTCTTGCCAGAGTGGTTGCTATTGTAGCTTTCACAGCTGTGGGAGGAAGTTCCTAGATCTCTTCCAGCTTTGTTTTTTTTCTTCGTTAATTCATTTATTCATGTGCTCAATTTTTCAGACAACATTTATCCCAGGCAGGCCTCAAACTCTTTATGTATTTGAGGATGACTTTGAATTTCTGTTCCTCTTGCCTCTAGAATTGCAGATATATACTAATCAAGATGCCTGATTTATCTTGTGTTAGGAATGAAACATAGGGCTCTGGTGCATAATAACAGGGAAGAATTCTACCAGCTGAGCTACATACCCCTCCTTTCCTATTAGTGAGTTATGAATACAGAACACTTTCAAACATGCTTTGAGCTGCTTCAAAGGTAGAATCAGAGCAGATACAGACAATGGTAGGAATTCTCCTTTCCACTCATGGTAGGCATCTGACCAAAAGTATTAAATATGGATTTACCTAACACTGTGCTCACATGTTGCTGGTTCTCTCAGATATCTGCTTACCTAGAACTTCTATAGGCTTTGGAAAGTCAGCAACTTGGGATGAACTGAGAAGACATTGGATATTGAAGAGACTTTCTTAAAATGATTTATCAAAATTAGAGTTGTTTCATAAAATAAGAAAACATTAAAGAATAAAGGGAAAGAAACTAATCTTAATATTATAGGATAATCATAGGATTATCAGGAATTCCCCATATATTCTTTCTTCTTTTCTTTTTTTTTAACTTTTAATTTTTAATTTATTTTTATTTCACTTAATTTATTTCTAACATTTAGCATTGAATACATGATATAGTGTACTTTATGATATTTTCACCCCTCAATCCCCAATATCTTCCACCCTTTTCCCCTTCAAACTTTTCATCTCTTCTGCAAGACTCCCAACCATTTTCAAGTTTTTTTCTATTTATGTGGCTCACTGTGTTTCTTCGATTTGTCTTTGATGCTTGCATGATTATGTTGTAGCAAGTATATACCAATAGATATATCTTTAAGGAAAGCATCTACTTTTTTTTTTCTCTATCAGCATTGGTTCTCATTAGTCACTCAGGGAGACATGGAGTTTCTTGAGAGTTTTCCATTTTCATGGTGAGATGTTGATAGAACATAGGACAGTTCATATGCAATTCTTGTGAATGCTTAGGTATCTGCCATGTAATCATATATACAACATTCTTGTCATATCCAGAAGAAAATGTCTGACCCCCACACAAACACTGTCCCACATTCAGGCTCTTTCCTGTGAAAGAGGGAAAAAATGTTCCCTTTTTTCCACATCCTCATCAGCATTCACGGTTGTTTGTGTTCTTGGTATCAGTCATTTTGGCTGGGATAAGACATTATTGCAGAACTAGAGATGAATTTACTACTAGATGAGTTTAAATATGCATTTCTTTGATGATCAGGGAAAATGAGTATTTTTTTATTTATTCAATTGTATGTGTGTGCGTATGTATGTGTGCGCGCGTGTGTGTGTAGAACCACGGACGAATTCGCGAACCACCATGGACGCCTCCACCTCCTTCTGCCCCGGGATTCACAGGCTCCGCCCACCAGGACCAGAAGCGCAGGCCGCCCCCGCTTCTGCCCGGCGTCTATACGTGGGATCTGGGATCCGAACTCAGGACCTTCTGCCTGCAAAGTGGAGGCTTAACCCCTGAGCCACCTCTCCAGACCCGAAAATGAATATTTTTAAAAACATTTGTTGACTTTTGAATTTTTCTTGTGAGAAGTCCTGTTTAATTTTAAGGTCTATTTTTTAAATGAAGCTTATCATTTTCTTAGTGTTCAGTTTTTTGAGTTCTTTATATATTCTGGAGATTCATCTCTAGTTCAATTCACAGATTTTCTCCAATTCTGGGGATTATCTTCTTGCATACTTAAAAGTTTGTATTGCAGAACAGAAGCTTTTTAATTTCATGAAGTCCCACTTCTTGATTATCCTTAGCTTTTGGGATCCTGTTGAGAAAAATTTTACCTAGGCCAATTAATTCAAGTATACACCTACTCTTCTAAAAATTTCAGAGTTTCAGGTTTAACAATAAGATCTTTATCCATTTGGAGTTAATGTTTGTATAAAGTGAGGGAGAGCAGTCAATTTTCATTCTTCTAATTTTTCAATATCACTTATCAAAGATGCTGTTTTCCCCAGTATGCATGTCTTGCACTGTTATTAAAAATCAAGTGGTTTTAGGAGTATGAGCTTATGTCTGTGTCCTCCATTGTAATTCATTGATCAATATTTCTGGGGGGTTTTTGCCAGTTCCATGATCTTTTTACTACTATGGCTCTGTAGTATTACTTGAAATCCAATATACTGATGACTCCAATAGAGCTTTTATTGTACAAGATTGTTTAGGCTAATCAGGGCCTTTTGTGCTTCCATATGAATTTTGAGGTTTTTTCCAGTTCTGTGGAAAATTACTTTGGGATTTTCATTGGAATTGTATTGAATCTATAATACAGTCATTTTCACAGCATTAATTCTATCAGTTCAGGAGCATGGGGTCTCTTTCCTCCTATTATCCTCTTTAATTTCTTTCAGCTGTGTTTTGTAGTTTTTGTTTCACAGATCTTTCACTTCCATGATTAAATTTGTTTCAAGGGTTTCTTTTTTTATATGAAGCCTTGTTGAATGGTATTGATTGCTTCATTTCTTTCTGAGATTGTTTGTCTCTGATATATAAGAAGGTTACTGATCTTTGTATGTTTATTTTGTAGCCTATCACTTTACTGAAAGTGTCTATTAATTCAAGAAGTTTCTAGTGGAACGATATGGATCTCTCAAGTATAGGGATACTTTAATTTCTTCCTTTCCTATTTGTATCCCTTCTGCCTTTCTTGCTTTATTGCTCTGGCTAGGACTTCAGGAATAACATTGAACAGGAGTGGCAAAAGTGGATAGCCTTATCTCCTTCCCGACCAAATAGGAGTGCTTCAAGTTTTTTATCATTTAGAACAATGATTATCTTGGGCTTGTTGCATACATCCTGTTATGGCTTCATTTTGGTGTCAACTTGCACACCTGTGGAGGATTAATGGTTGGAATGGCTTCTGAACAAGTCTGCAGGTACTTGATTGATTGCTGTGGGTGGTACTTTCTAGTGGTGGACCAAATAATGGGAAGTATAAGGAAGAGGGACTTGCTCTTCCCTTATCTTGTGTCCACTTGTTGTGGAGTCCACATCACAATGCACTTTTAGAGCATTGTGGTCTTCTTTGTTGCTGCTGCTGCTGCTCCGTTCTTGGCTGACTCTGAGCTTCATCTTTTCCACCATGTTGTTGCTTTTCCTGCTGCCTTTGGAGCCTGGCCTCTAGGCCTTGCTGCTGTTCGCTGTTTGTCTTTGACATTGAAACCCAGCTGTTCTTCACTGACATTGGAACCCAGGGTCTTCGACCCTCCATAAAAGGAAAGGTTTGAGAACTTCTTGGGATCTTTTGGCTTTGTGGAATATTCCAGTCAAGAGCAAGGTGACTGCAGGAAGCTACTTTGAAGGACACTTTTTTATTGTGAGTTATTTTAATAAACTTATTTATATGTATTTTATTCTATAGATTCTGTTTGTTCAGAGAATCCTGACTAATACAGATTTTGGTACCAGAAGTGGGGTGATGAACAGTCTTCATGTACCTGTGGTGAAGAATACAGTGTTTAATGACTCTGTATATAATACTTTTGATAATCTAAGGAAAAACAAGGAAAATAATGATGCTGGCTGGTTGTTTTTAATATCTCTGGATAAAATACGAAATGAGAAGAAAAGTCTCAGAGATGAAATTACCAAGCTCAAGATGAACATAAAACATTTAAAGGCTTCTGAGTATGTTTTGGAAGCATCTCTGGATAAAATAGAGAAGGAAAAGAAAGATGTCAGAGATGAAAATAATCAACTTCATATGTGTGTAAACAACATGGAAGTTTCTAAATGTGCTCTGGAAGAGAATATTCTCTCCAGTAGTAATAGGCCTCGAACTGCTGAAAATCAAACTTGAGCTTTAATTATTAAGTTTGCTGAGTTGCAACGTAAATTAAAGCCCCAGCCTCAGAAGTTGTCTGCAGTTAAAGTCAGAGCACTGATTGGCAAGGAATGAAATCCTAAAGATTGGGATGTTGCTGTGTGGGAAAACTCAGAAGAGGCTAAGGTCAGTGAAGCCTCAAATTCTGCTGGGCCTCTTTCATATGGGGACGTGGTCCTACTACCTTTGGTAAAGAATGAATCCCCACATCCACCTCCTATAGCATCTCAGTCTCAGCTTTTGTCTGAGGAAATTAGCTTTAGCTGAGGATGGGGTAAGGACAATGCTGATATTGCAGAGGGCCCACCCATGGTTGCCTCTAGGCCTGTTACCAGACTCAAGTCTAAGCAGGCCTCTAGAGATGACATAGAAAGTGTGATACATGAGGAGGTTTGCTATGTTCCTAGAGAACTTCATGAGTTTTATAACATGTTCAAACAACAGTCTAGAGAATACCCCTGGGAATGGATTTTAAGGCTGTGGGATACTGGTGGAAGGAGTATAAAACTGGATCAAATTGAGTTTATTGAAATGAGTCCATTGCGTAGAGATTCTAAGTTTAAAGCTGCAGCTCACAGAGTTAAAAGTAGTGCCAAGAGTTTATTTGAGTGGGTGGCTGAAATGTTTATTAGTATTTCGCCTTCTGAAAGAGAGCTAAAGATTCGAGATATTCCTTGGTTTAGTGATATGATGTGATTAAAAGGCTCAGGGAAATGGGTATGCTTGACTGGATTCATCATTTAAAATCTAACTCTCAGTGGAAAAATCCAGATAACATGCTTTCACCAAGACTGTATTATACAAATTGATGAGAGGGGCACCACCAAATTTGAAGGGCCCCACTATTGCTCTTCTCCTTGCATAGTCATTAACAATGGGTGATGCGACTGTTCAATTAGAGGAATTAAATCCGATGGGCCTACGTGGATCCAGGAGCAGCAGGGGCCAAGTGGGTCCTTCAAATTTGGTAATGCCCTTCTCACCACTTTGTATGATATAGTCTTGGTGAAAGTCATACCAACTGTAATGCACAGCATAGAAAGAACAGTATTCATGATGGTCTGACACCCTTTGGTATTGGTTATTAATCAATCATGGTGTTTCCAAGAGTAAAATAGATAAGCCTATGAAGTTTTTATATGATCTGTATAAGCAGAAACTTTATAAAGCAAATGAAGGAAGGGCTGCTTTGAATCTCAATAGCAGAGAATCATTTAGGCCAATTTGCAGATTTAGGTCAGTTTGCAGATCCAGAACCCCTTGAATGAAGGGGTGGCCAGGTCTTAGAGGAGGACATATACACAATAACAAAGACCTTTACTATTAATTTTTCTTCTGTCTTTCCCCCAAGGGACTTATGGCCTTTTACAAGAGTTACTGTACTTTGGAGAAGGGAAATGTCAGACATTTTAGGGCCTACTGGATACTGGTTCTGAGTTGATATTGATTCCTAGAGATCCTAAAAAGCATTATGACCCTCCAGTTAAAGTAGGATCATCTGGGGGGACAGATGATTGACAGAGTTTTGGCTAATATTCATCTCACAGTAGATCCAGTAGGTCCCTGGACTTATCCTGTGGTATTTCTTTAGTTCTAGAATGTTAGAAGTTGGATGAATCCCCACATTGGTTCCTTGACCTGTGGAGTAAGGACTAGTATAATAGGAAAGGCCAAATGGAAGCCTTTAGAGTTGCCTCTGCCAGGGAAGATAGTGAATCAGAAACAGTATTGAATCCCTGGAGGGATTGCAGAAATTAGTGCCACCATCAAGAACTTGAAGGATATAGGGGTGGCAGTTCCTACCACCTCTTCCTTTTATTCTCCTCTTTGGCCTGTACAGAAGACAGATGGATCATGGAGAATGACAGTTGATTATCGCAAACTTAATCAAGTTGTGACTCCAATTGCAGCTGCTGTGCCAAATGTAGTTTCTCTGCTTAAGCAAATTAACACATCTCCTGGTACTTGGTTGGTATGCAGCTATTGACCTTGTGAATGCTTTTTTCTCAATATCGATTCATAAGGACCATCAGAAGCAATTGTCTTTAAGCTGGCAATACCAGCAGTATACCTTTACTGTTCTACCTCAAGAATGTATTAATTCTCCAGCACTGTGCCATAACTTCATTCATAGAGATCTTATCGCCTGTCTCTCCCACAAGGCATCACAATGGTCCATTATATTGACGATATTATGCTGACTGGGCCAAGTGAGCAGGAAGTAGCAACCACTTTGAATTATTTGGTAAGCCATATGTGCATCAGAGGATGGGAAATAAATCCAACCAAGATCCAAGGACCATCTACCTCAGTAAAATTTCTAAGAGTTCAATGGTGAGGGGCGTGCGGGGATATTCCCCACAAGGTAAAAGATAAGTTGCTGCACCTAGCCCCTCCTACCACCAAGAAAGAAACAGGAAGTTTAGCTGGCTTGTTTGGATTTTGGTGGCAGCACATTCCTCACTTGGGTGTGTTAGTCAGCTCATATACCAAGTAATTCTGAAAGCTGCCAGCTTTGAGTGGGACCCAGAACAAGAGAAGGCCCTTCAACATGTTCAAGCTGCTGTACAGGTTACCTTCCCACTTGGGCCATATGATCCAGCAGACCCAATAATATTGGAAGTGTCTGTCACAGATACAGATACTGTTTGATATCTTGGGTGTGCCTTATAATTGGATAAGGAAGAAGAGAAGACTATGGTCTGGTTCCTAGATAGTTCTGTTTGTTATTCAGGTGCCACCAAGAAGTGGAGAGCTGCAGCACTACAACCCCTTTCTGCCACAACCCTGATGGACACTGGTAAAGGGAAGTCTTCACAGTGGGCAGAACTTCGGGCAGTGCACATGGTTGTGCACTTTGACTAGATGGAAAATTGGCTAGATGTGGGACTGTATACTGACTCATGGACTGTAGCCAATGGTTTGGCTGGTTGTTCAGGGACTTGGAGAGAACGCAATTGGAAAATTGGCAAGAAAGTCATTTGGGGAAGAAGTATATGGATAAATCTCTCCAAATGGGCAAAGGATACAAAGATAATTATGTCCCATGTAAATGTTCATCAAAAAATGACTTCAGCGGAAGAGTCATTTAATAATCAAGTGGATAAGATGATTCATTCTGTGGACAGCCAACCTGTTTCCCCAGCCATCTCCATCATTGCCCAATGGGCTCATGAACAAAATGGGTATGGTGGTAGAGATGCATGGCTCAACAACATATTCTTCCACTCATCAAGGCTGACCTGGCTACAGCTCTACTGAGCATTAAATCTACCAGCAGGACAGACCAACACTGAGTTCATGATACAGAGCCATTCCCTATGGTGACCAACCAGCAACATAGGGTCATGTTGACTGCATTGGATCACTTCCAAGACAGAAACAGCAGTGCTTTCTCTGTACTGGGATAGAAATTATTCTGAGTATGCATTTGCCTTTTCTGCATTTTTTGCTTCTACTAAAACTACCATTCATGGACTCAGAATGTCTTGTGCACCATTATGGTGTTCCACACAACATTTTACAGCTAAAGAAGTGAGGCAATGGGCTTATGCTCATGGAATTCATTGGTCTTACCATGTTCCCCACCATCCTGAAGCAGTTTGTTTGATAGAATGGTGGAATGGCCTTTTAAAGGCACAATTATAGTGCCAGTTAGGTAGTAATAGTCTGGAGGGTTGGGATAGAGGACTTCAGTATTCATTGTATGATTTGAATCAGCACCCAATATATGGTACTGCATCTCCTATGGCCAGAATTCACCGGTCCAGGAACCAAAGGGTGGAAGCTGGAATGGTGCCCCTTACTGTCACACCTAGTAACCCAGGAAAATTTTTGCTTCCTGTACCCACAACTCTGTACTCTGCTGGTTTAGAAGTTTTGTTCCAAAGCAGGGGATGCTTTTGCTAGGAGATACAAGAAGTATTCCACTGAACTGGAAGTTAAAGCTTCTCCTGGCTATTTTGGGCTCCTGATGCCTTTGAATCAACAGAGTAAGAAAGAAATGACTCTGCTAGGAGGTGTGATTGATACAGATTATCAAGAGGAGATTGAATTGCTTCTGCACAATGGAAGCAATTAAGAAGCAAGGAAGATCCAATAGGGCAACTCTGTGTTACCATGTCCTGTAATTAAGGTTGATGGAAAATTGCAACATCCCAATGTGGGCAGAATGGTGCACGCCCAGATCCTTCAGGAATGAAGGTATGGGTGACACCTCCAGGAAAAGAACCAAGACCTGCTTCATGAAGTATTTGCTGAGAGTACAGAAAATATGGAATGGGCAGTAGAGGAAGGTAGTTCTAAATACCAATTAAGACCACATGACCTGTTCTAGGGATGTAGCTTATCACTACCCAGAGCACTTTTGTTCACTCATAAAGTACAAGTGGAACTGTCTAGAATTCTTTGACTTATCTTGAATGTATAATGGTGACAGTGAATTATAGAAGTGATGTATGTATTTTTAAATGATGCTTTTTAAATTTTGAATTAGTATATATTTATTGTGATATGCTTCTATTTTATTATTTATTCTGTGCTAAATTATTTAGTTTGTACTGATATTGATATTATATTAATATTTTATATGTTTTATGATAAATTTTATATTTTATAACATAATATTTTTATTATATATGTTTTATACTTAAGAGATTCCAAATTTTTTAAATGTCAGAATTTGAGAACTTTTGATATTGAACTGAATGTCTTTTATGAATATAATGGCTACGGGAATAAGGGTTGGAAGGTCATAGTGTAATATTATGTGTTTGTGTCAAGTTGACAAGGGGTGGAATGTTATGGTTTCCAATATGGTTACCAATATATGGTACTGCCACCTTGACAGTTGCAGACTGTTTGGGGTGAAGCTGTGGAGGGTTAGTAGTTGGAATGGCCTCTGAACAAGTCTGCAGGTACTTGATTGATTGCTGTGGAAAACCTTTCCCATAGTGAGTGGTGCTTTCAGTGGTGGACCAGATAATGGGAACTACAAGGAGGAGGGACTTGCTCTTCCCTTATCTTGTGTCCACTTGCTGTGGAGTCCACTCAGTGATCATCGTACACTTTTAAAGCATTGTGGCCTTCTTTCTTGCTGCTGCTGCTGCTGCCTCCATCCTTGGCTGACTCTGAGCTTCATCTTTTCCATCATGTTGTTGCTTTTCCTGCTGCCTTTGAAGTGTGACCTTTAGGCCTTGCTGCTGTTCACTGTTCATCACTGACATTGGAACCCAGCTGTTCTTCACTGACATCAGAACCCAGGGTCTTTGACCCTCCAGAGAAGTAAAGTCTTGAGATCTTGGGATCCTTTGGCTTTGTGGAACTTGCAGGACACTATTTTTTATTGTGAGTTATTTTAACAAACTTGTTTTTATATATATTGCAATGTATAGATTTCGTTTCTTCAGAAAATCCTGACTAATACACAGTTTTTATAATGTCAAGATATATTCCCTTCATATCTGTTCTCTCCAAAGTTTTTATTAGTAAGGGATGTTGATTTCTGTCAAAAGAGTTTTCTCATCTATTGAGAGCATCATATGGTTTTTGTTTTCCAGTCTGTTAATCTGATAAAACATTTTTGATTAACTTATGGTAAAAAAATCCTTGTATATTTGTAATTAGCCCAACTTGACCATGATATATGCTCTTTTGGATATGTTCTTGGTTTGGGATTGCAAGTATTTCATTGAGAATTTGTGCATCTTTTTTTAGATTATGTGTTTATTTGGTTTTTGAATTAGATAATACTGGCTTTATAGAAAGATTTTGGGAGTATCCCTTCTTTCAATATTCCTTGAATAATTTGAAAAGAAGTGGGCTTAGCTCTTCTAGGTACTGAGCTTTTTTATTTGGGAGATTTGTAATTTATATTATGGTTTCAGCACTTGTTACTAGTATGTTTAAATTATCTAATTCATCTTAAGTCAATGTTGGTAAGTCTTATGTGTTTAGGAATTCATTTATTTCTTTTAATGTTGAATAGTGGTGTATAAATTTTTTAAATAAGTTCTTATGATCTGTGGACTTCTAATTTTATTAGTTTAGATGTTCTCATTTTCTGTTTTTATTAATTTTGTTTTTATTTTTATTCTTTTGCAATCTCATATATGTAGACAATAGATTTTGATCATAACTGCCCCATCCCCCTCCTGCATCCTCTGGACATTTCCCTAGCATGTCCACCTCCTGCCTTTAGTCATAATTTTTAAAATTGGACAATATGAAATAGGTAATTAATAAAAGAAAATATATTAAGGGTGTAAATAGTTATGATTGTACTCCCAATTTCAGATGGTTAAGAACACATAATAAAGCTGAAGAATAGCAGTTTTGTCCATCTTCTGTAAGACTATGTTCATGATGTGAGCACACAAAGTCCCAGCCCACAGAAGGCTGTCCACATTGTGGGCACATGGATATCCTGCCCATGTGAGGTTGTCCATGTTGTGGGCACATAGAGATGGCCCACAAGAGACCATCCTATTTCTGAGCACACAAGAGGCCATCTACCTTGTGAGCATACAGAGTCTCAACTCAGGGAGACCATCTACACTGTGTGCATATGGAGCCCGCCCAATGAGAGGCCTTCATGTTGTGAGTACACAGATAGGGAATTCAGGATTTTGAAAGGCAGTGTGATATGTCAGGCTATTAACTACTCAGCTGCCCACAGGTCAGAACACTGAATGTAAAAATAGTCTCATCTCTTTTCTGCCACTCTCTGCCACACATGGGACACATCAGCTACATGTGCATAGCCTTTAGGTGTAGGCTTACTTTTTTATTTAGTTTATGGTTATGGATTTGTTGATCTTGTTTTTTGTTTTGAAGAACCAGTTTATTGCAGTTCACCTGCATGGTTACTGATAAATGACCATCAAATGGCTTAAGGGAACAAGGGGTTTATTTTCTTATGATAGTCCAGTTAAAGTTCATAGTCCAGCTTGATGGGAGAGAATGCACCAACCCCAGGGCTGAGGGAACTGGCCACACCATTACCACATAATGGCTGAGAGAGGGAAAATCCTTACTTGCCAGATAGACCAGCATGTCTGGCCAAGTGTACACAAGGATGCCAATTCTCTCAACCAGCTGTCTGTATTTTATTCCAGGGCCTAATCCCACCCACATGGTCATTTACCAATCAGCCAGACAATCTCCTGCGGGTTTGCTCTGGGCTTAATTCAATCATTAATTCTCTATAAATGTGCCCAGAACTCAAACCATCAACAGTCAGGTTGACACCTGTGCCTTATGACAAGTTCTTCATTTCAATGCTTTTTGAAAAATTGTCTTTTTCAGTTCCAATCCTGTGGAAGGAATGGACCAGGCAGGCCTGTTTTGTTTGTATGGGCCATGTGCACGAATTCAATTTCCCCAAGTTAGAACCCCAAGTGCTGATGTCAAACCGCCTGAGAAGACCAACCTGAACAGGACAATGCAGCAAAACCCCATGCTGGAACTTATGAGATGTTTGGTGGTGTATATAAGCAGCCTGATATTTACAATAAATGAGTCTGCAAGTCTGTGAGCCTGCTTTGCCACTCTCCTGACTTTCGAAGTCTGTGGTCATTGACTTCACACCTGCTTATCCCTGCCCCCAAGGGTCTCTGTGGGTCCCCAAGACTGCTACACAATCCATTGATTTCTGCCCCAATTTTGGGTATTTCTTCTCATGTACTGCCTTTAGGATTGTTTGTTTTTCTTTTTCTAAAGACTTCATGTATGACATTAAGTCATTTATGTGTGATCTTTCCATTTTTTGATGTAGACATTTAGCAGTATAAACTTTTGAAACTCTTAAGACTGTTTTTAATGCAAACCATAGATTTTGGTAGGTTGTGTTTTCATTTTCTTTGGGCTCGGGAATTTTTTAATTTCTTGTTTACTTCATTCTTGGCTCATTCCTCAATCAACAGTGTGTTATTTAGTTCCCATGAATTTGTTTGCTTTCTGTTGTTTCCTTTCTTATAGATGTCTAGTTTTATTTCATGATAGTCAGATGGCATGTACAGTATGATTTCAATTTTTCTGTATTTTATATTTGTTTTATATCCCTGTATATGGTCTACTTTTCACTAAGTTCTATGGGCCACTAAGAATAATATATGTTCTTTCATGTTTGAGTGAAATGTTTGTAGATATCTGGAAGTACATTTGATTTATGATTTATGATTGGATTTAATAGTCTGGATTGCATTTGTGTTCATTCATAATTTGTGTTATGTCTCCCCAAGCCTTTATAGCTTTTATAGCTTACATTGAAAATCTGGTTGTTATTTTGATGCACTTGATGGGCTTTCCTTTGTATGTGACTTGCTCCTATCTTGTAGCTATTCAGATCTTATCTTTAGTGTGCATATTTGTTGAAGCATATCAAATGTTGTAGAGTGTTTCTTTTATTATCCTGGGTATTGGGAATCCTATATGCCTCAAATCTGAATGGAAATCTCTTTTCTTAGGTTAGAGAAACTTTCCTCTATTTTTCATTAATTATGCATAATAGATTTTTTCTTGTATGTTTGCTTCTACAATACCAATGATCCATAAGTTAGATCTTTTGATGGTGTCTCAGAGTTCCTATATATTCATTCCATTTATGCATGTTTTTCAACTTACCAGTTTCTTCGTTGACTTACCAACTTCTCCCATCTTGTCTTCCAGTTCTGATGCTCTGACTTCTGGATGATCAGCTAGTTCCTATTTTTCAGATCCTGTATTGAATTTTTAGATTCACTGCTTAAATTTTTTAATGACAATGTTATTTCGGGTTTTTCAGTGTTTTATGTTTGTTTGCACATCAATTTGAGAGTTTTCTTTCCTAGTGTTTCTAAATTTGTTTTTAGATCTTCAACAATTTTCCTAATCTTATTTAGTTGCTAAATTGTGTTTTCTTGGTCTTATTCCAGCATTTTTTGTGCTCTTTATATTTGGTTTGTATTTATTATATTCTTTTAGATTGGTTTCATTATTGTTAAAATTGATCCGTGAATTTCATTGTCTAGATTACTGCCTTATTGGTTACTATCTGATGGGCTATCCTCACTTGGAACTGCCATTTGGTATTGGTTCTTTTGGGAGGATATATATTTTCTTGACTTCTTATATTGTCTCTGTCACTGTAAGATGTGGGCATCTGTAGTTAGGCTCTTGATTATTTTCTTTGATTTATGTTTCTAGTTCAGCTACTTATTGTAGGTATAGTCTCTGCTTTCACAGCTTTTTTGATGGGTAAATGATGTTTGAAGTTCAGTCTGTGCTAATTATTTGACAGGGTCATTGCATTCCATCTGGTGTGTAGAACGTCAATGCATAAATAATGTTATAGTTTCTATATTTTACTTTTTGTTAATGATAGTCAAAGTATTAGAGAAGATGCTTAAAACTGAGATACATATTAGCTTGCATATGAGATAAAAGGATAAAAATGTGATAGTTAAGGTGTTTTGGGGGAAGAGTGGTTTTTGTGTCTTCTATACCTTGTGGAGATAGAAATGTGAGGTTTGAGATACAGGGATGATGGTAGGTCTCAAGAAGGTGTAGGTGTGGGAATATGGTGATGACTGAGTTATGTTAACCTGGATAGAAAATTTTATGCTGCAATACTGAATTCTAACTAATAAATACTATAGAAACTGACAGCATATCTGAGAATGTAAGGTTAAGTAAGCCACTGGACTAATAAAGACAAAAAAATTTAAAAGGCACCAAAAAAAAATGAAAGTAAAACACAAGCAAAAATTCAAAGCAACAGTCATGTACTACAAAAACTAGTAATAAATAAAACAAGCAAAGAAATAACAAAAAGTACTTCTCTTGTTGCTTGCCCCATCAGGCTTAATCCAAAAGATATAGTCCACAGTGCTCTCTGGCTGTAAAGTGCCATGGCCTTCTGACTAATGTGGTTAGCACTGTAAGAGAAAGAGGAGGGCATGCTCAGAACCATGTAGCTAGTCAGACAAAGGGTTAGCTAGGATCTGGGGGAGGCTGGAAAGGCAAACCTGAATCTTTTCCAGCTTGTTTTGCACATGTATTGTGATTAATGTGTATATTGTTTTCAACAGTAAGATATTGTTATCAGATTCTAGATGGTAACGAAAAGCAATAACAAAAGTCTATATTGTTTTAGGAGTCTTTGAATTCTTTCTGACTAATAGATCATTGGATGGTATCAAACACTGGGTGCTGGGAATATTGTTTCATTACCTATAGCTTCTGATAAGTGCATAAGTGTAGTTTTCACTATTCCTTTTCTTCCCCACTCTTTGTTCCACTATATGGGGTATGCCTGTTCACATTCATTTTTTTGTTTGTTTGGAAAGGTAGACTACTGAAGTTTTCCACTTGGCTGTGTTTTAAATCCTTACTGCCACTCATTTTTCCTCCTTATTTTCCTGTACCCTATCCCTTCACTACTTTCTAACTTAAATCCATACATAATTAACCTTTCTAGCTTTCTACCTCCTATGGTAGGAAGGCCTCTCTTTAAGATGTCCTGCCCATTCTTTTTTTTTTAATACATTTTTTATTATTTCCGCTCATACAAACTTAATAGGTATACCAGTTCCCTCCCTCCCTCCTCCTCCCTCCGAACCCCCTGCTCCCCCTTCCCTCCCTCTCCATCCCCCAGTGCCCCCCCCCAATTCCCAGAGAGTCCTTTATTGTGTATGCCTAACTCTCCTCTGGGTCCTCCTCTCCGATGAAGTACAAGGACCCAGTGGCATTTCCCTGAACCCTTTCTCGTGTTCCCCTTAAGCATAGGAACACTACTGTGGCTGTCAATCCCTTGCCTCCATAAGGATCTTGGAGCCTTTAGCTGATGCTAGACTTTGTGAGGTCAATAGTGTGTTGGACATTGCACAGGGCATGCAAAGTCCTATTATGATTGCTTCGGCCCTAACTAGTGTGGAGAATCTTGCAAATCATTGCTCCTCCCATCCTTTTGCTCTTACAATCTTACCGCCCCCTCTTCCGCAGATGTCCCTGAGCTTCAGGATGGGGAGAGATTAGGCTGACCTAGTTCCAGGTGGTTGATATAGAGTTCTGGATTGTGGTTTGTTGATTTTCTTTTGCAGTTCTGCTGCTCCTGCAATGCCCTTCACTCCATCATGATGGTCTTGCCCATTCTTAACTCTAATCCCTTTTCCAATAGTCCCTTTCAAATTTTCTGCTGTAACAGGTACTTTGTGTACTTATATACACAGATCTGAAATGGCATAAAAGAGAGGACATGTCATGTTTATCTTTGTGCATCTGAAACATCTCTCTTAGCTTAATATTTGCCATGTCGATCTATTTATCAGTGAATTTCATAATTTCATGTTTTCTCACTTGCTCAACTCTATACCATTATGTATGTGTACCATGTTTTCATTATATATTATTCATCAGTTGACGGACATCTAGGCTGATTCCATTTAATTATGATTTTTTTACTTCTGCTTCTCCCTATAAATATTTTATTTTGTGTTTAGAAGTTACAGTTTTAAGTATTGTTAACAGAAAATACATAACAAAAACTTACTAAAAGTAATAAAATAATTATTAATGTTGGAAAAATCAGACAGCATATTTATAGACTTTTACTTAATGCATACTCCTTTAGAAATTAATTATATGACTTTTATATAGACATTAACACTTTCAAATCTTTGAGTAGGGAGTGCTTTGGACTAGTTTCCATAAGATTTGTGCTTCGTGCTGCTTACCATGCATAGATATGTACTTTTATTCCATGGTGGTCAGAAAGGATACAGAATTTAACTTCATTTTTCTCTATTTCAGAGACGATTTTTGTCCTAGTATGTGGTCTATCCAAGAAAGTTTTGTCAGCTATGTAAGAAAAGTGGGCATTTTTAATATTTGGATTAAATTTTCTCTAGATGTCTGTGAGGTTCACTAGATTTATGGTTATATTCAACTATAATGTGTCTTGGTTGAGTTTTTGACCAGTTAAACCTATATATATTTTTTCCTTTTTAAAAATTTTTATTATTTGAGAACTGTGTGTGTGGGCAGATACAGTGTAAATTTGGAAGTCAGTATACAATGTTGGTAGTCAGTTCTCTTCTATAATGTGGGGACCTGGGGAATCAACTCAGATCATCAGGATTAAATGCAGAAACTCATACTCAGTGAGCCATCTCACCAATCAATACTAACTTTTTTCCTCCCACATGTTATTTTTGTTCTAATCAAACAAGTTCAATAGGTACCCCCATCCTTTTCCTTCCCCTTCCTTCCCTCATTTCAATTTCTCCTCTTCCTCCCTTCCTTTCACCCCTTCTCTCTCTCCCTCTCTCTCCCATGACTCCCCCTGTTCCTCCCTCCCATCCCTTGGAGCATCCTTTGTGAGAATGCCAAATCTCCCTCTGAGTCCTCCACCCTACTGAAGATTCAGGAGTCAGTGACATAGCTTAGAGCCCCTTGTTAGATAGCCATTAGTATGTGAACTCTATTATAACTATTTAATCATTTGCCTCTAAGGATCCTATTGCCTAGAGCTTTCTTCTCTGTGATCCATGGTAGACTTTGGGGGGTCCTTGACATTGTACACATCAGGCAAAGTCCAATCCTGGCTGCTGCAGCCCTAACTTGTATGGATTATTTTGCATATTGTCAGTCCTCCCCATCTTTAGGTTCTTACAATCTTGTTGGCCCCTCTTCCACAAGGTTTCCTGAGTTTTATGATGGGGAGAGATTTGGCTGGTCTGGTTCCAGGTGAATAGCATAGAGTCTTTGGTGTTCTGAATTATGGTTTGTTGTTGTTTTCAATTTTGCTTTTCCTGCACTGCCCTTGGCAGCATCCCGATTGGTATGGAAGGTCACCTCCTAAAAAAGATAAAACACTGCTTAAATGAAGATCTTAATATAAGAGGAGATTCAAAGATAGATGGAAGAATAACAGGAGGTCATAGGAATAGGAAGGGGGAGCATGTACCATTAGCCACATGGTTACCATCTATCTGTCAGTCCCTATATCCTCCCTGGTTGGCGAGACCAAACCTGTTCAGCCTCAAGTGACCAGGTAGGGAAGTAAGGGTGAACTGCACTATATGTCTCCTTACTTACACGTAATACATGACTATGGCCTATTTCTCTACTGAAGTATGATCCCCTATCTCCTTTCTTTCGATGTCCTCCTTCCTCTTTCCTCTTTGTGAATATAATGGGTATTACAGAGATTTACCTTTGAATATATCATTAAGTGGGTTTGGAACTAGTATCAATTTATTAGGGAGTACACATGGTATCTAACTTTCTGTGTCTGGGTTACTTCATTCAATATAATTTTTTCTAATTCCATTCATTTCCTGACAAATTTCATTAATTAATCTTTTTTGGTGACTGAGTAGGATTCCATTATATAAATGTAACGTATTTTCATTATCCATTTGTCAACTGTTGGGCATTTAGGTTGATTCCATGACTTTACTATTGTAAATAGTACTTCAATGAACATGGCTGGGCTTGTGAAACTGTAGTGAATTTCTGCATTATTGGTGATTATTCCCAGTAGTGGTATAGCATAGTCTTATGGTATTGCAACCTATAACATTTTTCAAAATTACCATACTGATCTCCAGAGTAGATGTAGAAGCCTGCATTCCCACCAGCAATGTAGGAGAGTTCCCTTCTCTCCACATCCTCTCCAGCATTTCGGTGTTGTTTGTATTGTGGATTTTTGCCATCCTGACTGGGGTGAGATGATATCTCAGGGTAGTTTGGATTTGCATTTTCCTGATGGCTAGGAATGTGAACACTTTTCTAAAGACATTTGTTAGATATTTCGATTTCATCCCTGGAAAAGTTTCTTTTGAGTTCCAAGGCCCATCTTTTAATTGGGCTATTTATCTCCTTGGTGTTTAGTTTTTTAAGTTCTTTGCACACTGCATAATACAGCTCTATCAAACATATGGTTACTGAAGATTTTCTCACATTCTGTGGGTTGCCTTTTTGCTAGGTTTACAATCTCTTTATCTGAACAGAAATTCTTTATTTTTGTAAGATTCCATTTATTGAGTGTTGGTTCTAGTGACTGTGCTATTGAGCTTCTTTTTAGCAATTATTGGCCTACTCCAATCAGCTCAAGGGAGTTGCCAACCCTTTTAACTAGGGTTTTTATAGTCTCTGGACTAATATTAAAGTACTTGATCCATTTGGCATTAATTTATTATTATTATTATTATTTTAATTTCCACTCATCAAACTTAACAGGTACACCGGTCTCCCCCTCCCTCCAACCCTCTCCTGTGCCCCCCTCTCCTCTCCCCTCCCTTTCCATCCCCTAGTGCCTCCCCCTCCCATCCCCGGAGCATCCTTTCATGTGTATGCCAAACTTTCCTCTGGGTCCTCCTCTCCGATGAGATGCAAGGACCCAGTCGCATTTCCCAGAACCCTTTCCTGTGTTCCCATTAAGCATAGGAACACTATTGTGGCTGTCAATTCCTTGTCTTCCAGTATCCTAGTGCCTTTACCAAATGATAGACTTTGTGAGGTCAATAGTGTGTTGGACATTGTGCAGGGCATGTAAAGTCCAAATATGATTGCTTTGGCCCTAACTTGTGTGGAGTATCTTGCATATTATTGCTCCTCCCATCCTTGTGCTCTTACAGTCTTACCACCCCCTCTTCCGCAAATTTCCCTGAGCTTCAGGATGGGGAGAGATTAGGCTGGCCTAGTTCCAGGTGATTAATATAGAGTCTCTGATGTTCTGGATTATGGTTTGTTGATTTTATTTCAGTTTTGCTGCTCCTGCAATGCCCTTCACTCCACCCTGATAGGTATTGAATGTCACCCCCTGGCCAGAGGTAAAAAACCTGTTAAATTAGAGTCTTGTTATAAGAGTATATTCAAAAGTAGATGTAATAAAAGTAGGAAACCGCGGTGAGGGAGAGGTCAATCACCTATCTGCGAAATGGTTACTTTCTATCTGCCACACTATACGCCCTCCCCTTCTGGTAAGATCATACCCCATTGGTTGTAAATGATCAGGAAGGAAAGTCTGTGAACTTAACCAGATGTCTCATTACTCACTTGCAGTCCTTGATGGTGGCCTATTTTCTCTACTGTAACATAATCCCCTCTTTCCTTGTTACTTGTGTGGCCCTCCTTCCCCATCCCTTCTGTTCTAATCTTTGCGATTACTGTAGGTATTTCAGAGAATTATCCTTAAGTGTCTCAAAGTGGGTTTGGTACTAGGAGCCACCTATTAGGGAGTACATATGGCACTTAATTTTCTGGGTCTGGGATACTTCACTCAATATAATTGTTCCTAATCCTATCCATTTCCCAGCAAATTCCATTAATTCATCATTTTTGATGGCTGAGTAGTACTCCATTGTATAGATGTACCACAGTTTCCTTATCCACTCGTCAACTGTTGGACATTTGCGTTGATTCCATGACTTTGCTATTGTAAACAGTGCTGCTATGAACATGGTCGTGCTTGTGCTATGGAGGTGAATTTTTGCTGTATGTCAGGTTATTCCCAGAAGTGGAATAGCAGGGTATGTGGCATTTCAATCTTTAATCTCTTTAAGAATCTCCAGACGGCTCGCCAGAGTGGCTGTATGAGCCTGCATTCCCACCAGCAATGTAGGAGAGTTCCCCTCTCTCCACATCCTCTCCAGCATTTGTTGTTGTTTGTATTGTGGATTTTTGCATTTGGCGTTAAATTTTGTGCATGGTAATATGTACAAGTCCGGTGTTATTCTTCTGTGTGTGGACATCCAGTTTTGCCATTACCATTTGTTGAAGGCACTGTTCATTTCCATTGAAATTGGACCCTTTGTCAAAGATCAAATGGCTGCAATTGTGTGGGCTTTTGTCCGGGTCTTCAACCTTTATCCATTGATCTACATGTCTATTTTGGAGCCAGTCCCAGGCTGTTTTTAATATAGATTCATAGTATAGACTATGGTTTGGTATGGTGATACCTCCAGCAGTATTTTTATTACTCAGGATTGTTTTTGCTACCTGGACCTTTTGTGCTTCCATGTGAATTTTGATTTTGTCTGGCCAGTTTCTTTGAAGAATTGCTTGGAGATTTTGATTGGTATAGTATTGAATCTGTATACTGCTTTTGGTAAGATGTTCACTTTTATGATATTGATTCTGCTGATCCAGGAACATGGGAGGTTTTTCCATCTTCTGGTGTCTTCAGTAATTTTTTGGGGGGGGAGGGATTTAAAGCTTTCATTATAAAGGTCTCTCACTTCTTTAGTTTGATTTATACCAAGGTATTTCATTTTTTTAAGGACTATAGTAAATGAGATTGTTCCTCTTAAGACTTTTTCACTTTCTTTATTGTTTGTGTACAGGAGGGCCACTGATTTTTTGCACGAGTTAAGCATATGTATTATTGAGAATGGAATATTGAAATCATCTACCAACACCTTATTTGAATTGATTTGTGGCTTTAAATATAATAGTATTTATTTGATCAGTTGAGTAAACCTGTGTTTGACACATGTGTTTAGAATTGTGATGTTCTCTTGTGGGAATTTTCCCTCAACATGCAAATAATCACCTTCTTTATTTTTCATGGTAGTTTAAAGTCTATTTTATCAAATACTGGAATAGTCACTTCTGCTTGTTTACTCGTTCAATTTTTCTCCATCCTTTTTTTCTGTCCATCAATTACTCTAAAGTTATATGATTATTGGTGAACATTTCCTTTCTGGGAGGTAGAAAATTAGCAGATCTAATTTGGCCTGCTAGTTTATTTTCTTTGGTTAGAGAGTTGAGCTCATTGAGATTCAACATTATTGGAAGACATTTTCTATGGCTTCTGGTGTAATGAACTTAAACAGAATTCCCAGTAGTTATATGTGATAACTCCTAATAAGCTGTTGGTCAGAGAGGTCTCAAAGCTACCCTCCCCCCCAAAACTTAGGCTTTGCCATTGCTCCTGGCTGCCCTCCAGAAACCGAGAGTAAGATTCTGTTGCTGAAAGCACTACCCATATTGATCACAAGACATGGAAAAAAGAAAGCAATTGATAGCTATCTGGAAGATTTCTCTTTGCTTGCCAACTTTCCTAGTACCAAAAATATTATGCAACCAGCCTGGGGAGAAAAGCAATCAACAGTGTTATTAGAATGAGAATTGCAAGCTACAATAGCAATAGTGCTGGTAAGAAGCAACAATTAGTGCAATAGTGGCATAAATATCAAGGGAGAAAACAGCAACATTCTATTTAGATTTAAGGCACACTTTTCCAAAGGGAACACATTCCTGAGATTATAAACTAGTTTTAGAACCTATGAAAGGGGGTAGTATAGGTCCTAGGAGAATACAAACTCTCACGGTGTGCTTATAAAGACACTGTAGCAAACATTAAAAATGCACATTTTTCTCAGTAACTGACAAAACTTTCTCTGGAATAGATCACATACTATGACACAAAGCCAACCTGTGCAAGTCAAGGAAACTGAAGTTAAATCCTATACACTTTAAATAGTATGCCACTGATAAAAGTTATTCATGCCATAGCAAATGCTCTGTCACAGGCCACCAAAGGCAATCTAGCTGAAACCAGGTGTGTTACACATGAAAAGACCTGAAAATAGAAGGGAATTGACAGTGAAGCAGAATATCTGTAATGGGAAAAGGAAAGTGGATAGGATTCATGACTTAAGCTATGAAAATATTATAAACTCACTATATTCATGTATGACACTCTAGAAGACAAATTTTAAAAATATATTTTTCTAATTTATTGATTTTGTGATTTTTAGTCCATTTAATTAGTTTATTCTTTGTAAGTTTTACAGACAAATATAATGAATTTGTATGCTTTTATCCCCCACTTCCATTCCACCCCACTGATGTTACTTCCCAGCCAGCCTCATTCTCATTCCCACATCCCACTGCTTATCCCATCTAGAAAGATGTTCCAGTCAAGTGCCTGGGCAAATCTTCAAGCAAAGAAGTTTGTCTTTTCTCACCAGGCACCAGTTGCTAATAGTCTCTCAGTGTGGTCCTTTTCTTTTTTTTTTTTTTTCCCCTTCTCCATGGTGAAATGCTGGTGAGTCAATTATTGTGATAGTCTTATAGGATTAGACATCTGTGCGTTTCCACTCTCAGGCTTCTTCTTCCAGTGTTCTCTGTGTAGCCGTTAGATGTTCTACATGTTTCTTGCAATCAGATAAGTACCCTTTCCTTAGATTTGGAGATTTTTCTTCTATTAGTCTATTAAAGATTTTTTTCTGTGTCTTTTATATGAGTTTCTATTCATTCTTCTTGCAAATATTTTATCTTTTGTCTTTTATGATGTGCCAAAGTTATTATTTGCCCCATTCATGAGCTTTTTAATAGTTCATTTTCTTTGACTGAATGATCCATTTCCTTTACTTTGTATTCAAGCACTGACTTTTGTCTCCTATCTGGTCTATTTTATTGCTACAGTTTTCCACTGAGTATTATTATCCAGCTTATTGAATTTTTCACTTTGAATTTTAAATGAATTTAGATATTTCTTATATTTCTATCTCTTCATTGAACTTTATTTTCATATAGTGACTTCTTTGTTTTATTTACCTATTTGTGTTTTCTTGGTGTATTCTCTGTTGTTTATTCTTGCCTCTTTAAACAAATCCATATATCTCTTTGTGTCTTCCCTGGGTGCTTTGAAGTTACTGATAGTTCTTTTTTTGGAATTCATTGTCTTGACTGTCATCTAAGTTTCTGTGACTATTAGAAATCACTGTGGGATTGATAATTTTGGGAGAGAGCAATCAGTGTGTGTGTGTGTGTGAGTGTGTGTGTGTGTGTACTGAGGTCTTTAGGTTCTGCCACTATTTATTGCCTTTGTTATTCATTTCTGGCCCATCTGTGTTGAGTGGGTATAGGGAATCTCTATATTTTGCTATTTTTATTCTACAAGATTTGGATCAGGTAAATGATATTTGAAGGAAAATTTTGGGAACAATATATGTGTTCGTAAGTGAAATATATGTAGTGAATCTGAAAGTAAACAGAGACACGTGAACTTTGTTCATTTTTGGTTAAATACCATGAGGATGTGCCTCTACTTTATGTAAAAACACATAGGAAATGTGCCCCAATAATATTTGTAACAAATTAACTGCAAGAACTCAGTTTTACATAAGTTATATCTGTAGTTATTTGAAAAATTAATTCATAATGGATTTAAGAAAGATACTTTATCTAATTAAGGAGAGTGGTGCTACTGACAAACCCATGGAACAGCATGTTTTGAGGGGTTAGGTGCATTACATTATACATGGTCACTTGGGGAATTGCTCAAGGAAATACTAATAGCAATGATATAAGCCCACAGGTAGTAAGGCAAGTACATCCATCATGTGAGAACAGTTGTCATTAATAAACCTTATTGCCAACCACAAAGAGCTTTCAAAGCATTTTCCACTTGGGTTGCCGTATTGTCCTTCAGATTTTAAAGATTCAGGTGGCTTGGGAAATTGAAAATAAATATCAAAACCAAAGTGTAAAGCTCTGCAGCAGGTATTAAGGTTTGATGGATCCCTTATTACAAAGCATAAGCAAAAATAGACTTGTAGAAATTAGTTTAACTATTTCTACATTGCAAATAAGTAGAGTTTCTTGATGAAAGAGATATTTAAGAAAATTACAAATAATTTTACTGTTTCATCAGGAGCATTCATGTTGCATCCCTTAAAATAATCTTATTAAACCTGTAACGTATTTGCTCAGTACACAAACCTTCTATTTATTTTCTATTTGTGATTTTCCTTCCCAGGAAAACTAGAATCTCTCTGATTATTAGAAAGTGACTTAAATTATTTTGTACAAACAGTATGTATCAGAGTCTTTGGTAAATCTGCAAGGAATAATTATTATTTTATCATGCATTTGTAATTTTCTAGATATTTCACTTGAATTTATAGCAAAGATTACTAAAACCATATATACCATAGGCTCTATTTAAATATGTTTTGTGGTTTATCTATTTAAATGTTCAAGCATATAACAATGTGATTAATATAATAGTTTTACTAACATCAGCTGTTTTACTTAACAAAATAAGACAGGAATCTACAGTGATTTGTCAGTGAGATAAAAATGCAAATCAAGGAAATTAAATGAGAAGTTTTATGTTGACTCCATACTGAGACTCATTCTTTATTGACATATTAGTTTTCATATAAAGAATCTAGGGACTTTGAGAATTCAACTAATACAAAAATTAAGAAATTACACAATGTATCTGTGTTAACTTAAAGGCTGTTCAGTAACATAGTCATGAGTAATAATTTTACACTCATATAAGGAGCCTGAGCTTTGAAGTGCATATAGTCTGAGTCAAATCTAGTCCATGTGGCAACCATTCCTCATATTCTTTAAACTGTCCTTTGCATTTCATCTCCCTGAGGCTTAGCTCCCAGTCAGTCACTGTTCTCATGAAAACTCTCAGATGAAAACTGTTTTCATCTCTAAACATTAGAATTTTTAGGATCTATCTTTCCTTCAACAATCAATTCCAAATATTCATTAAAGTTTCATTAGAAAAGTTCATTAGAGTTTACTGCTTATACTTCTGTCTGTGTAACTAAAGGCATTTTGTTGTAAGAATCATAAGATGCCACTGAGAAACTGTAGAGAGCAGAGAAGGAGGGAGCAATGGAAAGAGAGAGAATGCAAGAAGAGTTGATAGAAAAATTAAATGAATGAACATTGGCATAGCTCACAAAAATCTGAGCATAAATCTTGGAAAAGATGCACTTACGATGTTCTTATTAGTAGCATAATGTGGTTTTTCTGTCCAGTTTTCCACCATTAGACCACTTAAATCTACTCTTTCACTACAATGCTCTTCACATAAATACTGAAATTGTAAGAAGAAAGACTCATTGTGGAATTTTTCTCACCTAAGTGATCACAGGGGTGTGATTCCTTATTAAAAAGCAACAAAGCCAAAGTGTTCAGAAAAGATTGAAACAATAGCTACCTAAATTCTCAAAAGACACAATTATCTTCTAAAAATTTTCAGTTTTTGAATGAATCTGTAATAATTCATTTCCATATACAATTTCAGAGCACTAACATTCTGTCCTGATTTTCCCATGAAATTTTTCAACCTATAAGCAAGACATGTGAGCATCACCCACCAAAACATCTTGTGTACAACTGGAGAGAAATATTAAAAAGTTATGATTCTAAAGATCATGTATTCAGAAAAATAAAGATCAAATTTCTAATTTTTTTCCTGTTCCAAAAGGCTGAGCTAGATTTCTAAATCAATTTCCAATTCCCCAATTTTATAATCATTGTTCAGAGTCTCTGATTCTCAATACTCTTTTCTATTAAGATGACCCAAGTCATAAACTTCTGAATTTCTGGAACATATGTTGTTCATAAGAGGATGAATGGATTTTAATCCTTTGGAAGGTAGAATTAGTAAGTCTTAAGGGGAATTTCCTGCATACATGGATCCACTTGACATCTCAACACAGAATCATTGCTTCCACTGCCCTTGCAAGGCAAGACCATCATCCATGTCAAGCTGCAAGCTACACTGCCTCCCATTCTCTTCCCTCTTTAGGGTATTCCTGCTGTAACTGGACTGCTTACAGTACCAGCTTTAGCAGGTGTCAGTATGTTGATAAGTTAGGTATAACTTCCAATTTTTTCCTAATTCTCAAAGCTAAAGAAGACTTTCCATGAGGTCTTTGGCTTTTGTTATAATAGAGATATTCTAGGAAAATAAACACAATTCTCAATGAAAAATCTGTCTTGCATAAAATTATGAATCTACTCAGCAAAGAAAATACTTAAACGAAAAACACATCAACAAAATAAGAGAAAATCTTTATTTCTATATGTTTTGAAGATGTAAATATCTAGAATATACAGTCTCAAAAAAGTAAATAAAAGGAAATCAAGCAATACTCTAATGAAAAGACAGCTTTCAAAAGATGAAGGATAATTGTACCACAAACGTGAAAAATATTAAGCATCACTAGTCATCACAGAAATGCAAAGAAAAACTACATTAAGATTGCATATCACCCTAGTTAGTATGGCTGATATCAAGAAAACAGCAATAAATGCTGGAAAGACGTGGACTGAAAGGAGCCCTTGGATTCTCCTTATGGGAATGTAAACTAGTCTAGTGACTTTGGAAGTCAATATGGAGGTTCTTTGAAAAACTGAAAATAGAACCAACATATGATCCAATTATATAACTTCTGGATATTTACTTAAAAATACTCTACTTGAACATATCAAAGAGGTTGTTGTACATCAATGTTCATTGTAGCACTTTTCACAATAGCTAATAATTGTGGACAAATATTACATAATTTACCTTAACTTTGAGTCCTTAACTTTATTTAGATATGCAAAATCACATGTGAAGAGAACATGAAAGAAACACAAATGTTTAGGTGAACTAAAGGAACTAATAGAAAAGTTGGGGAAGAAAGGGAAGGATTGTGGGATATGGAGACACATGGCTAAAGTATATTATATAGGTGTCCTTTTCATGTTGCTGTAAAAAAAGCAATATGAGGGATTATTCTAGCTCACAGTCCTGGGAAAACATCCATGATCGTGAAACATCTGAACCATTGTATCTGAAAGCAAAGAATGATGTATGTTTTGATCTTGCTCTTTCCATTTTACATATATAATGAAGAGTCTCTACCTAGAGAATGTTTGCACTCAGTCAAAACAGTACTTCCCACATTAATTTAAAGAAGATAATCTCTGACAGATATTCTCAGAGGGGAGTCTTAATCTAAATAATCCCTCACACATGTGCCCAGAGGCTTGTCTCCTGGATGATTCTAGGTTTTGCCAAATTGAAAACAGTAACCAGCTCGCCCAATACAATAAAAAGTATATAAAAAGAATAAGAGACTGCTTGAAGGATTAATGGATTCAGTAAATACAAATTGAGAATTTCTGAATTGGATCAGACCTTTAGCCTAAAAAATATTTAGTAATTACTAACAGAAATTTACTTTGGCTACAAAATCATTATGCACAGTTATATATAATACCATATATAGATTATATATACATAATTACTATGTTTATACTCTGTATGATTATATATGATATATTACACAATGTAAATAACTATAGTTGCTATTTTTTTAGGATGTAAGTAGTGCTTGAGTTCATTAGTTGGCACTTGTGTTTTCGAATTCAATGAAATTTGCAGTCCACGCTGCGACCTCACAGTCCAGGGCTTCCCTTGACCAAGTGTGGCAAAGAGTTGGCAGATGAGAGACAAACACACACAACTCTGGGATAGGTGAATCTCAACCAATTTATCGGAATTTTTCTTTATTCAATTGTACGTGTATGCGTGTGTATGTATGCATGTGTATGTATGTGTGCGTGTAGAACCACAGATGAATTCGGGAACTATCATGGACCGCCTCCACCTCCTCTTTGTTTACTTTGCCCAGGGATTCACAGGCTCCACCCTACCAGGACCGGAAACGCAGGCCGCCCCTGCTTCTGCCCGGTGTCTATACGTGGGGTCTAGGATCCGAACTCAGGACCTTCTGCCTGCAAGGCAGAGGCTTAACCCCTGAGCCACCTCTCCAGTCCCTTTATTGGACTGGAGCTTTTATACTAGAAATTATGGGGCAAAAAATGCTGTACCTGCTGACAGACAGTATTCTAATCAGCAGGAATCACCTTTAGGATAAACGTTCTTTAAGAACCTAATCCTTATCACATAACAACAGGGTTTTTTTTTTCCCAGTCTTAAACAGGTTTCTCCCAGCCCCTCAGTCTCTCTAAATCTCTCTATGTTACAGTGTCCCACCAAACAGTCACAGGGTCTGTATCCTTGTATATCACAAAGACTTCATTTGAGATTTAGTTAAAATAAACTGAGGTTGAGCTTCTTTTTAATTTGTGTTATATCTATTATACATTTTTGTACATGGTAAAGGTGTATCTTTTGGAGGGGGCACATGTTATACATTAATTTTTTTCTTTTTGAGGATATCAGATTCTGGCTGTTATCATATAAGCTGGTCTGTATTAGGTTATAATGATAAGAAATATATTAGTATTCATTTTTTTATGAACTCATGTGCTCTATAAAAAATAGTTGTGTATTAATTTTAAGAATTATTTTATTATTATTTTCTATTAACATGTGCTCTATAAAAATAGTTGTGCATTGATTTTGTGAACAGATGGCATAGTCTCATATTTGTAGAATTTCTGAATTAGTTTAACAAGAGTCATATGTTTTAGGAAATTTTACCCACCTATGTTTTAGAACTCTGGAAGTTGTTTTCTAATTTCTTTAAAATCAGCGTATACATTCTGGCTAACAAGTCTATTTACTGTGTATGACTGAACATGAAATTTCTAGTTAGAATTTAATTTAAAGTTAAAAGCAGGCTTGGTTTTTATTTAGGAAACAAAAGACTTAAGGTAAATTACTTGACATCTGTAGTTCCAGAGACAGGAACCTAAGGGAAGGTGATAATCTAGCTAGTTTTGAGGAAAAAACAAAAAAGAGACTGGAAATAGATTAGAGGGCTTCTGAACCACAAAAAGGGAAGAACTCCTCTGTCAGAGATAGGCGGCATGAACAGTCCACAAAAAAGGGAAGAACTTGTCTGTCAATAAGAGGCAAGACTGGAAGGGGAGTGGTTCCTGGCAACCACTAAGGTCCCTAGCAACTGCCCATTCCAAAGAGCAGGCCGCAAGCCTGACAATTCCCATATGTTTCATATCTTTATCATTTATGCCAAAATAAGCCATGTCCTGTTTCCAGAAGGTGCTTTCTTGAAGCTCTCTTCTCCAGGTTGGGATCTTATCTTACCAGCCTAGTTGGCACAGGATGTGACAAAAGTTACTTTGGCTATTGCTATCTCTGTGTGTTATCATTTGGTGTAATTTTTAAAGCTGAATTAATATTAGATTAACATGAAGAGCTTTAAACTCTGATGCTGTGGTTGAGCTCTAGCTCAATCAAATTAGTATATTCTGTAGCACACTCCAAAATTACTGATTGAGAGTCACTGACTCCAGGAAAAAAAAAATGTTACCTTTCAGGGTTATATATAAATTAAGGCACTCTATTAGTGACTTAAAATGTGTTTTGCTATTTTCTGTCATATAAGTTCTGTTGATGCATTTCATTTTCTAATTTTTGTTTTGACTTTTGGATACAGGATCACTTGTAGTCCAGATTGACTTACCACTTGCCATGCAGCCATGGGTGACCCTGAACTGATCCTTTTACCTTCACCTTGTAAGGGCTGAGATTGCAGGTATGTACCACAATACCAAACTTTTTGATACATTTCTAAGGAACTGTAACACTGTTTAAGGAATCCTTGATCTCAACAACATGATGAGGTACAACAGAACTAAAGACTTTCTTAAAAAATAATCTTGTGGAGCAGGAACAAGTATTTTAGAAGAACTGACTCCAGCTGCAAAGTCAGCACAAGCACCTCCCAGTTATTATTATTGGTGTGGGACATCTCCATAGTAAGTTGTTTTCAAAAAGAATTTTTCATTTAATATGAGACTGAACATTCTGGTCATAGCATTGAGAAATTTTAATATTCAGTTATGTATTTATGGAAAATATCTCAAGTTGATATTCTCAGTAATAGAAAGCTCATTTTCCCTCAAAACAGAGCTACAAGTTACATCACAGAGAACATATCTTATTCTTGGCTCATAATCCTCCATCAAACACCATTTAGCAATTTTCAAGGCTTACTACATGTATTCCAAAGTCTTGTAGTGATAATATTTCACCAGATGACTGTGAAGAAAATTGTTGGATTTATTAAATATGTTTTCCTTTTTAATGGAAACAATCTTAAGTTTTGTGAGTGGGTGTCAAGGTTTGGCAATTTGGATAGTGCTTCCTTTTTTATCCTCTCTAAAACACATTTATGTCCTAGAACAGCTAATTCAAAATAGGACTTTTCAAGTGAGGCCAGTGCATTCACCATGTCCCTTAAATCTGGAAGAGAAGCAAGGGTGAGTATGTACGTGAGTATGTTAAGTTTGGCCCTGCAATTGCTAGTCTTGATTCTGGAAAGAACTGGTTTCAGAGGACAGCAGCAGACTCTAAAAGGTGACAACAGACCCTCCCCTACAGTTTTCAGAAAGGAAAAATAGTTCTGTGAACAGTCTAAGCTTACTTTCCTAAATGCCAATTAAGCTGATTCAATGAACAGTGAGATAATAAAGTTGTCCTGTCTTAAGATTCTGTTAATATGCTATGGCATAATAGAAAATACATGTACTGAGTTTCTCAAATATATTTTAGAAAAATATATATGGTAAACAAGATAGTTTATGGTTATATAATTTATGATTTATGGAAATCTGATGACTACATGCATAAAGCTATGTATTTGTTAAGATAAGAATATCTTATCATCTATAGTCTTCCTCTCCTTTCTTAATTGTTCTTTCCTCACTGTTTAAATTCTAACTTTTCTTACAGGAAACCTTTCACATAAATTCTTTCTTTTTGTAAATCTTTCACATAAATGGTATCAATTACAGAACTTAATGCTTTGGGGACTCACACACATTTCTTGTGAGTCAATAATTTTTTCCATCCCACTATTTAGTATCATCTCATTGTATGAATACTTTGCAGTTGATTAGCCACCTAATTGTCACACATATGAATTGTTTTTAGTTTTCGAATATTAAAATGTTTATAAATCAATTTGTGGGTTATTATTGATCTTTAGTTTCATATTTGGCTGAAATAAGAGAATAATTGATTTCATTAGTATATATAGCAGGTCAAGTATAAAACTTTGAATGTAAACCTGACATTAAGCAATTGATTAATCACAAATGGCTCTCATGGATCAACTTAGTTTATTTTCTCATCTTTCAAATCCAGTTCCCTCTTACTGGGATGAGAGAACTTGATACAAGGACCTCACCTTATACTCTGACAGACTCAGGCAACCCTGAATCTGCTGGTTTTCCTGCCCTCTCTCCACTAATATTTAAAAATCCAAGAATCTACTGGAAACCACAGAAATCAAAAGCTACAAACTGACATTATCAACTTAAGACTCCAAGAATGCAGGGCAGTCATAAAACCCAAAAATAAGATAACCCATTTTATTTTCCATTTATTTTCAGGTGAGGTCACACTTGCATAAGACTTACACATATTGCACCCACCTCCATTAACTTTTAGTTCTTTACCCTTGCATACCCCTAGTAAACCCTAAAAACTGTTGTGTTTCCTTCAAATCTAACTCCTCACTTCTAGCTGCCTTGCCCACACTATCCTAACCTCTTGAAGTTGTTTGGATATTTAAGCCAAACTTCACCCAGCAAACATGATTCCCAATCTTATATCCACTAACACTGACTCACTCAATGTCACACATCTCTAATAAATCCCAAAAATTGTCATCTCTCCCTCAACTCTAGCTCACCAACTCCTAAGTCCTATACCTACCCTATTCTAGCTTCTTGAAACAGTTCTGATACTTAAACCAAACCTCACCCATTAAAATTAGATCATAAACCCTTTCACCTAAAAATCAGGGTTGAGCTTACACACCCTAAGTGGACTGTAGCTATCATACTGACAAAACATTACCAAATAATCTTGGCCTAATTCTTGAATATCCTATCCAAATTCAGGAAAGTTATTCCAACAGCTATCAAAGTTTGGCCAACCCCATCTGACTCCAAAGAGTCAAGAGACACATACCAAAGAAAGCAACCAAAGACCTAACACAAGATGTCTAAAGCATATTGCAAAACCACAAATATACCAAAAACAAGGTAAAAATTGGTTCCTACCCAAGATACCAACTCCATAATGATGGAGTCTAACCAGATTAACTTTCGAAACTAGCCAAGAAAACAATATTCAAGATAATGAATTCCAAAAAGCTACTATTAACATGATGAAAAAATTGTGCAAGGAAGTACAAAAAGAAAGAGAAGAATTCCAAGAGGAGATAAATAAACACATGAATGTATATTAGCAGAAAAATAATATGGCTAAATAAAATGAAAATGACAATCAAGGAAACAAAAATAAGTGTAGAACAATTGAGAAATTCCTAAACCAAAGAAAATTATACAGGAAGTCTCATCAAGAGAACTGATCAAGCAAAAATAGAACAGATCTGGAAGACAAGCTGTCAAAACAGGATTGTTCAATTAAAGAAGCTGAAAAGTTGCAAAGCACTTGATAGAATTATTCAAGAGTTGTGGGTGATTTGAAAATATTTTGACACCATGTATAGCTTTTCATAGCTAAGGAAAGAGGTCTCTATACAAGATGCATATCACACACCAATCAGATATGACCAAATGAAAAACACCCCATGGCAAATAATAGTCAAAATACTTCAGATAACAGGATAAAAAAGTTTTCAAGAGATGTAAGGCAGAAAAAAATTAAATCACATTTAAAGGCTAGCCAATCATAATAACAGCTAACTTTTCAGTGGAAACAGTAATAGTTAGAAGTGCTTGGAGAGTCATATTTCAAATCATGATCAAGCACTTTCCAACCCAGGCAGCTGTATCCAGCTAAACTATCAGTCATGATTGAAGGTAAAAGAAAAATTTTCCACAACAAAAATAAACTGAAGGCCTAGATGTCCACCAAACCTGGTCTGCAGAAGATACTAAGAAAAAATACTAAGAATGAAGAAAAGTATGAAGACACTGAAGATGATAAAAAGTATAAACAATGCCAGCACAAGTAATAGGCAGATAAACATAAATATAAAAAATCACAAAATTCAGAAAATGGCAGGAATCAGCAAACATTTCTTAATTATAACCTTACGCTTCAATGGACTCAACTTCCCAATCAAGAGATGTAGGCGAGCGACATGGATTAAAAATTACATCCCATCGATTTGCTGCCTCAGGAATCACATCTCACCATACAAGATGGAAACTATCTCAAGATGAGAAGCTGATCAAAGGTATTCCAAGCAGATGGAGCTAAGAAACAGACATGACTTGCCATCCTAATATCCAAGAAAATAGGATTCAAAGCAAAGCAAACAAGAAGCACAGAAGGATACTACATACTCATTAAAGGAAAAATCTATCAAGAAGACTTCAAAATTATAAGCATATATGCACCAAATAAAGGCTCATCCATAGTCATTAAACAAATACTGCAATGTGTGAAACAGCAAATCAACCCAACATGATGACAATAGGACATTTTAACATGTCATTCTTACTAATAGACTGGCCAACAGGCAAAAACTGAAAAGAGACACATTGGAAAAAAATCTATCCATAAATTAAATGGACCTGCCTAACATCTACTGAACCTTTCATCCTAAACCTGGGAGTACATATATTATTTTTTCAGTAGCCCACAGAATTTTCCATAACCCACCATATACTAGGTCACAAAGCAAGCCTCCACAGCTACAGACAAGTAAAAGTTGCCTCCTCTATGCTACCTGATCACCATGGACTAAAGCAAGACATACATAGCAAGGTAGAGAAGAGGCAATACTCAAACTCTTGGAAACTAAACAACATGCTAGTGAATGAAGAATGGATCCAGGATGAAGTAAAAATGGAAATCCCAAAATTCCTATCACTTAATGATAGTAAAACAACAACATAAATATGCAGGGCACAATGAAAGGCAGTTCTAAGAGGCACATTTATAGCACTCAACGTCTACATAAAAAAATTAGAGACATAATAAACAAATAATTTAACATTGCAGTTTAAAGCCTTATAGAAGCAAGAATAAAAAATTCCCCAAATCAGAAGGGCAAAGACTAAAGAGATCAGAGGAGAAATAACTGAAATTAAGACAAAGAATACTGCAAAAAAATCAGTGTTTTTTAAAAATGCTCAGCCCGGGGCTGGACAGGTTAGGGACTCAGGGGTTAAGGCTCTGCCTTGCAGGTGGAAGGTCCTGAGTTCAGATCCTTGACCCCGCTTATAAATACCGGGAGGAAGTGGGGGGGGCCTGCATTTCTGATTCCGGTAGGGAGGAATCTGTGCATCCTGGGGCAGAGTAAACAAGGAGGAGGTGGAGGAGGTCCATGGTGGTTCCCGAATTTGCCTGTGGTTCTACATACACACACACACACACACACACACACACACACACACACGCGCGCACGCGCACACGCACAATCGGAAAGTACAGTAAATTTGTGGATGAGGGGCAGTAAGATTTTAAGAAGGTTGATACAAAGGAGGTGTAGTGTACTTCTGATTAACACACCCCAGCACAGTACAGGGCTGCTGTACTCAGGAGCTCACTGCAATGAAAAGTACCACCAGATCTACACAATGACTGACATATCAACATTCCCCTATTTTCATATTCAGAATTCCATATTTTCTTACAGTTTTGCATAAATCTCATCTTTTACAAGCTACCCTGAACCCCTTCTTCCTCTTAAAACACCCTTGAACTTTCCTTCAGGTGAATTTATAATTTGATTGACCTGGAATAGCATCATATAATTTTTACTGCACTTTCTGAAGACAAAATTCATTTGTTTAGTTACATGATATTAATTCTTTATTTGTGCCTGTATGTGCATGTATGTATATGTACGTCCTGGCATGTGTCCAAGAGAGCACTTAATTGTGTATGCATACGTGTGACATCAGGAAAAATCTTGGATTGCTCTACTCTCCTTATATTACTTTTACTCTAGGAGTTACTCAGGCTCCCATTCCAGGGTCAGAATTACAAATCACTACCATATCTGATGTTTTTAATGTGAGATATGAGGATCTAAACTTAGATCTTTTGCTTGCAAGACAAATACTTTAAACCTTGAGCCATCTCCTCAGTCCAATTTCTATTTATTTAAGCAACAGATTCTGTGTTCATGTTTAAGGGGTACAGCCTACCATCTTTTTCAATCCATTTTTGATATGGAAGATCTTTCTCATTTATTTTCTCTTCTTTAATTTCTTCAGAGATTGGAAGTTTTCATTATGTAAGTTTTTCACTTCCATAGGTTTATTCCAAGGCATATTTGATAGGTATTATGGATGGAGTACAGGTATCAACTTGATGGCTGAGGGTTTAAGCTCTGGGAACATTTGTAGAGAATTAATAGTTAAGCTCAGAGTGAACCTGAAGGAGATTGTCTAGTTGATGGGGCAGACCCATCTAATAGTAGGTGGGACAAGACCCTGAACAGGTGAATAAAATACAGAGAGTTGGTTGAGGCATCCTTGTGTATACTTGGCCAGACATGCTGGTCTGGCAAGTAAGGATCATCCCTCTCTCAACTGTTACGTGATGATGGTGTGGCCAGGTCCCTCAGCCTTGGTGTTGATGTGTACTCTCCTGTAAAGCTGGACAGACTGTAACCAGACTATTCTAACAAAATAAACCCCTTGTTCTCTTGAGCCATTTGATGGTCATTTGTCAGCAACTATGCAGGCGAACTGCAACAGGGAGCTTCTTCCATGTCCTATAAAATCATTGAATCACGTGTAAACTCATGACTCCATCAGAACAAACCAAACTGATCCATAGCCTCAGGTAAAAGAAAACCTGTTCTTAGCTTGTTGTTTTGTTTTTGATTGGGCATTGAAGAATAATATTGGCTTTATTCTCATTGAGAAGTGCTTAACGATGGGAATGAATCAAATTCAGAAAAAAATTGTCATCGGCATTTGATATTTTTGAAATATTTTATTATTTTGAGAGAGACTAAGGAGAGAAATGGGAAAACAAAGCTACACATGTGCATGCCAAGGCTCAAGGATGTAAGTCAGAGGACAACTTTTAGAAATGAGTTTTCTCCTTCTACCATGTGGGTTTCTGGGGATTGAAATCAGGTTATCAGATTTGCAAACAGAAACTTTACCCACTGAGCTATCTCTCCAGCCTGCTGCTTAATTCTTGATTAAAAAACTTTCTGTTGTGGAAACCAGTACTTTCAGAGACCACATTCTCCTAACACCATCTACACGGAACTCTGTCACACATACTTTATGCTTTGTCTTTCTATGAAGATAAAGTTCATGCTACTGTTTATCAAAAATATATTTTTAAATATTTTTTCATTTTTGAAAATTTCTACCCATTACAGAAAAATGATTTGAGAATTTTAGAATATACTGTTTTCATTGTATACATAGCTATTTAATATACTGATTATTTTAATAAGCAAATTCACATTATATTGCTTTGTATCTTTCCTAATATAAAAATGCAGATTATTGTGTCTTTCTTTAAAATTCAATGTCATTCAAAGTTTTTTCCTCTTCACATCAAAATGAAAATACAGTTAATTCTATAATTGATTAGAAGCACAATGAAAACACATCTGTAAAAAGACTCAATGGCCCAGTGTGCATAAAGCATTTTAAGAATGTCTCTCATGTTTTGTATCTTCCCTGAATCTGAGTCAGTGTTGGAGGTGACTGCTACATTTTTCTCAGTTCTACAAATGATGTTACAGCCTGCCTGACTGACAAAAGAATACCATGTTCATCTGCTGTTCATTCAAATAGAAAACATTAAATGTCCAAATAAATCCAAAAATAAATTGTCATTCACATAAGGAACAGGGTTTGATTTGCTGGGCAGTACAGCTCCCCCCCACACACACACAGAAAAGATTATTTTATTATATGAACTCAAAAGAATACACAAAGCAACAATACGACGGTTTCGAGACTTTTCACTAGGTGCATGTTAAAGTTCAAATCTATTAGATAGTTCTTTTAGAAGTTTCCTAAGATGATCCTGTTATTTTGCAACAAAATTATGACCAAATATATACTATCTTACAACATTAACTTATGTCATATATCTCTTGTGTTTTATATATATATATATATATATATATATATATGTTTTATATTTATATTCTACATGTCTATTTGTGGTATTTTTCCCATTTGTATGTGTGTTTATGCTTAAATATACTTGATCTTTATAGAGATTCCATTTTAAAGAGTTCCTAACTTACAAATCAATTACATATATATATATATATATATATATATATATATATATATATATGTGTGTGAATTGTTAAAATTAAACCAGAAGAATTTTCACAAAACAATCTTGAGCTGTTTCTCTATCCACTGGCCTCTAATCACAGGGCACCATGGTTCATCATCTGACACTTGCAGGTTTTATGATCTGAGGGTAAAGCCACTTTAATTAACACCTTTCTCTATAGTTTCCCCATCTCTATTGTCATTTTAGAATTTATTTTTATTTATTTACTTTACTTGAGAGAGGGAGGGGAGAGAGAGAAAGAATGAGAGAGAGAAAGAGAGAGAGAGAGATTTCATCACAGAAGGAGGACAAAGAACAATTTGCAGAAGAGTTACCTCCTTGCACAATGTGGAATTATGGGAATTGAACTCAATCACCAAGTTTGTGAGTAGACACCCTACCCCCTGAGCAACCTTTCTAGCAACTTTTTCTAAATTATATCTCTAAATAATCAACATTGTAGTTTTTATTTCACAAAAAAAATATTTCACACAGATACAATAATATAGATAAGCATTGGAAAGGTTTACTTTGTATGCTTTTGTGCACATGTGTGCAAGTCTGTGTATGCATATATGTGCACATTTGTGCACGTATGCAAGTACATCTGTCTCTGGGGATGGAAAGTAGGGCCTTGTGCATGGTGTAATAGTATTCTATTCAGCAGTTCACTTAACTTTATAAATAGAAGAAAACAATGTTTTCAAGTCTCAGAATATCATGAAAATCACTCACACAAGCTCTTTTACACACTAAATTCTAAGTAAATTTTGGTTTAGACTATTTTACTGTTTTTCTCTGTAAGCATATACAACTTAATTAGAGAGTATTTGACTAAACATCTGGATAAATGTCACATTTTCCCAAATAGCTCTGTGTGGGCAAAATGGGAGTCTGTTATCAGTGTCTTCCACAGTAACTAAGACATATGAGTCTTTCAGTGACAGCCAGGGGAAATGTGCTTGTCACAAAGGCACCAAGCACATTGCTCCTGATGCTTGGCCAGCACTACAGCTCGAATTAACCAGTGACTTTTGAGAGCATCTTCTTAAGAGATGAATGCATGAGAAAAGAATAGGAGGGTGAGGAGAAACTGAAGTGCTTTTTTTTTTTAGAACTGGAATATACAGAGAAATAAGTCTCAAAAGCTTTAATCTTTTCCCATGTTCTAACCTAAAGGCAGAGTAGGGATTTAAGAGGTAACTGCATATGATGGATAAGATATGAGATAGTAATTCTTGTTGGGAGACTGGCTCCTTCTCTGACTGGATGACTTCCCTTAGATTGTAGAACTCCTTTAAAGCTGCCCAGTATAATGGACACAATTACTATTTATTTCAGCAAACAAGTAAAAGAAATTTTGAAACTAGTATATATAGCAATTTTAATGGAGACTGATTTTTGTGACAATGTAAATTATTATATTTTGTTATTATTCTGACTAAAAAAGATTAAATAGAGTTGTTGGCTATTTGGAAAAAGAAAGCCATATCAAGAACTTAAAATTCAATATTAATAAGTCATTTTACCAGATTAAATTCTGGCAGCATTTTATGAATATGTCATCACTAGTCATTGTGCTATTATCTAGCATAGTTTATTTATATATCTAGATTTTAAGCTTTAATTAGAAGAATGTGAAGATTATTTCCTACTTTAGTCTGTTCATGATATAACTTGAACGATGGAGTTTATGTCAAAATGATACAGAACTTTGAGTGAAAATGTACAGTAAGTTTACTAATTTTTTTCTATGACAGTATTATTTCCAAATTTGAAGATACTATGTCTAGCTGTTCAGATATTACCAAAGTAGGTGCACACCCATTATCTCCCATTAAAAATATGTTGATCATTTTGGGTACCTATCATTATGTACACTTCAAGTTAAATAGTATGTCAAGTTTAGAAACTCAAAGTATGAGCATATTAAATAATTTGCAAAGGTCATGTGGGTAGCCAGGGGTAAATTTGACCTTCTATTATTTCACTCTCTCATGCATGTGTGTGCATATGTGTGTGGGGAGGGAGTGTGCTCGTAAACATCTTTGGATGTGTGTTTGAGTGTAAGGTGAGTGTACCTGTGCTTGCGAAAGTCCAAGGTTGATCTTACCAATAATCATTGTTTGCTCTCCTACCTTATTCTTTTGAGACTGGTTTTCTAATTACACCCAGAGTTGCCAATATGAGTGATCTTGTTAGTCAGTTTGCTTTGGGGATTCTCAGGTTTTGCCTTCCTAGGCTGGGATTACAGGTTTGTTACCACATCTGCTTGACATTTTATGTGGGAACTGGGGATCCAAAATGGAGTCTTTTACTTATGTAGCCCTTTAACCACTCCTGTATACTAGATCTCACATTTCAAATCAAGCTACTTTTTTCAAGCATATGGAGTATACATAGAAACTGCAAGGTTTCAGCCAGTTCATGCTTATTTAGTCCTTTTCTTTTATTGTTACTCCAGGAATAGACATTCCTCTTTCCCAAGTCTTTGCACAATCTTCTCAGCCACGTACATACTGAATGAGTTGACAAGAATTGTGTTGAGAGATGGCTACAATTTCAGAAACTCACCTGAATTGTTAGGCATAATAAAGAGCTAATTTTTCCCTGCATTTAGTATAAATGATAACTGACTTCCAAAGCTAGCATACTAAAGCCCCTTTAGCTTTATATATGAGAAAGTTACTGGAAGAACACTCACATTCCAACTATTATCAGTCTCCCACTTATCTCTCTGATGTTCTTACAGTATTTACCCTATTTAAAGTTATAGTAATCTCTTTAAGTTGGAGTATTTCTCTGGTCCTTCAGAAGTATCTCTCTTTCTCTTTCTCTCTCTCTCTCTTTCTTTCAACACCTCAGTTCCTCAAAACCTGCACTGTGATGCACATCTCATATCCCATCATCATCTATGAAACCCTTTTCCTTAGTTCAGGAACTACAGTCATCATTTTTTCAAGTACATGAAGTATACCAGGTTTATATGCGTGTTTTTGTCTTAAAGATCTTCCAAAGTCACTCTTTTACTTATTTTCTGCAGAGAACAGTTTCATACTTCAGTTCACATACTACTTCAGAAACAAACTTTTTCTTGTTATACTAGATCTACTTTACATTTCTACAGCCCCATATTCACTTTCTTTTTATGACCCATGAGTTTGTATTATAGATTTATCCAGTTGTTTAGTATTTGCCATCAAACAGCAAGTTCCTTGAGAACGAGGTACCTTTTGCTAGGCTTGCTGTTTCACTTATAATAAAAACATCGACACCTGGAAAAACCAACCATAGGAAATAAATATTTGAAAAACAAATAAAAAATATTCCTCCATGTCTATTGTCTAGATGGATGGCAGCCACTTAAAACTAAAGCTGGAAAGATTTTAGTGACAGAGCACATGGTTTATGGATAGGTGCTAAATCTGAAAAATTATGATATATCAAAACTTATTATCCTAAAATTCTAACCTCCAATGTGGTGATATTTCAAGCTGGGGTCATGAAAGTCAAAGACAGTGTCTTTGTGAATAGAATCAATACCATTATAAAAGGTTTCAAGGGCTAGGATGTCATTTAGTGCTAGAGAACTCACCAATATGCATGAGTTCTTGGGTTTGATTCCCAACACCAAAATTATAAAATAATAAATAAATAAAATAAGCAAAATAAACTCTGCAATAGTAATTCATCTCATCTACCATGTAGGAAAAGTCATTATTTGTGAGAAAAAGTTCTCAAGAGACAATCCTAGAATCTTGGTATTAGTGTTGCTTTTGTTCCAGAATAGTAAGAAACACATTTCTGATATTTGTAAGATAATCAGTTTATAGCAGCCAAAGTGGACTAAATCGTAAGTTTAATGGAAAGAGAGAAAAAGGAGTGTGAAGAAGAACAAGGAGGAGAAGGAGGAGGAGGAGAAGAAAGTAGGAGAAGGAAGCGGGAGGTAGTGAAGAAGAAGAAAAGGAAGAGGAAGAAGAAGAAGGAGGAGAAGTGGAAGGAGAAGAAGAAGTAGGTGGAAAAGGAGCAGAAAGAGGAAACATTTTCATAATCTTGATGTTTAGTGCTCTTACACTTCATCAGAATCAATTGATCATGTAGATCAAAATGACAAAGGAATAACTTCCTCATTGGAATATCAAAGCAATAGCTTCTAATTGTAGGAACTTAATAAAAAATGCAAGGTGGGTTTTGCACTCATAGTCTTCCATAACCTATATGTCATAGTTAGGCACAGGCGTTAACTTGACTGTTAAGGGTTTGAGCTTTTGTGGAGAATTAGAGGTTGGGTTGTGCCCAGAGCAAACCTACAGGAGATTGTCTTGCTGATGGGGGAGAGTCCAACCTGTGGTGGGTGGGACTAGGCCCTGAACAGATGAATAAAATGCTGAGAGTTGGTTGAGGAAATTGGCATCCTTGTTTATACTTGGCCAGACATGCTGGTCTGGCAAGTAAGGATCGTCCTTCTCTCAGCCATTATCTAGAGATGATGTGGCCAGTTCCCTTGGCCCTGGTGTTGGTGTGTACTCTCCTGTCAAGCTGGACAGACTGTAATCAGACTATTCTAAGAAAATAAACCCCTCGTTCCCTTAAGCCATTTGACAGTCGTTCAGCAACCCTGCAGGCAAATTGCAACGCTGTACATGTGCATCCAGATCTTCTACCTCTCTTTTAAACTTAGTATTTCAATGCATTGTGCCTCCTAGTGTGCTTTTATCTAAATCTGAAATATCATTCACAAGCTCACATTTTGAAAACTTGATCCAGTGTTTGGGGACATTTTAGGAAGCTGTTGAGCCTTCAGGAGTTTGGGACTAGCTATTGAAACTAGGTCACCAAACACATTCAGGCAATGTTAAAGCTCACCCATAATTCCAGCCTAGCTCACTTGCTTGCTAGTCTAACTTGATGTGAATAACCACATAATAACGGCATTGAGGACTGAGCTGCTTCTATGCCTGCCAAGACAGACCTGTTAAGACTTAGCCAAAATAATCTTTCTCTCTTATCATGTTGAGTATTTTAAAATTATATCATTTGTATTTTAAAAAAATAGTAATGTAAACTTTGAAATCTTTGAGATCTGGTGGTTTAAAAGATTAGTTCAAAATGAATAAATTACTTTAATAATAGCCCAAAGACTAATTTTTAGAACTAAAGATTGTGCTTCACACTTTGTTATTTTGTTTTGCTCTTTCATTAGACAGAGAAGGGCTTGGGCTATGTCATTACATTGTACAAGACAGAGAGTATTATATAAATAGATTATTAGATACAAATAGGGGAGGTATTATTTTGAGTCTTCCTTAGCATTTGAATATTCAGTTGTATAATTCAACAGAAGCCAACATGTAAGCCTGTGATAGAAGAGTTACTTAATGTTTAAACTCTAAAAAAAATTAAGGCACAAACTTTCAGTGAATAAATTTGTGGGGAAAATTTTGGGAGTTAAGGCTGAAGAACCACAGACTGAAAAGTTCAGAAAGGAAATAATGAGTGTGAAACACACCTTCAATCTTTTCCTTTTTTCTAAGTATATTAATGAGTAATATTAGAAATAAAATTGTGATATACATGATCAACACACCCTCCACTCCTGCATGCTACAGTGACTGTTTTCTATTTTGGGGAGAAAGAATGAAGGTGTTGTGCTTTGTGTACTGAGTAGTTGCTTACTGGTAGTATAAATATTGCATTCTCTATGTTGTGATTTGTAAGAGAGTGCATGGATGCAGAAAGATGGGAATTCCTGACCACTTTCTATTGCCACTTGACTGCTTGAGCCTTTTCTCACTCCCCACTACCATCCTTCTCAGGAGCAGTCAGGATGAAGCCTAAAAATTGCATTCATCATAATCTCTCACCATCAGGCCTGACTGTCCTTTGTCAGTGGAGACTTTTGTCAAGTGAAGAGCCACCTGTCACCAGGAAGAATTCTTCCTCTTGGCAGCACTTGCTGTGTGACTATGAACTTCTGCAAAAAGAGACAGTTCTAGAAGTTGTACCATTGTCCATTGTTCCAAATGTCGTAGCACCAGATGACTAAGAATTATTGTAGGTTATTTAAGGTTCTTGCAATGGTTCTGATACTTGTGAGGCTGGGATGTTTAGGGGGCTGTAACCAGGAGATGACAGGGACATCTGTGGAAGATAATGAGGGCAATGCTTTTTTTTTTTAACTGTTATGGAGGTTTAAACATCAGCTTGTAGCACCTAATATTTGGGAAATGATGACTTTATATTTTTGGCTTTCTACCATTTCATCCACATTTTATGTCTATATTAAAAAAATACTAATTTTTTTTCCCTTAACATGATTTTGTTCTCTTTTCCACCTCTGTTTTCCCCCAGACTCTGGGACTTCAATGTCTCTTTTCTTGTATCTACACTCTGTCTACACTGCGATCTCATACAAAGGCTTATAGGCTTTACCTGTATATTTGCCTTCACATGAATACCTCCCCAGTTAAAATTCTTGAACTTACGTCCCTTGAGACTCATATGTCCAACTGGCCACTGAGCAACAGGTTGTCTGATAGAAATATCAAACGAGTCGTGTCACAAAGTGATTGTCCTTCTTACAGACTTGTTTCTACACCTCGTTTGATGGAAATGCCCCTCTTCCATAAACACGGAGTCCTCTCCAAAGCTTCTGTCTCATCACTCTGCACCCTATTTATGAGGAACATGTATTGTATTGACTTTAAAAATGTTTTCATGACTAAATCACTTTTTACCACAATCTCTATCACAGTAACTATCATTATTTTGGTTATTATTTTTTGTGTGATTATAGGCATCAAACGACTATCCATGTGCCAGCTAGGCAACAACTTTACAGAGCTACATCCATAGTCCAGCACATTTTGGAGGGGGGCCTGATATTACAAAGTTAATTTTTCATTATTTTCAGTACTATGAAAAGAAAGTCAGTGAAGGGTGCTATAATTTGTCTCATTAAACTCTATCAATGACTTTCTTTCATGGGAAAATAAACTTTAAATTCCTCATGGTTGATTACAAGTTCTCCTTTCATCCAGTTTCTGTATCCTTGACTTTAGTTTCTGCAGGCATCTTTCTGCTTCATTAAAATAATGATTTTAATAGCATTCTCATGTATACAAACTATTGCTGTTATCTTATTCTCCTCAACATTTTACTGTTCCCTTTACTCCCTTCTGTTGGTTTCCTTCCTTTAACTCAATTTTTGCTTCTCTGGACCTGGTGTATTTTCTTTAATATGATCACCTTCATTTTGAACCTCCTTTTAGATGCATAATTCCAACTGACCACTGAACAACTGAATGTTTAATAAAAAAATACTATATCATGTATATTTATGATCACCTTCATTTTGAACCTCCTTTTAGATGCATAATTCCAACTGACCACTGAACAACTGAATGTTTAATAAAAAAATACTATATCATGTATATTTATGATCACCTTCATTTTGAACCTCCTTTTAGATGCATAATTCCAACTGACCACTGAACAACTGAATGTTTAATAAAAAAATACTATATCATGTATATTTATGATCACCTTCATTTTGAACCTCCTTTTAGATGCATAATTCCAACTGACCACTGAACAACTGAATGTTTAATAAAAAATACTATATCATGTATATTTACAATTTCCATATATTAATTTTTCCACAGATATCTAGGCCAATTCCCTAACAAGAATATTGTGAATACTGCCACACTGAACATGGATGTACAAATGTGTTGACTTTCACTGGAAGACATCATGAAGGCTGCATCACCGACTGCCACTTTCAGCCTATTTCCTATACACTGTAGAATCAGCCACAATCACTTGCACTCAGAGAAGGTAAAAGATGTCAAAGTGAGTGTCTTGTGATATCCTCTTCCTCCTTCTTTTAAGGAATGGCAGCAGATCTTCTACATTTCCTGCAGACCAAGCTACTATTGCCTGGCTGTTCTCAATAGTTATCATGGCTATTAGGTCAGGAGGATCATGTTATGCCCAAAGGAAAAATGACATGCTATAAGATGTTTTTATAGAATGCTGACTTGGATGCCTTAGGAGTATGTCTAGGAATGGTATTGCTGTATCACAAGATAGCTTTTGGTTGCCTGATGAACCTTCATTCAGATATCCATAGTGACTATAGTAATTGGCAGTCCCATAAGCTTCTTTTTCTTTACATTCCCAACAGCATTTTGCTGTATATTTATATCACTTCTGAGAACTCTTTGCTGAATTCATTAGTACTGAACTGTTTGAATATTTTGATAGTGCTTAAATTCTGGGGTTTGTTTTTGTATGTTTTGGATATTACTTGGTATCGTATGCATTGCTGCCAATGATTTTCTTCCAATTCTGTGGATGTTTCCTTACTCTTAGGACGATTTCCCTTGCTATGCAGCAACGTTTTCGTCTCATACAATCCCATTTGTCAACTCTTGCTATTAATTGCAGAGCTACCAGAACCTTATTCCTAAAGTTGTTAGTTATGCCTATTCATTAAAGAGATTGATCCACTTTGAATTAGTTGCACAGGGTAAGAGAGATAACTCGAATTCCCAACACCATGGGAACATTTGCTTCTGCAATATTTTGGTGTTACTGTTGACAACTATAGCAAGGCTATATATACTTATTTGTGAATCTGGTGTTTTGTTCCATTGCTATTTTTATCAATAATGTGTGGTTTTTATTACTGTGGCTCTAAAATGATTTGGAGATACTTGGTACACTCTATAAAAATTCAAAAAATTGTACATGACCCCACAGACAATCAAGTATCTCAGGAGAGATAATTACATGCAGTGGAAACTTTGGGAATTAGGGCAGGATGGGAGAAGGGGAATGCCCCTATCAGGTGGTCAGCCTGAGGAGGGGCTACTTGGTCCACCACAAAGGCCTGAATCTACAATAGAATAGACAATCCAGTGGGAGCCTTGGGGTCCACGGACTCAGACACACTGGAGGAAGGGAGGGAAGGAGTGGGATGGATTGATGATGGGAGGGGAAGGAGAAAGGGAAAAAAGGAAGTGAAGGAGGGGGAAAGTGATAAGTACCCATATACTTGTAAAACTAGGAAAAAGTATTTATAAAAATTAAAAAGTTATAAAGAATTGCTATTTTGATTTTAATGCTTATATGTAAATGAAATATATGTAGTACATATAAAATCAATATTTATATGTGTGTATATATATGTGTGTGTATATATATATATATATATAGTATCATAGTTAGAAACAGGTGTCAACTTGACTGTTGACGGTTTGAGCTCTGGGCACATTTGTGGAGAATTAGTAGTTGAGTTAAGCCCAGAGCAAACCAGAGAAGATTGTCTAGCTGATGGGGAAGGCCCAGCCCATGGTGGGTGGGATTAGGCCCTGGAATAAAATACAGACAGCTAGTTGAGAGCGTTGGCATCCTTTTGTACACATGGCCAGACATGCTGGTCTGGCAAGTAAGGATCATCCCTTTCTCAGCCATTACGTAGAGATGGTGTGGCCAATTGCACACCATTGGTGATACTGGCATATGCTCTCTTATCAAGCTGGACTGAGAACTGTAACTAGTAATTACAAGAGAAAATAAACCCCTTGTTCCCTTCAGCTCTTTGATGGTCATTTATCAGCAACCATGCAGGCACACTGCAACATATGGTTTCTTTTTTTTATTTTTTTATTTCCACTCATACAAATTAACAGGTACACCGGTCCCCCCTCCCTCAAACCCCCTATCCCCCTGTGCACCTCTCCCCTCCCCATTCCCTCTCCATCTCTCAGTGACTCTCCCTCCCATTCCTGGAGCATCCTTTAATGTCCATGCCAAACTCTCCTCTGGGTCCTCCTCTCCGATGAGGTGCAAGGACCCAGTGGCATTTCTTAGAAGACTTTCCTGTGTTCCCATTAACCATAAGAACACTACTGTAGCTGTCAATCCCTTGCCTCCAAGTATCCTAGTGCCTTTAGCAAATTCTGACTTTGTGGGGTCAATAGTGTGTTGGACATTGCTCAGGGCATGTAAAGTCCAATTATGATTGCTTCAGCCCTAACTCGAGTGGAGTATCTTAGATATCATTACTCCTCCCATCCTTGTGCTCTTACACTCTTACCGCCCCCTCTTCTACATATTTCCCTGAGCTTCAGCATGGGAAGAGATTAGATTCCAGGTGGTTGATATAGAGTATCTGATGTTCTGGATTATGGTTTGTTGATTTTTTTTTCACTTTTGCTGCTCCTGCAATGCCTTTCACTCCATCCTGACGGATATTGGATATCACCCTTTGCAGTCCTTGATGGTGGGCTATTTTCTCTGCTGTAACATGGTCCCCTCTTTCCGTGTTTCTGGTATGGCCCTCCTTCCCCATCCCTCCTGTTCATAATCTTTGCGATAACTGTAGATATTACAGAGAATTATCCCTAAGTGTCTCAAAGTGGGTTTGGTACTAGGAGCCACCTATTAGGGAGTACATACGCACTTAATTTACTGTGTCTGGGATACTTCACTCAATATAATTGTTTCTAATGACATCCATTTCCCAGCAAATTCCAGTAATTCATCATTTTTGATGGCTGAGTAGTACTCCATTGTATAGATGTACCACAGTTTCCTTATCCACCCGTCAACTGTTGGACATTTGGGTTGATTCCAAGACTTTGCTATTGTAAACAGTGCTGCTATGAACTTGGTCCTGCTTGTGCTATTGAGGTGAACTTCTGCTGTATGGGGAGTTATTCCCAAAAGTGGAATAGCAAGGTCATATGGTATTTCAATCCTTAATTTCTTTAAGAATCGCCAGACGGCTCGCCAGAATGATTGTATGAGCCTGCATTCCCACCAGCAATGTAGGAGAGTTCCCCTCTCTCCACATCCTCTCCAGTTTTTGGTGTTGTTTGTATTGTGGATTTTTGTCATCCTGAGCAGGTTGAGATGATATCTAGGGAAGTTTTGATTTACGTTTCCCTGATGGCTAAGGATGTGGAGCATTTTTTAAGACATTTGTTAGACATTTTAATTTCATCCCTGGTAAAGTTTCTTTGAAGTTCCAGGGCCCATTTTTTAATTGGGCCATTTGTTTCCTTGGTGGTTAGTTTTCTAAGTTTTTTGTGCACTCTGGATAATAGAGCTCTATCAGATATGTGGTTAGTGAAGATTTTCTCCCATTCTGTGGGTTGCCTTTGTGCTCATGTTACAATCTCTTTATCTAAATAGAAGCTCTTTAATTTCACAAGATCCCATCTGTTGAGAGTTGGTAGCAGTGACTGTGCCATTGGATGTCTGTTTAGGAACTGTTGGCCTAGCCCAATCAGCTCGAGAGAGTTCCCTACCCTTTCAACTATGGTTTTTATAGTCTCTGGCCTTATATCGAGGTCCTTGATCCATTTGGAATTAATTCTTGCACATGGTGACAAGTACGGGTCCAGCTTTAATCTTCTGCATGTGGAGATCCAGTTTTGCCAGCACCATTTGTTGAAGATGCTGTTCTTTTTCCGTTGGATTTTTGGGCCTGTAATGGCTGTAGTTGTGTGCGCTTATATCTGGGTCTTCAACCCTTATCCATTGGTCTGTGTGCCTATTTTGGAGCCAGTACCAGGCTGTCTTTAGAACTATGGATTTGTAGTATAGACTAAGGTTTGGTATGGTGATAACACCAGCAGTGTTTTTGTCAGGATTGTCTTTGCTATCCTGGGTCTTTTGTGCCTCCACACGAATTTTGAGATTGTTTGGTCAACCTCTTTAAAGAATTGCTTTGGGATTTTTATTGGTATAACATTGAATTTGTATATTGCCTTTGGTAGCATGGTCATTTTTACGGTGTTGATTCTGCCAATCCAGGATGGGAGGTCTTACACCTTCTGGTGTCTTCTGCAATTTCTTTCTTTAGGGTTTTAAAGTTTTCATTGTAAAGGTCTTTTACCTTCTTGGTTAGATTTATACCAAGGTATTTCATTTTTTTAGGGGCTATAGTAAATGGGATTGTTTCTTTCAGAGCTTTTTCACTTCTTTCATTCTGGGTATATAGGAAGGCCACTGATTTTTGTACATTTATTTTGTATCCTGTCACCCTGCTGAACTTCTGTATTAGTTCCAGGAGCTTCCTGGTTGAGTTTTTGGGATCACTCAGGTATAAGATCATGTCATCTGCAAATAGGGATAGCTTGACTTCTTCCTTGCTGATTTGAATCCCTTTTATGTCTTAATCTTTCTTGTGTTATGACTTCAGCTAAGACTTCAAGTACAATATTGAATAGAAGTGGTGAGAGTGTACAGCCTTGTCTAGTAACTGATCGAAGTGGGAATGCTTCAAGGTATTCCCCATTGAGTATAATCCTTGCTGTTGGCTTGTTGTATATAGTTTTTATTATATTGATAAAGATACCTTCCATTCCAACTGTCTCTAGCGTTTTGATCATAAAAGGCTGTTGGATCTTGTCAAAAGATTTTTCTGCATCTATGGAGAGTATCATGTGGTCTTGGACTTTGGACTGGTTTACATGATGAATTACACTTATTGATTTGTGTATGCTGAACCAACCTTGTGTGCTGGGGATAAAACCTACTTGATCCCTGTGGATGATCTTTTTGATATGTTTTTGAATCCGATTTGCTAAGACTTTGTTGAGAATCTTTGCATGTGTGCTCATCAAAGAGATTGGCCTAGAGTTTTCTTTTTTAAGTGTATCTTTTTTAGGTTTTGGGATTAACACAATATTAGCTTCATGTAAGGAATTTGGTAGTGTTCCTTCCTTTGCTATTTGATGGAACAATGTAAGGAGTATTGGAGTTATTAACTCTTTAAATGTCTGGTAGAACTCTGTGCTGAATCCATCTTGTCCAGGACATTTTTTGGTAGGAAGATTCGAGATTACTTCCTAATTTCCTCATATGTTATAGGACTATTTAAATAATTCAAAACTTCCTGAATCAATTTAGGTAAGTTGTGTTTACTTAGGAATTCATCCATCTCTTTTGTGTTGTCAAATTTCACAGTGTAAAAGTTTTTGAAATATGATGTTATAATTTTCTGGATTTCTTGGGTATCAGTAGTGATAACTCCATTTTCATTTCTAATTTTGTTAATTTGGGTTTTCTCTCTCTTGCTTTTGGTAAATTTAGCTAGGGCAGTATCAATCTTATTGATTTTTTCAAAAATCCAGCTTTTTGACTGGTTGATTTTTCTGTATCGTTTTCCTAGTCTCAATTTCAGATATTTCTCCCCTTATTTTGCTAATCTCCTCTCTTCTACTGCTTTTGGGATTGGATTGCTCTAGTTTCTCTAAAGCTTTAAGCTGTATTAAGTTACTTATTTCTGATGTTTCCATTTTTTTTTTTTTGATGTAGGCATTAAGAGCTATGAACTTACCTCTTAGGACAGCTTTCATTGTGTCCCAGGATTTTGGTAAGTTGTATTTTCATTATCATTCACTTTCAGGAAATCATGAATTTCCTTTTTAATTTCTTCCTGAATCCAGTTCTCATTCAGTATCATAGTGTTAAGTTTCCAGGAGTTAGTGTATTTTCTGTTGTTTGTTATGTTGTGGATGTCCAGCTGTGGCCGTGGTGGTATCATAGGGCACAGGCTAGAATTTCAACTTTCCTGTATATGTGGACATTCATTTTGTGGCCCAATATGTGATCTATTTTGGAGAAAGTTCTGTTTGCCGCTGAGAAAAATGTGTATTTTTGGTGCGTGGATGAAAAGTTCGATAGAGATCTGTAAGGTCCATTTCAGGAAGGGTTTGATTAAGTTTCAAAGTGTCTCTGTTAACCTTTTGACCTGTTGATCTATCCCATGTTGAGAGGGCAGTGTTGAAATCCCCAAGAATTATTGTTTGGGTGTTGATTTCTCGCTTTAGACGCTGTAGGGTTTTCTTAATGAATATGGAGGTGTCCGTATTGGGTCCATATATGTTCAGTATTGTGAGGTCTTCTTGGTGAATTGTACCTGTGACTAAAATGTAGTATCCATCTGTGTCTCTTATGACTTTTTCTGGTTTGAAGTCCACTTTGTCTGACAGCATAATGGCTACCCCTGCCTGTTTCCTGGTTCCATTAACTTGCAGAATTGTTGACCAGCCTTTTATTTTTAGAGCATGCCTATCTTTGGTGAGATGTGTTTCCTGAAGGCATCATATGGATGGGTTTTGATTTCTAATCCAAGTTTGTAATCTATGTCTTTTGATTGGTGAATTAATTCCATTGACATTTAGTATTATAATGGAGAAATTACTTTTAATTCCTGACACATTTTATGTTTAGTGGCTTTTGTAAGTGTATTATTTGGCTTTTACGTTTTCGTGGTATTATACGTCCCTTCTGTCCTCCTCAATATGCTTATTCTTATCTTTAAGCTTGAGTATCTTTTCTAGCATTTTTTGAAGGCCTGGTTTGGTAGACATGTAAGCCTTCAAGTTGTCTTTGTGTTAGAAAACTTTTCTCTCTCCCTCGATCATGATAGATAGTTTTGTTAGGTATATCAGCCTGGTTTGACATTTTTGCTCATTTAATACCTGAGGTACATCTCTCCAAGCTCTTCTTGTTTTTACTGTTTCCATTTTAAAATCATTTGTTATTTTAATAGGTTTACCTTTAAAACTGAGTTTTTTTCCCCTTGAAGCTCTCAGCACCTTTTCTTTGTCTTGTATGTGGAGTGTTTTCACTTTTCTTTGCCCTGGCGAGTTTCTATTTTGGTCATATCTGGGATGCAGAATGCCTCATGTATTTGGATGAGCCTTTCTTTCTTTAGATGAGGAAAGTTCTCCTTTTTAATAATTTGAAAATTTTCCTCAGGTGTGGTATTTTGGGATACTTGTTCTGGTATTCCATGAATGCTCATGTGAGACTTCTTCAAGGTGTCCCATAACTCTTGAATATTTCTCTCAATATCTTTTTGGCTTTAACAACCTCTTCCATTGAGCTGGTTAGCTCTTCCACTTTGTCTTCAAGGTCTGATATTCTATTTTCTGCTTTGTTAATTCTACTGATAAGATTCTCTGTTGAGTTCTGGGTTGAAGATAACTTATCTTTTAGCTCAGTTTTAACCTCTGCTTGAGATTGTTTTAACTGCTCTATACTTATTTTTCTTTCTTCAACTGTTTTTCTCATCTCCTCCAAATGATTGTTGTGTTCCTGCTCACAGTGGTTGATGTGGTTATTTAAATCCTCCCAGATTTCCTCTTTTAATAGTATTGATCATGGTAATAATAAGGCTTTGAATCTCATTATCTTGGGTATGGTTTTCTTGGCTATTTTCTGTGAATTTGTGTTGGTTGGAATCTGTCATTTTGGGGTTAATTCTTTCAGTGGAAGATTTGTTTCCTTGGTTTTTATTTCTCATGGATTTGCACTGTGACCTGGGCATTGCTGGTTTATCTCTTAAGACAGTCTTCCAGTTTCTGTGTGCTTTTGACTGGAGTGAATTTTTTGGTATTACTACTTTTGAGCAGTTACTACTAGTGTTTGCCTTGGAGTTGGGTACGCTTGTCTGGTATTGGTGTTATTTCCTAGATGAGGGTATTAGACTGTTAGTACATCAATTAAGTCAGGTTTAGTATGCAGGGAGTGAAGATTAGTATGGTAGTGCACTTTTTTAAATTTAGTTCCTTGGTGATATGTAATGGTGAATGGTATAGTCACTGAAGTTGTGTGCGTCTTGAGATGGCTATATGGAAAGGTTAAACACAGTGACTAATAATTGCAAGTAACAAGATGGTAAAAAGTGTTTGCTTATCTTTTAACTGGATGTGAAGAATCTCTCCCATGTGATAGGATGATTTTAGAGGACTTCAGGTGTATGGCGTTAGTCTCCTAGAGCTTTGCTTGGTTTTCTTTGGACTCTGTTGAATTCTGAGGAGCAGGGGGTTCTCCATGGTCCACTACCCGGGCAGAAAGGGCCCTGTGTCTAGTTTGGTGTGCAGATCACTTGGGTACTGGGGTGTGGCCTACGGGCCTTCCCCAGCACCAGAGCAGACTGAGTGCTGCTCTGGCTGGCTGGTGGGATAAGCTGGGATGAGAGGGTGATCTGAGGCCTGTGGCGTGGTCTAGGGCCCTTACCTGAGGAGCAGTGGGTCCTCCCTGGTCCACGTCCTGGCAGAAAACCTGATTTTTTTTTTATTGTCTTTTTCAGTTCCAACTCATTGATCTCTGCTTCTCTGTTAGATATTTATTCCTGTGTGCTACTTTTAGGATTGGTTTGCTCCTTTTCTAAGGCTTTCAGGTGTGATGTTAAGCCATTTACTCTGGATCTTTCCTTTTTTGCACTGTAGGTCTTTAGTGCTATAAACTTTCCTCTTAGAACTCGTTTCAATGTGTCCCATAGATTTTGTTAGTTGGGTATTCATTTTCAATAGCTTCAAGGAAATTTTTAATTTCCTGTGTTATTTCATTTTGCCCCATTCCTTATTCAAAAATGTGTTATTTAGCTTCCATGAGTTTATGTGATTTCTATTTTTTCCTTTGTTGTAGATATCAATCTTTATTCCATGATATTCAGATAATATACAGTCAATGATCTCAATTTTTACATATATATAGAGAGAGCAATGTTTGATTATTTCCTAATATGTAGTCTATTTTTGAGAATGTCCCATGAGTTGTTGAGTAGAATTGTGTTCTTTAGTGTTCTGATGAAATGTTCTGTAGATATTCATAAGGTCCATTTGATTTATGGTTTCATTTAACTCCAATATGTGTCTGTTTAGGTTTTGGCCCATTGACATGTCCAAAGGTGTGAGTAGGGTATTGAAGTCTCCTAATACTATTGTGTTTGAGTTGATTAGTTGTTTTGTCTTCTGTAGTGTTTGTTTCATAAATTTGGATGCTTCCATGCTTGGTGCATATATGATTTATGCACCATATACAATTTATGATTGTAAGATTGTCTTGCTGGAATGTTCCCTCTACAAAGATATAGCATCCATTTGCATCTCATATGGTTTGCTTCAGTTTGAATTTTATTTGTCTGATACTATGATGGCAACTCCTGCTTTCTTCCTCTTCCCATTTGCTTGGAGTATCTTTGAGCATCATTTTACCCAGGGAAAAGTGTTTTCTTTCAAAGGGAGGTGTGTTTCTTGGAGGCAGAGAATTGATGGTTCATGATGTTTGATTCAAGTTGTAAGCCTGTGTCTCTGGATTGGGCAGTTAAGCCCACTGACATTTAAAGTTGAAAAGTTTTTTTTTTATAATACATTTTTTATTATTATTTCAGCTCATACAAACTTAATAGGTACACCAGTTCCCTCCCTCCCTCTTCCTCCCCCCTCCCCCCTTGCTCTCCCTCCCCTCACCCCTCCCTCCCCACCCCCCTCCCCCGTGCCTCCCACCCCAATTCCCAGAGTCCTTTCTTGTGCATGCCTGACTCTCCTCTGGGCCCTCCTCTCAGATGACATACAAGGACCCAGTGGCCTTTCCCTGAACCCTTTCCTGTGTTCCCCTTAAGTATAGGAATACTACTGTGGCTGTCAGTCCCTTGCCTCCAAGGATCTTGGTGCCTTTAGCAGATGCTAGACTTTGTGAAGTCAATAGTGTGTTGGACATTGCGCCGGGCATGCAATGTCCAATTATGATTGCTTCGGCCCTATAAAGTTGAAAGGTTTTTAACAGTTCCTGAGATTTTATTGATCTTGTGGTGTTTGCCTATTTTAGTCCCTCATTCATATGCTGATGTTATTTATTCCCTTTAGCTTCTTTGATGCATTTTTCCTTCTCTTTGATGCATTTATCCTTCTCTTCCATCTTGCATATTTCTTCCAGTTTTCTCTGAAGCCCTGATTTAGTAGCCACATTGTCTTTTAGTGTTTTTGCCATGGAATATTTTTCTTTCAAATTCTATTATGACTGACAGTTTTGCTGGATATAATATCATGAGTTAGCATTTGTGTTCATTCAGAATTTGTGTTGTCTCTCCAGGCCTTTCTGGCTTTTACTGTTTGTGCTGAAAAGTTATTTCAATGAGTTTACTTCTAAATGCGAATTGTTCCTTTTGTCTTACAACTCTTAAGATCCTGTCTTTCATGTGTATGTTTGTTGTGTTATATATCCTGGGTTTTTTTTTTGTCCTGAGTATTTAATGTTCTGCATGCCTCTTGAATCAAGATGGACATCTCCTTTTCTAGGTCAGGGAAAATTTCTTCTTTTATCTCATTGATTGTGCATGGTGAATCTTCCTTTTGTGTGTCTGCTTCTGGGATATCCATGATCTGAATGTAGAGCCTTTTGATGGTGTTTTAGAGTTCCTGTATATCCATTCCAGTGAGTTTTGCAGCTTATCAGTTTCTCTCATTGACTTATGAACCTCTTCTACCTTATCTTCCAGTTCTGAGACTTCTTCTACATGATCAGTTCTATTTTTCAGACTCTCCCATTGAATATTTTTTTTAATTTTTTTAAATTATTTATTCAATTGTGCATGTGTGTGTATGTATGTGCGTGCGCATGTGTGTCTGTGTGTGTGTGTGTGTGTGTGTGTGTGTGTGTGTGTGTCTGTGTATGTATGTAGAACCACGGACGAATTGGCGAACCACCATGGACGCCTCCACCTCCTTCTGCTCCGGGATTCACAGGCTCCGCCCTACCAGGACCAGAAGCGCAAGCTGCCCCCACTTCCGTCTGGCGTCTATACGTGGGATCTGGGATCCGAACTCAGGACCTTCCGCCTGCAAGGCAGAGGCTTAACCCCTGAGCCACCTCTCCAGCCCCCATTGAATATTTTATTATGCCATTTAGATTTTTTTTTTTGTTCCAGTGTTGTTTTAGTCTGTTTTGTTTTGTTTTTTTCTTCAGTGTTTCTAGATCTGTTTTCAGGCTCTCTATTTTGATTCTATTTTTGTCTTGTTTACTTGTGTATTCCTGGAATTCTTTCCTGAATTTGTTGTGTTCTTCTTGAAATATTTTTAGACATTATCTATGCCTTCTCACAGCTGTTTTATGATATTTATAATTGATCTTTGAAATTCAATTGTCTTGGTTATTGTTCTCATGGATACCTTCCAATGGGGGCCATTGGATGGCTGGGATTCAGTGATCTTGAGAGGAAATATGTTTTCTTGGATTCTTGTATTCTATCTGTTTTTCCCAGGATGCAGGGCTGATGTGCAGAGCATTATTACCTATTCTGACTGCTCTATCTTCAAGTAACTTTGATTTGTATTCCCTTGATTGCTATGGATAACAATCCAATTCAAAAATAGGCCACTGATCTAAACAGAGAGTTCCCAGAAGAAGAAATACAAATGTCTAAGAAATGTCCTTGGAATTTTGGTAGAAGAATTCATTGAATCTTTAGATCATCTTTGGTTTTATTGCCTTGACTGCTGAAATAATTCTGCTGGTCATGATATGGGTTGTCTTTTCATGCTCTAATGTCTTCAATTTCTTCCTCAGCATTTTAAAGTTTATACTGTAGAAGTCTTTCACCTCTTTGATCAGATTTATTCTTAACTATTATATTTTTGAAGCTATTGTAATGGGACTATCTTCCTGATTTCTAACTGTTATGGTAAAATTAATGGGACAATAGAGCTTGTTGATAAGAAAGCTAACTCAAAATAATATTAATTTTGAATTTAAAATAGGAGAACATCAGAACAAGAATTACAGGTAAAAGTAGCAGAAAATGAGAGAGATGTCCACCATAGAGAGTGTACAGAGCTTGCGGGGATAAATCTAAAGCCTTAAGAGAGTGTTTTACAAAACTTTAGGATCTGCAGAACCTTAAGAAAAAAGGAAGCTTCTATGGATTGTAACTTTTTGGAGAAAGTGGCTGAAGCTTAAATCATATGACAAAGTATAGTGCGGCTTATGTGTCAGGAATCAGGAGGCACTGATAAATACTTGCAGTAATCTTGGTCTTAGGCAGTGGGAAGAAAGTCTGGACTTGTTTAGACCTTCAAGTGGAAAACATAAAAGCCAGGACAAAGAAAGAGACTGCAGAGTGATGTGGTCTGACTTCAAAGAGAGAGTCTATGAGCTAACAGTCACCATACTTATTGTTGGTTTATAGAAAACTTCATTTCTTCATGATGTAGATGTTGGACCCTGAGACCCTCGCCCTAAAATTCACAAAGCAGGCTGGTTCAAGCCCACAGTATAGCCCTTGCTTGTAGTCATTCAGGCATCCATTGTTTATAGCCATCCAAGCATCCATTGTTAGTCATTGCTTAAAACTATGTACAGCCTTGAGCTTTTTACAGGTACTTCCCCACCCCTTAAGACCTCCAGCCCTTCAGTTCTGGAAAAGCAAGTTTGCCCAAAGGGGAATTCCATCAATGAAGGTCACCCAGAATGAACAGCCTGCGGTTAAGCAGGTGGACTGGAACGATCACCAAGAGCCAACTCCACCCGAGCTCTTGCCGACCAATGACTGTAAAGGTCATAGAAAATTCCTCAGCTAAGCAATCCCCCCACCCCAAGACCCCTTAAAAACCCCTTGCCCGAGCTGCTCGGGGCGGCTTCAGTCTCTCCTGCGTGAGAGGTTGCTGGAGCCGCCCGGCGCGTCGTTAAATAAAACCTCATGCTATTGCAGCGAGAAGGGTCTTGGTCTTTCTCTCGGTGGCCTCGTTCCTGACTGAAAGACGGGGGTCTTTCATTTTGGGGGCTCGTCCGGGATTCGAGACCCCCGAGAGATTGCCCCAACACCGGCCTCGGAGGTATGTGAGCGCTCCTGTCTGTCTTTACTTGTGTTTTGTTTAAGTCTGTGTCTGTTTGTGTTTGATACTGTGTCTGTTTGTTTCCTCTTATGAGGTTTGGGGCGGTCAGTAACTGCGAGACAGACGTGTCATATCGCAGAGACCGTGAGGGTCCCAGGGGACGCCCTGGACTCTCTGTAGGGGAAAGGACAGAAGTGTCCGTTCCCCATCTGGTTTTGTCTGATCTGCAGTCTGTAGTTTGTCTGATCTGCAGTCTGCAGTATTTGTGTCTTGTCTATCTTGTCTTGAATCACTAAAAGGATATTAGGAAAAGAACCCAAACTCTGAGTGTTGAGGTAGAAAATTTTGCCTGTGATGATAAAGAGTTACTTCAAATGTTCTAACTTGATTGGTTACTTGGATTTCTTATAATATGTGGGTTTTATGTTTCAAAATAACAAGCTGTGGCCACTATAAATTTCATTGCGCGCTTATGATCACATTTTGGTTTTTGACTCTGTTTACTATTTGGCATGCTCAATTTAAATGCACGTGCACACTTAGGAATAAATCATTTTGATGATGTAAAAAGGCCTGAGTACGTACTGACCAAAATATCTTGTTTTATCTTGAAGCTTCACAAAAAGTGGCATTGTGTTTTTACCTAGGATCTGGTAACATCACTTTTGTAGTTCCTTTAAAAGTTTGTTTTCCCATGAGTAATACCAACATATCTAACAGCCAGAAAGGAAAACTGATTTCTGAAAAATTCATTGGAATGCCTTCATTTTCCTGGTATGTACGAGTTCCCTTTCTTGGGGACAAATCTGCTTTCTAATTCCCTGTTCCCAGGTGTACTCCTATGTTCTGCTATATAATGATTTTTAAGATAAGGTCTACTGCCTCTTTTAAAGGATATTTCTTACAGGATAACTAATGTGAAAACAGCAGGAAACCATCATATAGAAAGAAATATATATGTATAGTACGTAGAGGTAAAGAAGGTTTTGGGATGAGATATGTTACTTAGAAAGTTAAAGTATGTGCAGGAGGTTTATGAGTTGGTTACTTAAAAAGAATGTTAAAGTATGTTGTGAAGGTTTGTGGGATGTAGAGTTATGAGAAGACTGAAAATAAGAGATGATGGTTAAAGAATATTATTTGTTATGTTTCTTCCATGTTCTAAAACAAAAGATATTGAGCCTCAGAAATTAGAAATTAAGAATTAAGCTTCATGTATTCAAATGTATTTCAGTTGTCTGTTTAAAGCAGAAAATTGGTTACTTCTAAAATCCCAACTTCTCAAGGACAGTAGGAATCTAACCAGTGGGGTCATAAATGAGAAGTCTGAGACCAGGGCCCTTCCTGCCCCCAGGGAGGTGGCCAGCAGAAGCTGAGGCCCCGCCTCAGCTGCAGCTTGGAACAGACTCAAGGCCAACTAGGGAGTTTCTCTAAATCTTGGACTTTATGGTAAAAGAGACTGTGCTAAACCAACCTCTGCTCACCTTTTGGAGCAGGCCTCTCTTGGAGGGGGAGGAAAAGGGCACCTGCAAAATGGGGGAGGGAATGTTTTAACCTCTGTATGAATGTGTGAGTGAGTGTCGGCCTGAGGTGGGAAACCTGTAACACCTCTGGCTCGAGTTTGTAGTCCCACGGCGAGATCCCTAAGATCTCTTAAAGCCACGGGATTCGATTGGGCCAGTTCTGCGTTTCCATGGTGATAACATATGGTCTAGGGTGGGATCGGATTAGAATCCGATCGCAAGTCACGAAACAGCTGAACCCACTATGGCTAAGTTATCACCCATGACTCTGCAAAGAGTGTGGCCAGACTGGTACTTGAATGATCTCTCCTGGAGGGATTCCCAACCTTTGTCTGTCTGCGTCGTGTGGTGGGGATCAATGTGACTCTAGCTCTTGGTCTACGTAGTACAGTGGGGATCAATGTAACTTTAGCTTTTGTTAGTCAATGGAAGGGAATTCCTAAAAATGTTTGCCCTGAAGGAAAGTGTTTCAAGTCTGAGACAATGACTATGCTGTTTAAATAGCAAAGGGAATACAGGAAGCTTCAGGCATGTGTGGACCATGGACTCTCCCCTTTTAGTGTCATCGGGTGGGGCTCTGGTGGCGTTGGGTGGAGTGCTGGCCTCCCCGGACCACACCACGGGCAGTGTCAGTGGATGTCTTTGCTGACAACACTGTGTATAGTGATTATCAGAACTCTGCTAAGCCACGTGTCCTTTCCTCAAGTCCAGGTTCACTAATTGAAGCCAGAAGAGAGCGATTTCCCCTTCCTGTGTCCAGGGACTATCTAGAAATTGTGAATGCTTAGTTCTACCAACCTAAAAGAGGGTCAAGTCATAGCATATTCTCAGACATGCCCTGTATACATCTTAGACAAGAGATGATCCCAGGAAGATCTTTAAGTTATACTACCATCCAACTAGACAAAAGTACCAGCTAGTAATTCAGGAAAAGCTTTGCCTCCCAATGCCCTCAAGACTAAGGTGAAACAGACAGGAATTTCATTTAGCTTCCATGTCAGCCAAAGTCCTCATCTGTCAGGGGGAAGTAAACTCTCATGTGGAGGACAACAGGACTCTCATCTGTTGAGGGAAATAGGTCCCCATCATCTGTAAGGGAGAGGTTGGCACCATCAGGAAGCTTTCATTTCTGTCTTGGAGGTAGAATCCTTTGTTTCTGTTTGTCCTAGGACTTTAAAAATAGGACAGGTGACCTAGGACTTAGTATAAAAAAGAAAAGAAAGAAAGAACTAGAAAGCAAAGAAATCAGAACTTGACATTTGCCTTAGGGGATAGGTTAAACAGGCACCCCAAGCAGATCAACCCAGGACCCCTCCCGACAGGGGAAAGGTGGAAAAAGATGCTTCGAATATGACCAGACTGGGCGCTTTGAGACTGTTGTGAGCACAGAAAGCTTTCATGTGGCCTATGTCCCAACTAAGGGAATTTCCACTGGAGGAAGATTGCCCCTGAACCTCAGGGCCCAGGGGTTGAGCGAGTTCTCTGGTGGAGACCAATGAAATGGCCTGAAGCTCTTAGCTTCCCTCCGATGGGAAAAGGAGTTTGCCACTGATATCCAGCAAAAGAAAGCCCAAAAGTGCCAGGTTGAGCATCTCGTGAGAACCTTGGGTTTAACGTGCAAATGGGAAGCCTCTTTGTTTCTATGATAATAGACAAGGGAGCACAAAATTCTAGTGCTCAACTTCCTTCCTAGGCTTTTGTCAACTTTTGATTTTACTAAAATGTTTAAGATCAGGAAAATGACAGGCTCATTGCACTCACAAACTACTGAGATTCCTTATATGCTTAATAGTGATGCTTTTTAGGCATTCCTTTGTTTACATGCCTGAGTGCCCGAATATTCAAGGTTTAGGCTTAATAGAATAAAATAGTTTAGCACTGTTATAAAGTCATCCACGTGGCTCTGGTTTTAGACGCACCAAAGGTATTAAAAGAGAAAATCATGGGTTACAGAAAATGTCAGATAGCATGTAACAAAAGTCTGCAGTTTAAAGACCCTAAATGCTGCATCCTTATCCAACTATTCTGATGGATAAGATTCCAACCTGATAAGATATTATCTCAAGGAAACATTTTCTGGAGAAAAGACATGGCTTTATTTAGGAGAGATAAAAAAACAGAAATTGTCAGGTCTTGGTGTTTCTTCCTAGTTCAGGCCTAAAGCCTGTTCCCTGGGGAAGGTCACTGTAACCCCATGGGCAGGTGCTAGGAATTTCTTGGTATGTCACAATACCGTCCAGGGACAGGTGCTAAACATTCTTTCCTAGGTAATTTACATTTTGCCCCGGGCTGGCGTGAGCCCCCAGGCCGAGCCGGCCTAGACCCCTTCTGCCCCTGCCGCACCCCTCTCCACCCTGGCCACAGGGGTTTGGGCTCCGTGGTTGTTGACCTCCTCTACTAGAGAGATTAAGAAAACTGGAGTGGTGTTTGACGCCAGCTTGTTCCTGCTGCTTTCCTTGACAGTATTAAGCATCGTGAGTGTGACGGCCTACATTGCCTTGGCCCTGCTCTCTGTGACTATCAGCTTTAGAAGGGTATGATCCAAGCAATCCAGAAATCAGATAAAGGCCACCCATTCAGGACATATTTGGAATCTAATGTTGCTAGATCCGAGGAATTGATTCTGCTCTCAGTCATGTGAACTGCACCATAAAAGAACTCAGGTGCCTTTTCTTAGTTGATGATTTAGTTGATCCTCTGAAGTTTGCAGTGTTAATATGGGTGTTTACTTATGTTGGTGCCTTGCTCAACGGTCTGACACCACTGATTTTAGCTGATTTCACTCATCAGTATTCCTGTTATTTATGACTGACATCCCAAGTGCAGATAGATCATTACCTAGGACTTGCAAGCAAGAATGTTAAAGATGCTATGCCTAAAATCCAAGCAAAATTCCTGGATTGAAGCGCAAAGCAGAGAAATGAAAAGATGCTATCATAGGAGGAATTATTCTTTTAATAATTATTGCTTAAGCTCACGCTGGGACTTATAAAATGTTGGGGACACGTATAGTTAATTGTAAAATATGTTCCTTACTGAAATCAAAAGGAGCTCAATCTTTCTCTATATATATAAAAAAATGCAGTCTCTGTTACAAGTATGTGGGCTCAGCCTCTTGGCTATCTGGTGCAGCAATATAGACTGGCTAGATTTGGAAATACTGAGAGAATATTTCTGTTAAGTGCCATTATCCTCAAGCAATGGGATAGATTCTTGGAAAAAATGTCCTTCCTAAAAGTAAAGCTGTCACAGAAGTTTCAGTAAACGGGTCCAGATTCACTAAGCCAAGAGAGTTGTTTTTGTTCTCCATTCTGCTGACTCCTTGCCTCACCTGATCCAGGGGAGCCCTGGTCTTGAGGCTGCAGCTCTGGCCTGAGGCACCCAAGAAAGACAGTTTGTGCTGTAGAGTTAAAACCAGAGACATAGGTTGGCAAAAAGTTTAATAAAGTTTTCCCTTGTCCTAAAAGGTTGCCTAAAGTTAAACTCAGTGCTTGACAGAGAGAAAAAGCAATGGCAAACTTAAGAAGTAAACTAAGAAAAACAGCAAAACTCCAGGTGTAGCTCCAGAGCAGCTCCATTAGCTAATCAATGCTGGCTTTTCATTTAGATCAGAGAAATGGTGCTACATCCCTTTGGTCCCCCAAAAGAAAAAGACTTATGTTGCTTTATTTTTCAGAATAAAAAAGGAGGATAATTTAGATTGCTCTGTACAAAGAATCAGTTCGCATTGTTTTGGACAGGTTTTAAAATATGATCTACAGTAGCCAGAGGAAAAAGGTCTCCTTGGCTTTTACACCTTGTAAATGTGTTCTTTTACTAACTCCTGCTTGCTTGTACCCACAGCAAGACTGCTGGGCTTGTTCGGTTTATCTCATGTGCCTTCCCAATTACAATGATCTGGTCCTTCTATAGATTCTGGAGACTCAATTTGCCTGTGTTTTGTCTCTTTTAGACCAACCTTGAGGTAATAGAGCCATCTATCAAAGACCTCTAGACCAACCCAGCATTTCATAGATGAGAATGTCAGACTGCTCTTATTTTCTTCGCCCCGATTCAGCAGGAAGCAGCCAGATCCGAATCATCGCCCTTTATCCCCAGAGCAGTCTGAATTCTCAAATAGGTTTATGGGAAAGTGAGGCAGGATTAGAGCAGCTATGCTGGGATGGGTCTCTCAAGGTCTTTGGAATTCTGAAGAGACATCTCCTACTGCTGGAATCGCCTGGAAAGAACACCCCTGCTGAAAAACTGACTCCAATCCTCCCAGAAATTTACCGCAAGAACTGTGACTAACACTCCATGATTGGAGTGTGCCTATAGAAAAGGGGGGAATGTTGGACCCTGAGACCCTCGCCCTAAAATTCACAAAGCAGGCTGGTTCAAGCCCACAGTATAGCCCTTGCTTGTAGTCATTCAGGCATCCATTGTTTATAGCCATCCAAGCATCCATTGTTAGTCATTGCTTAAAACTATGTACAGCCTTGAGCTTTTTACAGGTACTTCCCCACCCCTTAAGACCTCCAGCCCTTCAGTTCTGGAAACGCAAGTTTGCCCAAAGGGGAATTCCATCAATGAAGGTCACCCAGAATGAACAGCCTGCGGTTAAGCAGGTGGACTGGAACGATCACCAAGAGCCAACTCCACCCGAGCTCTTGCCGACCAATGACTGTAAAGGTCATAGAAAATTCCTCAGCTAAGCAACCCCCCCTACCCCAAAACCCCTTAAAAACCCCTTGCCCGAGCTGCTCGGGGCCGCTTCAGTCTTTCCTGCATGAAAGGTTGCTGGAGCCGCCCGGCGCGTCGTTAAATAAAACCTCATGCTATTGCAGCGAGAAGGGTCTTGGTCTTTCTCTCGGTGGCCTCATTCCTGACTGAAAGACGGGGGTCTTTCAGTAGAAATCAAATTCAGGGACTTGTACATGCTAGGTGTATTTTCTACCAAGACCCGAATCTTCACCCCTTACTATATCTAATGTGTATGTTTATTTTGTATCCTATCATTTTGCTAAAAGCATGTATCATATATATGTTTTCTGATGGAGTCTTCAAAATCTTTTAAGTATAATATCTTAAGGGATGTCCGGGCCCATGAACTAGCACCAACCTGGACCTACAAACACATGAAACTGAAGTGGGAGTGGTAGGAATTAAAAATTTCAGGCTTTGGGACAGAGGGGGCCTTGGATATCCCTTATCATCCAAGCCAACTTTATTGTAATGTACAGGGTTTTTATATTCAAGAAGCAGGGCCAAATTCTTTACAGGAGTATGTAAAACACATACATTTTGGTTAACAAAGAGAAGTCAGGAGTGACACCCAATTGCCATGGGGCAGACACATTGCCAGGTATGTTAAACAGGCATGGAAGCTCCTTGCTAAAAGAGAAAGGAATGCATGCATCAAAACAGAGTTACTTGGCCCATGTATTAACATATCTTTAGATAAGCAGGAAAGAATTGATGGGAGGAGGAACAGCCCAGCCAGTTTCTTAGAGAAACAAAAGCATTCCAAATGACCTGGGAGTTTTCTCTACTCCCAAAGGGGAAGTTTAGCTGCTATTGTCTTGCAGAAAAGAGGCAAACTCAACCACCCAAGGGAGGAGACACTCAATGGCCCATTCACTTGCTAATGTATCATCCAAAGAGCAGGCTTCTGGGCCTAGCAACACCCACAGGGAGGGGTCCTGAGTTTTTATAATACCCTTTAGAGTTTTCCAGGTGTTTTATGTTCCACAGCAAAGAATTGGACTAGGTACCATTGGCTAGAATTAGAAATAGACACTGATTATGAATCCAATTTGTTAAGACTTTATTGAGAATCTTTGCATCTGTGTTCATTAAAGAAATTGGCCTATAGTTTTCTTTTTCAAGTGTATCCTTATTAGGTTTTGGGATTAAGACAATATTAGCTTCATAGAAAGAATCTGGTAGTGTTCCTTCCTTTGCTATTTGATGGAACAGTTTAAGGAATATTGGTGTTATTTGTTCCTTAAATGTCTGGTAGAACTCTGTGCTGAATCCATCTGGTCCAGGACATTTTTTGGTGGGAAGATTTGAGATTACTTCATCGATTTCCACATATGTTATACAACTATTTAAATAATTCAAAACTTCCTGATTCAATATAGGTAAGTTGTGCTTACTTAGGAATCCACCCATTTCTTTTGTGTTATCAAATTTCACAGAGTATAAGTTTTTGAAATATGATGTTATAATACTCTGAATTTCTTAGGTATCAGTAATGATAACTCCATTTTCATTTCTAATAGTCTCACCCCAGTCAGGATTGCAAAAATCCACAATACAAACAACACCAAATACTGGAGAGGATGTGGCAAGAAAAAGTTAAAGATTGAAATGCCATATGACCTTGCTATTCCACTTTTGGGAATAATCCCCCATACAGCAAAAATTCAATGATACAAGCACAACCATGTTCATAGCAGCACTGTTTACAATAGCAAAGTTATGGAATCAACCCAAATGCCCAACAGTTGACAAGTGGATAAGGAAAATGTGGTACATTTATGCAATGGAATACTACTCAACCATCAAAAATGATGAATTAATGCAATTTGTCAGGGAACGGATGGAATTAAAAAAATTATATTGAGTGAAGTATCCCAGACACAGAAAATTAATCGCCGTATGTACTCCCTAATAGGTGGATCCTAGTACCAGACCCACTTAGTGACACACTCAAAGATAAAGCTCTGTAATACCTACAATAATTGCAAAGATTATAAACAGGAGGGAAGGGGAAGGAGGACCCCACCAGAAACAAGGAGAGAAGAGATCATGCTGCAGCAGAGAAAACAGGCTACTATCAAGTATTGCAAGTAAGTAATGAGACATATGGTTAAATTCACAGACTTTCCTTCCTGATCTCTTGCAACTGATGGGGTTTGTTCTCACAAGGCAGGGAAGGCAAATAGTCTAGCAGATAGAAGGTAACCATCTTGCAAATGGGAGCCTGACCCCCCCCCACACACACCACAATCTCCTACTCTTATTCCATCTACCTTTGAATCTACTCTTATAATAAGACTCTATTTTAACATCCTTTTATCTCTGGCTAGGAGGTGACATCCAATACCCATCAGGATGGAGCCAAGGGCGGTGCAGGAACAGCAAGACTGGAAGAAAAAAACAACAACAAACCATAATTCAGAGCATCAGAGACCCTACATTAATCACCACGAACCAGGCCAGCCTAATCTCTTCCCATCCCAAAGCTCACGGAAATTTGCGGAAGAGGGGGTGGTAAGATTGTAAGAGCCTAAAGATGGGGAGGAGCAATGATATGCAAGATACTCCATACAAGTTAGGGCAGAAATAATCATAATAGGACTTTGCATGACCTACACAATTACCAACATATCATTGACCCCCAAAAGGCTAGCATGGATCACAGGCACTAGGATCCTTAGAGGTAAGATTAACAGCGACAATAATGTTCCTATACTAAAGGGGAACAAAAAAAAAGAGCTCTAGGCAATGCTACTGAGTCCTTACACCTCATCAGAAGTGGAGGACCCAGAGGAAAGTTTGACATGCACAGTAAAAGATGCTCCAGGAATGGGAGGGAGGGGGCACTGGGAGAAAAGGAGGGAGGGGGAAAAGAAGGAGAAAAAGGGGGAGGGAGCAAGGGGACCCAGGAAGGGGTGGAGGGAGGGAGGGGAATGGGGTGCCTATCAAGTTTGTATGAGTGGAAAAAAAAATTATAGACACAGATTATGAAGAAGAGAAAAACACTCCCAGATTGGTCATGGACTAGTGAATAGGGAAATGCATGCATTCCAAAAATATAGGTCATGACCCTGTATGCATCATCTACATAGTACTCACCTCTCCCATGTTTGCATGTCTCTTCTTAAACACACTCCATTTATTATATGAAGCCCAGGTGGAAAGGGCCTCCAGTGTTTTCCTGCCAAATAACTTCTTTACATGTCAATTTTGATGCTAGCGTCTGCAGTTCCCATTCTTCTGCCACAGCTTCCTGCTGAGAGCTGTGGTCCAAAAACGCTTTGTGGGGAGCAGAAGGGTTATGATCAATCAGTAGTTTATAACACTTCCCTGTTGATTAGAAGCACAGACTGACTAAGAGAGACCAGAAACTAGTTGCCTACTTTACCTATTGTTTGCAAACTAATTTTTTTGATTTTGTGATAGGAGTTGATTGGCATCTCTGTATCACAAGAACGTTAGTTTGAAATTGCCATATATTCTAGAAGACACAAAACATACAGATTAAAAATTACAAGGTTTAAAAAAGATTAATTCATGGTTCCCAATAGGGTGAAACCCAGGAAAGTCATGGCCATATTTATTTTAGGAAAGCAATCCTTTGTAGCTTAGTTTCAGGGATATAAATCCCTTAGATTGACAAAACATACTGGTGGTTATATATTGAAAATGCAATGATCCTACAAAAGGCTGAGGAACAATGGGTAAGAACAATGGGTAACTAATAAAGTCTGGGAGGTGAATAAAAACATCCAGTCATGTACCTATGGGGGACCCTACTCGTCTGCAAGAGAAGTTTCAAGTCTAACATGGTTCAAAATGCCCTGTTGAATCCAGTGAGACACGAAGCAAAACAAAACATCATGAATGTGAGAGAAAGACTTCTAAGAATTCAGTCTGAGATGGAGGAGATAAGTAAAATTATAGGGGAAGTAACACAAATGTATACTTGGTGTGGAATTGTCAAAGAGCAAAATTCATCAAAAAAGTTGTGTGGAAAAATAAAGAATGTGAGAAGTCTAAGGAACGTTTTTAATGAGGAATGTAATAATGAAAGTTTAAAAGGATGATATGGTGAAGTAACTGTTAAACATTAATTGTACCAAAAGAAATATAGAGAGGAAATCCAAAGCAATAAAAATGTCTCTCTGATGAAGAGAACAGTTGACTTACTTGTATAAATATGTGCAAAAAGATTCTTCTAAATAGAGCTTTTTTCTTGTCACATCTGGGATGGCTGTGATTGGCCCATCTGCCTGTCAATAGCTGATAGTCAGGATTTAATGGGAAGACCCACAAGGACTGAATAATTTCTTGTTTCTTCTTGAAGTATAGTTTACTTTTCCTGTATTATTGTAAACATCATTTCATTCTTTGTCTAACTTTTCTAATGGATGCTTAAAATCATGTAAGTGATGAAAATTAATCATTTTTGGCATTGTGAAAGTCAATTGCGTGCTTTCAGGGGTTTCTTTTAGGGACTGGGATGAGTCTCTTGACTCTTTTAGTTTTCCTTGTCCAGCTATGCTGTCTGCTGGGTCCATCTGCTGTAGAAGTCATGGGAATATCTTCCTCTTAGTTTACCCCCCTGTTTGTAGAATGTACATTGTTGAGCTCAATCCCTGAGGTCTCCATGGGCTCTCTGATAAAGAGAACAGTTGCCTTACTGATGCTATACACCCTTTGAAAATTATCTCATCATTCCTTGTTGCTTAGTTGACCTAAGGCAAAGGTCAAAATATTGGCTGTCCACCTAACTTTATATTCTCATTGACAATGGGTTACAGGAATGGGTAGAGAACACTCAGGTCAGTCACATCAATGCTGAAAATTAATTGTTTTAAAATTTAATTTCTGTATATTACACATAGATCAATGTTGATCAAGACGGATTTTTAAATTATCTTCACTGTCTTAAGACTCAGGGTTATTTTGATTTTTATTACTTACTATTGCCATTTTTAACATTTTATTTATTTATTTTGAGAGAGAGGCAATGAGAAAGAGAGACATCAAAGGGTAGTGTATGAATCTTGACCTGGATATTGAGGTCAGAGAAAAACTTTCTCTTTCCACCCTTGGAACTCTGAGAATAGAACTCAGTTCATCAGGTTTCTGTCAGTACACCTTTACACCATGAACCATCTTGTCTACACAAATCACATTTATTTTCTAAACTAGAGGTCTGAAATAGTTAGTAGTAACTAAAAGCAATTATCTTGTTAAACATAAAATATTTGTTTTTGTAAACATATTAATTTTTTAAATAATATTGAGAGCATATGACTAAGTCATTGTTCCAGTTTTTGGATTCTACGAATAGCAAGACCTAAAATCTCATTCCCCATTATGGGTGTCTGTTTATGAGGGTGCAGCTGGATCTGGAGCGGAAGCTTGGATGTTCTGGCAGCGGAGGACGCACTTGCAGCAGCCACTGTATGTCCTGAGAGCTGGCTCATTCCCCTAGAATAGAGAATTCTTTAGACTGCTTGTAGAACCAAAGTTGAGAAAATAGCTGATCCAATAACATCTTGATTAAGGCTATTTAATTGTACAATATCTTTTGCACAGTTTTAAAATTTTAGTTATAATATGTGCTAGACTCATAACTGCTATTTTGTAAAGCCTCTACCTTAGCTACACAGACTACATTTCTAGTCTTTACTCACTGCCCAGCTTAGCTAGTAACTCCCAGGCAACTCTTTAGCAACATCTGAGAGTATAAAAGACTGTGGACTGTCCTCTGCCAGCCAGTCTCTCTCTTCTGTTCCCTATTCTCTGCTCAAACCCTTCTCTTTCTCCTCTGGCCATGTCTTCATGGTAGTATTTTCCCTGTTCTCTCCAACTATCATACTTAGATATTTGTATCAATCTGACAACTGATGCTCTGAACTCTTAACTTAGTTGTGAGAAATTAGTAGTTGAGTTAAGCCCTGAAAAATCATGCAAGAAATTGTCTAATTGATGGAGAAGATCTAACTCATCATTGGTAGGACTAGTCTTGGAGATAAATAAGATAGAGGGAGCTGGTTAAAGAAGTTGCTTTTTTTCTACATTCATAACCAGAAATGTTGTCTGACAAGTAAGGATTGTCCATCTATCTGCAACCCTATAGATATGAGTATGTTGTGACCAGTTCCCTCTCAGTTCCTGATGTTGGTATAAGCTTTCCTGCCAACCTATACAAATAACTATAACAAAGAATAGTTGACCAAAATAAAACCCTCTGTTCCCTTAAGCTGTTTGGTTCTGAATTTATTGGCAATGATGCAAGGTAACTGCTATACTGACTAAACTATCTCTTCTGTTCTAATATTCTCCCACCTTCAAATCAGACTATGGCTTCCTCTACTACCAGGTTATCAACTCTAAATGAACTCTAATTAATTAAGTTTTTCATCATGTCTTTTTAGTTTGTTTGTTTTAAATTGCCATTTTTTTCCCTTTGGAATTAATGTTTATTGTTATGTCTTTTTTTGTGGGTGCACATCTATGCTTTTGTGTGCAGTTCCTGTTCTCAGAAAATCATGCACAAATGAATTTGATTTTGTGTAACTTTTTCTGGAGAAATAAGTCTTTTCATCCAGATAGGGCATCGATGATAGACCAAAGAATTTTTTTTTTTCAGAGGAAAGAAGTTGGGAAGAGGCTGAGAAGTTAAATCCAGCAAAAGGCCGTAAGTTCAGATACCCAGCTGCCATGTAAAGTTGCTGGGTGGGAATGACAATGGTCTGCTATTCCTGACCTGGAAGGCAGAGTCTGGGAAATCAAGGAGCAAAGTAATAAGGTGGAGATGACTCCCAATGTTACCCTTGGGTTGTCACAGTCATTACATATGCTCAAGTGCCCTCTGATACATGCACACACATTTTTTAACAACTTGAAAAGTAGAAAATTACCAGTGAAGGTTAAAAAAAAATAGCAATTCCAAGTCTCAAAGTCAATGTGTATATACAAATAACATTAAAGTCATTCTCTATTTTGTTCTGTTAAACCTAACATATACCTTACTTAATTCCTTCATTTGTCCATGTCAAATCAAAGATGCCTGTTGGTTCCATATATACATGATGCCTATTCGGTAGGTTGCTATATGAATAGAATCATTACTATAAACTAATGAAACCATTCTGGCTAATTAACAAAATGAAAGCACTTTCTGGAAGGCATCTCACAGACTAGAAAAGCAGACTTAGAAATTCAGGCAGAAGTACAAAGTCTGAGTACATGACCATTATGAACAGGGCAAGCCAGTCGTTGGGTCACTGGATGGTGGGCACAACTCCATGTACCCGAAGCAAACAATCTCATCTCCTCCCTATACTTTTTCTTGCTCTAGTTTTCAAACTTATTAGCTGATATCACATCCTCTTATTCTACCTTCCCAAGAATTGATAGTTTTCACACTATCTTTTGTAATGAGCAACAAAGCCTGCCATCCAAACCATATTTTTATTCTTGCCATTAGTAAACATCTGATCTGAGGATCTGTATATAGTTTGACATCTTTCTCTCTATTATGTTTATTTTTTTCCAATAAAACAAACTTAATAGGTACCCCGTCCCCTACCTCCCACCACCCCTCCCCAGTCCCCCTTGCACCAACCCCCTTATTCTGCCTCCTTTCACCCCCCTTCTTCCCTTTCTCCCAATGCCCCCCTCTTTCCCCTTCCCATTCCCTAGAGCATCCTTCAGTGTGAATGTCAAACTTCCCTCTGAATCCTCCACTGTAATGAGGTAAGGACTCAGTGGCATTGCCCACAGCCCTTTCTTGTGCTCCCCTTTAGTATGGAAACTATTTTGACTGTTAATCCCTTGCCTCTAAGGATCCTAGTGCCTGAGATCCATGCTAGACTTCAGGGGGTCATTGACATGTCAGTCATTGCACAGGTCATGTAAAGTTCTATTATGGCTACTGTGGCCCTAACCTGTATGGAGTATCTTGCATCTCATTGTTCCTCTGCATCTTTAGCATAGTTTGACATTTTGAACCTTCTCTGTGGACTTCCTTCTGGTAACACTTAGGATGTTACCAGATGATAGATACTGCACATTGAGTAGATTTTCATTTTCAATATTGTTTTGCAATCTATATATTCCAGATATAAATATGAACAAGCAAATATATGGAAAAATGAAAATAAAGCACCAAACACATTAAATTAAAACTACAGTTTCTCAAAAGGTTGGAGTGTAAGAAAGGCACCACTTGTACTTGGTGTTTCTGAGCACCAATTGTTGCCATGGGAAGATGGACATGACAACATACAAGGAACAACTTTCTGTCATGCAACAGATACTCAGCGGCGTTCTCTGGGGAGTAGTTTTGACATATGGGTAGAGGAACTGCTAATCTTTTTGAAGAAGGTATAGAAGCTTAAAGGTTAGCAACAAGGAAACAAAATGAATTTTGACTCGGTGTACTATGAAGAGTAAATAAACCTGCTTGTGAATGTGCATTCTTTTGTAGAGGGTAAATGTTAGGCTACTGCACTACTTTCCAGAGGAAATGGCGCTTCGGGGCATGCTTGGGCCTGCATGCTCCTCCCTCAACCTGAAGTGGCCCCCAGACCCCTCCTTCTTCATGTACGTGTTCCCGCTGGCAGTGTTCAGCTCTTCGGAAATACTTCAATAACTAAGTATCTTCCTGTAAAAAGTAGAATTCCTGTAAAAAGTAGAAAATCTAGAATAACCGTTGCTCCTAGTGCCTTTCTAGTTGTCCTCACATAAGCCAAGAGAAAACAGAAGCTTGCTGCTGCTGCGCGCTCACGCTGGGACAGCCACTCTGCTCGCGCAATAAGCCTCTTGCAACGTGGTCTGTGGTGGTTCACGCATGACACGGGAAAGGGTTCCCAAAAAATCCCTTCAGTAAAAGTGTCTGACTTGTTGGGAAATAAAATCATTTTCCTCAAGAACCAAGCTTATGCTTTTTTTTTAATTTCATTTATTTTTTCCACTCATACAAACTTGATAGGTACCCCATTCCCCTCCCTCCCTGCACCCCTCCCTGGGTCCCCTTGCTCCCTCCCCCCTTTTCTTCTTCCTTTCCCCTCTCCCTCCCTTTCTCCCATTGCCCCCCCCCCCTTTGCCTGGCGCATCCTTTAGTGTGCGTGTCAAACTTCCCACTGGGTCCAAGCTTGTACTTTGTTAAGGTGAAAAATTTACCTCAAATTCACTTGAAGCCCATGTGCTGTCAGAAAATATAAAACTTTATTAGGAAGTAATAAAAAAATAGTCAATTTTGATTATTTCACACTGGGAATAAAACTGACTGTATCTTCCATCCTGTATTTCCCATGATGTTTGTTTCTGTGAAAAGATTTCTCACTATGGCAGAGGCAGTGAACTCTTTTAAGTGAGCTCTTCTTAGCACATTTATTCCCAGGTCTTAATCACTTCTCCCTTTACTCATTTTAAAGAGCTAAGTGAATGTTTAGCTCTCAGAATGCACAAGAAGAATCTGACTCACTCTTTCCATTATATTTATTGAAATCATTTTCTCTCTTAAACACAGTTATCTGTAAGTGCGTTTATTCTTTTATACATTGCTATAAAACTTGTTAATTTTATATTTCTCTCTTTTTGGAAGAGAAGTAAGTTGAAAGGAAAACTAATTTTGAAGTAATTGAACATTCACTAAAGCATAGTTGCAATTTAGCAGTTGGATATGTTAAGAAAAACCTGGTTGTTCTGTTCAAAACATGCTGTTTTTCATTTACGTAGTAAAATAATTCAATATATGAATTAAAGTAATTCTATTAGTGATGTTCCCTCTGATTGTGATGTGTGTTACGAAACAATGACAGCTTAGTAAGGTATTATATGAAGATGGGTGGTTGATGTTATTGTGGTGCTATTTCATTATGGGTGATAGTTATATTTAGTCAGTCCTAGTTAATGTTTAAGGAATTGTACATAAATTACACAGTTTATCATATGTTTATATAAAGACAAAAATTCTTTTATGGAAACTAAAATCTTGAGTTCTGGTGTTTGTATTTGTTTCATTTCCCCGGGTTATCTCTACTGGAGGCCTCATATTGCAAATGACAAACACATTGCCATGCAAAAAAGTGTCACCCTGACAACTGCAGGATATTTTTATTCCATGAATTGCACAATCATTTCGCTAAACATGAGCAAGAATCCATAACATTAATAATACATAATAACAATATACATAAAGATATAAATAAAATAAACATATAATAATTAATGAAAAATTCGATGGAAATGGTGACTTTGCTCTGAATATAGATCCAGTGACTAAATCATATTAAGTCCCTAATTGTTTTCCCTGCAAAACAACATGCAGATACTAGTGTGTAGGGAATACTCCAGCTAGAGATCTCCTGAACAGACAGAGGCCAAGGGCATTCCTCGAGGCGTCAGTTGTAGTGTGCCTCCTATGCCAGCCTGTGCCAGCATAGTTTGTAAACTGACTCCTGTTGATTTTCCCACAGGGGGCAGGGATGGATCTTGTCTTGTCTAAAATTGGAATCTAGGACAGAGATGTTGTTTACATATTTCTTCCTGTTCTTTGGAAACCATCTAGGCATTAATGAGCATGTCTAAAGAATGGGCAGAGCTTTACCATTGTAATTGTATCGCCATGTTCCTGACCTATCAGTAGCCTGTTCTTTCTCCACAATGAATGGGGCCATTAGGACATGAACATTGCTAAGGATTGGCAGGGCTGTATTGTTGGTGGTGGCCCCATCTATTATTGACCTTGCACCTGTAGTTTGTCTGCCACTATTGACGCCATCCGTCTGCACAACGTACAGAGATGTCAAACCCCTGTTTCATGGTATATAAGTAACTAGATTCCATAATAAACTTGATTTGATTTCAGCTTTTCAAAGACCCATTCTTGACCCAACCTGATTCAATTTTTGCTGATCCTACTCTGGTACATCCATCATCAGGATTTTGACGTAAGCATGCAGGTCATAGAACCCTGCGCCAGTGATATGAAGAAAAATGGGTGCATGTATTTCTGTACATCTCTTAACTTGTGACCCCAGTGACTTGTACAACAGCAAAAATCAAAGGATTTCCACTGATTTTGTTAAAAACATAATATGACAATAAAGTTGTATGGCAGGACTTTTATACAGTTGCCATCTGAATCTGTCATTCAGGGAGTTAGATGTGCAAACCTTTTTCAAGGTCAATCAGACAAGGAAAATAATCATAATTAACTCAGCCATCATGCATTGGTTACAGAGACAAAGTTTTGTTAATCCTGAAAGTAGACATATATTTCAAGACATATTTACACAGTCCAAACTCATTAAAGTCATTTATATATAGTATCAAAAATTATTAAGACTAACTTAAATTTTTAGCTATATCTAAGATGGTATTGTTATAAAAATAATATGAAAAAGAACATATCCCCAGTTTGAATTTACAATCTACATTTTTTTCACAATAAACCAGTGTGGGAGTAAAGACAGTGGCTTGAGAAAATATTAACTAATTTTTTTGGTCCTTGCCAACATCTTCCATCAGGTTCCTCTGACAGATATAAAAATTGACATAGGTGCATAGCCAAAAACAATCCTGTAAGTGGTGTACAATGCTCAAGTTCTGATTTCCTTTTGATATTCCTTCCAAATAACAGTTAATCTTCCATTTCTATCTCTTACTCCAGCCACTGTGAATAAACAACTTTCTGTTAATGTTCTGTTCTAGCTCTGGGTTAATTGGTTGCTTTCTTTTCCCTTAGTCCTTCAATCCAGAGGACGGACTGTATTGTTACCTACCAGGAGTAATGTGACCACAGAGATAACTATCTAAATGTAGTATATACCATTATGTAGACCACCCTGTTCTGACTTTTTAAAGTAGTTTGCAGATTTTTCAGGACCTAGTTAATTTAATTAATACTTCTTTTAACAGTCATATTGCTGTTCTTTAAAGAAAGAGGAACAAAGGTAAAATCTGATTTATATGCAAAACTTTACACTGTTTTATGAAATTGACTTAATTTTGCCTAGATTATTTTCTTTCTTGGTAAGTTTATTAGGTATTCACATAAGCATATCCTGAGAGTTATTACACAAAGTCATTAGACTTTATTAAACAATTTGTACTAGCACAAATTCAACTTAGTTTCCCCAATAATCATCACTGTGCATACACATGTATTCTAAAGATATTTTTACATTTGAGAACATGCTATACTCATCACTACTTTAAATATAATATGCAAGCTTTAAATATAAAGTAAATTGTATCCATGCGAAATATTTTATTTGAACTGCCCTTGAGAGATTATAGTTATACCTGGGAAGAGTACCTTTCCTAATGGAATAACATGAAAAGCATTACCTCTTAATAACATTTTGATGGGAAGATCACTGAATGGGGTATGTTGGGTGAATCGGTGTTTTCGTTAGCCATCTCAAGGATTTTGGGGAGATTGAAGAGCCAGGTGCCTCATTTTGATCATTATAATAATCTACTTATAGAGATACTTCCCTGAGAAATTATGCTTTTTCTCTAGCAGTACTTCACCAGGCTCTCAGTCAATGACTACAAACTTGTATGTAGCAGATAAATGATTGCATGTGATGAGAAGGAGTGCAGGATTTCTAACCATGAAATGCAGGTGAAAATTTGTCCTTTTCGTCCTCTATGGGTGATGTCTGAAGGTACAGGCTGGTCTCAGAGTGGCATAGTATTCAAAAGGTTATCAAAAGACATACAGTGTCTGTGCTCCTGGGAGATGGAGATTAAGCGTTTGAGAGTCACTCCTTTGATTTCCTCAAAGCTAGGCTAAGATTCAGTTCTTATTTTGAATGGACAAGTAGCCCAACACCATCTGAGACTACACTGAAGTGAGAGAACAAGGAGACTCTAGATGTTCTGATAATCAAACTTCCTAGGCATTGTATTTTATTCTGTACTTTTCCAAAACCAGTATTCTTCATAGTAACAACAGTAAACCTGCAACTGCACTAAGATTTATAATGTGCAATGATGTATATTAAAGATTTTGAAAACTTCTACATAGGACAAAATTAGTTGCCATGCAGACAAGCATTTGATCCCAAGTAACTTTTCTCTCTAATACTAAATTCCCTCTCAAGTGAATGTTGACCAAACTTTTACAATTATCAGTATATTTCCATCATTCAGAGTGATTGTGATTCTGTTCTTAGGCTCTGATTTGAGCCACTGTACATTATATGTGACTATTTTTCACATTTTTAATCCTTCCATAATGACTTGGACTAATTCCAAACTTCTCAAAGAAGGCTGTGATAGAAAAGTGTGGAGCTTCCAAATCCTTAACACTCAAGGGCAGAAATGTCACCTTAAAGTTCTTTGCAGTGGAGGCCGATTCATAAGACTAAAGAGGGTAAAATGAGGTCATCTATGACGAAAGAAAGAAAAGGTCTCTACCAGAAAGGTCTAGGGCAGCATAGAGAAGAAAAGAGACAGCCAGAGGAAAAAAATCTGTAAAAGATATTTCTGAGAAAGGTCACTTCAATTGATGTAGGTTTTTCTGTTATGAATTCCTTTTTATGTGCTTAGCTGTTAAATGTTAAATGTTCCATTGTAAAATAGACTACAATTTCACCATGGAATCAGGCTCTCACCCCTGCAAATGATGGTCAGTCTCTACATATGTATTTCATTTTGTGTCAAGCATTCTTTGCCCATGCCCTCTATTTTTCTTATTTGGTATCCTGCTATAAGGGCACATATCTGACTGAAATGTCATCGTATAGGGTGTATTGATATCCTCTTGTGTAAGCCTCAGGGACATTCTTTTCTGATGAATGTTCCAGATGTCAGAGTTTACACCTGTTCCTAAGTGTAACATGTATACATTAACCAACAAAAATAAAGTTTTATAAGACTAATATGACTTGAAACTAAGAAGTTCATGTAAATGGATATATCAGGGTAAAAAAATATAAAACAATGATATTTTTTGAATCATATATAATTTCTCAAAGAATGTAAATGTATTTTAAGAAATGTTTGTGCCAAATATCATGCATTTAGGTGAAGAAATAGAGTAGCTTAAGCAAATGGTTTCTCGGTTTCCACAGGGTTAAGATCTTTCTCTTTGCTGTCATTAAATAGCAAGTAGCTTGGTGAAAGAAAAAATACAATTTTAATAAGAAATGTCAATCCTTGAACATAAATAGAATTTAATAGCTTTATGAGTTCTTTATATTTAATGCAATCAGTAATGAATTTAGTGGAAGTTTAAGTATTAATAGCGAGAAGCCTAGATTACATTCTCCACTTTGGCACTTACTACTGATAGCCATTCAAATATCCACTCAGTTATTATTTCTCTGCATATAATGTGTCGTATAGTATTCTTGGAAATCACTTTCACATCACTTAGCTCCTACTGCCTTATCTGTAAAATGAATAAAATTTTCTCTTAGTGAAGACAGAGGCTAAGTAGGATGGTCTCTTGAATTTAAATTAAAGATTAAAAGTTTTATTATTCAGAATAGGATTTTTCTGATTGCTCCTAATTTTTTCTCTCTTGTTCTTGCTATTTTTCTATCTTATAAAAATTAAAAGCAGGACAAAGGTAAATAAATGACAATGTAACCCAGGAAAGTCATTCCTAGTAAAACATGTATTATTAAGATAAGATTAAATGTAATTTCAGAAGTGCAAAGACTGAGGGGAAAAGACTGTGAGGAAAACCAAAGGACATGGTAGTTACAAAAGTTTATGCTTTTACAAAATATTTACCAGAAAATATCTTAAATGTAGACTTCTTTTTGATGTTCTATTTCCTATTTGATAAAACATACTATGCAGAGTTGAAGAATTGCAAAAGAACTGAAAATGTCAAAAGTATGATTTCAGAAAATGAAAATAAATATTCATCTTAATTCTAAGAACAAAATTTGAGATAAGTCATAAATGAGACTGCATTTTCACAAGTACATCTTGTGAAAGGCTGTGTTTTGTCCAGGAAAATTTTTGATTAGTATTACTTCAATAAGAAATGATTTTAATAAATAACTTTGCAAAAAACCCAATAGGAAACTTTTTTTTATTATTTATTCAATTGTGCGTGTATGCGTGTGTGCGCGTGTGTGTATGTATGTGTGTGTGTGTGTGTGTGTGTGTGTGTGTGTAACCACAGACGAATTCCGGAACCACCATGGATCGCCTACCACCTCCTCCTTCTTTACTCTGCCATGGGATTCACAGGCTCCGCCCTACCAGGACCAGAAACGCAGGCCGCTCCCGCTTCCGCCTGGCGTCTATACGTGGGGTCTAAGATCGGAACTCAGGACCCTCCGCCTGCAAGGCAGAAGCTTAACCCCTGAGCCACCTCTCCAGCCCCCAATAGGAAGCTTTAAAACTTAAAAAAAAAAAAAATTTATTTAAATATTTTTATCTCACTGAGAATGAAATTCAGTGACAGAGGGCTTGTCTATCGTGTGAAGCCTTAAGTTCAATTTTCAGCATAATAACAATAATAATAATAATAATAATAATAATAATAATAATAATTTCCTCTTATTTACTCTGAAAATCTGTAATATGCAACTTTCTGGTAAGAAGATGTATATAGAATTCCAGTAAAGTGATGATAAAAATTTACTTTACCTACATTATCAGACTATTATTTTAAATTTTTTGAAAGTGAAATAAAAAGAAAAATAATTGGAGAAAAATTACCAAAATTGAATTTTAATTTGAAATAGTATTAATATTTAAAATGAGAGGATTAGATTTGATTTTCTATGTTGTAGCCATGTTGCAAATTAAAAAAAAAAATCCATTGCAAATGTTTTATACCCTTCATTATACATACACCATTTTTCTCTGCTATAAATTATTTATTTATATAATTTTAGTGCTTCATACAAGAATACAATGACTATTTGTCATTTTTAACCCCCATTGCTCAATACCAATTCCATAGAATTTTCCTGATATAAACCTTCTTCCACACCAAGCTGCCTCCTGCCACCCACACCTGCTTTATCTGTAAACTATTTGGGTTAATTTTTCTTTAATTATTTTTTATTTTTCTAGTTTTACAAACTTTCAGAAACTTATTGGAAAAAGGACAGTATGTTCAATAAATGGTGCTGGCAAAAGTGGATATCTGCAAGCAGAAGAATGAAACTACTCTTATTTGTGTCCTTGTACGAAAAGCAACTCCAAATGGATCAAAGACTTCAATGTTAGGCCACAGACCATAAAACTCCTAGAAGAAAAAATAGGGAGTATCCTCGAATTGCTTGGCTTCAGCCATCCTTTCCTCAATAACTCTTAACAGTTGCATGACTATTATTTAAACCTTTTCCATCCTTTTGAGTTATTCCTGTTCTTGACTTTCTTTTTTTTTTTTTATTTCCACTCATACAAACTTAATAGGTACCCCGGTCCCCTCCCTCCCTCAATCCCTTACTAAACCCCTTTGCTCCCTCCCCCCTTTTCCCCTTTCTTTTATTTTTATTATTATTTTTTTTATTTCCACTCATACAGACTTAACAGTTACACCCGTCCTCTCCCTCCTTCCAACCTCCCACTGCCCTGTGCCCCCCTCCCCTCCCCTTCTTTCCCCATCCCCCAGTGCCTCCCCCTCCCATCCCCGGAGCATCCCTTAAATGTGCATGCCCAACTCTCCTCTAGGTCCTACTCTCGGATGAGGTGCAAGGACCTAGTGGCATTTCCCAGAGCCCTTTCCTTAGAAATGAAAATGGAGCTAAATTAACTAGCTGTTCTTGACTTTCATCTGCAGACTTTTCTTGGCTTCTTCTACTAATTGGATACAGGTGTAAATTTGACAACTGAAGGCTCTGAGCTCTGGTGACTGTTATGAAGAATTATTGTTGCACTAAATCCAAAGCAAGCCAGCAGAAGTTGTTTAATTAGTGGGGAAGGCCCAGCCAATGGTGGGTGAATAGAAAATGGCAGGTAGATAGAAAGGCAGGGAGCTGGTAAGGTAAGCTGACGTTCTTCTGCATACCTGGCTAGACATGCTGGTATGGCAAGTGAGGGTTGTCCCTCTCTCAGTGCTGTTGATATGATGTGTCCTATCCTCTTGGTAGGAGGTGTTGGTAGGAGCTCTTCTGCCAAGCTGGGTAAGGAATGCAACCAAGAATAACAAGTCAAAATAAAACACTGTGTACCTTTAAGTTGTTTGGTCCTGAATTTATTGGCATGCTGAGTAACTGAGACACTTTCTGCTGCATGAACCGGCATTGGTATGCCCTCAGCCTCTTCAAAGAATTCAAGCATTTCACCATTCTCTTTCCTGTGACCCCAGATCCCTAGTTGGCTAGCTTATTTTCTTTGGTTGTTCTGCTTCTTCGTAGGGTCACTAGGTATACAGACTAGGCTTATGAAAAGTGTTATTTAGTAAGTCAGTATGACAGCTTCATCTTTCCAGAAGTAGATGTTTCCAAAGATTTTTTAAATTTAATTTTATATCAACTTTTCAAATACAGTTTCCTATATTTAGTCATATATTACAATTCTTATACAGCTGATTATACTCTCTAGTTCTGTCTGTACCATTTCTAGGAAGCAAACATAAGTCATAGAATACTGGAATTACAAATATTCTGAATGATCAGGTTATCCTTCGAATCACACATTTAACAGCAGCATTATCTTTAGAACTCTGAATCTTAATGCCAACTTTTAAGTTGTTACTCTAATGCATCACTGATTTTCTTTAAAACATGGCAATTCTTGTGGACTTTAATGAGTATTTAATTCATCATACTACTTTCAGTAAGTTAGTAATATAGTTCATAATTGCATTTTGAACACTGTGCTTTCTCTTTGCAATTTTTCCACTAAACTTTTAAAAATATTGCAGTCATGAAAATAAGTGCTTAGTTATTCTGTATAGGAAAATGCATAGTTCATGTGGAAAGCCAAGCAACACAGGAAGCTTTCTAAATCACGGAGCACAAGCTGTTTAAAACAGCCGGATTGACCATCATCACTTTAGTCAAGTCTCAAACTTAAGCATTTTATACAAAATGAAGCTGGGCGATACCAAGTAGTTCTGCTTCCTGTTGGTGCACATTCAACAGTCGTAAAAAGGTGAGAGGGAAAAAAAACACAACTAAAATGCTGTGTGAACACTTTTCCTGGGGAACTTCATATAACCATCCATGCACCCCAGATAGGACCTTAACAATAGACCAAAGTTACAATTATACCAAAATCCAACTTGATAAATCAATGAGTTATTAAGGGAACTTACAGAAGTAGGATGAGAGTTTCTTACAGAGACAGAAATGACTCAGAGGCAGTTACAGCTCCAGAAAGTCCAGCTGGACATGAATGAGACTTCACTGAGCTGCATCCTGGAACATTCTGCTACATGACTTTCTTCTAGAAGAGTTTCCTCCAGGCTTCTGGAATGCTCTGTGGTCTCCTTCAGACTGCTGGACTGCTTGCTGGCATCTTCCAGGCTGCTCAGCATCTTCTTTTTAATTGCTTGGTTGACAGGAGAGTCTCTCCCCCAACAGCTGTTAACTGCTTTTTTCTTGGCCTGAAGAAGACCCCTCCTGAAGCTTGTTAGTCTCAAGAATTTTCTGAGCCTGAAGAGCTGTTTACTCGCTGAGCCTTCCTTCGGTGTGGATGCTACTATTTGTTACACACCATCCTCCTTAGCTTTCACTGGGGTGAAGTTTAGGACGGCATGAAGCTGTGCCAGAGACAAAATGCCATACAACAAAAAGCTACCCTCGAAATTTACCTTTGAGAAACCGTGGAGACTGTATATTATGAACACTCAAGATTCAAAACAAAAGAGTAAAGAATGTGAAAAAGAGCAAGATAATTTCACTTCAATCTAGTTGTATAGTGGCACCTCAGCTGAGATCTATTATGTAAATAAACACATTTTATTGCATATTTTATTGAACATCAAACTTCATTGAAATTCGTTTTGTTTAATTCTCACATTTCTTTCAAGGCATAATTCTAGAATTTTCAAATAAGATCAGAACAAGTTCCAAAATAAGAGTAATGACACATTTCTTGTGGAAATTATTCAGATACTACTTACTGCTTCTATTTTACATTAGGTTGTATCATGATGCTTACTCTTATTTGATATTGTACCTCTATGAATAGAATATCAAATTCATAAAATTCTGTCTTTGAAAGAAAACTACAATAAAAGATAAGTTTGGTTTTTATGTAAGCTAGTTAAAGGGTACAATTGCTTCTGCTTCTGAGTTTTAGTCCGCTATTGTTATAACTTATTTGTCATAAACCATAAGGGAGTGCTCATGAGATGTAGGGAGCATCAGAATATAACTGAAGATAAACACTCAGTTGTATATAATGTAATGTGTCTGACTAGCAAAAATGACATTGCATCTCAATGACTTTGCATGCTTACCATAAACAAGAAACAGCATTCAGATATAGCTAAACCAGCCCATGCCAATTTTTATATTTCATGTGCTACTCTCAAAGCAATGGCTCTGGAAGAAGTCCAAATGAAAATCCAATCAAATAGCACTCGGTTTTCTAGAGTTGGTGATGGCAACAGAAGTATCACAAATGTGACTTGAGGGCACAATGTTCTGAGAAGAAAAAACAACACATCTCTCATAAAAGATGAGCCGGATGTAACTGGTGGTGGCAGATGATAGTGTGCTTATGGACAGTCTGATAAATAAGCCAAAAAAATCATTACAGTTGCTTAAATAGAAAGTCTGTACTTTTTAAACTTGAAAGCTCATTCTTCATTCTTTTATGAATCTTTAAGCATATTAAACATGTAGATGAAAATTCTTTTCCTTAAAAAATAGAAATTATAAAGGGGAAATATATCCCAGGAAGCCTGTGAAAGTAGTTTGTGCTTTGAGTTTGAGCCTCATTTATTTCCTGGTAAATCTTTACCTTTCATTTCCAGATTTCCTCTTCATGTTCTTGCTTTTAACATGGGTTGAAGTATTATGAAGAAAAATCCTTCATCAATGCATCCAACTCTGGCTCTATCTAGGTTGCAGGAGCATGTTGTTACTAAGCTAGTTGTCTTTCTTTTAATTAATCCACTATGATGCATTTGTTTCCTATCTAAAGAGTAATATTTAACACCTAAAATCATAAAATCAGTGAATTTCACACTTTATGAAAGGAAAAGTCCTATTCTTATTGTCATTGTGATTTTCCTTTACATGTTTCCTCTAGTGTGTTTCCACTTGCATCCTGGATTGCATGAACGACCATCACTGTATTCCTTTTCTTATCTACTTTTAATTGAAGCTTCCAGAGCTTTACAATTAAAATCCCATTAGCCTTCAATGCTTCAGATGGTCTGTCACCTCTTCTCCCACTCTGCTTATTTTTCTTGATTTTTCAAATGGCAACTTCACTCTCCTCTTTTGCTGTATAACCTTTATATCCTCTTCCATGTTTCTTGTTTTCAATTTAAAAATTTCCATTTAAAAATTGTTTTCCTCTCATAGAATATGCTTTCTGGAAACACACATGTGTTATGTTCATTGCTGTGTCTCCACTGTTCCTGACATGGTACAGAAATTCAGTGAATTTTGGGTGAGCAAATGGACACCTATGTGAATGTCATATTAATAAAGCAACTGAATAGGAAAAAAGAAGTCAAATAATATATATGATTGAGATGAAGTGTTTTTAAAGAGACTAATAAATGCATGGTGCATATGAAACATGTATGGTATATTGTGTTGTGCTCCAAAATTATCATAGTAAAGACACTGATTATGAAAGGCCTTAATCTGGAAAAGTGAGCCAGAACACATGGAAATGGAAGACTGAATTCCTGATTAATATCAGAGAATGGAAAGAGAGAAAAATTCATGTTGGAAAAATAGGCAGCAAATTCAGACATCAAAATTGTAGAGGTAAGATCACTTTTCAAATAGTCATGGGCATGATAATTTAGCTGAACATTTTGTCTTTTACAACATTTATCTTATGGTTTCTGGGGTTTAAAGATCTTTTTCAATACATAAAATTTCATGATTTTCTCTTTGACAGTACTGAGAATTTCTGTGGAATGAGAATTTACTCCTTGTCTGAAATTTTCCAGTGATGTCAGAGGCTCACAGTGATACTAATTTGTGCAACTCGTGCCTGTAACACTCAGACTCAGACAATAGTACAGCACATGTGGGCAGTCGAACTGCCTCTGCCTTGATTCCACTAGGGGATGATAAAGAAAAATACTTTTAACATGGAATGCTTCATGTTTGCAAGGGGACGGTGAGTGAGTCTTCCAGTGAGAATAAAAGTCCAAACACCATTGCTCAAATTGGAGAAAAATGCCCGCCTAGTGGAAAAGCATAGGCAACAAATAAACAAAGGTGCTCCGACATATTGAGAATAAGCCAGCAGCAAACAAAGAGAAAGGGTTATGTTGGGGACACAGCAGTGTAATTGGATTCCTCTGCCAACCCGGGTAATTAAAACGGAGACACTCGGTACCTTAGTTGCTCCGCAATCCCATAATATGTTTGAGATTAACAACCCTTGAATCTTGGTTTTATTATGTGAATGCACAATACATATCTCTTGCCATTTCAGAACACACAATGGACATTTCTCCGGGCCATGACGATTGAGAAACAGCTGACCAGAAGCCTGACTTATGTTCTCCAGTCACACTTCCCTTGAGGCTGTCAATATATGGGGCAAAACTGAACAGAAAACAAACAAGCAAAATGGAAATAGTGAACCTTCCAGTGTTTAAAGCTCTGCTTGCCTGTTTGAGAGAAAAATGAGGCTGCTGTTCTGCAGCTTTGCATAGCCAATTCTCTGTTTTGCCAGCTTTTTTTTTTTTTTTTTTTTTTTGAGAGCTTGCCAACCCCTGGTGCAGAAAAAAAAACAAAAAAAAAACATGTAAATTGTGTTTTGATTTGAGCTGCCTGAGAAAGTCTCAGTTATCTGTGAGGGTCTGGTAACATCATTGATAGGTGCCTCAAAACCCATGTGTCTCAAGTCTGTATCTATGCCCCTCCTTGAAAGGGCAGGGGACTCAGGTTGCTTCCCCAGTTGTAGCCTTCACTGGCTGATGACCCCACCAATATGCAGGAGTTTGAACCCAGAAAGTACCTCTGTCGTTGGAAAGCTCTTCTGACTGTGGAGTGGCAGCTTTGGCTGAGTTCCTGCTTGCACGTCTTCAAGAGCTCCTTCAGGACTTTGTGGAGATGCTTATCAAGTGTGCGATGTCGTTAATACTCAGAGAACAGGAAATACACACCAGCAGTTAATATTATATCTTGTCCCCAAAGATGTTCTTGGTCCCTTTATGTGTTAACTGACTGCTCTTTCAATTCCTCTGAGAGGTAATGATGAAGTTAATGTAAGTATCGAGCTGTTTATCAGATTTCTACTATCAAAATGGTGTAGGCAAGGCAACCAACAAACATGAAGCAGGTCAGTAACACCTAAAAAAACTCCAACTTCACTTGCTATGTGCAGCAGTCAGGAACCTGTTTTCTTAGCAGCAGTGGTTGTGCCTGGCTGGTTTGGACATGCTGCTGTGTATTGCAAATAACCCGGAAAAGGGGAAGTTGAAAAAGTGCAAAGCAAAAGGAAAAGAAAAAGCTACTGTGTTCTGGTTCTACTTCATTTCTAGACTGCTAGGTTTTCCAAAAACAAACAGAACACAACCCACCTGTAAAAAGCCACACCACCAAAACTCAGCACTGATTCCACACAGAGGTCTGAAAGGAAGTCATTTCTGAGCGTGCTTCTCTGGTTGATGGAAGACTGCATGAGTGAGGCCAGAGATGATCCTGAGCAGGTCTATCTTTGCAAGATCCACTGTGTTGTGAAGGCAGTAATACATTCACACTTTAAATATACATAATATGTCAACATATACCACATTCTGGCATTAAAATATCTAAGCTTGCCAAAATTCCTGTAATTCATTTATTCAATTGATGCCCATTGCACACTTTGCTGCTGCATAGGTCACGGCTATGCCAAATAGGTGATAATCACTATATTCACAGATTTATAGTCTGCTGAACAAATGCATTGGACAATGCTTGTGAAAAATATGGAGACTATAAACTAAGGTGAATTGTTTGGGGTGGCAATGAAATATTGGAAAAAAGAAATGTATTTTTTAAAGGAGTCAAAGCTGGCCTTGTCTTTCCTGCTCCCACCCCCAATCTCCAGTGTAACACTGTGAAGTTTCTAAAGGACTAAGTAAGATTATCATGAGGGGGTACCCAGCCACAATACAGATCTACCCATTATGACACTGGGCACAGTATGATCTACTCCAAAAGAGTCAAAACGACCACAAGAAATCTGATGATGCTGCCGTTTCTAAGAGAAAATCCCCTTCCATCTTCTTGATTGAGCTTGGATAAAAACTTCTAACTTAGGATTTACTGGATTATCTTCAAATATCTCAGGGGCTTACTCCATCCTTTGATCCCTGAGGGAAAATTACTTTTCATTTATACATAATAAAAATAAAACATGCCACACTTGACAATGAGGATAAAAGAAAGGCATTTAAAAAATTGATAGAGTGTTACAACTTCCTCAAAGCAAAAAATGTGTGCATGCTTATTGTTTTTATTTTTTCCAAAAAAGATTACATTTCCTCACATCTATTGGAAAATACAAAAAAAGAGTACTTTTTCCTATAAAAGTCAAGCTAGCCTCTTTTTACCTATTTCTTTTAGAGAAAACAAAAACAAAATAAAACCTCTACTTAAAAAGCCTTTTTTCTCAACTTCAGAGTTGAACCATTGGCCATTAGGGTGTGAGGAGTAGAATTTTATGATCTGCAGCTTCAGGGGAAAAGGCTGGGGTTTGGGCCTGATGCTGCCAGGAGTTACGCTCGGCAGCAGATGTTCCAGAGGGACCCAGGGAGCAGATGCAGCCTAGGAGAGAGCCAGCGTCTGCCCAGAGACACAGCAGCCCATTGCCGGAGCTCTGGCGGGCAATTGGACCCGCACAGCGCTATGGCGGATGCGGGGGTTCAATTGTTATTAGTGAGTGTCATTGCGCCCTGATTGCAAGCACTCAAGTGTTCCGAGGAGGAATCAAGGATACCAAATGGAGAGAAACAATACACAGGAGCCTAATATCTTTAAGCGGGTAAATTATCTTTTCCTTGAGAAAGCAGAAAATGTTAATGGCTACGTCTGCGAAGACATTTCATAATAGAGGTAAATAAAGAAGCAAAAGGCTGTTCCAGTACTTTTGTGAGCAATTAAAGCACATGTTTCAGTTCCTGAATAAATACAAGCTCACTGATGTAAATAAGTGGATATGCTGCAAAATTGTAATTTCTCTGATTTTTGTCTTTATGAAAAAAAAAAAACAGTGGTAGGAGACTATTCACTTGTGCAGATACATTTATTTGATATTCTCTATCTGTACTGGATCAATGCAGGAGTAAAAAATAGTCGTATTTATTCACCTCTCTCCTTGTTTAGCCTATTGCAAATAGACTAGTTTGGCATTGAAAATAAGTTTTATTAAAATGTCTTTTATTATAGAGGATTAAATTGTTATTGGTTTCTAAGATTTGAAGCAGAAAAGGAGAGGGTCTATAAAAGGAAGGCTGGTTGGACAGTCAGCACTGGGCAGGCTGGCCCAGTTTCCTTGCTAACTCTTTCTGATTTTCACCCTGGATGTCTAGGAAATACTTTCACTTCTGGGTGACATCAAGACATGCTCAGAAAGAATTGACTATCTTGATCAGAATTGCTGCCTATCCCCAGACACTCTACTATTAAAATGACACCTCTTTGATATCAGAGGTAGTAGATAAATTAAACAATAGTTGTTAACTTTCTGTGCTCAGCTACTATTGCACAACTGGCAGGTGGAGTGAGAAAGCAAATCTATCAAAAGATGAGGATGTGGACAGAGCAGGACACTCGAGATCTGCCACCAAAACTCCTGTTAACTCTTCACCATTCAACAGCTGTTGAGTAACAAGTAATTAGCCCCTATGGTGCAAACTCAACATACAATGATCACATCTATGCCAACCATATCATGATAGCTTGACAATGATGAACAGAAAGTTGATGTGGAAACGTAGCACCAATCCAAAAGAATAAAATATGATACTACTATTTCCTGGTATATGGCAGTTTCTCAGCCTGTGCATATTGAATGAAGAATCCAGAGTATCTTAGAAGCTCTCCCTAACAAGGCAACAAGAACTTTCCTTTTTAAAAATGTTGGAAAGAAAAACCTCTTGGCAAAACTAATAGGCAGTATGTATTAATACTGAACATTCTATATATGACATGGTCCGAAATTATTTTAAAAAATTTTTCTCTTAGCATAAGGAATATAAAGAATATTTAGCCATATTATTTGCAATTATTTCAACTTAGAAAATATAGATCACTCATCAACAGTGAAATATATAAATAAATTGTGATATGTTTATCCTGTGGAGTACATCAAGGCAAATGGGGAGGCAGGACCCCTAGCCACATGTCAAATATTAATGAATTGCATAAGTTTAAGTTTATTTAATATTCAAAAGATTTCATGGTTTCAGAATAAACAGGAAAACAGGAAAAGCTAATCCAAGGTGCAGTTCAAAAAAGGGAGTTCTTGGAGGGTTACTGACTTTGGATTTTCATTTTATTTTTTTTAAATGTTCATAGTATTCCCTGTGGGCTTAAGGCATGATAGCTTTGTGATGATTTATGGGCATTAACATGAGTACACTCTTCTGCATATATGTTATGCAGTGCTTTAACAAAAGATAACACAATCTGAGTTCGGTGGAATTTGACTTTTTTCTCTTCCAATTATCTGAACTTGTGCTGATTCCTATAGGAACTTCAGGACTTTGAGTCCTTGCAATTAAACCTACTTTCTACTCTATGCCAATATGACAGATGATCCAAATTGACTATTATTTAATGTAGCATATCTTGTGTGCTTTACAGACAGAACCTCTAAGGAAGAAAAATACTAAGTCCAAATTTTTAAATTATAATTAGTTGTTTGTCATTAACCATTGAGAAAGATAATTTTAAAAGAATTGAAAAGAATTTTAAAAGAAAGTCTCTTGAGTGGAAGACATCGCTCAGAAATTAAATCTCTGCCTCTCAAACAGAAAGACCTGAATTCAGATTTCTTGTAAAAAAAAAAAAAAAATGGCAGCAGCCTTCATTTCTGACTCTGGAAGAAAAAGACTGGGAAATTCCACTGCAAAGCAAAAAGAAGATAGAAGCAATCCAGGATGATTCCCAAAGTCACTCTTGGTCTTCCACAGGCACAGTGCTCTCTGATACGCACACACACACACACACACACACACACACACACACACACACACGGACTCATACACTAAATGAATAGAAGATGATAGATGATAGATAGATAGGTAGATAGAGATAGAGATAGAGATAGATAGATAGATAGATGGATAGACAGATAGATACATTATAGATATTTTTAAAAGAAAGTCTCTTGATGTCCATCAGATTGCACTGTGCATAAAATCTATTTTCATTAAACATGAGGCTAGATTACAAAAGTCAAAGTAAATGACAGGGAACAAGTAAGAAAGAATGCTGGTAGGAGAAAGTGCAAAGTATTCATTCTTTTTCTACAGTAAATTTTAGTTTGTGCCAAGCACTGTGATGCATACTAAGGTTGTAATAGAATAAAATATTCTGTGTTCTCATTGAGTTTACAATGTGGTAGCAGAAAGAGGTAATATTTTAATATTTAGAACATCAGATACAATTTTTATTTAAAGGATATATATGAATTTACATATTTTCCACTTTGGTTGTGTAAATTTCAGCGTTACTAATCTCATTTGCTTCTATCTTATTGTATGTCACATATGAATAATAACTGCATATATCACCTATGACATTTTTATTGTGATTATTAAATGAATTACTATGAAATGCTAAACTGTACATAAATTTATATTATATATATCGATATATAATATATATTCCAGCTTCAGGAATATTGTAAGATTCTATCACTAATGGACTTTTGTATTCTTCTAGGAAAATTGGAATAGCTATCATTATCTGCACATGTAACACTTCATTGTTTATTTTTTGTGGCTTGGTTAGAATCTTTCAAGGCTTGTTTGAGAAAGAAATAACTTATCATGTTTGTATCATAAAACTTTAACTTGATTCATTCTGGCAAAACCAATAAAGTGCTGACACCAAAAGTCTTGAGAAACTCTAAGTCAGTGACTTAGAGTTTAAAATCAACTTAAGAAACTCACATCCCATCAGTGGATATGCACACATATTGAACTCTCTGAGTTCAAAGGGAGTAAGAAAATTTGGATTCTGATAGTGTACATTTTAGGAATAGCTTTTCTTCACTTCAAATTTCTTGTTTATATACATATAAGAAGGATGTATAGTAAAAATGTATGTCTAAATATTTATCTAAAATAACTCTGTTAATAAGTGTAAAAGTTCCCAGTTGTGCTTCAGTTTCAGATGCATCACATTTTCCTTTCCAGTGAAGACACAAAGCATGAGGGCTGGAGCCACAGCTCAAGGTTTCCTCTGCTTTGCAGGCAGAAGGAGCCGAATTCAGATATCAGATCCCACATAAAAAAACGCCAGACAGAAATAGCGACAAACCTGCACTTCCGGTCTTGGAGGGCACGGTGTGGGAAATCCCAGAGCAAAGCAATAAGAACAATTTAGGATTATTTTCCATGTCACTCTTGGGCTGCCACAGACATACACATTCAGTGCTCTCTTATACACACACACACACGCACGCACACACACATGCACACACACACACACACACATGCACACACACACACACATACACACACATGCGGGAAAAAAAGCAGATCTTGTCATAGTGTTTAGTTCTAAAGCAGAAAAGGTCTTTCATAAAGCAACGGGGTGGTATAATGAGAGCACAGATGAGAACTGACTTACTTAACGTACTCCAAGCAAGATCTCCTGAAGAATTAATTTTATCTTATGTCTGTGATCTGGAAAGATAGCAGACCTTGAGAAGATGGGAGGGAAGAAAAGAGTCTGCCAGACACAAGGAGCAGGGTGTTCAGGATCCCAAGACCAGAGAACATGGTGCTCAGGCAGATCTAGCTCTGAGGATAACGGTCATGGTCTCTCCTCACTTCGGTGAGCCTTTCTCACTGACTTTCCTGACTATTCTTTCACACACATTAAGATTATGTCCAGTTTTCTCAACTCTCACTGTGGTTTAGAAGCTGATGGTCTTTTGCATCCATCTCATTTATTTTTCACTATAAGAGTAAGAAAGATACCTTGGTCTTTTTAAGTCTACTCTAGTCATTGTAATGTCTGCATAGTAGAGTATATTCGACATAAATTTATAAAGATAGATATTATAAAATTGAAAATATTTAATTAAAACAAATAATATAATGAATCTAACTGCAAAATAAGAATGAATCACTGAACTAGTTACAATATAATAAAATATTTTAAATATATTACTCTCATATCTGCATTTTTCTCATTGTTAAATGAGATATTATGAGATAACTGTCTTCTAATAACTTGCATATAATAATGTTTATAATGGCAGAAATGGACCTGCTCTCTGAACTTCAAATACCTATGTCTGGAAATACACAATTAAACTAAGTTCAAAAAATGTCAAAGAAGAATTTTAATACGTTTGTACCACTATGGAATTTCTATCCATTTCTTTCTGTTTACATGTTTGACGACATTAGTTTTTACTTTGAGTTTATTTCTATCATATGGTCTCTTCTTTCCTTTTTTTTTTTTAGCTTTTTGCCTGGTGATAAAGTCTGTTTTAATGGTCCTCAGATTTACATTTACGCCTCCACAGCACAGCTTGTTCTCTGTGGCCTGCTATAGGTTCTGTAAGCAGAGTATTTTTCCTTCCGCAAGAGGAGAGCACTTGGGTGCGTGTTTGCTGGTATTGTGGCCGCATCATTTTGCCCACTTACCACTTTCTCCAGACATGTTTTACTTTCCTGTGGGACTCCAGGGCATTTTCAGTACAAAGTGACCTTCTCAGTCTTTTGTCTTTTCTCACAGGTAAAATATGAAGATAACAACAGATATAATGTTTGAACAGAATGACAAAATATTTTCCAGCACCTCTTGTGCCTCGTCCTCTGGAGAGGAAAACCATGACCCATTTCTAGTCTCATCAGTTTCTACCTTCCAGGCTATTCATGCTTCCCATCATACTGTTCCACATTTGGTGAGAGGTTGCTCCATCTACAGCAGTCTTTGTGATTTACTTGTGAATTACTTTTATTATAACACATGCAAATTTAGCAAATGAATACACATTGATAATTGTGATGACAACAAGAATTTAAAATTTATAATACATTTAAGTGTGTATAGATTTTATCAAGGGTAGATCAATTTACGTACATTAACGAGGCATGAACTAGGTAATTACCTTCAACTTAACATGTGTAGGTACAACACTGCCATTCTGTAAATTAGAAAGGAACACCCTTTAAAATGTAAGATTGTGTCAGCTTGTTGCAGGACTTCATGAGCCCTGACTTTGGTTGACTCCATGTGTCTATGTTAAACAGGACTTTACATTATAAAAGAACTTTTGCTGGGTCTCTTTTTGCCAACTTTGCCAACTGTTGTTTACCTGAGCAATATGTTGCCAGCTAAAGATTCATAGATCTATGATTATTCTTAAGCTTATTCTACAAATTCTGCATACACACTCTGTATACAATCTCTACATAAATATCAGTATTAAATAGTTGTTTTTGCTTGAGAATTATTTTTATTTTGGAATTATATCCTTTCACAATCCAAACTTCTTCATTTTAGTCTAGCTTTGATACAACCTCTAAGTACCTTTTATCAGCACTTTTCACTGTGTAGCACAGAGACATGCTTTCTGAGTTGGTGTGTATGCTTGCTTTCATTACTATCTCATGAACTTGAAAGTGTATTGTATCTAGCTCCATGTGGGTAGGCTAGGTCCTGACGCTGGCAGGTTACTCTACTCAGAGCTGTAGAAGAGGGAAAGTGCTCATGCTGTGTCCTGCAGGATAAGCAAAGCATGCTGGCAGTTCCTGTACTTTCATGGAGGCCTGAGACTCTCAGAACTTCAGGGTCTCATTCTGAATCCTTATCTGGGCATTAGCCCTCATGTGTCAACCTCCTAAAATCCAAATCCATGTTGGAAAATTCTGGACCCTCTTGATCTCAGCTCTAGCAAATTCCAAAGGATTTTTTTCTTTATTTCCAGCATGTTGTAACTTTATTGTCATTCTATCAGGTTCCTTCAAGCATAACATATCCAGAGGTCTTCATTCATACATTAACTCGGCTTACTCTGCTGTACCTAGTGGGAAATATTTAACATCCCTGCTCCATGGCCTTCCCAGCCTTTCCAGGCCTGTGGACCACTGCCGTTGCTCCCGTCTTTCAGAAGTATACATGCGAAACTCCATGTTAGTCACTTCACAAATGTTCATTGAGAGAGTGTAGAATGGACACCAAAATGGCCCATCTTATACAATCGAACAAAAATAACAGGGAAGAAGAGGAGAAAAGGTGAAATTCTAAGAAAGACATATAACTACAAAACTGCTTGAAGCCTGTGCTATTTGTAGATTTTTTTTTTTAAAGTTGCCACTGTGACAGTAGGACACTACTTTTACTTTACCAAGATTCTACCGCTCTTCACAAGATGAAATGTGAAAGCATGGTAGAATACTAGCCGAGTACATAAGACATTGTAGGTTCAATCCTTAATACTGCCAGAAAGAAAAAATTAATTACTTTTAGAATCTGTGAGATGACTCAGCAGGGAAAGGTGCCTACAAGGAAACTTAAGAGATCTGAGTTCAATCCCCAAAGTTCACATGTTAGAATCAAGATCTGAAAGATAGAAAGTTGTCCTCCCAGCTGTCATATATTTTCTATGGCATGCGTATACCTGTGCATGTTCTCCCTCCTCTCTCTTTGTCTCTCTAATAAAAAAAGTTTAAAAAATGTGTTTTTGAAAAAGAAGATGCCATGGAAAACAAACATTTCTAGTGGCAAATTCTGTTCTCTGACACTCCCAGCTTAACAAATGTGGATCACAGCACAGATGAATAAATTTCCAACAATAATACCAGTTTCCTCCTAAATAGACGCTACATGTTTACCTCTCTCCAGATGCACAACTAACTCCCTCTGGTTAATTTCTACAAAAACGACTTTCATTGTTCAAAAACAAAACAAAACAATCTGAAGGAGTTTTTTTTTTTCTGCCTGTGTCTTTATTGTTTCACTTGATAAAAGGCAGTTTATCTAACACACACATACACACACACACACACACACACACACACACACACACACACTGAGTACTCAGAGCACCTTGTGGCAACATAGTTTAGTTTTTATGTAAAATTGCATTTGCTAAATTTAGTATGAACAGAAAGATAATCCTTGCTAGGAAAGTGGATTATAAAGATAAAAGAAAGAAGCATTAAGTTCTTTCCCCAACCAGTTCCAAATGTGCCTTTATGCCTGTAATATCCCATAAACACCAGGGCAACTGCAGCAGCTGCTCTTGGCTCTCCCAGGGCATGACGTTTCCTCTTGATCTGGCACCAGCCACTACCCCAAAGGGGAGAAGCTCTCTAAGCCAGAAGTAGACAGGCGGAGTGTTCATGGATGCTACAAATGAAGCACAGGTACCTGAGAGCTCTCTGCTGACACTGAGTTCCAAGAAAAATAAAAAAGGAAAATGTAAAAAGACACCAAATTCTGACATTAAATTAAGACAAGCATATATATTCTTTTGTTTATATATATAATATATATATATATATATACTCTTTTGACAGTTTATAGGAATGATACCTATGATATTTTATAAGAATGATAACTATAATGTTAAATGTAAATCAGGAAGTCAGAGTAAAATTTAACACCCTAGATGGTCAGATTAATGGCATTTATTATGAATGCTTTCTTTTGAGGTACAGCATTTTTCTACAGCTAAAAGCAATACACGCTTATTTCAGCAATGTTTAGACCAAACAAAAGCAACAACCACAAAAAAAAAAAAAAAAAAAAATACACCAAGGGACATTGTAACATGAGGTATACATTACGTTTAATTTTATAATACTTAATGGTGACATTGGACATTTTCTAATTCTTAAAAGAGTCACAAAACAGACCTATACGGCTAGTAAAAAGATTGGGGAAAGTGCTTTCCTGGGCGTCATTAGCCCAGCACTCCTGAGCATTACCATATTAATCTCTGATAGTGGACAAAAGACCCAAAGGCACCAGAAGCATGTCTCTCCAAGTGTTATGAGCTTCTGTGGTTCGTGGCAATTTCTCCTCTCACTTTCATGTTAGTTCTGCAGACTTAAATTTCTTCCTCTTTCCTTTTCCCTCACTCTCTCCTTCTTTCTGTGTCCCACACACTCAGTGATACCTTACTCCACAGTAGAAAGACAGAGTCACGGTGTGCTGTTGGTGACTGACAGGAAAGCATCAACCCATTGTGTTCTCTCCCAGGAACATAAGACAGTGTGTTGGCACATATTGGACTTTTGAAAGCAGAAACTTCAGGGAAGTTCTTCAAAAAAAAAAAAATATATATATATATAGATTTAGACCTGAACCCTTACACTTAGATGATTTGACACTGGTCATTTAAAACCTTTATGCCTTTTTTCATCTATAAAATGGGTACACCCTGACATTTCTTCCTCAAATGCTTTTGGTTTTTCCTCTTTCTTCTCACAACTTGGTGAGGTTATGTATATGAAAATTAAATCATTTCAGATACAAGATCTTACTGTTTGGAGCAAGTTTGAGTTTGGCATACACAGCTGGCAGTAGCCACCCATGGGCCAAATGCATTCTAAAGTAATTTAAGTACTTAACTCATTGAATCCCCCAAAGCACATTGTGAAATAGAGTTGAGTATCTTTTCTTCTTAACAGATGAACCAATGAAGACCCTCACAGTCTTGGCAAGAGTACTCTATTATTCCCCACACTGTTCCCTGATTGGATTGTTGTCATTTTAATGCGAAAAGTTGAGTAAGCCAGTTTCCAAATTTTCAAGTAAAAATTATGAAGAAGAGGTGTTCTAAACACAAACTTTCAAATTACAGTTTCAATCAATCCAGAATAAAGTTAACAGGGAAATCACAGTGTCTTCCTTGCATAAGTGATAACAATGAATTCATACTGTGCAGGGAGATGGGCTGAGCAAAGGGACTTTCCTGTATGTTTCAGAGCTGCCCGAAGGGGGCCCTGAAGGCATCATTATCAGAGTCCACATCAGAAATGCCAGAAGAGAAAATCTGGCACAGAAGGCTTAGAGAACCAGCCACCCATCATATTGGCAAGATGAGATGTACTAAGTCAAACAGAGCAGGAAAAGGCTATGAACAGGGAAAAATGGGTACTTGTTAGATTCTCCAGATAATTCAGAGAACATCCATGCAATGACCCTCATTCTATCCAGTCCTGCAGATGTGTTCTAAGTAGGAAATGGGGAAAGTATTCACAGTATCTGTATGCATGTGAGCACACCACATCTGCCCAAATGCTTTTTTTCATCTCTATTACTTCCTCAGATGCTGTATTGCTTCCAATAATGCAGGATTCTGCCAGCTGTCAAAAGAACTTTTTTTTTTCCTTTGGCTATAGATAGTGTTAGTTATCTACTGTTAAGCAACAAATTATATCAAAATTTAATGTTTTAGAATACATCTAAAGGCTGCAATGTAGCATAGTGCAACACAAATCTCATGTTCACAATTTTCACAACATGAAAGCAAATACAGAAAATACCAAATGTCTCACAGCTGTCGTGGATCAGGTATCTGTGCTCATGTGGTTGAGTCCATCTCTCCAGGACTGTCACAACTCACAGGCGCGAAGTCACACACATGCAATGGTGCACTTCCACAAGACCCTTCACAAGGCTGGTGGAAGGATACAGGTCTTCAAGAACTCTCAGGCTGAGAACAAAATTTCCTTGCTAGTTAGTAAAATGTTCAGGAATGGGTGGTCCACAGGTTTGGAGAGTACTTTTCGTGAAGGTAAAAGTAACAATATTTGTTGACAAGACTTAGAGTGAATGGAAAGATGAGGAGAATCAGAGGGAAGCGATTGCCAGTATAAGAGCCAGAACCTGAAGCGTAACACTGGGGACGTCAGGAGATCTCGGTCTCCCTTGGACTTGCAGCATGTGGCGTACTAAAGATTAAGCTTCATATACTTCTGTAACTTGGTGTGGAAGAGGCTGACTTATTTCAAGCAAAAGCTGAAGAGTGTATGTGGAATATTACCCAAGAGCTCATATGATGATTGCTTGGGCCCCAACTTGTAGCACTATTTGAGATGTAGAACCTTTGGAAGACAGGACCTAGTTCCAAGAAGTAGAGTGTGCTGGCAGTGTACCTTGAAGGATACAGTGGGTCACTGGCTTCTTTCTTTTTCTTCCTCTCTGCTTCCATGCCTTAGGGATTTGTGCAACTTCGCCACACTCTCTCTACCATGATGCTCCACCCTGACACAAGCCCAAAGCAACCATATGCTGAAACAATCAACATTGTGGTCCAAAATAACAATTTCTCTTTTAAGTTTTTGTTGTTGTTGCTGTGGTTGTTGTTTGATCAGACTGGTAGAAAGTTGGCAATATGCACTGAATCAGTAAATATAGAGAATCTCTCTTATCTTCATGTGCAAAAATCTCCCATGTGGGAGTAAACAAGACACCACTCTGAATGTCCAGGGAGCAAAATTTAATGCAATTGGACTCTTGGTTTTACTAGGGTCAAAAGTAACCAGAGTGGCTTTTTGTTAAGCCTTATATAGAGTAAAAGTGTAGCAAATCAGTAATGGGAAATAATTTCAAAAATATTTCTGACATAAGCAGGTATCTATGGTAATATAGTTCAGAGTTAGTCACAGGGTTTAGAGTAAGAGGTTATCTTGCACAAACAGAATGATAATTACAGCGGATCCACATATACCACCTTATCTTTAGGGAGCAAGATGTTCTTGGGCAGATACACTGTGGTTAGACAGCACACAGCTAGATGAAACAGGATGAATCATATTTAACAGGCATCTAACTTTTAACAAGCAACTAACTTGATCTGTTTTAAAGAAAATTTTTCTATTATCGACTATTTTTCTAGCCAGCTTAAAATGTATAATCATCAATTTCATGGTTCTATATAACTATCATCACGTTTCTACATAACCATTAAAAATGTTTACTTCCAGAATTCTCCAAAGGAAAAGCAAAAGTGAGCTTCCTTTCATACATTATCTGACCTGATGCTGATGCTGTCACACTAAGGGCTTGTACATACTCTTTTAACTTAAACTTCTTTTTTTTTATTTCCATTCATACAAACTTAACAGGTACACCAGTCCCCTCCTCCCTCCAACCCCCTATCCCCCTGTGCCCCATCACCTCCCCTTCCCTCCCCATCCTCCAGTGCCTCCCCTCCCATCCCCGGAGCATCCTTTAATGTGCATGCCAAACTCTCTTCTGAGTCCTCCTCTCCAATGAGGTGCAAGGACCCAGTGGCATTTCCCAGAACCTTTTCCTGTGTTCCCGTTAAGCATAGGAACACTAATGTGGCTATCAATCCCTTGCCTCCCAGGATCCTAGTGCCTTTAGCAAATGCTAGACTTTGTGAGGTCAATAGTGTGTTGGACATTGCTCAGCATATGTAAAGTCCAATTATGATTGCTTCAGCCCTAACTTGTGTGGAGTGTCTTGCATATCATTGCTCCTCCCATCCTTGTGCTCTTACAATCTTACCACCCCCTCTTCTGTAAATTTCCCTGAGCTTCAGGATGGGGAGAGATTAGGCTGGCCTAGTTTCAGGTGATTGATGCAGAGTCTCTGATGTTCTTGATGTTCTGGATTATGGTTTGTTGATTTTTTTTTTTTTTCAGTTTTGCTGCTCCTGCAATGCCCTCGGTTCCACCCTGATGGGTATTGGATGTCACCTCCTGGCCAGAGATTAAAAACTTGTTAAACTAGAGTCTTGTTATAAGAGTATATTCAAAGGTAGATGTAATAAAAGTAGGAAACCATAGTGAGGGAGGGGTCAATCACCCATCTGCGAAATGGTTACTTTCTATCTGCCAGACTGTAATGGTTACTCTTAATTATTGCTGTGAGAGAATACTCAAAGTCGATCAACTTAAGGGAGAAAGGGAGATTCATTCAGCTTACGGTTCCAGAAGGGAGGAACAGTTTCTCATGGCAGAGATGGCATGGCTGGCTGGCCAAAGGTGGAGGAGGCTAAGTCACCGCAGACATCTTGGAAGCTGAGAGCTACAGACTGCTTGCTGCAAAGATCGACTTCTCCTGGAGGTAGGGTGGGACTAATCCACCTCAAGGCCCACCCCTTGTGACTGCCTTCCTCCAGCAAGGCTCCACCTTTCAAGGTGCCATGACCTTGCCAAACACATGAGACTATGGGGGACACATTTCAAACCATGACATTCCACCCCTGGGCCCCACAGGCTCATTGTCATCTCATTATATAAACCATACTCAGTCCAACTTTAAAAGTCTTCATAGACTACAATGGTAGTCCCAGCCTTCCAAAAGTCCAAAGTCCAAAGTCTCCTGTAAAATCAAAAGACAAGTTACATACTTGTAACATACAATGGCACAGAATAAACATTCCCATTCCAAAAGGAAGGAATGGGGGCATATCCAGGAAAAATCGGTCCATAACAAGACCGAAAACCAGCAGGACAAACTCCAAAACTTGTAGCTCCAAGTCCAACAAGTGAGCCTCTCCTTGAAATCATCTCAGTTCCAAAGGGCTTTGGTTCCACCCCTCCAACGAAGCTGCCCATAGAATATGTTCGTCTCTTGAGCTGACTCCTCCCAGGGTATACAGCTCTCCTTGGCAGGTGTCCCACGTTGTGTCTGGAATCTCTAACATCTTTACTTCTCAATGGCAAACCAGGTTTTAACTTCACAGCACAAACTGCCCTTCTTGGGTGTCCGGGCCCACGAACCAGCATGAACCCGAACCTACAAACATGGGAATCAAATTAAAAGTTTCAGGCTTGGGTCAGAGGGGGTCTTGGATGTCCACCATCATCCAAGCCAACTTTATTGTAAAAGTACAGGGTTTTTATAATCAAGAAGCAGGGCCAAATTCTTTACAGGACTATGTAAAATGCATACATTTTGGTTAACAAAAAGAAGACACGAGTGACACTCAATTGCCTTGGGGCAAACACATTGCCAGGTATGCTAAACATGCATGCCACCTTGTTGCTAGAAGGGAATGGACAATGGTCTGTGCATTAACATCTCTTTTGATAGGCAGGAAAGAACTGATAGGGAGGGAAAACAGCCCAGCCAGTTTCTTAGAGAAACAAAAGCTTTCCAAATGACCTGGGAGTTTTCTCAACTTCCAAGGAGGGAGCTGGACCTATCATTTTCTTGCAGAAGAGAGGCAAACTCAACCACCCAAGGGAGGAGTCACTCAATGTCCCATTCAGTTGCTAATGTATCATCCAGACTGTAGGCTTCTGGGCCTAGCAACCCCCACACTTGGGCCTCTAAACTGCAGGCTTCTTGCCACATGATGTCTGGATTCTGACAATTTTTGAAATCTTGGAGGAAGACTCCATGATCTCCTCCTTCTTCCATCACTGATGCCTCTAAAACCAGATTCATGTGGACGACTTTGCCAAGACTGGCCTCCTTGAATCACAGCTGATTCCGCTTCTCTATGCTGGCCATGTCTTTTACTTCTGGGCAGTTGCTTGGTAAGAGAAACCAACTCTTGCTTTGGAACTCCACCTTTTAGCTCCAGTCTTCTGAAAGGATTTGCATTCTTGTGAGTGGGACCCTTCCCTGAGGATCTTGGCCTCAAGCTAGGGCCTCTCCTATTATTCATATTGAGAGCAGGCTTTGATTTACAAATGGAGCTAATCTCTTCAACAGCCATTTTGTTCTCTGCTTCTTCCTGGTTCAACTCTTTAAGTTTGGCATTGTATTTTTCATCATTGGATCATACAGTTTTTGCTTCTTCCTGCCTGATTCTTTGCTCTTTTTCATAACTCTGAAGACAATTAAAAAGTAGCCATATCACATTGTCAAGACTATATTGCTTTGAAATTTCCTCCCCCAAGCACTCCAGCTTAATTTCAGGCAAACTTTCAGGATGAGGGTAAAACTTCACTCGTCCAGTTGCAAACACAGTCTCTGTTCCCCTCTGGACCATCACAAGCTGGGCTTGCACTGTCTGCGTCTTTCATAGCATTGCTCTCCTCTGAGCTCTCACAAGAAAGGTCCCTTTGGCCCAACTGCCAAGACGCAAAGACTTTCCCAGCACAAAGTCCCAAAGTTCTCCGTATTTCTCCCAACAAACAGTTCCAAAGGCACACTAGCCACATCACAACCTTGGCCATGCTTCTGGGTACCAACTTTTCTCAGCTTCACAAAGGACTTCACTTTGTGGTACTGGCTGTTCTTAATTTCACAGCAATACCCCACTACCCGGTACCAATTTCTGTAACGGTTACTCTTAATTATTGCTGTGAGAGAACACTCAAAGTCGATCAACTTAAGGGAGAAAGAGAGGTTTATTCAGCTTACGGTTCCAGAGGGAAGGTACAGTCTCTCAAAGCAGAGCTGGCATGGCTGGCTGGCCAAAGGTGGAGAAGGCTAAGTCACTGCAGACATCTTGGAAGCTGAGAGCTGCAAGACTGCTTGCAGCAAAGGCTGACTTCTCCTGGAGGTAGGGTGGGTGGGACTAATCCACCTCAAGGCCCACCCCTTGTGATTGCCTTCCTCCAGCAAGGCTCCACCTTTCAAGGTGCCATGACCTTGCCAAACACATGAGACTGTGGGGACACATTTCAAACCATGACACAGACTCTACGAACTTAGGCTTCTTTTTGGTTGACTCAAACTCAAAGAAGAAAGAAAACATGATGCTCTTCACTCAAAGGTCTATGATAAATATATATGTATAATATATGAAATATATAATACTGACCATATGAATGAATAGTATACATCATATAAAACATATATGAATAGATAATATATATTATATGGAAAAACATATCACTAAATTAAGGCAAATTTGGATGGAAAGTTTTCACAATGGGTCATCCTCAGAATTGGGGACTCAGAAGAGATCATGGAGCACATAACTTAGTCTGGATGCATTCAGGAAAAGGCTCCGGCTAGACTGCATTGGAAATGAAGGTCTTTATACAGTCAACATTGATTTTATTAGGGAGATTTTTATCTTTAAATTTACATATCTGGGTCATATATACCTATGATTATTAGAAAGTTTAATAGTATCTCAATACCCTCTATGTAAAAAATGTATGAATTTTGACAATGAGAAATGTTTTTGAGTCTAACAATGAACAGATAACTGATTATGAGAGAAAAATTATAATGCACAGTGAACATTTACTGCCTCTTAGGTAGACTACAAAATTTATTACAAATTGGATGATCTAAAACAATAAAAGTGTATTGTGCTACAGTTTTAGAAGCCAGAGTCTGAAGTCAGGAGTAGTCTGGACATGGTTTTGTCCACCTCCTAGTAACTTCCGGTGGTTACCAGTGATCTGAGAAAAACTCGATTCTTAGCTACATCATGCTTTTATCTTCTTCCATCCTCACCTGACCATCTCTGTGTGTGTGACTTTGTATTTGTAAAACTCTCTCCCTTTTGTAAAGAAACACCTTGATTTAGTATGACCTTTCCTTAGTCTGACTGTGTCTTCAAAACACCCACTGTCAAGTAAGGTTACAGACCTTCACAGAGCCAGTGGTGAGAGCTTTGACATAGTCTTTTAGAGAACATAATTCACCCAACTCTTCTGGACATTATCAAATAATTCTTGAAACTCTGACATTTTCCACAAATGAAATTGCAAGGTGACAAATACAGAATATTTTTGGTTCAGGTTAACTATTTAATCTCAGACCTTCACACAGTCATTTAAAAAATAAAAAGAAGTTATTTCCCTAATTCCAATTAAATTAGTTCTTTTCCATTTTAATTGTGATATTCCCTTCTTTTCAAAAAGTGTGAAATTAATGGCTTATACTTGTGGACAAATTTAGATTAGACATATCCTTAGCCTTGGCAGCATTTCAGCTCTGCTTCATTCACCGTTGGGGGCTGAGCAAGTGAGGAGAACAGAGAAAAAGAGTGAAAGGCACCAGAGCTTTTTTTCCACTTCAAATGACTAGAATCTGAGCTTCCCAACTGTCTCAAGCCCCTCATAGGTGGACTGCTCAGCATCTAAATAATGTGCAAATGCATATCGAATGCATATTGAGATATGCATTCTTTATCATATACAAAACTGGAAAGAAAAATGAATAATTTTCCAGTTTGGCAGATGCCTTTGCCACAGAAGATGTGTGAAAGAAAAATAATGTTTTCTCCTGCAGACATGTTTTCATGTGACATAGCTCTACACCATATAATCCTCTGAGAGACTCCTCATGCTTAGGAAGTACAAAAGGCTAGGCAAACCATGTCTCTAAAATGGATTTTATTTAGAAAAAGACCACCAAAGTTTTTATTTTAAAACAGTTTGTGCAACAATTCTTGGGGAAATATGGAGATGGATTTGACTCCATGCATCTAGTCTAATACAATTAACTCCATGTGTGAGTCTGCATCTTCACTTTGACCTCTTTGCAAACAATTTCCCACTGTAGTAGCTCAAAATCTGAAGTACAACCATCATAGTGAAGTTGACTACAATGAACTGATTCCCCATCTTATGCTACACACATATTCCACTGATTCAAAATCTACCACTTATCCCTCAATTCCCACCCTGTCTTTTTGCTGGGGTTTTGTTTGAATGTTTGCTTGTTGGCATTGTTGAGATGGGGTCTCACTCCATAGGCCAGGCTGTCCTGCCTGCCACTCCTAACTATCCTACTGCCCAGACTCCCACATGCTGGGATTACTTGCTCCTTGCATGCCTGTTGACCTTAATTATTTTTGGTTCACAGACATTTGCCTTCAAGTGTCGCTGCTGGTTCAATAGTCCTGGCTGAAAGGCATTTCTGAAACACTATCTGAACTTAGATGTGAAAGCCACTTCCTGTTCCATGGCTTTCAACTGTGCCTTCATTAGACCTGTCTTGAATTTATTTGAAAAATCAAAGGTTGCAATAATTATGACTAGCCATGAATTTCTGTCTTATGTTCTTCATTTTCTATGTATTACAGGAATTGCGCAGAATAATATTTTATATTGTATTGGTCTTATAAATTAATATTTATAAACAGATTACTTTGAGATTTATGCAGGCTTAAACATTTAAAAAGTCAGAACTTACTCTGTGTAACTAAAAGTTGTTTGGAAAATGATAGTTTCGGTTTGTTAATGACTGCTCTGTCATTTTCTTTGCCTTGTGTATTTCCAGAACGAAGTATAGGTAAGCAATGAGCAGTGTTATGAAAATTAATTTGTATTTGTCACTTTTATTTAAAAATAAGAATCTGCACATTTTAGAGCTATCAAAATAGACTGGTCTGACCAAAAATCACTGCTTTAGTCTTAGAATTAATTTTCATCACTATTTGTATTGTTCTTTGAGGAAAGTAACATGTTTCCATGACTTGTATGGGGACAATAATTTCATCAGCTTTTCTTTAGCAAAATTAATGTAGTAAATGTCCATAACTGAAAAAATTATTTATGTTATGATTTTATATTGTTATAAAATAGAACCTATATAAATACAAAATACATTAATATATTAATATTCATAATTTCTAATCATATTAAATTTACATATTAATATTTTGGAAATGGCCTTAAATATATTGTGTATATTTTGAGGTTAAATGAAGGCAAACATAAATCAATGAGTGCAAGTAAATATTTTCCAAAAATGTGTTTTGAGGACTTTGCTAACACTCTGTAAACAACATTTTCTGTCTGATTGTTAAGGGCAAACTACTAAATCTGATTTTCACATTAAAACCTGTAAAATTTTAGGCAGTAGGATGTGATATTTTAGAGAACCAGGTGGAAATTTTATCCTCTTAGATGAACTACACACAAAAATGTTGGTAGTCCATTGCCATGTTCAAAGCAGAAGTTCTACACAGTGGGTTTTTACTTCTATTGCTGTGTGATACAGACAATCAGGGGATCTTAGAACAGGAGAGGCAAAGGGAAAGCCTATGGGGCTAACAGAGTGCTCCGCAGGGCTTCAAAAACAGAGAATAAATTAAAACTGTTGCTGCTCATTATTTACACAGTGGTTTCAATAAATGCTGTGATGAGTATGCATGCTTCATAGACTCTAGAATAGCTGAATTTTATTAAGTAGTGTCATTTCAGTGTAACCTGAAACCAGAGGGTCAGTCTACAGATTATTAAGTGTCAGTATGGAATATATTTAAGAACATGCATTAGAAATGATTGAAGCTGATGCTGAAGGAAAGATTATTAAGTTCTACATATTTACAAAATGAAATTTTGCAAAATTAGAATTGTCTACTTAACTATTAGCATTTCTTGAGTTCGATAATTTTAATAGAATTTTAATTTTAAATAGCAAAGACCAGGGTGGTTTTCATCTCAACCATATCAACAATTAACATTTAAATGTGATTAAGATAGTGTGAAGAAATTTATTCATTTGACTAACTATATTCACTTAAGAAGTAATCAGTTATTTACATCTTGTTAGAAATAAGTTTTGAGGCCTGAAGACATAAAGTTGTTTTTCTCATTCATGTGCATGGTAGTTTGTTAGCCATTGTGAGAATGTTTACCTGATCAAGAGCTAACCTTTCTCCAGATGCATGGTGATAGGGGCCAAACAGGCCTCTTTTGAACTTCATTTGCTGAAATCCCAACTGCCATCATTTCAGTGTGTGATTCTATTTGGTGACAGGAACTTTCAAGTAAATTTCAAATGAGGACATTAGAATGCCATAATCCAATACATGTGGGGATACCAGCTATGTGTGAGCACAATGTCGATTGTGAGGACACAGCAAGATAGGCCATCTGTAAGAGAAGAGGCTTCCTCAAGGTAAGCCAGTCCTGACCAATTTAAGGCTTGGTTTTGACTCTACAATATGAAAAAAAAAAGAATTTTCTGCTGTTGCACAGTCCAGACTATGGGTTTCTACTACTGGAGTCCTAGACCACTAGCACTAAAGGGCAAAGGCTTAAATGAACCATCAGTAACAACCTCAGAAGCCTTTCCATTTACAGCTGTAGGTAGCTGGGGTTGAGTCCAGGAAATACTGCTTTGACAGTTACCCACATGGTGGTCTCATTCTATGTCTTCAAACATCCATTTTTCTATCACAATGATATGCTACCACTGGAAGTGTTCCAATCTCGTAACCACCATTCTGCCTTCTGGACCCCAACTTTGTTTCTACTAGGTGGACTTTCCATTTACTACTCAGAGTCTTCCTGAGCCTGCACACTAGTGAGCATTCTAGTACTGAGAATTAAGGTTGAACTTATGATCCCAGGTAGATCCCATCAGCTGCTTTGCTCTTTCTAGATTCAGGACTAGATGAGGCAGCCAAACACTAGCAGGATCCTTGCAGTGAGACTTGTAGGATTTTTACTGAGTTACATTCCTGAAGGTACCACATACTTCCCAGAATTCCCTGGCTTTCATCTAGAGTATTTGTGGTTTAGTTGTGGTCACTTAGGATAGATTTATAGATGAAAAAATCATAAGAGTCTGAAAATAAGTACTCAGTGAATAATCTAAGAGGGTTCTTAAGGACTTCAGGGTAAGTTTACTTAGCCACCTTGCTGCAAGGTAGCACCAAAAAAAGTGAGGGACTTGAAAGAGTTGAAGGATTTTGATAATTCAGCCATGTACACTCTTTAAATAAGATAATCGAAAGGGATATTGCTAAGTATCAGACTTAGAAACTAAAAAAAAATGGTTTATTACCCCAGTTCTATCACTTACAAGCTGTGTAGCACAGAGCAAAAACAACAGCTTCTCTGTACTTGGTGTGTTTACTCTGATGACTAGAAACAGCTTCTATGAAACTATTTACTTCGTGCCAGGCAAATGGCCTCCAGTTCACTAAATGGTTCTACACTTATTATCATTGTTTCTTGATTAATGCAAATCTAGTCACCATCATCTCAGCAGGCCTCATTTTAGCACTCACATGACAGACATCAAAATCAAAATTGACCTTAGCAATGATTCAGTCCAGTCTCCTCGTTTTCTCAGAGAAAATGAATGCCCAGAGAAATTAAATGACTTGCCCCAGGTTACAGAGCCAGTTGGCAGCAGTGACAGCCTCAGCCACAGAACATGTGATTTCTTGCTCAGGTTCAAAATACTTTTCATTTCATGGCACTTCATTAATAGCAGTACTCACAGCTTAATAAACATAGATCTTTAAATGTATATTAATTACATAGATAGTCAATGAACTGAAATGGATGAAATAATGGTTGAGTCTAAGTATTATGGTAGTGCTCCAAATTTACGCTGAGGACATAACTGATGTTCAAAGTAATTGAAGGTTCTCCATGGTCTTTAACAAATCAAATCATCCTCATAGGCACCAACCCTGCCAAATAGGGACAGGGTTCACAGTGGAGACTTAAACTGGCTAATTAACCATGTCTCAGACTACCCTTAAATTTGATTTGCCTTTTGGTTTACAGGAAAATGATTTATTTTTCAGAGTGCTATTCACAAATCATAGAAAGGCAAATGGGATTGTGTGGAGGGAATATGGATGGCTGTCTTGCTCTGCAGAATGCAGAGGGTAGATGTATGACTCACTAACCTCCTCTTGGCTGTAGGTTGGTGTTTCATTCCTGGGGTTCTGGCTCTATGCACTGGGATGTAGTTTGTCTTTGCAACTTTTTCCTTGAACACATTAAGACACAGTTTTCCTCGCCTCCTGCTTGCAAAAGTTTTCGATAACAGGCTAGACTTGCATGTTTATTCAGCAGCTTCTGCGCCAGGACCACCCTGTCCCTGTCTAGGACAGTCCCTGCCAGACATTGGTTCAGTCCTTTCTGTCCACTTCTTGGAACACAGGGACAAATGTGAGTCTTATGGAAATCCCCATAGATCTTCCCAAATTTCAGTGGCTCTAAATGATTCTCATTCCTTTCCTCTGAAATCTTACCCAAAATTCCTCTTCTAACATTACTCCCATGACTCCTCTGCCCTTTCATGATGCTTAAATGCCAGAAGTTGTTAGATAGGATAGGAACTAAAGCTAATTACAACAAAATGTATCGGCTTACTCCAACATGTATGTACTTCCTGTTGGATAAATCTTCTGATGATGCACCTCAAAAAAAATCACATATTCTGTTTCTCATCTATAAAAAACTTTTATGAGCACGCGTTTGTTTTTAAGAATAAGGTGCATTAATTAGGCATGTAAATGGAGCTCAGTCTAAAAGTTTCATATATTTAATGCATATGGATCCAATTGAACCTCCCTTTTCTCACACCCATCTGCCTCTGCTCCTTCCTGTTATCTACAAGTCACTGTTCAACTATAACATTTTTTTTTTTTTTGCTTCTCCATAACAAGTAGAATAAGTAGTTCTGTTTGTATTCAGGGTATTTCACTTACAAAGTGTTCGTTTCATATATTTTGTTACAAATTTCAGAGATTAATTCATTTCATTCCTTTGTTAATGAGCAGTCTTCCACTTAGAGGATGTCTATGTCTTCATCTGTTTAAGGCCCTTAGGCTGAGTTCACTCCTTAGCCTCTGTGAACAGCAATGCCATAGTGTGCTCCTATAAGAACCTCTTTGGTATGTTGAGTTCATTCCTTTTGACTATAAAACCAAAAACTGGATTATATGTCTGATCTATTATTGGTTCCTTAAAAAGGAATTTATACTAAAATGAAATAAATAGTTATTCGACCCACAGATTTGGGAATGGAATGCAGACTAATTACCACCAGATTTTAGTGACAATGGGATACTTCAAAACAGTTGTTTCAGTGAAGTTGATAGAAAATTAAGAAATGTATGCTTCTTTATTATCATGCTTTTTTCTCTCCTTTTATTCCTTCTAACACAGAAGTAGAAAATACATTACTAAAATGCTTATTATATTTCTAAATCCAATGTACATAGAGATAAACTTAGAAGGATAGAGTCTTAGAATAATTTTTGAACTACTGTTACAATTGTATTTTAATTGTTCCTTGTTCAAGTAAACCTATTTTTCTCCTTATATTTTATTTCATTATGTAATGTGAACTATTCATTTCTTGAGGGTTTTTTCCATCATGTGAATTGTAGATTTACGTCTGCATTGAACAACAACTTCTACATATGTCACCTTGTACTGGAAGTAAGTGATTTAATGCTTCAGTCCTTTAGCTTTATCAGTGTTTAAGATTCTTTGAAGTTTTCTCCTTGCACTTTTCTGGTCTTTCTTGCTACCTACCCACTCCCTGTACAAATTAAAAATGAACTTTAACTTTCCTCCCTATATATCTCTACAGAAGTGAAATTAAATATCATAACAAAGTACAAACAATTGTTGTGGCAAGTCACAAAAATAAGTGGAACACCGGAGGTCTTGTTCTAGGAAGTAGTTTTATTGCTCCCGCTGGGCAAGGGTGAGAACTGAGAGCAGCAGTGGGACATTGTCTTGCATACCTTTTATCAATCTGCCTCTTCATTTTAGTCCATTTGTCTCCTATATATGGTGACTGTAAATTCCACAAGTTATGATACACAAATGCACATGTACTATGTCAGGCTGACTTTGTCCTGTAGCCTCTGATAAGATGAGAGCAGCACACTAACTATGCCATACATAGCCTCTGATAAGATGAGAGCAGCACACTAACTATGCCATACATCTTTTTCTTTGTTATGAAGGGGTCGTTGCTACAACATTCCCCCTATTTGATGCTCAAACCCTCCAAAGGTCAAGTATGAGAGAGAAAAAAAATTTAATACCTGGGAGATAAGATATTCCAGGATTAAGCACATTCTTAAAAGTAGGAGTATCACACCTAATGAGGGTTTTGAACACTCTAAAAAGTTGAAAAGCCATCCACCAAATCCAGGACTCCACTCTTTCTGTTTGGACAGGGGCATAAGTTATCGGTGTGAAGCTGGGAGAGATGGATCAATAAATGTGCATGTATAACATATCACAACTTTGTGTAATGTACAGTCACCACATATGGAAAACAAATCGATTAAAATGTAAAGGTGTGATAACAAAGGGTATGCAAAACAAAACTCTTTAGGACACAGAGGGAAGTTTGACATTCACATTAAAGGAAGTTCCAGAGATTGGGGGGGAAGAGGCACTGATAGAAAGGGAGGGAGGGAGGTGAAAGGAAGGGGAAATAGGGAGAGGGAGCAAGGAGATCCAAGGAGTGGTGGAGGGAGGGAGGGGACCAGGGTACCTATTAAGTTTGTATGAGTGGGAAAAAAATTAAAAAAAGACAAAACTCTACTGCTCTCAAGGTTCACCTTCTGCCTCACAAGCAAAAGATCCTGAGTTCAGATCCCAGGTCCATGTAAAAAAATGAAAAAAAGCCAGAAGGAAATGGTGCTGGCCTGCACTTTTGGCCCTGATGATCTGAGTCTGAGAAATGCCAGAATGTAGCAAAAAAGGAAGTAGAAGCAACCCAGGATGATTCCCAGAGTCACTCTTAGTCTTCCACAGGATACACACAGACATTAATTAATTAAGGTATCTTTCCCTTCTCGTCAGTTTCCTTTTCTAAGTCCTTTCCTTTGCAAGAGAATTAGCTGTGATAATGTATGGTCCTAGATTTCAGACACATGGGACACAGAAGGAAGGTTCTGAAGTCTGAAAAGGAGGTAAATTAGTAACAGCAAACAGTGGTTATACAACCCACCTAGAGGAGATAAAGACATTCTGATAGAAATTTCTTGCCACACCTCCAATCCATTGGGATAACTCCAGTCAGTCAGAGAGAGACAGAGAGAGACAGAGAGAGAGAGAGAGAGAGAGAGAGAGAGAGAGAGAGAGAGAGAGAACAGCTCCCTAAGTCAGCAGGTTGCTGAGTTCTCAAGCTTCCGCTATGAATAGATTAGTCAGCTTTGGAGTATCTAAAGTGGGCCTTCAACTTTACAATTCTGGAGTTATTGTCTACCTCTTTCAGAGAGTCAGCTTACAAAAAAATGCACTTCCAGTCTCCAGCAGTTGGCTTCATTCTGCTACAGTGAATCCGTAGGACCCCTCCTATTGACTGTGGTCAGGGTGAACAAAACAACAGTAAACCGAGCTCTCCAAAAGGGTTTCAGGAACTGGACATTCCATTCCTTTAGGCACACAGAGATGAACAAGGATTTGGTGGAGGAGGCATGATATTGCACATACTTAATTGATGAGTACTACCTACTATATTGGAAGATTTATGTAGTATTGTGATCCTCATAGTTGGAAACTGTGGATTTGGTTGGGTTTTTGGATGGTGTGGTATCCCTTCGTACTCTTGTTTTTGTGTGTTATGGAGTGATCTGTGATGTTGCATCTCTGCTTATGGTTTGGGAATTTTGTTTCCTACACAATGTTGGGAAGTCTACTCCTATTTTAAGTTATCCTTTGAAGTAATAAAACTTCAAACTGTTAAGCTCACAGGCAATTGTTTCTTGACGTATTGGTGTTTAGCAAACATTCTTGGCTGAACCTGGTGACTGCATCTGCTACCTCAGAGTGATCACTTATCTCCTTTAAATTCCCCCTTGTACTCCCCCCAGTGATGGGAGGGACATCCAGAAAGGATTTCATAAGGACGAAAGTCTACCTGCTTATTAAGACTAGCCTTAACGTTTTTAGGTATTATTTCAAAGAATAATTTATAAGAGAAGTAGACTCTCAACATTGTGTAGGAAATCAAATTTCCAAACCATAACCTTGCCCATCTCTGCCACGATCATGCCATCATGTCCAACCTTATCTCTGAATCCCACACCACAGAACTCTTCCCTCATCCAAGCATCTCAGGCACATAGTAAACTGAGCATGTACAGCAAGTTCCACAATCACATCGGAATTCCAAGCCAAATGCTCAGGACATGAATTTAATATTAGCATTCACATATAAGAGAAAACATGTAACAGTTCTCTTCTTGTGTCCGTAATTACTCACACCCCTCCATTTACCAGCAAATTCCACAGTCTCATCCTTCTTGATAGCTGAATAGTATTTCAGCTGATGGGTATTCCATTTTTCTATTGGTAGACTTAATTCATCACAAAGCAGTAGACAGTAACAGATCCCAATGTAAGTGGGTTTTCAGATATAGTGTGCTTAATTTTAGTTTCAAAGTCTGTTTCAACTGTTCTAAATTTTCCAAACCTTGGGGCCTGTAAACTGCATGTAACTTCTCTTTAGTCTCCAAATTCACCACTTCCACCACAAACACGAGTCCAATCATCTGAGAAGATGGTAATCTGAATTCCAAGTCAAGGAACAATTTCCTTTAGGAGCACTTGGGTCATTTCCTCAGTGTTTTCTGTATAAATATGGAAAGCCTCTACCCAGCTGGAAAAAAAATTACACACAAAAGTCAGCAAATACTCATAGCCTCAAACTTGGGGACATCTGGTAAAATTTACAATTGCCTCAAATGGAGCTCAAATGGGGCTTCCCTCTACATTCTGTAGAGGGGTGGTTTTAGTTTTTTGATGAGAACAATTCACATTATTTACAACAACTTGAGCTATACTGGAGGGCCAGGGAACACAAAATGGTGGCTCATTGTGGCCTCAGTGCTGTTGATTTACTGTGATTTCCCTGTGGTCGCTAGATCTTGCCAGAGAAGTGGTTTTATGTTGTGAATAACTTTGGAGGCCTGCCTTACAATTTCCATAAGAAACTGCCATGTCTCCCTTCTGATGTCCCTGGCAATGCATAGCTACCACACTTCTGAGAGATCATACAACGTCTAAGAGTTTGAGGACTTTTCTTTCATATTTTATATCTCCCTTACACCTGGGTTGATTGGGCCCTTTGCCTTATACAAGATCCCATGTACATGGAGGGTGGTGAAGGAATATTTAGAGTTGGGTTTACACTGATAAGCATTCCTGCTTCCAGTTAAAGGGCTTGGGTTACCGAGTTCTACTCTGTAACAAAGTTCCCCTCTGAAGAGACCTTCCTCAGTGATAGAATGTAGAGTTACTATGGAGTGCTGATTAAATGTTCTCGCATTTCACAAAGCTACTATTGTCAGTGAAATAATCAGCATCAGGGTCTTTTCCATGACAGAGATGTTGGGTATCCATTCTACAGAAATCTGCAGCTACAAGGAGCTCTGGTCAGGTAGATGGAACCAGGATGCAGCAAACAGCCTACTTCCTCTGTGGGTCAAGCTGCCTTTGTCCTCACAACAAATGAAAGGCTAGAGACTTGACCTTTTCCTCACGATTTAGGCTTTTTCCATCAAATCTTGTAAACAGCCTTCCAGGAGACAGGGAGTGTACATCCTGTTCCCTCCATACATTTCTCATGTGTCCCACTGGTCATCAGAAAATGGTCCATGTATAGAACCAATGTGTAACCATGCTGTTTGCCAGGGAGGTTTTCAGGACACAGGCTAGCGCTGTTCCAAAAAGGTAAAGGGGTGGAGAGATGGCTCAGTAGTTAAGACTCTGTCTCAAAAGCGAAAGGTCCTGAAGTTGGATCCCAGGTCCCGTCTAAAAATGCCACGTGGAAACAGCAGCATATCCAATCCTGGTAGGCAGAGTTTGGGAAATCTCAGAGCAAAAGAAGAAGGAGATAGAAGCAATCCTGAAATCACCCTTGGTCCTTCACAGAGACACACAGTGCCCTCTGAACCACCCACTCACACACATACATACACACCCACACTTACTCCCCCCACACACACACCACATATATATTATAAATAAATAAAATATTTGAAAAATGGCTGGAGGCTTTTTAAATCCCTGGGGCAGCCTGGCCCAGGTCATCTGGTCCCCATCATTCTATCACTGTTCTAGGGCCTTTCCCTAGTGAAAAGTGAAGATTTGTTGACTGTGAAGGCAGGTAAATACAGAAGTCGCCTTTAAGATCCACGCATGTGAAGAAAGCAAAATTGGTGAAGAGTATGAGTCCCAAGAGAATATAGAGCTTGGGGAAAACTACATATGGAGCTATAGTGGCCTGATTTATTGCGTACAGGTTCCTGGCCTTTGAACTGACAGAAGAGGTGTGTTCCGGGGAAACTTCAGGAACGGATGATTGCGTCCAAGTGTTTTTAGATTATAGTTGTGCTTTGCAAAGGATTCAATATTGACGCTGTTGGATGAGTTCATCCCCCGATTTCAGTTCCTCCACTAGCAGGGGTATTTTTTGGTCCAAACCGAGGGGACTGTCTTCAGCCCATGCCCCAGGCACTCTGAAGAGAACCTTGCTCAGGTCCCTTTTGTTGCTTCTGCATGAGACCACGGAGTGTCATTCCTCTCCGAGCAGAACTGTGGAACCATAACCCTGGCCTCTCTGCCTTTGGGCAAGCATGAGGGTGCTTGGCATGGAAGTTAAAAGTTGATCTAGCACTTTTCTCAATAAATCCCACCTTATAGTTACCTACTAAAAAAAACTTAGTCTGAGGACACTAGGATAGGTCACTGCCCCAGACATTTTGGGGACTGCATCCCAGTGACAAGAGAGGTGGGAAAATGTCTACCTCTGCTTTCCTATCCAACGCAACAAAATTGCTGTAGAAATTTATAAGGATAAGTAGACACCAGAGACAGTCTTCCAGGAAGTAGTTTTGTTTGTGCTGCCAGACTCATAACTTTCAGTGAAATGCTGAGCCTTGAGAACAGTGGGGTTTGTCTTGCATACCTTTTATTAGAGCCAATACTTTTACATTTTAGTTCATCTATGGTTATTACACATTTAAAAGTTAGGATAGATTACACATGCACACTGTGTAATCACACTGACCTGGTGTCATACAGGTGTCAACTTGACAGTTGAGGGTTTGAGCTCTGGGCACATTTGTAGAGAATTAGTGGTTCAGTTAAGCTCAGAACAAACCTACAGGAAATTGTCTGGCTGATGGGGAAGGGCCAGGTGAGAGGGATTAGACCCTAGAATAAAATACAGAGAGTTGGTTGAGAGAGTTGGCATCCTTGTGAACACTTGGCCATCTCTCTCTCAGCCATTATGTAGAGATGGTATGGGCAATTCCCTCAGCCCTTGTGTTGGTGAATGCTCTCCTGTCAAACTAGACTAGGAACCGTAACCATACTATCATAAGAAAATAAACCCATTGTTCCTTTAAGCTGTTTGGTGGTCATTTATCAGCAACCATGCAGGTGAACTGCAACACCTGGTAATAAAACCTTTGACAAGTATACATGCACATAAGTCTGTTATGCAGCCTTTTCTCTGTTCCAAAAGGGAACTCTTCTGTAACAATAAAACAGTAAAACATTGTATCACACTTCTGTTCTCTATTACCAAACTCTTTCTGGTACTTCATTCACTCCTTAGAATCTTAATTAAATTACACTACCTGCATATCAGGGATTTAAACATAAATATAACTGATTATTTAAATTTTATTTTCTCCTTGACATATATTAGTTGAAAATGGGAAAAAAATCCTCAGATATTTTCAAACACCTTAATGAATCTATTTCATGAATAGCCATCCAGTAATATTTTCACCATTCTCCAAAATCAGTCATATTTCCTGCCACAGACGATGCAGAAATGTGGTATTCACAGTTTAATTGCTAGGGTTTCATTTCATTTTGCCTGGGAAATGTTTGTTTGTTTTTCAGTACTAGAATTTGAATCCAGGAAGCAATCAATTGCTGAGATAAAGAAGAAGCCCCTTGTCATAGTTTGAAATGTGTCCCCCAGAGTCTCCTGTATTTGGCAAGGTCATGGCACCTTGAGAGGTGGAGCCTTGCTGGAGGAAGGCAGTCACAAGGGGTGGGCCTTGAGGTGGATTAGTCCCACCCTACCTCCAGGAGAAGTCTGCCTTTGCTGCAAGCAGTCTGCAGCTCTCAGCTTTCAAGATGTCTGCGGTGACTTAGCCTCCTCCAGCTTTGGCCAGCCAGCCATGCTGCCTCTGCTTTGAGACTGTCCTTTCCCTCTGGAACCATAAGCTGAATAAACCTCCCTTTCTCCCTTAAGTTGCTTGATTTTGAATGCTCATCTCACAGCAATAGTTAAGAGCAACTGTTTCACCCTTCGATCGTGCTTTTTTTCACTTGATTCATTGATACTGCCACTTTTCCTTCTTTTCTTCCCTCCAACTACTACTCCTTCCTTTTTTCTTAGTTTCTCGATCTTTCTCTTCTTTGAAATTTTCTTTATAAACACTTCTTATTATATCCTTACTTAAGTAAAGCTCTCAGCACCCAATCAAAATGTGCTCTAGGAAAATTACTGAGACAGAAAACCACAACTGGTCAGAGTGCAGACAACTGTCAACCCTGTAACACTCAACCCTCATCTAGTCATCAAAATCTCTACTCAACCCAAGGCTCAAGGAACTCTGCAGAAGAGGGGGTAGTAAGTTGGTAAGAGCTTAAAGGTGGGGAATTGCATTTCCTGCCATGACATTCCATTCACAACAGGGCTGCTACATCCAGGAGCTCACTGCAATGAGATATAGTACCATCATATCTACACAATGGCTGACATATCGACATTCCCCCACTTACCAGTGAGGAACTCAAGAGAATCAGCTATGCCTAGAAAGAATCTCTAGGGCAGGTACTGGGCAAAAGAAGGGGAGACCCCACTTTATGATTTTGCCTACTAAAGGTACTTATAGTACCAAAAGACCTCGTTCCTTATTTACACAGGCACCCCAAATGGAGTCCTGTGTTCCACACATGCAGAGGGACAAGAGGAAGGGATGAACATGACAGGATTGGTAGAGAGACGGAATGGTGGAGAAAAGGGAGTTGAGTTGGAGGCAGAGGTCTCAAGGACATAAACTCATTTTGTTTGTATATGAAAAAGTCTCAACTAAAAAAATGAAACTATTAAATACGCTGAAGCTCTAATTCTCAGTTCTATCATTGACGTTCCACATTTTAGATATTTTCACATGACTCAGGAAATTTTTAATCATACATTTTAATTGTCACTTAATTCACTAACTGAATAATTAAAACTCTGACTAGTGAGGTGAAATTTACTTTTTATCCCATAATTATATATATATTTGACATTATTACTACTATGATTCTGTCTTATTCTTCAACACTAATTTTTTCCTTCACTTTTATTGTCTTTTCTTTTCTTTTCTTCCCCTAGGTATGGCCTTTCTTCTCTTTTCCTTCATCTTCAATGACTCCCTCATATAGTCTCCTATAGTCTACTTGACTAATGAATGACACTTCTGGCCTCTAGGTATTTGTTGGTGCTCCAGCAATATTTCTATCCTCTGTCTGTTCTGTGTGGAGTAATCTTGCCTGGTCACTTTTGCTTCAATGCTCTAAATAGAGATGCAAAAAATATTTTCATCAAAAAATTTTTAACTAGTTTAAACCACTAATGTTTATTTGATCTTGGATTTTTGAATAGTTTATATCTATTTGGTGGACTCATAAAGTAATTAAAACAAATTTTAGAATAATATACTATAAAAATCACAAATGCTCATGAAAAGTTCAAGTAATACAAATATAAATAAGAAAATGTCAAGTGCCTTCCCTTTTCTCTTTGAATTTTTCTTCAGAAGACATGCTGAAGCAGCAAAACATATGTTTCAATACATAGATATTGTAAACAAAAAATGAAAAACAAAATCTTACTTTATAATAGATTTTTAAATTTCATAGTTTCATGGGTATCAGTGCTGTCAAGCTATTTTAAAATCAAATTGTTAAATGAAATATTGCAGATTAAACAAATAGTGTAAATATAGCATTCATAGTACTATAATGTTTACTCACCTTATAATTCTCCTTGTTGTTGTTGGTGGTGATGCTGGTGGTGGTAGATAAGGTTTTATTATGTGGGCCAGACTGTTCTCAAATTTCTTGTCTCCTTGCCTTGGACTCTTACTGCAGGAATAACAGGCATGCACCATCATGCCCAGCCTACCATTTAAACTACTGGTGATATATTCTTTTTTCTTTACTCAATGAAGGAGCCAGGCAAAACTAGATATTAAAGCATGACATGATCATAAATTATAAGTTATGGTGATTTCTCATAAAATCCTAGCATTCACTAGTGTCTGGTGTTAGCATGTTGCACTGATCACACAGGGTGAAGTGAAAGTAGCCTTATTTAATTGCTTCACATATCTGCCCTGAAAACTTCAATGATTCAGAACAAAAGTGACAGCAGAATGGATAGATTTTATTGTGCTTCATTGAAATATTGTTTTCGTTGGGGTTTTATAAAATGAAATAGAATAGTTTCTTCCAAATAGAAGAAACTTGAGTTTTCTCTAGGCTTCTTAATTGGCGAGTTGGCTGCACTCTTGGAGATGCCAGACTGAACTCTGTGTTGTTGCTCTGCTTCCCTGAAAAGGCAGATACCACTAAATGTTTCAAGGCTTTTTAGGACCCACTTTTGAGCAATGTTGGCAAGAGGAAGACGGCTCTCTCTTTTTACATGAACAATCTAAATGATACACATATCTCTTTTTCTGTATCCCATTTGCCAGATATTGATCACATGGTTATGCCCGATCCCTGGCAAAACAGAGAAATGATGTGCTTCACTCTATGGGTATGTGACTATTCAAGGAAGTACACTGGATTAAAAAGAGAATGAATATGATGGACGCAAACACCTCTGTCTTATATTGATATCATCGTTAAAATGAAATAAAAACACTTGGAGATACTTTATCCTATTTGAAAAAAGGATGTCATGAGGAGCCAAAAGTGGGCATCTTGTAATACTCATTTAATGTATGATTTTATGAAGAGTAATTATATATCTAAGTGAGTCTTGAATTAAAATTTTACCTAGTTTTTATTCAACAATGTTGTTTTACTATAGATAAGGGATCATGCTTCTGTAGAGAAAATAGGTCACTGTCAAGTACTGCATATAAGTAGCGAGACATCTGGCGCAGCTCACTCACTTTCCTTCCTGGTCACTTGCAACTGAAGCAATTTGTTCTCACTAATCAGGGAGGGTATAGGGACTGACAGGTAGACAGTAACCATCCTGTAAATGGAACACTGACCCCTACCCCTCACTGCTCTGTTCTACTCCTATTCTTCTATCTACCTTTGAGTCTCCTTTTATATTAAGATCTTCATTTAAACAGTCTTTTATCTTTGGTTAGGAGGTGACCTTGGGTACCAATCAGGATGCAGACAAGGGTGGTGCAGAAAAAGCAAAGCTGAAAACAACAACAAGCCATAATTCAGAGCACCAAAGACCCTACATTATTCACCTGGAACCAGACCAGCCAGATCTCTCCCCATCCTAAAGCTCAGGGAACCTTGAGGAAGAGGGGCGGCAAGATTTTAAGAACCTAAAGATGTGGAGGACCAATGATATGCAAGATACTCCACACAAATTAAAGCTGCAGTAGCCATAATTGGACTTCGTATGATCTACACGATGGGTGACATGTCAATGACACCCCCCCCCCCAAAGTCTAGCATGGATCACAGGGGAGAAGATTCTCCAGGCAGTAGGATCCTTAGAGGCAGAGCATTAATAGTCATAATAGAGTTCCCATACTAACAGGGAGCCCAAGGAGGGGCTCCTGGCTATGCTACTGAGTCCTTATCTATCACCAGGGTGGAGGACTCAGAGGGCGTTTTGGCATTCGCATACAAGAATGCTCCAAGGGATGGGAGGGAGGAAGGGGGGAGGCAGAGTAAGAGGGGGAAGGAAGGAGGGGGTGAAAGGAAGGGGGGAGAGTGTAAAGGGTGATGACTGGGGAGGGGAGGAGGGAGGGAGAGGTCATGGATACCTATTGAGCTTGTATGATTAGGAAAAAATAAATAAAATGTGGGAGAATAAAAGAAAGTGTTGTTTTATTTCTTGTGTTGATTATAATTTGATTTTTTTATCCTTCACATATTCCAGGACTTCTGTATTCTCATTCCTATGAGAATATAAGTGTAATAGTACTGCAGCTCTGACTTTTCAAGTCTTCTTAGCTAAACAATTCATTTCCTGAATTTTGACACCTGTTAAATGATTAGTACAAAACTCTGCTGTTTCAATAGAGAATTAAGACTATCACACACAAAAATAAAAGATAATTAAAATTTAAGTTATTTAGTCAAATAGGACAAATTTGAAAATCTTCTGGTCATAAATTGTTGATGTCCACTGTGGCCAGATAATGTTTGATTCAGTAAGTTTGCCTAATTTAACTTAGTCTTTCCTACAAAGATTTGGTATATTTCACAGACTTTTTTTCTGAGTTGAAAAAACTAAGGCTAAAGGAGAATTAAATGATGTTCCCCCAACACTATTTACTCTGCACTTGGGATGGGTTAAGGTACTTGGAAGTTTTCAGTTTTTATGTTTTGAGTTAAAAACTACTGTGCTATTTAGCTTGTTTTATTTTATTGAATAGCAGTGAATTCACATCAGATGTTCATGAAAGGAAAGCTGCATCTAGACTTTTTTGAGAATGGGTATATTAAATCAGGTACACAGGTTCTTCTCCGAAGGTAACCTTAATATGCCATTTTTACAGTGTGAATCCTTCAGTGATTGACAAGCAAGATCATTTAAATCTTGCTACACTTGTCTTTGTCTTGAGTTGTCATCTGTCTTAGTTCAACCCTTTTCAAATACAGCTCCGAAATCCAAGTATAGGTTGGCATGCTCTCAATCTGGTTGAGTGCATGCTGGGGCTCATCAAGATATGGTGGTTGAATTCTCATTTCTGTGAGTATTACCTAGCAAGGCAGACAGTGTGCACTGGGATGGAAATATAGAGACATTTCCATCATAGCTAATGACAGTGTACCTAGCCGGTGGATCTTTTCAGGTCTTATCCTTGAGTACGTCACACTTCTTGAGATTAACGTTTATTCAGAAAAGTAATATAAGGTCTCTGACACCTTCAAATGCAACCTTGTAACTACTGTTGAATAACTATAGCTCTTTCATGCTTTGCTAAACATAGTCAGCTTTTCACAAGTAACGGATTCTGAAAGAGAAGATATTCACATTGGGTGCTATTGAAGTACACATGTGAATTTCTTAGAATGTAGTTAAAACTTGGGCCCAGTTCTTCAGGCAGTGACATTAACAGAGTCTTTGGATACAGTCCTGAGTCTCATATGTGCTAAGCACTGGTGAGGACAAGTGGTGATTTCCTTACATCAATATATACATCATACTTAATCTCTGTTTCTGGCCATAGAACTGAATAATGTGCATATCTGATATTTAAGAAAATCTGTACTTAAACATTTAAGAGCTTCCTTTTCTATCTGAGCAAATTATAAGAACTTTGATGATGTAACTATAAATTCTAATGAGTATACTGGAGAGAAAGTGAGAATAGGTCATTGTTTGTCTCATTCAGTTATTATTTTATTTATTCCCTACATTTCTTGAATAAATAATTTTAAATATCATCTGAAATGTCTATTCAACACTGTGTTCTTATAATTCTATTAGGTATGGCAAAAATGTATTAGACCATATGTCTGCCTTCAAGAAATTTGTGTAATGCTAGCTCCACTATATGAGAAACAGAAAATGGCCAGTGATGTGGTAGAGACTCAGAGCCATCCTGCTATAAAGCAACTGGCTATGGTGAGAGACAACTGTCTTTCGAAGACCTGACCATTGGGTAGGGACTAGAATTCAGAAAAGGTTCTTAAAGCTATATGGAGAAATAGGTATCTCTTAGCAAGAGAAGGCACAAGGAGATAAAGTGTGTAACAAATATATAATTTAATCATTAATTTAAAAGCATCATCAGTTAGTTGAGAAGGAGACAGAACAAACAAGAATTTTCATTTTGTGAAGCAGAACTCTATTTAGTACTTAGGCCAGGGAAATATTGAATATGGAGACCAGTAAGAAGGGAGCAGTATAATAAGGTTATAATTTGAGGCTATTAAATTTATTATATTTTATATTTTAAATTTATATATAACTTCTAAATTATATATAAATTTATAATATAAATTTAATATTAAATATATTAATTATTGCTTTCACAAACTAATTTTTTTCTAATTCAAAGATATATGTCAATGTATAGTCCTTGAAGTCCTGTTTTCTGGTCAAAAAGGTCAGCATAGAAATATTTTTAACTCATAGCAAAATGGGCAATACATTTCATTTGCCAATACAAAACATCATTCTCTTTATCACAAGTGAGACAAAGAATACATTTGTACAATATGTTCACATTTTTAAGGAAACACCTATTTTGTTTAAAAACATGGCTCACACAGTCTCAGATGACATAAAATGAAGAAAGGTTCAGAAGTTTTTAGAAACATGTACCCAACTAATATACATAAAATTTGCCTTTATGTTGCAAGAAGTCATATTTAATCAGTATAATCAGACTCAACCACAGCTAAATTGTTTTACTCTTGCCCAAGACATGCACACACCTGCTGTCTTGTCTCTAGGAAGCTAATGTTGCCAGTCAGCAGCAAAATATTTTATTTTTGAACATTTTCTTTATGCAAATCCAGAGTATAATGTAACAAAACATAGCTTATGGGGCTGCTATGGACTATTATGCTAACAACCGTCTACACTGATCCTTTTCTTAGCCTTTGTACTTGTATAGTTCTTTAATAATGTATTACTTTGAATTCCTATTTACTATATGAACTAAATAAAGCATATGCTACCTAAAAGACAAATTACATTTTGCAAAATAGTATGTATTTTACATTAGCTCATTTATTTGTAGTTTAAATTATATACATGAAGTTTTACAAATTGCTAGTATTACACATTCCAAAATTTCACATATTCTGAACATTAAAAAGAAAGCAAACTTGTTTTCATTATGAAATATTAAGGACTTAAAAGTTCAGTGTGTCCTTAAATGTGTTAAATTGTTACATTCCAACTATTTTAGTTTTTTTGGCACATAAGCATGTACATTGGTATGTTTACATGTGGGTGGAGTACATGCGTGTGCAAGTGTGTATATAAGAGGGCACTTTAAAGTGTGTACTTGTAGAAGCCCAAGGGTCCATAGGGAATTATCCTGGATTGTGATTACACTTTGTTGCTTTGCTGTGGGGTTTCCCAGGATCTGTCTCCAGGGCTGGAACAGCTTGCTGCTGCCATGTCCACGAGGCATTTTTCACATCAGTTTTGGGGATCCAAATTCAGGTTCTTTTGCTTGAAAGGCAAAGATTTTAACTACTGAGCAAACTACCTAACCCTCTTTCTGATGTTCTTAACTTTAATACAGATAAGAAAATGTGAAAAATTAAAAATTTCTTTTTAAGTAAGAAATTTATTCACTCTATGTTTCACTTATTGGCACTATAGCTCCAGACAATATTCAATACATTGCATTATGTGGGGCAGCTGTTTCCTTCTAAACTAGATTGTATAAAATTTAATAACAGAAAGATCAATTGCAGCTAAACTATAAAATATACTACATAATCACCTTGTTAAACAAAGTTTATTTCTGCTCACAGCTTTATAGGTTTCAGTCTTTGAGTACTTGGTAGCACATCACAACAGAATCAAGTGTCTGAAGAAAAGATCTGTCTTCAGAGATGTAGAGCAGAGAAGAGGAAGAGGAAAGTGTCAGTGCTCAGTCTCACCTTTGGCAGAATCTCCCTGTGAACTAATGATCTCCAGCTGGGCTCCATCCTGACAGGCTCAACCACAAAGACTTCAGGGCACATTTGGGATCCAGACTATGAAAATTATTGTAAGGAATATGATTCAGCATATTACGTACATATATGAAGATATTGTAATGAGACCCATTGATACTTACAGTTAATGTATGTTAATCTAAATAAATCACAAGATCATCAAAGAATAATAATGTGAATACTGCCATTTGAAATAAATGGAATAAAATTTCCATAAAAATAGATATGTTTCAAGAACTTTGAAAGAAGACTGAAAATTAATTGTATTATACTCAAATGTATAAAAAATTTCCCTTTATTATTGTTTTGCCCTCTTGAGTAATATGAAACGTGGGTGAAACAAGAGTCACATTTTGAAAACCATGCAGGTTTTGCTGAAAATCTCAATGAAGATATTCCCATTAAACAAAGTGCTCAATTTTATTTCACTTGTCTCCACATTTACTCATTCAAAATGAAGTTTGGTACATAAAAGCAAATTCATACCATAAAGGGAAGTGTTTGCTGTTATTAACCATTAGCATTTTCTCACTACTTGGTCCTTCTGCACCTTTTATTTATCAGTTTAAGTTGACCAAGTAGCTTTCACACATGTTGCTGTTTTTGTCCCTGGCATAATACGTCTGTGGTCTGGGCCCTGGAGGAATAACCACAGCAAAGTCTCTCTCTTTAGGTAGTCCAGGCTTCTCTAAGCATTCAGACTTCTTTTATGCTCACCATATTATGAGCATAAAAGTTCACAATTTGAAATTGTGTCAGATCTTTGAATGTCTAGAAGTCTTTTGATTAACTGCACAGAGATGTACATCAGCCAGCTATGGAGTTTTTCTTCAAGGTCTTGCAGGGCTGGGATAGGAAAGGAAAAATTAGGCGGAGACGAATGTCCCTGACAAAATGTCCATGAACATTAAGACTTAGATTGTACTAAATTATTACAGTTTGTCGTCGTTGTTGTTTCTTTCAGCTGTTTTTAAATATATCTTTAATTTTTAGGTTAAAAAACAAAAGAGGTTCATAATCTCCTTACTTCATCTTTCGCCATTCAGAGACCTCTTTTTCCCCTATTTTCACATTTTTGTGGTCAAAAGGAGCAAGAGTTACTTTTACTTGTTTTATTTAATCCTTCCACCTATTTCAATCCTTAGGCTAAAACTTAATTATAGTCAGAAAAAGCAACAAGAGATTGGGTCATGGCTTATAGATAAATTCCGAAGTATTTCAGTGATTTTTTTCTAGTTATATTAACTATGAGAGGAGCCACACTGATCAAGAGAAATACACTGTAATGTATAGTCTTCTAACATGTCTTTCTACATTCTGAAGAAATCAAATACTGTAATATTTTGTAGCTAAAATAAGCATTCTTTGCAGACCAGTAATTTCATATGTGATTCTATTTAATATTCTATAGAAGATCTCAATATGTCTGACTTACTTTACTCCTTTTCTCATAATCATGTGTAACTAACAGATTCTTTTTCTCTCTTGAATATGCTCATATGGAAGAACACTCGAGTCTTTGTTTTCTTCTACTTTTGTGCATGTATGTGTGTGTATAAATGTGAGTGTATACACATGTGTGAGTGTACTGCATCCACAACTGTGTGTTTGGGGTTAGGGTGCACCTGTGCTGTGAGATCAGAGGAGGGTGTTTGTGTTTTCTTCTATCCGTTTCCACCTAATTCTTTTCTGATTTTGTGGCACGGCCTCATTATGTACTCAAATCTAATGTCTTTTTCTTTTTCTGCTATGCTGGAATCAGCAGACCCAATTAATCCTCCGTCTCCACTTCCCTCCCTGGGTGCTAGTAAGTAGGCCTGCTACCTGGATCTCATGCATGTCAAGCACTGAGTCATTTTCTACCCTTTCTAGTCTTAGATTTCTTTTACTCTCTATAAATTGTTGACCTAAAAATTTCAGTCTTGATGCTTCCTCTAATCTGTGTTCAATCTTTATATTGGTTGAAACTCAATAATCATGAATTATACAATTGAATACTCTGTTGCTTCTATTTGGGTAATGTATAGAACCAGAAAAGCAACTTGTTTGTAACAGACATGAGTTTCTCTCACCATTATAGGCTTACATTAGAAACTTTCTTCTCCCTATTGCTGAAATTACAACACATATACATAGATCCCAGGACATGTCAAAAAACAAGGTGGAACTGATATAAGATCTCCCATCTGGTTGGTCAGCTTTCGTAATACCAAAAAGTGCTATGGAAGTGTTTTGGGGAAAAGAGGAATCAACAATTTCACACCTGTGAGAGCTGCATGCTACAACCATCCTGGTCAGTGGTGACCACTAGTGAAATCATGGTATAAAAGTTATGGGGGTAACCAACTGCTCTTTTGTTGGATCTAAAACTCACTCTTAAATAGGAAGCACATTCCTGATGCTGTAAACCGCAATGAGAATTTGTTAAAGGGGAGACCAGAGTATACACAAGGAAACAGTTTATTAAGGTTCAGCTATAAGAACTTGATATTAAACTGCTTAGTAAAAATTTATTGTTATATTTATAGATTAGAGGACTCTAGGAACTTGATCTAGAAGCTTCCTTTTACAATGGAAGATATTTAATACAGGGAATCACGACTGGACAAAGTATACAGTGAATAAGTGTGGACTGATTATCCCTATAAAAGACAACCACATCACTCCTAATGCATACCTTAGTAGGAACCCCATAAAGGAGACAGAAAGAATGTAAGAGCCTTAAGGTGATGACGAGTGCCACTAGAAGGTATCTTCTAGACATGGTAGGGTTACTGCATTCATAAACTCACTGTAGCTGTGTCTACTGACATGAAGCCTGCAGAACGTTTGTCCTATCCACATTTCATCTTGAAAGGAGAAAGATATCAAAAGCACTATACCTGTCTCAGAGACTAACGAGGATAATTCTGGTTGTTGGGGAGAGGAGGAACTGCTTTCCTCAAAGATGTGTATGTTCACTGGAATGTTGTCCTTGCTCTAATAAGTGTCCAGACAGCATCCCGCACTGGACTTTGTGAGCTACATACACAAAACACCCTGAGAGCAAGAGGGAAACTGGAGAGGAAGAAGAGAGTTTATATTAAGAGAAACTAGGGGATCTGGATTAAGCAATAGGGGATGAAAATGACAGAAATTCATTGTACTCATATAAATCCCTAAAAATGTAAAGCATTTTCAAAACAGAAAGCTGTTTCTCAATGAATGGTAGCATGTACCATCAAATCAGGGTTTGCAAAACCTAGGCAGCATCCTTGAGACAACCTCTTCATGTTTTTGTTGTTATCATTGTTATTAGGGTTTTTTTTTCCTTGTTTTCCTCATTTCTTATCTCCAACTCTTATAAGTACTTTTGATTTTTCTTTATTCTGGTGGGTAGCAGGTTTATAGCCCTTTTGATCTCCCCATGATTTCTTGGCATCCACATTTTCTGCCTGGATTCTTTAGTATCTGTCACCTGCTCTTGCAAGTTCCTTTCCTGACTAATTTTTCTTTCTTTAGCTAGTTCCTCTCATGTCCAGTATTTCTTTACTCTTTGTGATGAGTTATCCTGCCACTGCCTACCATCACACACACACACACACACACACACACACACACACACACACACTAGAATTGACAAATGATAGCAAACCTCTATTTAAACATTTTCCTTGAATTTTATGGTTCTCTATTTTGTAAACTGCTAACACTTGAAGAACCGTGTTATAAATAGTTACTGCAAAAATATGATTTTCTTATCTCATAATTTTCATTTTCATACAACTACTATCCTTCAGGTTGAATGGGATTAAAATACACAATGAATTATTTTTGAAATTTTGTAAAGACAACATGGATCTATATATTTTAGAACATTGGGGAGTTCTTTTGGTGAGCTTCAGGAAAACAAAGGTCTATCATAGCACAACCTACAGCTTTCAAAATTAAATTTAAATTTTATATTATATATAGGTCAGGTCAACTTGAACCAACTTGGTAAGACTTTAATATCTAATCACACACAGATAGATGAAAACATCTATGACATTTTTGAAAACATTTTCATAGTTTTCAAAATATTTGTATAGTTTCCCCAAATCTACATCATTTGCCTATTTTAAATATTTCAACTTAACTTATCTGTAAGTGAAAATTTCCCATTAAATAAAATGCTGCCCCATAAATCAAAGAAAAAAAGCAGATGTGTGATTGCCTGTTTCACAGCCAGAGCTGATCTGGATTGGCTGCTGCTGGCTCAGGGAAGTTATAAAGAGATCAGTGTCTGCAGGCCCATGGAAAACCTGCCTGTCTCAATGCATTGCAGGCCAGTTTGAAGCAGCAATTAGACTTATTGAAAGTTTGTGTGAATAGTACCTCAAGTGCAATTATGATTTGCCTGGAAATAATGTTCTCAATCATGAAAACCTTCTTAATTCTGATGAAACATGTGGAACATTCTATGTGGTACTGAAACAAGAACAGGGTGGCAACATCACAATGGATCAAGTGAGATGGTGCATTTCTGGAGTGAATTTTCATTGGGAAAAAGATAGCTGTTTGCCACTGAATATAATTGTGTTCTTCTGTCTTTAGTACTCACTTTCTCCTCTTCTAATTTGAAAAGACAATAAATGTTAAGGTTTTTACAGATAATAATTGAAAATGAATATAAGAGCTGGAAATGGAACACATGGTGATAGCATGTCATCGGGATGGTACCAGGGGATGTTGTATGGATGCCTCTGAAGTGCCTGTGAACAAATGTGACTTCAGCACTGCTGCCAAATGAGCCCAATGTCCCTCAAATGAACTGCGAGCAAAGCGCCTGCAGTATTATCTGCAGTCTCACGTTAAGGTGACTGCTGTGAGACATTACTGCATGATTTGCTAGAAATAGCATGCACATATATGCACCAAGATGCTGTGTTTAAGCCTCATCTTGCTCTAATGAAAAAAACGTGCTTTTCATTCATGAGAGTAAGTCACCAATGCCAGTGTATGGTATGACTAAGAAAGATATTTTTAAATGTGTTATTCAGAAAAAGTCCAGAAACTAACTCTAACATTGATTGTGTTTATTATAAAGTTATTATTATGAAAAAAGCGAAAATGATTTGGAAATGCACATTAATTTCTATTAGTCATTTTCCAACTGGAATACTACTTTCTGTTACATTCAGTATTTGAGTGTTTTGCATTTTTTTCTTTTTCTTTTTCTGATAGAAACCTTGAAAGTATTCACTGTGATCTAATAATTCCCAAATACATTTTTATTTTCATTATACTTTTACAAACTTTTGCTGTATTAGTAGTTGCTGTATACTGGATACTAATTGCTTTACGAGTATTAACAGTTTTAATCCTCGTAACAATCCTGTGATAATATAGGTCAGTTAATTTACAGCTGGAGTAAGTGAAACATGGAAGGGATAAATAATGAACACATGCTCACAGAGTTAGTGAATAAAAACGCTGATTTACACTCAGGCAGATTGCTTTAGATACTGAATGTGAATATTGATGTGCTGTGTGTGTATGTGTGTATGTATGTGTATGTACAAATACAGAAGTGCAATACCTATACATATGCACATACATACACATGAATGTATATGTACACATACATCAACATGTGCATAAGAAGAAGCTGAACATTGAGATTTTGTTTGCTCCTTGGATTGTTTTACCTAAAATTTCCATTACCATATTTTTAGAGTTTTTGGTAAGGTCCAAGCATCATTTTTTATAAGATTTTTATAATCTGATGCTTTTATTGTTCTTTATTTGTTACTTGGCTTTTTTAGTCACCCTTTGAGAAAAACATTTAAAAATGCAGTGAATACATTTGTGCATATAGTTATAAAATTGCTGCATATTTAACATTAAAACAGTTGCTCACATGCAAAAATCCCTGATTGATCAGAATTACATCAGGCACAAATTATATTCCTAAATTGAGTGCTGAGATTAGAAAATTTTCATATGGCTCCCTGTGTCATTTTAAATTATTATTGAAGTCTGATCCTTCATTAATAAACCTCTTTTAGGAATAATAACTATTACTCTAGAGTTAAATCAATGACCAAAATGCTATGAGTTTTTTGTTAACAGAATAGTCATGAGCATCTTTAGTTAATGAAAGTAAGACACGCGCTATCCTGAGAATGTAAGTTCTCCTATTAAAGAATATTTTTGGGCAAGGGGGATTCATACACAATAATCTAGACTGAATCTTCCTTTCTGCTTTTCAAATGCATACTCCCTACTAGCACTGCAATAGTTAACTGGGTATTTCCATTTTATAAAATACCTTTGAATGTAATGACTGCAAGTGCTTTACTGAATATTCATTAACCACCCTTTCCTCTGAGGGCATATAAATCCTCCAAAATGCAATACATACTCACTTTAAACTTTGACATAAAACACTCATATTTCTAGAATAAAAGGATTTCTTCTTCTTCCAACATTCTCTCAAATCATATATAACCAGAAGCACTGGCAGCATTGCTGTTATGAGAAGGACAGAGAGAGCATCAAGAAATCCAAATGAATTCAAGCCCATTAAATGTAATGGTGTGGTGAATCTCAGTGTACCATCTGCTGGGGAAAGGATACACTATTGGAATTCTACATCTTATTTACATAACAGATAAGAATACGTTGGTAGATTTATGTGGCAAATAAATACCCTGAGACAAAACTAAGTTTTTTCTTATATTTACTTCTGGGGATATTCACATCTGTATAAAAGTTAATATATTTCTGTTTAGCTATTTGTGGTAAAATGTAAAGGGATACCTTATCCAAATATTATCAGCAAAAAAATTAAATAGAATCAAAGAATTCATACACAATGTCATGAAAAATATAAAATCTTCTCAAGAATTCCATCCTAGCGAGCATATTTAGGAAGTATGATTTATGTTATAGTGAATACCAAATATGCACATACTTTAACAAACAACTTGATGGCAAAACTGTGGAATGTATCTTTGACTTATATTTACCAAAACTGCTTTAAGGTTTAATGCAGTGGTCCAAAAATACATAAATAAATAACAGAATTACCGAAGCAATTAATTCCATGCGCTTTTAATTTTGCCATACTTAAGTGAAACAATAAAATAAACCAAAATAATTTTTGAAAGAAATATGAGATACATTTCTAAATAATTACCTCATATTGCCAACTCACATTAGTATTCTCCTTTATTCTTTTGCTTTTCCTTAAGTATATGTTTTCTACATAGTCAAATCACAAATTCTATAGGAGTTTTCATGCACATAATTGCGGGTTCACACTACTTCTATATATGTTTGCAGCAGCAGATTTGCTTTCATTCCCTTAAAACATATTTTTGATTTAGTAAAAAGAAAGCAAAGAAAAATATTGATATTTTATAGAATTTTTTCTCAACCCAAGTTTTTCTGGAGCCTCTTCAGTGGCTCCCAATATTGGTAATGTTGAATAATTAAGCATTTTTTTACATTTATATTCAGCTACCAAGATTTAATTAAACACAGTTCTCCTCTCTTCAACTGCTCTTACCAAGCCTCCAGAAGTTGAAGAGTGTTGCTGTTGACAATGGCAGTCCACCAAGTGGAAAATTATGCAAAGAAAATGAGAAAGTAGGAAAAATGCCAGGCCTGCTGCCTTAGGGAAGGTGGAGAATATGAAAGTAAATACAGTACAGAGTATTTTGGTTATTGCTATTGGCACTCCTCTTGATTATGTAATTGGCTTTGTAAATTGATATATTACATGTTTATTACTTATTAACAAATCACAAGAATAGGAAACAATTTTGTTCTTCAAAGAACGATGGCCCATTACCCAAGTCCCATCAAGAATGTATTTGGCTATGTAATTGACCATGATAGTGAACTGAGCTAATTCCAACATAGGCTCACAGGACAGTGTTTATCTATGATTACGAATAGTGATAGCCAACTTCTTTATTATATTCACATATTTCGCATGATACATAAGACCATTTCTTTTTTATGTAATTAGAACTTGTTTTTTTTAACGAGGACAAATTACTTCTCTCCAAGTGGAGTACACTCACTTTTTAAATCCTTATAAACTAGACTAGTGAGATAGCTCAGGGGCTAAGAATCTATCTCAAAATCTTTAAAGACCTGAGTTCAGATTCTGGATCCCACTTAAAAATGTCAGGCAGAAATGGTGGTGGGCTGCACTTCTGGCTCTGGAAGGTAGAGCCTGGGAAATCCCAAAATGAAGCAAAAAGGAGATAGAAGTAATCCCAAATGATTCCAGAAGTCACACTTGGTCCTTTGTAGGCACAAATAATCCTCTCCGATATACACAGAGACACACATACACACAATACACACATATACACATACATGCATGCACATATATATCATGTGCACTAAAAAATGAAAATTCTGATAACCCATAATATTTACTAATGCAATATTTGGTAATTTAAAAAATTGGTGTCATTATTTTTAAACTTCTAAAAATTTTAAAATAATTTTTTAAGTACAACTTGATTTTTACAATAATTGAGTACTTCCTGAATTTTCTCAATGCTGGAAAATACACAAAGGTTTAAAAAAAAGAGTTAATTTTTGCTCCTGTACAACGCTCAAATTAACAACCTACTTTGTAAGATAACTGATCTCCTCCAAGAAAAACTGAAAATCTGCCTTGGGGCCAAAAGCTGTATTATTTTTTGAAAGATATTTTATGAATGAAGTATCTTCAAATTAAAGCAGCATGGTCTTGAGGAACTCACAGGTGAATCCATGTGAATATGGCAGAGAAGATGAAGTTACACAGTACCAAGTCAACTTTTAGAGACATCAGGACTTAGAATAACCAAGAAAAGTTGGTACTATTAAAATTTTGGGGAGTCTGTCCATTCTGACATCTTCACTTAAGACTTCTGATCTCTAAAAATGTGAGAAAATAGGTTTCCGCTATCTTAAATAACCAAATATGTAGAAGTTGTCATATAGTCTTTATTAGCAGGAAGTGGTATTCTGCTACTGAAAGTATCTAGAAAGAGGGAACAGATTTCATAGGAGGAGGATATGAAGAAAAGGATGGAAAAAATTTGAGATATTTTATAAAGGGGGCATACACTAACTAGCAAGAATATGTATTTAAAGACTTTGCTAGTGAGAACTTATAAACAGAAAATGAGCATATATTTGGAAATTAGATGAAAGGTGATCTTTTCTATGCATACCAATAGAAAATATGGGATAAGTTATTCTTTGCTTTTGTGTATGGAACAGAGTTTATAGAAATACTTTGGTAGAGGAGGTTTCATGGACAATGTTGGATATTCAAATGCAGTCTGGCTTCTACTTGTTATTCATAGTAAAATATAAGAGGAAAAGAAGAAATTAAAGACAATATCATTAAAAATAAGCAAAAATATAGATGATTTGTACAACTTTTAGACTATCCAGATTATAAAGGTTGCTTTAGTTTAGCTATTCATGCAGAAGCATGTTCTGGAGAGATGGCCAAGCATATGATTGGAAAACACTGACCTAAGAGACTAGAGTGTGACCAGTGGATCCACTCAGCCAGCTCGTCAGATGACCAGACAGAAATAAGTGTTCCAGAACTGATCTGTGACAGACCCTTTTGTGCAGTGACATGCATCTGAGAATTCTGTCAGAAGAGTGTTGAAATGAAAGTAGAAAGATAGAGTGAGGAAGGCGGGCTATCATATTTCTGGGGTTACGAAGCACAACATAGACAAGGAAGCCACTTGGCTATCACTATGTGCTACCCTTAAAGAAAATTAAAAAATAGTTTCAGTGACAGAAGTGCTGTGAAAAGAAGTCATCATGTCTGCTGAGAACGATGTGGACTCTTGAGAGGCCAGGGCTGACTGGATGGACTGGAGTCATGCCCTGATGGCAGGAGACGGCCCAGCAGCAGAGAGTCCATCTGCTATATCCACACATCAGAGCCTTGGACCACAGAGGTCTATTCTCATACCTTGAAAGCTACTTTTCATTTTTCCCTGTTGCAATGGGAACATTGCAACATGGTGAAAATGTTGGTAAGTTGTTTTGTTTTGGTTAATTATACAGTTTCAAAAAGGGACAATATTTTGTCCCAGAACTGGATTCTGGTTCACACCCAGAATCCTACCCATTCCTAACTTAGGCCAATCTAATATATAAGATTTTGGAATGTAGAGTGAATGACTGATATTTGGAAGAGAGTTTAGACTTACCACTGATTCCTGTATGGCTTGAATCATCTTGGAATGCTAGTGTGGTATGAATGTGTTTTTACATTGTGGTCTGAGATTAAACATAAATAAGTAAATAATCCATGGCATTTTACTAAATATATTGTGCTCATTTAAAATGCTATAATACAAAATACAAGATACAAAATGAAGATTTTTTTCTGTGATGTCTTTCATATTCCCAGGAGTGGTGGACATAGCTGATGACACTCTATAGTTGTTCAATAATTTAGGCTCCTTTAAAAATATTTATCTGATGAGCAAAGTTTAAGAGAATCATGTATCCTGAATAGAGAATATATTCCCATCACATCATGTGATTACCATCAAATGTCTTGAAAAGCAGAATGATAGAGAACTAGAGTAAATGCAGCGCTTTCAAGTTAAAGTTTATCAGTTCTACAGATAAATTTGGAAATCTCAAAACTATTTCTGATCCATGATCTTAACATTTCTCTGCTATTACTTATCTCAATAATAATGCTTGCTTTATAGGAAATCTTACAGTATTTTATGTATATCTAGTTATGAGACCATTTGTATAATGTTAATGCTAAAATGTAGAATTTTAAATGTTTAAAATTATTATACAATAATTAAATCAGATGGAATATCCACTGATCCTACTCTGCTGTGGGCCTCTTGAGAGAAGCATGACTCCTCATTCTCCTGGTAAATAAAAAATGAGTTAAGGTTTTTAAATCAACTGTTTGTGTAACAAGAAGTCACATTTGCGCTTTCTGTGTTCTTTCTTGTGATAGCAATTAATAAATCATTACCATAACTCTTTCTGTTTCTAACGTGTATATGATATGTCATGAATTTGTATTTGTAAATTATTTTTAAAAAAACCAGAAATCCTATTGTCTATGAAAAGACAAGTATTGTCTCCAATACTAAGTATACGATATAACATAATGAATAGAACAGTAAAAAATATGATTTGCCTAATGATAAAAAAATTCTGTTCACACTTATATCTCGAAAAATCTTCACATTGTCAAAAGCCAAAAGCACAAATAGGTAATAATTCTCTCAACAAGATTTCATTTTTAAAACTAGAAAAAAATATATTGTTAGAGCCTTTACCTGTGAGAATACCCAAGAAAATAATCTTCAGTTCCTTTCATTTGGAACCTAATAACCCACTGAAAGTTCCAATTGCTCTAATGAGCATTTTCACATAATCCAAGAAATTGAAAATACAAACAAGTTGGTCATGGACATTTAAGTCACGAAAAGTCTGTATGATTACTGAAATAAAGTGTTTGGCTCCACTTCTTGCATCAAATGTCTGCCAACTGCCAAATTTCCACAGTCCTACACGAGAAATGAAGGAGAAGGAGGGAAAGGTAGAGCAGACTGGGAACAAGGCGCTTTCCTGTTTATGCCCTCACAATCCAGCACCATCCATGTTCAGTGTCAGGAAGCATCAGTGTCTGTGTCTCTTGCTCAACACTCAGCCGAGTCCTGCCATCTGGACACCTCACTTCACCTCTGAAGAATAAAATGACATGCCTTGGTTTTGTATAATGATGGTCTCAAATTCATGCTATTCTTGAAAGTATATCAAATTCTAAAATAATGGCCACATGTTTTTTCTTGGTAACCGAAGAAAAAGACAATTTCTCTGTCACTTGATTGCATGATATCTGTTCTTCCTAGTGTAATTCTCTTTAAGTCATTGAGTAATAATGGCATGTATCATTCGCACACTGCTTTTCTTTAAAATTATTTAACCTGCAAAATTTTTACTGTTATCTTCATATTATTAACAAATATGATAGATACACAACAATCATTCCAAAAATCAAATGTAATGATGTAATGATGTAATGATGATTCGCCAAGATTTGGAGATTTTATAAAATAAAACTTGAAAAGATTAAAATAAAATAAGTTATATGTAAATCTTATGAGTATCTGACGAAAGTTGGGAACATCATCGAACCTGAAATAAAAAAGTAATGAATGACCTTCCTATTGCATTTATTAACTTGGTACTGTCTAAATCAAAATGACCACTTCTTTTCTAATAACACTTGCCTAGTGAAGAAAGACAGTGAACTTGATCCCAAAGTAACTCAAAGTTTTGTCCTGATGTTGCACATAGAAAAGCCACTTGGCCAAGTATGGGTAGACAAAAATTTAGGAAAGGAAAATGAACTTGCTGCTTGGATGCCTTCCAAACTTTCAGTATACGAAAGTATCTTCAAAATCTATTATCCACTAACTAATTGTAGGCCTAATGGCACCTGGATGATCTTAAAAACATTATCATTGCCATGCAAATGACTGACTCAAACTTTGCACCAATTTTCTCATTGAAAGGCTTATTGTAGTTTGAAATATGAGTTGTCCCTCACAGAGTCATGTGTTTGAATCTTTAGTTGTTTGGGAAGGTCATGGGACCTTTACAAAGTAGAGCCTTGTAGAGGAAGGCCTTGAAGGTAGTTTATCCCACTTTGCTTGAGTGGGTCTGTCAGCTCTTGAGCTTGCAAGCACCAGCTTTCAGCATCCATAATGGGTGTTCCCCAGCTTCTGCCAGGTGGTCAGGCCTTTTCTAATATACAGAACTTTGTTTCCCCCTGGAACCATAAACTTAATAAATCTCCCTTTCTCCCATTAAGTTGCTTGACATTGGGTATTGTCTCAGGAAAGAATAATGGATATAAGGCTTAGGACAGTTTCAACCTGAAGATACTTTGGAATATCTTGAATATTAAAATATGTATTATGCACAATGTCGAATAGCATTATTGATTTATTTTATATTCTTGATGTTTTTAAATATAAAACTAATTTATATGTGGTAATTTTAGACATTTTTTACCTTTATTTTATTCATTTATTTTGTGTGTGTGTGTGTGTGTATCAGAGAGCACTGTGTATCTCTGTGTGTGTGTATCAGAGAGCACTGTGTATCTCTGTGTAGGATAAAGGGTGACTTCAGAAATCATCCTGGATTGCTTCTACCTCCTTTTTGCTTCAACCTCCTTTTTGCTTCACTCTGGGATTTCCCAGATTTTGACTACCAGGGCTGGAAGTGCAGGCCGCCTGGTGTTTTTACATGGGACCTAGGATCCAAACTCAGAGCCTTCTGCTTGCTAGGAAGAATCTTAACTTTTGAGCCAGCTCTCCAGCCCCCACTTATACTGGATTTTATAATATCAAACAAAGTTATTTATTTTGCTGTATTATATATTGACATAAACATTCAAAAATGTATGGCATGACAATTTAAAATTCATGAAGTTCCATTTGTTTTAGATGTAGAACATCATCTTTTGGAAGAAAAGATGTTGCTGATTGGGTTTGCTCCAGCACAGAAAAAGCAGTACTCAGCTCCTGGTAGAATTCGCAGGACAGAGCCCTGGTACGGTGTCTGCACATCGGAGGGGTCTGCACAAGCAGAAAAGGAAGGGAAGTCTCTACTTTCCCAACTCACTATCTGGCAAGATCCCTGTCTTCTAACCTATAAATATGCATTGTGTCAAAAGTATATGAAAGCCTTTCTCAGAGCTACTTTTCAGTATTTTTCAAACCCTATTATCTAAACGTTTTTTCTAGGTGAACTTAATCGGATATTTTTAATATTTGGATTTTTAGCACACCGTGAAACTACAGAGTTTGTGGTAGATATTTGTCATTATTTGTTGCTGGTGAATTGTGAGGGATACAAAATTGGTGAGAGGTACTTTCTGTTCCATGTGTCTATGATGCAGCCAATCTGCATTCCTGGGGATGTACACCTGTGGCTGCTTCTGAAGCATGCCTCGCCGCAGTCCACTCGTTTCTTCATAGTGTGAAAATAACCATGTGAGATCCAATCTTATTGCTCAAAAACATGCAACACAAGTTTCCTGGAGCACAAGCATCAGCCTTCCTTTATATGTGTCTTACATTAATCCTATAAGAACTATGAAACAATGCATACAACTTATGCAGCACATACACAAAGTAAGCACTTAATAAACTCTAGGCTTCACTGGTTTAGTCTAACAGCATTTCTTTAAGCAAGTTCTATTATCCTACTCAAAAGCCCATGTTTCTTTGTTTATACTTATTTCTTGAATCAACCATTAAAGCAAAATTCTTTCTTTCCTGTAGTTTTGTTTTTTCAACCAAATAAGAATGTAAGTACTTGTGTTTATATTTGTTTAGATGGTGTTCTAATAATATATAGAATAATTGTTCCAATATGCTGTTGATTTGCATATTCAAATCACTGCATTTTGATCATATTTAACTCTCCTATTAGTCAGAATGAGTGTCATCAAGAAATCAAACAAGAAATGGCAAAAATAATGTGCACATCATTCTCACACTCTTCCTGAAATATAAATTATTATATTCAATATGGAAACCAGCATTAGGTGTCTCATGCTTCTATTTCTAAGTGCCAATAATTAGTACAACTCTATAGAGGAATGTAGTCATTTGTGGGAAGACAGATAAAGACAATCCTGTCATACTGCACACTCCACTAGAAATAATGTACATTAAACATTATAAAGTTCATGGAGGAATAAATATTTGAAAAAGCATTGATAATAAGAGTATAACCAAAGATATGGTCTAGAACATAGAAAATGTTGATATAATTATAAAGTTGCCAAGCTGATAAAGAAATAGACACAGTCTTTAGTCATGTTGACAACATCTTGCTGGAATGGCCTCTTCCAAATTTAGTATCTTTCCTATCTTTTCCTCAAGTGACTTCTTTACACAGATTGATTTTAAAGTATCAAGACTCTCCTGCTTAACAGACCCTTGGGAACACCTGCTTAGGAAACCTGCTTGGCTGTGATCTCCAAGGCCTGGTGAGCAGTTCCCACTTAACTGGTCACACCTCTCCCACCCTGTTACTACTCTGGAGGTAATATGGTCTCATTTCTGGTTCTGTGGGTTGAAGGTTTTCCCTTTGCTTTTCTAAATGCCCAAAAATATTTTTCTCCAGTTTTATGATGGGTGACACTTCAGTATTCTCTATATCTTATAACAAACTTCATGTCTTTGCAGTTCAGACAATCAAAAGGTTGGTGAGTTTTCAGCTACACTCAAAGCAGCAAGGCAGAATATCCTCAAAAGAATCTAGCAAATAGCCCTAGCCCTTTCCTTTTCCAACTTCCAGAAGCTTCACATGTGTGACTCTGTTCCCTCCCTCAACCATCAGAGCTTGTGGTTTTGTATCTTTTAGTCTGTCTGGAACTTCAATTCTCTTGCCTTTCTCTTAAAAGAATTTTTTTTAAAAAAAAACTATTTTTTTTATTTATCGTGTGTGTGTGTGTGTGTGTGTGTGTGTGTGTGTGTGTATCAGAGAGCACTGTGTGTCCCTGTGGTGGACAAAGGGTGACTTCAGTAATCATCCTGGATTGCTTCTACAACCTTCCTGCTTCTCTGGGATTTCCCAAGCTCTACCCACTAGGCTGGAAGTACAGACCACCACCAATTGTTCCCCCTTCCCGGCCTGGCACTGTTACATGGGACCTGGGATCTGAACTGAGAACCTTCTGCTTGATAGGAAGAGTCTTCACCCCTGAGAAATCTCTCCAGGCCTCGTAAAAGAATTTTTATGATGACACTATATTCTTCTCCACCCTTCCCCCAATCCTGGATAAATTCTCCATCTGCCCCATCTGCAAATTGTCTTTTTCCAGTATAAAATATGCTTTTCACAGCTCATGAAGATTAGGACACAATACAGGATGCTCCAGGAATTGGGGGGTAGGGAGCACTGGGAGAAAAGGAGGGGGGGAAGGAAAAGAAAAAAGGGGGAGGGAGCCAGGGGATCCAAGGAGGGGTGGAGGGAGGGAAAGTACTTAACAACTTTGTATGAGTGGAAGAAATAAGTAAATAAATCATAAATAAATAAATCATAAAAAAAGATTTAAGCAAGATCAAACCTAAAAATTAGAATGTTTTTTCAAATCCCCAAACTAATTGTCTCACTAATCCCATGTTAGAGACTTGAAGCCAGCATGAAAGATTTACCAAGGTTGCATGGACTGAAACCCCTTTGGATATTGTGTGTGGTGGTGCATGTCTAACTCCAGAACTATGAAGGCTGTGTAGGACAATTTTAAGTTAGATACTAGTCTGAGAAACATTAAGGATTTCAAGTCATCCTAGATTGAAAAGCTCGAAAAATAGTATATTTATTTTTGAGGAACATCTGTGAGTGATTTCCAAAGTGGCTGTACCAGTTTAAGTTCCCACAACAATGAAGAAGGGTTTCCTTTCCCCACATCCTTACCAGTACCAGTACCAGCAGTTCTTATTTGTGTTCTTGATCTTAGTCATTCTAATTGGAGTAAGATGATATCTCAGAATAGTTTTAATTTTCATTAAATCCTTCCTGAAGAACCAGGAAAGTTGACAACTTTTAAAGATATTTCTTTGACATTTGAATTTCTTCCTCTGAAAAGTTTCTTTTTAGTTCCAAATCCTTTTTCTTAATTGGTCGTTTATTTTCTTGATGATTAATTTTTTCAATATTATTATTTCTGCTCATACAAACTTAACAAGTACACCAGTCCCCTCCCTCTCTCCACCTCCCCCCGACCCCCTTGCTCTCCCCTTTCCTCCCCCATCCCTCCCCATCTCTCAGTGCCTCCTCCCCTAATCCCCGGAGCATTCTTTAGCAAGTAACCATTTCGCAAATGGGTGATTACCTACTTTTATTACATCTAACTTTGAATATACTCTTATAACAACACTGTAGTTTAACAGGTTTTTACCTCTGTCCAGGGGGTGACATCCAATACCCATCAGGATGGAACCAAGGGCATTGCAGGAGCAGCAAACTGAAAACAAAAATCAACAAACCATAATCCAGATCAGAGACTCTATATCAACCACCTGGAACTAGGCCAACCTAATTTCTCCCCATCCTGAGCTCAGGGAAATTTGCGGAAGAGGGGGCGGTAAGATTGTAAGAGCACAAGAATGGGAGGAGTAATGATATGCAAGATACTCCACACAAGTTAGGGCCGAAGCAATCATAATAGGACTTTGCATGACCTGTGCTTTGTCCAACACATTATTGACCCCACAAAGTCTAGCATGGACTAAAGGCACTAGGATCCTTGGAGGCTAGGGACTGATAGTCACAGTAGTGTTCCTAAGCTTAAGGGGAATACAGGAAAGGGTTCTGGGAAGTGCCCCTGGGTCCTTGCACCTCATCGGAGAGGAGGACCCAGAGGAGAGTTTGGCAAGCACATTAATTAAAGGATGATTAATTTTTTAAAGAAGAAAGTTGAAGAAAGTTAAAGATTAGAAAATCATATGACTTTTAGATTCATTTAGTCTTAGGAATATTTAATTCTGCAGCAAATTAACAAGAAAGGGCCTAGTTCCCCCTTCTCTAGATAATATGTGGTGGGGTTAGCAAAATGCTAAATTTCCAAAAGAGGGAAGAAAACCTTCTGTTAAGCTGTGGAAGCTTAATCTTACAGAGAAGTTATGGGGAAAGAAAAATCAATGTCCCTATGTCCCCTGTGAAGAGAACTCCACTTCTGAGTCATAGTCAGGCAACAAACCTGATGTAAAGAAGGGTCCAGATTGTGATACTAATTAATGACTTCAAATTTTGTTGCTCACTACTGAAGAAGAATTATAATACACTATGATTTCTTATTATATTATTAATTTCAATTAATAGCAAGTTTCAAGTGGATAGATAATGCAAAACTTCTTCCTTTATATTCATTTATAAAAATACTTTCATAGTAGCATATATGTATAATATATCAAAAACTACTTTTAATCAATAACTTTGTGGTATGTTATGTGTAGTTAATATATTCATTAATCTTAAATCATTTCCAGATAGATTCTGAATATATATCAACATATTGAGATTTTCAGTTGATTAATATTTGTTCAAAAAGTCAGAAAGTATGTCTATGTGGGTGTGTTTACTTCCTCTGAAATAAAAGATTGCTCACTTCATAAAAAAAAAAGATTAGCACACAAGTACCTCTGGGACTATGGCTCTGCCTACATTTGCATGACCAGTATCTCTCTGATAATATCTCCTGCTAATACCAACTTATTTTAAACATTTTGCCATCTCAACTAATGTCATCTTTTTATCTTTTTTATTAAGTCCTTGTAAATATTTTCAGAAACTGTTTTGAAGTTCATGTCTGCTAATTTCAGTATCTCGATCACTCTGTACCTTCTAGTAGTGTTTATTTAGTTTTCTTGCCTGTCAGACATATTGCCTTATATTGTGGGTGTGTATGTGTATGTGCGTGTGTGTGTGTGTGTGTGTGTGCGTGTGTGTGTGTGTGAGTGCACACATGCAGGCACACATACGTGGGCACATGCATGTGTGTGGATGTTTGTACATTTGTGTATATATGTAAGTGTATGTTTTGATTTAAAATTTACTAGCATGTTTAAAACATGGATTCTTTGATCTTTCGTTTAGGTATTAGAATCTCTTTAAGCAAAAATTACTACTTGTCAAGATAACTTTGTGGAGTATACTTGTTAGCATAAGGTTGTCTGGGATTTAACCCTATTTTTATAAAAAAAAAACTTTTATGTAGGGTATATATATTCGCTCTAAATTGTAGACTTCAAAGGATTTCAACAGAAATCCCAAATCTTTGTCTAACCTCTCTAACTTGCTCAAACTAAATCCTTTCTCCCTTGCAGGGAGACTTTGCTGAAGTATCCATTTGCCCTTTGGCTTCTAAGTCCTTTCTTTCTACTTCTGCAAGATTTCCTTTAACATCACAGCCACCATTTATAAATTTCATATATATTACAGCATCCCTGATATTGGCTTGTGTGGCTCATGTACCCTTGCCAGCTGGAGAGTGCTATAGGGAGTCAGATCCCAGATTTCAGAGCATTTTAGATAGGTAGATGAGGTCATTTTGGCAGCAGATCCTTCAAGCTGAACAAAGCTGTCTCTGAAGATAGCCGGTTCTTGCTGAGCCCAGACCAACTGGAAGAATTTTATTTTATCCTAAGATTTTTATCCTAAGATGTCCCTGAGATTTTTTTTAAAAAAATCCCAACATTTGGTGAATATTTGCACACATATTTCCACTTATGAAAAAGCTAAACATTGAACTGTGTGACTAAAAAAAATGGTATGTCTCATGTTTTGGTTACACATAGAAAGCTCTTAAAAATTAATTTCTAGTGATACACATCAGTGTGTAGATGTCTGTCCAAGTAATTGCAGAAACTCATATAATTTATTCATAGCATGTCAAGTTATATAAAAGTAGTATTATATCTTTTTATGTATTTGATCATTTCTACATATTTGTGAATATAAACATATTTAACTATTGTATTATTTTCTGTTATGCTTTGTCCTATGTATGTGCTATAATCTAACAAGAGGCATATATGCATTTAGCTTATTTTACTATGAAGATAATAAATTTCTTTGTGAACCAGTCATGAAGCTCTTACCAACACTCTATATTGTACTTATAAAATCCAGTTCCCTTTCAGCTCTAATCCTAGTGGGCTCCCTGCTCCTTGCTGTAAGGTCGTGGTGGCCATGTGCCCAACAGCCTCTACCAAGATACCTACCCATCCTCCTGTGGTGTTTTCTTCCTTCTCTTCCTCCTACTTTCTTTTTTTCTCTCCTCTCCTCCCCCAAAAATCATTAAGGAACTTTAAAGTTTTCAAGAAATCAACAAAGTCCAGAGACAACACAAGCAATGGGCTAGCTCTAAGATAAGTAAGCCCTTTTTACCTTCCTATTAGTCTCAATTGTTAGTCACCATAGGTTGACATTTCCATATAGCCCACCTAAAAACCCATAAAGCTTCAGGCACTAGACCATTCACCCTCACACATAGCCAAGGAAGTAAACCTACAAAGAGCATTACCATACTAATCTTCAATACTTGTCTACTAAACCCACCTTAACTGATGTACTAACACTCCAATTAGCTTCATCTAGGGAACACCAAGTAACACCAGACAGATACACCCAACTACAAGGCAAATGCTAGCAATAACTATTCAAATGTAGTAATACTGTCTAATTCAGATCAGTCAAAAACACACATCAAGAAGGGCATAAGAGAGAAAACAAAAAATGCCTAGGTCATAGCACACATCCATGAGAAAGAAAAACCAAGACAAAAAATCTCCTAAAAAAAAATCAAACCCATAATGATGAAATACAACCAGAACAAAATCACGCAAATAATCAAGAAAACCATACCTGAGATAATGATTTTCAAAGCCTGATCTTCATTATGATCAAAAAAAAAAAAAAAAACCCAGGAAATCCAGGAGAAGTTAATAACTGCATCAACCAATTTGAACAGGAATAAAATAAGCACTTGGATGAGATGAGAAAAGTAGGTGAAGAAACAAATATAGGTATAGAATAGTTAAAACACTCTCAAGCAGAGATTAAACTCAAATTAAAAGACAAACTATCTTCAACCCAGAGCACAACAAACAGGCTTATGAGCAGAATTAATGAAGCAGAAAATAGAATATTGGATGTTGAAGACAAAATGGAAGAACTAAACATTATAAGCAAAGAGGTTGTTAAAGCCAAAAAAGATACTTGAGAGGAATATTCAAGAGTTATGGGACACCCTGAAGAAGCTTAACATATGCATTCATGGAATACCAGAGCAAGAATCCCAAAATATCACACCTGAGGAAATTTTTCAAATTACCATAAAGGAAAACTTTCCTCATCTAAAGAAAGAGAGGCCCATCCAAATACAAGAGGCATTCTGCACCCCAAACAGATATGACCAAAATAGAAACTTGCCACAGCAAATAATAGTCAAAACACTCCACATACAAGACAAAGAAAAGGCGCTGAGACTTTCAAGGGTAAAATACCAAGTTGCTTTTAAAGGTAAACCTATTAAAATAACAAATGATTTTTCAATGAAAACAGTAAAAACAAAAAGAGCTTGGAGAGGCATACTTCAAGTATTGAATGAGCAAAAATGTAAATCCAGGTAGATATACCCAACAAAACTATCAGTCATGATTGAGGGTGAAATAGAAATTTTCCACCATAAAGACAAGTTGAAGGCTTACATGACCATCAAACCAGACCTTCAAAAATGCTAGAAAAAATACTCAAGCTTGAAGAAAAGAACAAGCATGTCCAGGAGGACAGAAGGGAAGTATAATACCACCAAAACCTAAAAGCTAAATAATACACTTATGAAATCCACTAAACACAAAAAATGTGAAGAATCAAAAGTAATTTCTCCACTGTAACACTAAATGTCAATGGAATTAACTCACCAATCAAAAAAAAATTCAGGAAAACCATTCATTTGCTGCCTTCAGAGACACATCTCACCACAAAAGATAGGCACATTCTAAAAGTAAAAGGCTGGTCAAAAATTCTTCAAGCTAATTAAATAAGGAAACAAGCAGGGGTAGCAATTATGCTATTTGACAAAGTGGATTTCAAAAACAAAGAAAATCATAAGCGATACAGCAGGATACTACATTTTAGTCACAGGAACAATTCACCAGGAGAACTTCACAAAACTGAACATATATGCACCTAATATGGGCTCCTCCACATTCATTAAACAAACGCTATAATGTCTGAAACATAATACTTGGGGATTTCATTACTACACTTTCAACATGGGATAGATCAACAGGCCAAAAACTTAACAGAGACACATTGGAACTAAATCAAACCCTTACTGAAATGGACCATACAGATCTCTATCTCGCTTCCACCCAAACATCATACACACAAAAAATAACAGAAAATACACTAATTATTGGAAATTAAACACCATCATGCTGAATGAGAAATGGGTTCAAAAAGAAATCAAAAAGGAAATTCAAGGTTTACTAGAAGTGAATGTTAATGAAAATATACACATCAAAATCTCTGGGACACAATGACAGCTATCCTAAGAGGAAAATTTATAGCTCCCAAAGCCTATATAAAAGTGGAAACATCACAAGTAAATAACTTAGCAATGCAGCTTAAAGCTTCAGAGACACAAAAGCAATCCAATAATCGCAAAGGATTATAAATGAGAAGAAAAGAGAAGACAGAACACACTTCAATAGAGAAATTAGGGCCATGGTCATGTACTGCATGTAAGTAGTGAGACATCTGATGCAGCTTATTCTTACTTCCCTTCCTGATCACTTGGGACTCAACAGGTTTGATGTCGCCAATCAATTAGATGGTAATCAACTGTTGGATCCTATTCCTATTCTTCCATGTACCTTTGAGTCTTCTCATATTAAGATCTTTGTTGAAACATTCTTTTATCTTTAGTTAGGAGATGATCTTGGCAACCAATCAGGATGCAGTCAAGGGCAGCACAGGAACAGCAAAACTGAAAACAACAGCAAACCATAATTTAGAACATGCAAGTCCCTACAGCATTCACCTGGAACCAGACAAGCCAAATCGCTCCCCATCCTAAACCTCAAGGGACTTTGTAGAAGAGGGGGTGGCAAAATTGTAAGAGAGTAAAGATGGGGAGGGCCAACAATATGCAAGATACTCCACACAAGTCAGAGCTGAAGCACCTAGGATATAGTCATAATGTGATTGGACTTTGCCTGACCTGCACAATGACTGACATGCCTAGCATGGATCACAGAGAAGGCTCGAAACAGTAGGATCCTTAAAGGCTTAATAGAGTTCCCATACTAGCAGGCAGCCCAAGAAGGGGCCCTGATGTATGCCCTGAGTCCTGATCCCTCACTAGTGTAGTGCCTCAGAGGGAAATTCAGTGCCCACATAAACAGACGCTCTGGAGGATGGGAGGCAGAAAGCAGGAAGCACCAAGCGGAGTGAAGGAAAAGGGGGGAGAGAGAGGGAGAGTGGAAGGGGGACCACAAGTGGGAAGAGAGGGGGAAGAAGAAGAAGCGGGGTACCTATTAAGGTTGTATAACTAGGCAAAAAATGTAATAAAAATCCAGTTTCACTAATAGAATAAACAAAAGTGATAACTCATTGGCATTTCAGCTTGCATATTTTTGATATTTATTGTTATGCATGCTTTGATAATTCATTGTTCTTTCTCTTTCCTGACTCTGACACACTTGAATTTGTCCAATATTTACTTTTTTTAATTTTTTACATTAACTCTTAGGAACTTTAAAATTTTTTTCTGTTAAAATTTTTTGTCCTTGGGGCTGGAGAGGTGGCTCAGGGGTTAAGCCTCTGCCTTGCAGGCAGAAGGTCCTGAGTTCAGATCCTAGACCCCACGTATAGACGCAGGATGGAAGCAGGGGCGGCCTGCATTTCTGGTCCTGGTAGGGCGGAGCCTGTGAATCCGGGGGCAGAGTAAGCAAGGAGGAGGTGGAGGCGGTCCATTATGGTTCCCGAATTCACCTGTGGTTTTACACATACACACACACACGTGCACAATTGAATAAATAAAAAAATTAAGAAAATTTTTGTCCCAAAATATTTTAAAATATTTTTTTGCAAATTATTGTGTATTGAGGCAGTTGATTATATATTTTTATTAGATAGCATTTTAAAAGTTTAATGTAATTATTAAACAGTGTAAAGTTTTGGCATTTCTTTTATACTTATTTATATTATTATTACATTATATTCCATATCGTTATAGCACTTAAAAATCTTTTCCAAATTCACCAACATGAGGATCAAATTTTCCTTTTTTTGCATGTGTGTATGTTTGTGTGTGTGTGCATGTGTACGTGTGGATGTGTAGGTCAGAGGGTGACATAATGTCATAGTTAATTAAGCACAGGTGTCAACTTGACTGTTGAGGGTTTGAGCCCTGAGCACAGTTGTAGAAAGTTGATGGTTGAGTTAAGCCCAGAGCAAACCTGAAGGACGTTGTCTGGCTGCTGGGGAAGACCCAGCCATGGTGGGTGGGATTAGGCCCTGGATAAATCACAGAAAGCTGGTTGAGAGAGTTGGCATCCTTCTGTTCACTTGGCCAGATATGCTGGTCTGGCAAGTAAGGATTGTCCATCCCTCAGCCGTTATGCCATAATGGTGTGGCCAGTTCCCTAAGCCCTGGGTTGGTGCATGCTCTCCTTTCAAGCTGAACTGAGAACTGTAACCAGACTGTTGTAAGAAAATAAACCCCTTGTTCCCTTAAGTTGTTGATGGTCATTTATCAGCAACCATGCAGGTGAACTGCAACACATAGGGAATCATCCTGTATTAATCTACCTCCTTATTGTTTTGCACTGGCATTTCCCAGATTCTGCCTTCCAAGATCCAAATTACAATCTTCACTATATTTGCCAGACATTTTTTATACTAGTTTTATTTATTTTTAAGTTATCTTAACAATGAGCTTATATGTTTTCATCACTCATTACCTACCCAAATCAGGATTCTTTCTCACCTCACCTGTTCTTACCTTCAGCCAGTTTTCCTCCCTCTCCCATATCTCCCTACGTGTGGAAGTCACTGAATCTCAACTATGACACCTGCACTAGTGAAAACCAGTTAGGGTAAGAACAGCCCAGAGGTAGATAAAATGTAGAGTATGCAGGCTTTCCATTTCTTTTGATAAGGAAGCTCCCATATCTTCCGACTAGCATCAGTCCTATGCAGTCCCTAAGGGTAGTCGTGTATGTCATGGTATCTTCCCTGTTCCATAGCAAGGTGTTGATAAGTCAACTATTGTACAGTTTAGAGGAGGTAGACGGTATGGCAGACCTGACATGGGCATCAGCTGTTGACTGGCAATATCTTTCCTCATTCTTGGGCTCTTACATTCTTACCACCCTCTCTTCCAAAAGGTTCTGAGAGCCATGGGATGAGAGGTGATTTAGATTTTCTAAAAGGAATTCTTAAGCAGGATCTAGCCATCTGAATCCTGGTCTTTTTGCCCACAAAGCAAAGGTTTTAATCTCTGAGCCATCTCCTCAGTCGACTTTTCCCTATTTGATGGGTCATGTTGACATACACAAGACAGTACACAAGCAGGTACATTGCTTTCTGCTTTCAAAAAATTTCAATTTGGAATAGATGGCATTCCTACTGTCTCTAATTGACAACAAGGTAGAAGCAGAGCAAAATATTTACAAAAAAATAGACATTAAAAAGTCAAATCCAAAATAATATTCCTTCAAAATCTAGTACTTCAATTTAATTTTGTTGTGGAAAAACATGACATTGCTTTGACTCTTGCTTTTTTGAAGATAGCCTGAGAGAGAGAGAGAGTGTGTGTGTGTGTGTGTTTGTGTGTGTTTGTGTGTGCGCACAAGCATGTGCACATGTGTATTTGCTTGTTCTCTATAACATTAGTTTTCATAACCATACTATTCCTTTGTTTTTAAATATAGATAATTTAAGTTTATGTACTCTGGGTAGTACTTTTCATGTATCAGTATGTCTTGAGTTCTGAATCACTGGGACTTCTCATTTGCTGTGTTTCCTTCATGATATCTTTTTTTGTTGTTGTTTCATACATATAAAATGAATTTAAAATATTTTCACCCAATCATACCTCCTCCTTCCACCAAAATCCTTCTTATTACCAACGGGTCTCTTATTACTCTCAGTTATTTTATTTTTTAACATTTTTTATTATTATTATTTCCACTCATACAAACTTATCAGGTACACCAGTCCCCTCTGGTCCCCCCTGCTCCCTCCTCTCTTCTCTCCTCCCTCACCATCCCCCAGTGGCTCTCTGCCCCAATCCCCGGAGCATCCTTTAATGTGCATGCCAAACTCTCCTCTGGGTCCTCCTCTCCAATGAGGTGCAAGGACCCAGGGGCATTATTTCAGAACCCTTTCCTGTGTTCCCCTTAAGCTTAGGAACACTACTGTGACTCTAAGTCCCTAGCCTCCAAGGATCCAGTGCCTTTAGTCCATGCTAGACTTTGTGGGGTCAATAATGTGTTGGATATAGCGCAGGTCATGCAAAGTCCTATTATGATTGCTTCGGCCCTAACTTGTGTGGAGTATCTTGCATATCATTGCTCCTCCCATCCTTGTGCTCTTACAATCTTACCGCCCCCTCTTCCGCAAATTTCCCTGAGCTTCAGGATGGGGAGAGATTAGGCTGGCCTAGTTCCAGGTGGTTGATATAGAGTCTGTTGATTTTTTTTTTTTCAGTTTGCTGCTCCTGCAATGCCCTTGGTTCCATCCTGATGGGTATTGGATGTCACCCCCTGGACAGAGATAAAAAACTGTTAAACTACAGTCTTGTTATAAGAGTATATTCAAAGTTAGATGTAATAAAAGTAGGAAATCACGGTGAGGAAGGGGTCAATCACCCATTTGCGAAATGGTTACTTTCTAAAGGATGCTCCGGGGATTGGGGGGGGAGGCACTGGGGGAAGGGGAGGGATGAGGGAGGAAAGGGGGGAGCAGGGGAGTAGGGGGGAAGTGGAGAGAGGGAGGGGACTGGTGTACTTGTTAAGTTTGTATGAGCGGAAATAATAATAATAAAAATAATAATAATGAAAAAAATTAATCATCAAGAAAATAAACGACCAATTAAGAAAAAGGCTTTGGAACTAAAAAGAAACTTTTCAGAGGAAGAAATTCAAATGTCAAAGAAATATCTTTAAAAGTTGTCAACTTTCCTGGTTCTTCAGGAAGGATTTAATGAAAATTAAAACTATTCTGAGATATTATTTTACTCCAATTAGAATGACTAAGATCAAGAACACAAATAAGAACAGTAGGTACTGGTACTGGTAAGGATGTGGGGAAAGGAAACCCTTTTTCATTGTTGTGAGAACTTAAACTGGTACAGCCACTTTGGAAATCACTTACAGATGTTCCTCAAAAATAAATATACTATTTTTCGAGCTTTTCAATCTAGGATGTCTTGAAATCCTTAATGTTTCTCAGACTAGTATCTAACTTAAAATTGTCCTATACAGCCTTCATAGTTCTGGAGTTAGACATGCACCACCACACACAATATCCAAAGGGGTTTCAGTCCATGCAACCTTGGTAAGTCTTTCATGCTGGCTTCAAGTCTCTAACATGGGATTAGTGAGACAGTTAGTTTTGAGATCTGGAAAAACATTCTAACTTTTAAAAATTTTTTTATTATTATTATTATTTATTCAACTGTGTGAATATGTGTGTGTATGTGCCCGCGCGCGTGTGTGCCTGTGTGTGTGTGTGTATGTGTGTCCGTGTGTGTGTAGAACCACGGACAAATTCGGGAACCACCATGGACGCCTCCACCTCCTCCTGCCCCAGGATTCACAGGCTCCGCCCTACCAGGACCAGAAACGCAGGCCGCCCCCGCTTCCACCTGGCGTCTATACGTGGGGTCTGGGATCCGAACTCAGGACCTTCCGCCTGCAAGGCGGAGGCTTTAACGCCTGAGCCACCTCTCCAGCCCCAAAACATCCTAATTTTTAGGCTTGATCTTGCTTAAATCTTTTTTATGATTTATTTATTTATGATTTATTTATTTATTTCTTCCACTCATACAAAGTTGTTAAGTACCTTCCCTCCCTCCACCCCTCCCTGGATCCCCTGGCTCCCTCCCCCTTTTTTCTTTTCCTTGTTCCTCCCCTCTCCCTTTCTCCCAGTGCTCCCTACCCCCCAATTCCTGGAGCATCCTATATTGTGTCCTAATCTTCATGAGCTGTGAAAAGCATATTTTATACTGGAAAAAGACAATTTGCAGATGGGGCAGATGGAGAATTTATCCAGGATTGGAGGAAGGGGGGAGAAGAATACAGTGTCATCATAAAAATTCTTTTACAAGGCCTGGAGAGATTTCTCAGGGGTTAAGACTCTTCCTATCAAGCAGAAGGTTCTCAGTTCGGATCCCAGGTCCCATGTAACAGTGCCAGGCTGGGAGAGGGGGAACAATCGGTGGTGGTCTGTACTTCCAGCCTAGTGGGTAGAGCTTGGGAAATCCCAGAGAAGCAGGAAGGCTGCAGAAGCAATCCAGGATGATTACTGAAGTATATTCAAAGATAGATGGAATAAAATTAGGAGACTGCAGTGAGAGAGGGGTCAATCACCCATTTGCAAAATGGTTACTTTCTATCAGGCAACCTATATGCCCTCCCCTTCTGGTGAGATTATACCCCATCAGTTGCAAACGATCAGAAAGGAAAGTCTGTGAACTTAACCAGATGTCTCATTACTTACTTGCAGTCCTTGATGGTGGCCTATTTTCTCTGCTGTAATATGGTCCCCTCTCTCCTTGTTTCTGGTGGGGCCCTCCTTCCCCATCTCTCCTGTTTATAATCTTTACAATTACTGTAGGTATTACAGAGATTTGTCTTTGAGTGTCTCTAAGTGGGTTTGGTACTAGGATACAACTACTAGGGAGTACATACAGAACTTAATTTTCCATGTCTGGGATACTTCACAAAATATAATTGTTTCTAATTCCATCCATTTCCCGGCAAATTCCATTAATTCATCACTTTTGATGGCTGAGTAGTACTCCACTGTATAGATGTACCACAGTTTCCTTATCCACTCATCAACTGTTGGACATTTGGGCTGATTCCATGACTTTGCTATTGTAAACAGTGCTGCTATGAACATGGTCGTGCTTGTGCTATTGAGGTGAATTCTTGCTATATGGGGGGTTATTCCCAAAAGTGGAATAGCTGGGTCATATGGCATTTCAATCTTTAACTTCTTTAAGAATCACCAGATGGCTCGCCAGAGTGCTTGTATGAGCCTGCACTCCCTCCAGCAATGTAGCAGAGTTCCCCTCTCTCCACATCCTCTCCAGCATTTGTTGTTGTTTGTATTGTGGATTTTTGCCATCCTGACTGGGGTGAGATGATATCTCAGGGAAGTTTTGATTTGCATTTCCCTGATGGCATTTTTTAAAGATATTTGTTAGACATTTTAATTTCATTCTTGGTAAAGTTTCTTTTAAGTTACAAGGCCCATTTTTAATTGGGCCATTTGTTTCTTTGGTGTTTAGTTTTCTAAGTTCTTGTGCACTCTGGATAATAGACGTCTATCAGATATGTGGTTTGTGAAGATTTTCTCCCATTCTGTGGGTTGCCTTTGTGCTCGAGTTACAATCTCTTTATCTGAACAGAAGCTCTTTAATTTCACAAGATCCCAAATGTTGAATGTTTGAATGTACTATTGAATGTCCGTTTAGGAACTGTTGGCCTAGTCCAATCAGCTCGAGAGAGTTCCCTACCCTTTCAACTATGATTTTTATAGTCTCTGGCCTTATACCGAGGTCCTTGATCCATTTGGAATTAAGTCTTGTACATGGTGACAAGTACAGGTCCAGTTTTAATCTTCTGCATGTGGATATCCAGTTTTTCCAGCACCATTTGTTAAAGATGCTGTTCTTTTTCCATTGGATTTTTTGAGCCCCTTTTTCAAAGATCAAATGGCTGTAGTTGTGTGGGCTTATTTTTATCTGGGTCTTCAACCCTTATCCATTGATCTGTCTGATTATTTTGGAGCCAACACCAGACTGTTTTTATAACTATGGATTTGTAGTATACTAATGTTTGGTATGGTGATACCTCCAGCCGTGTTTTTGTTACTCAAGATTGTTTTTGCTATCCTGGGTCTTCTGTGCCTCCATGTGAATTTTGAGATTGTTTGGTCAACTTCTTTAAAGAATTGCTTTGGGATTTTTATTGGTATAGCATTGAATCTGTATATTGCCTTTGGTAGAATGGTCATTTTTACAATGTTGATTCTGCCAATCCAGGAACATGGGAGGTCTTTCCACTTTCTGGTGTCTTCTGCTATTTCTTTCTTTAGGGTTTTAAAGTTTTCACTATTAAGGTCTCTTATTTCCTTGGTTAGGTTTATACCAAGGTACTTCATTTTTTTAGGGGCTATAGTAAATGGGACTGTCTCTTAGGGCTTTTTTACTTCTTTCATGCTGGGCATATAGGAAGGCCACTGATTTTGGCACATTTATTCTGTATCTTGCTATCCTGCTGAACTTCTGTATTAGTTCAGGAGCTTCCTGGTGGTTTTTGGGATCACTCAGATATAAGATCATGTCATCTGCAAATAGAGATAACTTGACTTCTTTCTTGCCGATTTGAGTCCCTTTTGTGTCTCTTTCTTGTCTTATGGCTTCAGCTAAGGCTTCAAGTACAATATTGAACAGAAGTGGTGAATTGAACAGAAGCAGGAATGCTTCAAGTTTTTCCCCATTGAGTATAATCCTTGCTTTTGGCTTGTTATTTACAGCTTTTATTATATTCATAAAGGTTCCTTCCATTCCAACCTTCTCTAGGGTTTTGATCATAAAGGGCTGTTGGATCTTGTCAAAAGCTTTTTCTGCATCTATCAAGAGTATCATGTGGTCTTGGATTTTGGACTGGTTTACACGGTGAAATACATTTATTGATTTGTGTATGTTGAACCAACCTTGTATGCCTGGGATAAAGCCTACTTGATCCCCGTGAATGATCTTTTTGATGTGTTTTTGAATCTGATTTGTTAAGACTTTGTTGAGAATCTTTGCTTCTGTGTTCATCAGAGAGATTGGCCTGTAGTTTTCTTTTTTAAGTATATCTTCATTAGGTTTTTTAAGTATATCTTCATTAGGTTTTAGCTTCATAGAAGGAATTTGGTAGTGTTCCTTCCTTTGCTATTTGATGGAACAGTTTAAGGAGTATGGGTGTTATTAGCTCCTTAAATGTCTGGTAGAACTCTGTGCTAAATCCATCTGGTCCAGGACATTTTTTGGTGGGAATAATCAAGATTACTTCCTCGATTTCCTCATATTTTATAGGACTATTTAAATAATTCACAACTTCTTGATTCAATTTAGGTAAGTTATGTTTACTTAGGAATTCACCCATCTCTTTTGTGTTGTCAAATTTCACAGAGTATAAGTTTTAGAAATATGATGTTATAATTCTCTGAATTTCTTGGGTATCAGTAGTGATACCTCCATTTTCATTCCTAATTTTGTTAATTTGGGCTTTCTCTCTCTCTTGCATTTGGTTAATTTAGCTAGGGGTGTATCAATCTTATTGGTTTTTTCAAAGAACCAGCTTTTTGACTAGTTTATTTTCTGTATCATTTTCCTAATTTCGATTTTGGATATTTCTCCCCTTATTTTGCTAATCTCCTCCCTTCTACTGATTTTGGGATCAGATTGCTCTTGTGTTTCTATAGCTTTAAACTGCATTGTTATTTTTTTTATTTCTGATGTTTCCATTTTTTTGATGTAGGCATTAAGAGCTATGAACTTACCTCTTGGGACAGCTTTCATTGTGTCCCAGAGATTTTGGTAAGTTGTATTTTCATTATTGTTCACTTTCAGGAAATCTTGAATTTCCTTTTTAATTTCTTCCTGAATCTAATTCTTATTCAGCATCATAGTGCTAAGTTTCCAGGAGTTAGTGTATTTTCTGTTGGTTGTTGTGTTGTGGATGTCAAGCTTTAGGCTGTGGTGGTCCGATAAGGCACAGGCGAGAATTTCAACTTTCCTGTATATGTGGAGATTTGTTTTGTGGTCCCATATGTGATCTATTTTGGAGAAAGTTTTGTGTGCTGCTGAGAAAAATGTGTATTCTTTGGTGCATGGATGAAAAGTTCGGTAGAGATCTATAAGGTACATTTCAGTAAGGGTTTGATTAAGCTCCAAGTGTCTCTGTTAAGTTTTTTACCTGTTGATCTATCCCATGTTGAGAGGGTGGTTTTGAAATCCCCAAGAATTATGATTTTGTGATTGATTTCTCGCTTTAGATGTTGTAGTGTTTGCTTTATGAATGTGGGGGGCCCGCATTGGGCTTATATGTTCAGTATTGTGAAGTCTTCCTAGTGAATTGTACCTGTGACTAAAATGTAGTATCCATCTGTGTCCCTTATGATTTTTTTTGGTTTGAAGTCCACTTTGCCCAACAGCATAATGGCTACCCTTGCCTGTTTCCTGGTTCTATTAGCTTGCCTAATTTTGGACCAGCCTTTCATTTTTAGGATGTGCCTATCTTTTGTGGTGAGATGGGTTTCCTGCAGGCAGCAGATTGATGGATTGTGATTCTTGATCCAAGTTTGTAATCTGTGTCTCTTGATCGGTGAGTTAATACCATTGACATTTAACGTTATAATGGAGAAACTATTTTTAATTCTGGACATTTATTATGTTTAATGGCTTTTGTAAGTCTATTATTTCACTTTTAGTTTTTGGTGGTATTATACTTCCCTTCTGTTCTCCTGGATATGCTTGCTTTTTTATTCAAGCTTGAGTATCATTTCTAGCATTGTTTGAAGACCTGGTTTGGTAGTCATGTATCCCTTCAAGTTTTCTTTGTGCTGAAAAATTTTTCTTTCTCCCTGGATCATGACAGATAGTTTTGCCGGGTATATCAGCCTGGGTTAACATTTTGCTGATTCAATACTTGAAGTAGGTCTCTGTAAGCTCTTCTTGCTTTTACTGTTTCTATACGAAGTCATTTGTTATTTTAATAGGTTTACCTTTAAAAGTAACTTTTTTTTTCCCTTGAAGCTCTCAGAAACATTTCTTTATCTTGAATGTAGAGTGTTTCAACTACTATTTGCCGTGGCGAGTTTCTATTTTGGTCATATCTGTTTGGAGTGCAGAATGACTCTTGTATATGGATGGGCCTCTCTTTTTTTAGATGAAGAAAGTTTTCCTTATTGATAGTTTGAAAAATTTCCTCAGGTGTGGTATTTTGGGATTCTTGTTCTAGTATTCCATGAATATGCATGTTCAGCTTCTTCAGGGTGTCCCATAACTCTTGAATATTTCTCTTGAGTATCTTTATGGCTTTAACAACCTCTTCCATTGAGCTAGTTAATACTCCCACTTTGTCTTCAAGGCCTGAAATTCTATTTTCTGCTTGTTAATTCTGCTGATAAGCCTCTCTGTTGAGTTCTGGGTTGAAGATAACTTGTCTTTTAGTTCAGTTTTAAACTCTGCTTGAGTCTGTTTTAACTGCTCTATGCCTGTTTTTGTTTCTTGAACTGTTTTTCTCAACTCCTCCAAGTGTGTGTTGTGTTCCTCTTCAAAGTGATTGATGAGGTTATTTAATTCCTCCCAGATTTCCTCTTTTATAGTATTGAACATGGTAATGAACATGTTTTGAAAGTCGTTATCCTAGATCAGGGTTTCTTGGCTATTTTCCATGGGTTTGTTCTGGTTGGAGTCTATCATTATGGGATTAATTCCTTAAGTGGGAGATTTGTTTTCTTGGGTGTTGTTTCTCATGGATTTGCACTTTGACTTGGGCATTGTTTTTAACTCTTAAGACCTTCTTTCAATTTCTGTGTGTTATTCACTGAACTGAAATATTTGGCCTGGTGTTTGGGTTTGGGTGGGGGAGGGGGGAGCTGGGTCGCCCCGAGTCCCGGGGAGGTGGGGGGGTGCTATGTAACCTGGGGAGCTGGGGCATGGCCCAGGGCGTCCTCACCAACCGGCTCAATGCAGGCTGTGGCTGGCTGGTGGGTGGAGCTGGGTCCAGTGGGCTACCTGGGGTTTGGGATTGGGGGGGGGGGAGCTTACCTAGGTCGCCGTGAGTCCAGGCTGGACTGTGCCGCCTCCTGGGCGGGTGGGGAAAGGGACTCTCAGTTATTTTTATATGCGCATGGAGCACTAAGTTTAATAAGGGTTACTTACATTAGCATATGCTTAGGTACTTGCTGGAACATGAGTGATTTTTCAGTGACTTATCACAACATGGAATAAAAGTGGGTCCAATCCCAAAGCCAGCACTAGACATTAGTGGTCTTTCAGGGAGTGGTGGTGGCTCTGAGGCCTTCCACTTTCAAAATGAATGTTTGTTGTGCTCTTGCCTCCTGAAATGCACATTAAAACGAGTAGTAGAACTTCCATCCATATCTGTAACACTCTGTGTTTCTAGACTGTATGTCAAGATTTTTCTATTTAATGCTGAGGTTATATGTCTTTAAAATGATGCAGCATCATTTTATCTTAGAAATAAGAGTTTTATCAATTGTTCTAAACATTCAAGTACCTAAATATCTCATTCATAATACCTTTTTGTTGATTTCATACTTTAAAATGTTTACAACATTCTGAGGAGCTATTTAATTGAAAATAAATCAAAAAAGATTTTGAAAGCAAAATCTTTCCCTAAATTACTTGCACAAAAAGTTTTAGAGGTAGAAGCTAATGGCACAAGTCTGTAATCTATAATAATGTCAAAGCTGAGGAAGGATAACATTTACAAGTCTTTTCTGAGAAACTTAGCAAAGCTTTGCCTAAAAATGGAATCTGTAAAAAGGTTGGGGATATAACTCAGTGGTAAAATACTCACCAAGAATGCACATGAACTTAAATGTGTTGCCTAACACTACAAAGAAAAGCAGGAAAGATTTTTTGATAAGTAAATCTACATTTTTGCTATGTTACTATTAGACACAAAGTATATTCTTAAAGTATAGATGGCAGAAAGGCATTCTCTAAAACAATGCTGAAACTGCCACCTTGCCAAATTATCTTCTGATTTAATAATGGTTATTTTATGAATATCTGAATTTTGTATTAGACAGTCATAGTTTCTTTGTGATTGTTATTGTTATTGTTAATGAAGGTTATGCTGCACTTTATTCACAGTTTGTATTTTATTTATTTTAAGAATTTCTATTTTCCTTTTCTCTCTGTTTGTAGAAGCTTTTCCTTAAATTTTGTTTTTTTAATCCATGATGTCATATTTACTTAAATGGGAAGAGATTTAGCTCATGAATAATAACTTTCTATTTAATTTCTATTATGGTAGGTGTAATTTGGATTTCTAGTATCATAACAGACTTTTTATTCTGCATTTGGAGGGTTTTTTTTTTTAACATTTTCTTTATTAATTTTTAGTATCTTTATGTGTAGCTTTTCCTTAGTCCTGTGCTGCATAATTTGTTATTTAGCTCAATCTCAACCACATTAACAAACTGTCATAAAAATTTTCAATATGAAATTTTGTATATTTTGGTACATTAATACTTTTTAAAAATTACACAGAGTCTTGTTGATAACATGGTGAAGCAAGAGATACATTGTATTGCAAAATAACCACTTACATATAAGCATGTTTGTTTTATAGTTGTAACTCACAGGGTAAATCATTTGGTGTTTTACATATTGGGTTTCTAATTTTAAAATATGCATGAATTCTGTTTTAGATATCCAGCCCTCTTATACTCTCTAGAGAGTTGTCATATTAAATTATGGTTTTTATTTTGACAAGATCTCCTGCAATCCTGGCCTTCTCAACTTTGCTTGTAGTAGACCCTGACCTTGACTCCTGATTCTCCTTGCTCCCTATGTTTTCCAAGTGCTGGGATTACAGGTTTGAGAAAAATAGGTAAAACCTATTTTGTTTATTTTTGCATATCAAATTAAAGGACAGAAATCAGACTACCACAGTGTAAAACCTTACTTACATATGAATGGCAATGTCTGTACATATTTCATCCAATGATGCACAGACTCTTCCCTCTGCTTAAATTTCTCAAATCTTTCCTCTTAGGATGTTTGCTTTTTCAAGACAACCTAAAATTCATATCTCTTCAGAAATTCCTCTTTCATAGCCAAACTTTGATCAATATGAAAGATAGAAACTAAGGTCTCCTTTTGTGGACTGGATACTTGTAATGTGTTGTTTTATTACTTAATTCACTCTGTAGTAATATGATTATCTGTGGCCCAGCCAGGCCTATGGATATCTTCGAGCAAACTGTGTTGTCCAGTGTGTTCTCGTCTTTAAAATACACATTTCCTCATCTAGAATACTTCATGAGCAAAGTACCATGATGTTTTCCCTTTTTTGTTCTGCAGCATGTTAATAACTTTCATAATATTTATATTAAGTCATCACTACTTTATGTAATTTAATATATAGAAATGATTTTATCTACTCCCTAAAAGCCATGAGATAAATACCATTTTTATACATTGTAAAGAGAGGAATACATTGATAAATGAACTCAGGGTCACACAATTATTTTTAAAACTAATGTAAGCATCCAGGAATTTCAGTTCCATGGTATGCAAACTTTGATATAGGCTTAATAAAGGTGAATGAACTCACATCAAGAGATTACAAGATAAAATGGTTAGATAGACACATTATTTCTATTTCATCTTTCTCTATGTATTGTTTCCAACAATAACCTCAGCAAATTCTACTTTTAACAATAGGCTAGATAAAGCTACAAAATTCCTTCAAAGCTCAGTGGCAATTTTTCTGTGATGTAAAAAGATGAATTTGCTGTAATTTTAGCACTATATGTAGAAAGATTTTTGAAAGCATATAAATTATATTTCTTCACATAGTACATTTCAAAATGTAACAACTATTTACATTAACTTAAAAAATAATGCAATAAGACAGTACAGATACTTTCTCAAAATTCTAACTAAAATTGACTTATTCTTTGAATTCATATTCATAAATAATCAAATCATCTCAAAGTCAGGTTACCAGTCATTATAAGAATTTTTTGATTATGTTAAAAAGTGCAAAATAAATAAATTTTAAAAATTAAAAACATCAATTATCTTTAAAATTTTTATAAATATTTCAAATTCATTTTATATTTTCCATGTCATTTGGTAATAGCATATATAAAAATGTAAATTTTTATTCATTCAAAAATTTTACAGAATGAAATTTTAAAAAATACTGAAAATTGCCAATTTTTATATACATATCAAATCGGTTTTGATGGTAAATAAACTCATTAATCATACATTGCAAGTATGAAACCACATACTTCAAAACACATGCATGCACAACATTAAATATGTCCTTTTCTGCCTGCTGAAGTATTCATTCCAGCCTTCCTAAGCCCCTGTGTATTGAAGTCAGAATCCCTTGTATCCCTGGGTTTATTTTACTTCCTTCTTTTTCTTCTCAAGCACTGTCGTAAAAATAAATGAATATTGTTCCACTGTGCATGCTTTTACACTCCTCATGATGAGAATGAATTCATGATAACTCATTTATTTTCTTTTCTTCTAACAATCATTGCAGCAAGAATTGGTTCCCTGAATTTTAATGACTAATATGATCTTTGGAAGACTATAAACTTTTAATAGACTTTACACATAAAGTGAGGGAAAGATAAATAGCGATGAAGTCTGTGTTTTGATCCCAGGAAATCCTTCTGATTAATAGCCTTCAGATTGTGTTAGACCACCCTGAATATTTTCTAAAAACAATTTGTTCGTTTTATTGCCAAATAAATTGTTAAAGAAGATACCAAGTTCCAAACAGTAAAAATATAAGTGAAGAGAAAGAAAAAATTAAGAATATACATTTCTTTATGTGACATGGTATATAGGACAGATCTCATTTATGTTGCTCTCTCTACTGTCTCTTCCTGCTAATTTCTGGTGACGAAAACAACAGGTTTAAGATGACAAAGGTTTTCTTTCATATTTACCCTCTTTGTGAATTCTTCTCCAGTAATGTCAAGTTAACATGAGGGCAGAAATTGAACATTGACGTGAAAAGCTTACATGAAAATATTGACAACTTTAAGGAATCTGAAAGTTGGGAATTTAATGTTTCAATGGAAGGTCTATCACTTTTTTTTAATCTTTGTTCTTTGTTTAAATTTTTTAAATCATTTTCACCCATTACCATGTTCATAGCTCCTTAAATGCTGTCTGAACGGAAGTAATAAAAATGCAGGTGTGCTTTACAATCACAAAGTAACTTAGATATTGATTATACTCAAAAAACCTAAATCATATACATTTATTAATTTCCCCACACTGACATTTTTTAAAATATAGAATTCATTTTCTATTATATATAAGAAAACCAAGAACACAATCTCTGCTGGGATAACAAAATAATGTAAATAATTCCTGTGAAATTGCATCTCCCTTTAAAGGAAAGGGAGAAGAAAACAGTTTAAAAAATTAGTTGGTATTACTGCGATATACACAGCCCCCTGAGCTTTGCCTTTTAAAGCAGCATTCTGCTGTTAAATAATAAAAGAAAAGCCCCATTATTTTCCCAGCTCCACTTTGCTTAAAGTGATTGATGTAGAATTTTACTGCCATCCAATGGCAGACGCCTAATATAGCTCAAGTAAATATCTAAAGCTTTCTGATCAAATTGCAGTCTAGGGAATTTAAGTTATGTAGCACGCTCAGAACTTACATCAATACATCTCTGTTTGTTACACAGTGAGAAAGAAATATGACTACAGTTTCAATTTATTGTGTGTTCTCCAAATTCAATTTAACAGTGAATTACTAATATTGCTGAACATAATTACCTAAATGAATAAATCAACCCAGGCTGCTCACTCGAGAGAACATTAGAGCACAATATTAATTTTTACATGCACCTCATCATATTAGTTTAAGAGGTTTCTAGTTTAAGAGATTTCTTTTTACAAATAACAATCTTTTCCTATCAGGCAAAATAGTCTTTATTAAAAGACTGTTCTCTATTTTCCTTCTGTTACTTGGAACTCACTTGAATCTTTTTACATGCTACTGTACGTCATAATTCCTGATTAACATTAAATTGCATACTGTTTTAATTATAATCTCCATTCCTAAATGATTGAGTATTTAGATCATTTCTCAAAAAGGCAAAATAAATATTATGTTGATTGCTATGAATGAGTTTCTGTTTAAAATATTCAAGCTTAGTTATTTACAGTTCCTGATTTGAGGTAGAAGAGTTGAAGGGTAATAAACTAATTTTACTTTTCATTAACATTAGCTAAAATATATTTGAAATTACAGTAAATTGCTATGACAAAGTGATCAAATAAAATTCATGAGAAAATAGAGTTTTATCCATTTGCATATGAATAATATTTGCTAAAATTTTAAAACCTTAGTTCAATAACTCATAATTATTTTAAAAATAAATCATTTAAATATATGACTTGTATTTTATGAAAAGTTCTAGCCTTTCAAATGTTATTTTAATTAACAGAAAAAAATTTGAAGTGTTTTTATATACAGAACAGCCTCAGGCTTATCTTTTGGATTCTTGAACATCTGAGACCAATAACTCAATGAATTGAAACATGATAGTATATTTATCTGAACTAATTTCCATTACAATATGTAATTCTATCATTTTCTTTCAGTAGTTCAAGATTCATTTTATAAAGATCTAGACTAGGCTTCGGATGGAGATTTTGCAAGGAAGCTTGAAGCTGTTGCAGGAATTCAAGAGAGAATTAGATAAAGCATCAAGAATTTTCTGATATTTGGTGGAATTGAAGACTCTCCATTCAGAGAATAAAGAGAAGCTCATGCCCTTATGTGTGCTGGGAACCACAACAGCACCAGCTCAGCTGATTTTCTGAGATGCTACAACATGATATTTCTAAAGCAAGTACAGCACCTTTGACAGACCCCAAAAGGGAGACTGTTACTTTAATCTTAGAAATGCCACAACAAAAAGTATAATTCTGGCTTTATAGTTCTATTTGTTTCCAGTTGTTTTAGCAAATTTTATCTCCCATATTTGATAATTATATAAACATTATATCCTTCTTTCTTATTTGATGATTTCGATGGGACAGCTGAGGATCTGTTGTTAAAATGTCCATGATTTTAAACTGTCCATGTCCAGTATTTAAATTTCATTATGACTACTTTGTTATTGACAAGATTAGAAACAACTTCAAGGACAACAGTGTCAATAGAAAGATCAGTTGTACTGATGTGTTCAGACATTTTTAAAACTTTGGGATAAACATTTCAATCAAAAGCAAGACAACATATTAACTTTTGATAGTATAAACCAATTCTCTCCACAATGTCAATTCTACCTATATTAAGTTTTAATATAATATGCTTATATGCCATAAATGTATGTACTATCTAATGTAAACATTGCTACTTACATACTATTAAACTACATTTTAGAAAGTTTTACATTTCAGCACACAATGTTAAAATTTTAAAAATCAGTTTCCATTTGTAAGCAATATTTTTAAGCCACAAATGATATTTTCATTATTTAGCTGATATTATTCTATAAATTCTATTGTAAGCTTTACTACCAACCGATACTGTGGTAGGCACAAACTAGCATTTTCTCAATTGCAGGTGTGAATAAGCCATTAAATCAAAGTATAAACTAAGCCTACAGTTTTATTACTTTAACCTCACTGGACATTTCTAATGATACTAAATATACTTCTGTTCTGGTATGATGTAGTGAACAAGTGAGACAAGTTGATTTATTTGTGTAAATTATGAAGATTTCTAATATGCTTCAAAATATCTTGTTCTGTAATGATTTTAATTTTATTTTAGGGGTAAAAATATTAAAAACTATATAAATATTATTTACAACATACATTCAGTTTAACATGAAGAAATGTCTGTTCTTTTGTAATCTAATATTTAAGTATAATAATAACTTCAGCTCACATAAATATTTTAAGTGTGACAAAAACTACTGACATTAGAATTTTTAAATAGTATTTGAATGAGCTTATGGTTATTTCACTATTGAAGTTGAATACTGCCATATTGCATCTAACTTTAAAAATATAATTTAAGATGAAACTAATATAATGTAGATATATTTTAATTTTCTTGCCTGAAAAATGCTATTGACAGTATGTGGCAAGTTTAGCAAATGTAGAAAGTGAATACTAATGTAGTGCCACATATGCCAAGAGCTATGACTGGTTGAACAATCAAACTCAGGATCTTTGATTATATAAATATTTTAGACATATATATGTATATGATCATTTATCCATTAAACCTTTTTGTTAAACCCAGGCTTTTACATTGCATTTTAAATACTATTTGGAATAACCTTTCTACACTAAAACAGTGATCGCTTGCAATCTTCTGCTTAATTCCTTCTCTGATAAAAGACAATATCTTACACCATGGGTAACACAATTTCTGTGCCATGACATGGAAGTTCCCACAGCTTTCCAATTTCATCAGCAATGGCAAAGCCCATTATGCTTCTGCAAGACAGCCTTGCTGAACCTTCCACCAGCTATCTAATAGAATGATAGCTGTTTTGAGTTAAACACCCTAATATGTAATAGAATATAAAGCATGCTAATAATAATAAAAACCTGATCAAACCAAGAATTTCAAATGCATAGGGTTTGGTGTTTCTTCCCCCAAAGACAGCATCAAAATCTGAGCAAGATAAAAGGAAAAACTGATGAATATACACTACATGATTAAAAACCTGAGTCCCTATGGCTTAAACTTTGAAGACATTTTAATTATCTACTTAACATCTTGCAATTTCTGGAATTCTGACTGAGAATGCTTCTGACAGTATTTCATGGACTGTCCTTTTCTCACACTGAGATGCTTTTATACTCCAGATGTAAACACGAAAGCTTGCCTTTCATCTCTTTAAACTCCATCACATAAAAGGAAACATAAAATTCTACAGATCACTTTTTCATTGAGTTGCCTGTATATGTAACTTCTATTATAAAACAATGACTTGCTCCTACATATATATAGTTACTTTCTTTAAAATCCTACACAGTTATAAAGAGTATCTAGCAATTCTTTGAATACCTTGACCAAACTTTTTTGAGAGGGAGAAAGAAGTTAAAAGGAATTTTTTTTTTATGTAGCACACATGAAAATCTTGGTTTCTTTCAGATAAATTAAGCTTTTACTCAAAATTTCCATTAACTTTTTAAACTGACCAAAGCAAAAGACACATAATTTTTAAATTGGCTGCTGAAATTATAGAAATAGTATTTACTAAATTAATCTTCATTTTAAACCAGTGTATCTTGATTGAGTTTAATTCTAACTAAGCAAATTTCATGAAAACATTTCACTGAAAGTAAATAAAAAGTACCATATGGCACATTAGGAGAATCAGTTTCATGTTTTAAGATACTCAAGAGTAGCATTATTTTTTAAAGACCAAATAAAATAATAAATTTGAGGCTTGAATTGTTTTTTGTCTGCTTTTTCTTCCTGATATTTTTATTCTTTGTGTGATGGCCAAGCACAGCAAACATACAACTAGTAAACATATAACTCTAATAACTTTATTTTTTATTTCAAAGTGGATGAATCTTCACAATATTCGTTTTTAAAATATACCTAATTTATGATGGGATTTGGGCAAGAAAAGATGCTTTTGCTTGGCTTTATCACGCTGTGTCCCTGACAGTTCCTCACAGGAGACAAATTTCATCCTCAAGGAGTGGGTGCAAAGGATGCTTGAACATGTCGTGGTGTGGCAGCCTCCCAGATAATCACTTGAGATCCATTGCTGGCTGGTCAGCATAGTCTTCTGATTTCAATTCCACAAAGCTAGGTTACTACTGTCCTGGAGCGAGGATTGCTTTCTTGTCTTTGAAACAAGAAGGTATGTCATCCTCGATTTATTAGTTACTATCAAAGCTTAAAACTTAATTTTGACCTAAAGATAGAAAAGAATTTCTTAAAATGGATTTTTTTTTCATTCAACACAATGAAAGCGGAAAGAAGCAAATAGCCCTTGTCATTTTGTCATTGTTCTTATTCCACCTGCTGACTGTTTAACTGAACCTCTTTTTCAATTTCAGAATAAGCTCTGAACCAAAGTAACAATTTAATCATGATTCTGAGATCTGAAAATAGTTAAAGAACTTTGACAAAGAATGTAAAATTAAAAAAAAAAAAACATGGAAGGCTGAAGAGATGACTTGAAGATTAAAACATTTGCTGCCAAGGAAAAGAATGAAAGTTAAGATACCCCAAATCCCAGGAAAATATGTTGGGAGGATAACGTGGCCCATCTGTGATTCCAGCCTGGGAACTTTCAAATCCTCAGAGCAAATTGGTTAGCCAACCTAGGTGAACGGTGAGTTCAGGGCTTACTTAGAGATTCGGGCTCAAATCAGTAAGGTAAAAAATTAATCAGGAATGATTCCTGATATCAGCCTCAGGCTTCCATGAAAACCCACACACATGCAAATAGGCATGCACACATGCAAAAAAAAAAAAAAAAAAAAAAACAGCAAAAATAGTTCTGAGCCTCTTTGTCTCACACAAACTTGCTGCAGCTCATCAGTTCTACTCATCTTTCAAGACACAATCCATGTCCCACATGCCTATTATCTTCTCCATTTTTCCATATAGGGCTTTACTTCTTCAGACAGGAATAAAATAATATGAACAAATATTAAGCATTTGGGAGCTTATGAACAATCATTTTGTTGTAAATTAATGTAGGAAGTGGATTAAATTATGTGTTATATTAGTTTATTAACATATTTGAAAGGAAGTTCAAGATTATATAGCAGTTAATTTCCTGAAAATGCTAAAAGTATGAGATTTGTATTTTTAAAGTGGACTATCTATTTTATGATAGAGGAAACAGTCTTCAAATATTTTGTATCAAAATATTGATCTTCAAATTAAAATGTATACTACATGCTTAATAAACTATTCTTAGAATGGCTAGTGAAGAAAGACAATACAATATTTAGGAAATAAACATTGATCACACGGCATACATAATTTGGATAGTTCTAAATCAATAGTTCTAAAAATTGTACTTATTCAAATAATTCATTGCAAACATAATTTCATTCACAATCATTTGTGAAGGGATCTAGTTATTAGGACAACATGATATATTTTGTCTATTAAATGCAAATTTTAGAAGGTCTCCTAGTTATTAGGACAACATGATACATTTGGTTTATTAAACACACATTTTAGAAGGTTTCCTTTCTGCTCAAGTATTTTCTTATAAAGAGACTTAATGCTATGGCATTTAATTTCTGAAGTTTACTTTGTATGAAATTTCAAAGAATCATCTTCACTTGATACCTCCTAATGAGCTGTTCAGAGAAACCTCAAAGGCCCAAAAACAATATAGCTATTTGCTATTGCTCTTGGTTGACCTCCAGAACCTGACAGTAAGATCCTATTGCTGAAGACACCTTACACACAAGGATTACAGGACATGGAAAAACAAACTGGAAAGGATATGGAAGCTTTTCCTTGCTGACCAGCTTTCCTAGTGCCAGAAGGTAGGATGCAGGCTGCCAGTGGAGAAAAACCATCAACAGTCTCACCCAACTGTGAATGTTGCAAGCTACAATAACAAATCTGGCAAAAGGTGACCATTGGTATAATAGTGGCATGTAAGATATGGGGTAACCAACTGCTTTCTAGGTGGATTTAAGGGCCATGGGAGTCTGAAGGTAGGGAAAGATGTTATAAGATAGTATTCTCTAGTTGGGACAGAGCTGCTATACTCCAGAACTCATGGCAGTGACAGCCACTTCCACAAGCCCTGCACAATAGTTAGCCTATCAGCATTTCATCATGGTTGAAGAAACACTTAAGAAACACTACATCTTTCTAAGACACTATTGAAGGGTAATTCAAGATAGGAAAATGGAAGTTTCTTCAATGATTTATCCACTGATAAGTCATTAGTATTCAGGAAGTACTCATACATTGCTGTCACAGACATCCCACATACAACCCAGATGGGTACACGTGCAAAAAGTTGTGAAAATCAGAGGGAGATTAGACTGGCTAGAAATGAGAACATATGAAATGGGATGGGAGAGGGTGATAGGATTGAGTAATAAAGGATGAAAGCACAAAAAATCATTATATTTGTATAAGAAAGTGTCAAAGAATAAAAAGTAATTGAAATAAAACATCATCACGTTATATATTGCAAGCTTTTGATGATATACTTTCAAAGTAAAATAGGAAAATACTAATAGATGGATTAAAATTTTATAACGATGGGTGTGTATTCTCTGGAATAATTGCTCTGTGCCACTTAACTAAGATCATCTGTATCAACAGCTTTCAAAGTAGTCAGCATCTCAGGAACACTCAGGAACACTCAATGGCTCAGACCAGACCTAAAAATATCTTTCTATTGGGAATACCATTCTTTACTGTAAAGTTAAGACTGTTGAAATGGATAGATTCTCTATTTTTTAAGTGACTCATATTCAGATATTCCAGCTGGGGCAAAGTGTTGCATGATAATGTTTTTCTTTCACATTCCTTAGGAGAGCATTCCTATACAATATACTCCATTGGCCTTGGATAAAGCATACCTCACTGTTTTGTTTAGCATTCAATGTCTGCAGTTCTGTGAAGATCACAGGAATACCTGCAGCTTGAAAGTTCATCATAAAAGTGTAGATACATATCTATATATTTAAATATTATGAAAATGACTGTCCAAACAACAAAGCTGGTGGTGATACAATTTCTCAAATGTGTATTGGAAACTACCAGTTAATGGTACAGTAGAGACACAACCATGGGGATGAAAATCAATCATTTGCAGCAAAATATTCAATAGAGTACAGATTTAGTGGACTTTTCTGTTAATGTTAAGAACAAATTTAACAATTTTACAACAAGAATTAGTAACTATGATTATTAATGGAAAAATAGTGTCTCTGTGTCTAAAGGTCAACATCTCAAAAGCAAGAAAGTTATTTTACTCAGGAAGTTGGTGATTGACAAGAAATTCTCAAAGATTGTTTTACTTTGTGGGCTAGAATGTGAACAATGATTGCTTTATATTGTTGTCATTGTTTGCCTCATATTTTTCCTGATATGAAGCACAACGTGAACTGATTTCCAACATAGCGCAGAGTGAGGTGTTAGCATATTTTGTTCACAGACATTGTGCTGGGCACATTATCTAACTTCTTTCTAATAATAAGCCTATGATGTTTATAGGATGCTATTTACTCACCAAATTTACAATTACACTGGAGGTGAAGTTTAATTTAAATTAGTAGTACATTAGGCTTAGTAAATAATTTAGTGAGCCCTCTTGAGAATGATCTCAAATGCCAGCACCCACTTGTACCATATGGATGGTCAATATTACTTTCTGTTACAGACTCGTGATGAGATTACAGAGAAATTAGAAACTAATTAAGCATATAGAACCAAAGTTTTCCTCCCCTAGTCCATTATATGTAGCCTATCACTCCTCCAGGAGCTTCTTCACTTCACTTTAACAAGCTAGAAAGACATTATGAAGATGAATGTATCAGCAGTCCTAATACATATTTGCATATGATTAACAATGCAGAATAAAGCACTCTCAGAACTACACTTGGTTGAGGATAGTATTTTTGCTTCTGAAATACACCTACTGTGCCTATTAATTGGCAAATTGTATAAATTGATATATCCCATTATCTTTGAATACTGAAAAATTGAGATAAGAAGCAGTTTGAGTTAAAATATAAAGTGGTCTGAATTAAGCCAATTTTATACTTTTTTAGAGATGTATTTTTTTCCAAATCCATGTATGAATCAGCTAATAATGTTTTCCAGAAAGGTCTCCTGAGCTATTGCCAACAAAGGGATCACATATGTAATTAGAATTTATCATCTTTCAATTGATATGTAAGACTGAAAAAAATCATAGCTTAAGTGATATCTAATGGGACCAGAACTCTATTGATTATTTAAAAAAAAAAAACAGCTTTTGTCCTTCTCAGATTTCATTATCACACCTACCAGCTTTTTTCTATTTAGGAAAAATAAATCATGCATTCAGGTCAAGAATCAAGGACTGAATAGTAATACTGGAGTAGTGATCAAAGCAAGGTTGCAGGCTACATGTCAGACCAACTAAGTACTGGGATTCCCCTTGACTATGAAGAAGTTTAATGAGTACAAAGTAGATGGGTTCATTTGGCATTTCCTTATACTCATGCAATGGTCTACTTCCACTGGTTTTCCTAACTTCCTCTGCTGCCCCTTCCTTGGTATCTTTTTGTTTCCTAATATCTCCCTTTTGCATTTTATATATGCGAGAAATATGAAATCTATCTTTATAAATCAAGTGTAGTTTTATTAAGATTTCCATTTTCACCTATTTTCCTGAAAAGATAAAATTTTATTATTCATTGTAGGTGAATAATTTTTCATTTTGACTGTACACAGTTTTCTATGCAACTCCATCCCTTGATGAGCAATTAGACTAATTTGATAACTTTGCTATTATGAATAATACTTCATCAAGCAAGAGTATCCAGGCTCCTCTATTTTTCTAACATTGATTCCTCCAAGAATACACCCAGGAGTAGAAAAAATAAAATCATAAAGTTCTATTTTCAGTTTCTTGAGGAACCTTCGAATTGATTTTGAGACCATCTGGACTAATTTTCATTCCCACCAACAGTAGTAAACCTTCTTCTTGAAGATCCTTGACAATGTGTTTTTGATGACAATCATTATGATTAGGAATAGAGGAAATCTTGATGTGGTTTTAACTTGTATTTTCCTTATGGCTAAAGATGCTAAATTTTTATATACTTACTGGTTTTTTGTACTTACTTTAAAAATTTATTAGCTCAGTTAAGTTGCTCACTTAATGATTGAATTTTTTTTCTTTGAGTTTAGCTTTTTGAGTCATGTCTGTAGTTTCATTAATTCCTTGTCAGATGAATAAGTGCCATTTTTTTCTCTCACTGTAAAGGCTGTCTTTCTACTCTAGTGTTTCCTCTGTTAAATGGATAAATACCAATTCTGTTTTTTTATTATAACATTTTTTATTATTATTTCCGCTCATACAAACTTAATAGGTAGATCAGTTCCCTCCCCCCCTCCTCCTCCTCCCGAACCCTCTGTTCCCCCTCCCTCCCTCCCCATCTCCCAGTGCTTCCACCCCAATTCCCAGAGAGTCCTTTATTGTGTATGCCTAACTCTCCTCTTGGTCCTCCTTTCCGATGACGTAAAAGGACCCAGTGGCATTTCCCTGAACCCTTTCTCGTGTTCCCCTTAAGCATAGGAACACTACTGTGGCCATCAATCCCTTGCCTCCAAGGATCTTGGTGCCTTTAGCCAATGCTAGACTTTGTGAGGTCAATAGTGTGACGGACATGGCGCAGGGCATGCAAAGTCCTATTATGATTGCTTCAGCCCTATCTAGTGTGGAGACTCTTCAAATCATTGCTCCCCCCATCCCCCAGTGCCTCCCCCCCTAACCCCAAAGAATCCTTTAATGTGGATGCCTGACTCTACTCTGGGCCCTCCTCTCCGATGACGTACAAGGACCCGGTGGCATTTCCCTGAACCCCTTCCTGTGTTCCCCTTAAATATAGGAACACTACTGTGGCTGTCAATCCCTTGCCTCCAAGGATCTTGGTGCCTTTAGCAGATGCTAGACTTTGTGAAGTCAATAGTGTGTTGGACATTGCGCCAGGCCTGCAATGTCCAATTATGATTGCTTCGGCCCTAACTTGTGTGGAGTATCTTGCAAATCATTGCTCCTCCCATCCTTTTGCTCTTACACTCTTGAAATCATTTCTTAAGTAAACAAAGCCCACTCAGAAAGTTACTACTTATACCTGCATCTTGAAACACATTTTTTTCTATTTTCCCACTAATAATTTCAGAGTTTCAGTTCTTGCAAAAAGGTCTTTGAAAGAGTTTGATTTTTTTTATGCAGGGATTTAATTCAGTATCTGCATGTAGATATCCAAGGTTTTTGCTTAAGAGACTTCCTTAATTTGAAATACTTTTTTTGACACTTTTTCTAGAATCAAATGACTGCTTTATTTTTGGGTCCGCTATTGTATTCTATTAGTCTCTGTGTCAACACCAGGCTTCTTCACTATGGCTCTCTGTTAATCATCTTTTTCATCAAAGACCTGACGGCAGCAACTTAAGGAAGGAAAGTTATGTTTTGGTTTATAGTTCAGAAAATATCAACCATCATGGTAAGTATGGCATGGTGATTGATGTATCATACTCAGTCCCTGGGGAGTGGGAACTTATTACTAGTCATATTATATAACAAAAGGGAAGTAAAAACTGCCACAAGCAAGGCATGATTATAACATTCAATACCTATCCCCTGGTGACATATTCACCAATTGAACTCAACCTTCCCTAATGGACCCAAATTCCAGCAGGAAAAGCTGTCACATTCAACTGCAACAGGATTTGTAGTCAGTTATTTGAAGGCTTCCTGTATTCTAATGATAAGCATACCAAGAATTAACTTGGGGCAAGAATTCAGTTAACAGTAGTTTTTAAATATAAATGAATAATAAATTACCTTGAAATAAATTTAACCAACAAAGTGAATAAAAATTTTAAAACATGTAATAATGAAACTGAGGAAGACACTTGATGATGGAAGAAGTTCCATGTTCATGGATTAGAACCAATATTGTGAAAGTGTCAGTTCTACCAAAAGCAATCTACAGATTTATCCAAACATTTGTACTGTTAACAATTTTCCCTCGCCCTCTTTTGTGAGCCCCCAATAAATGCAATGTCTTTCAGAACAATGTCTTGTTTTAAAAGATTGATCTCTATCTCTAACTCTCTCTCTCTCTTCTCCCATCCTCAATTACTATGTCTTACTTTTTTGTCTCTTTATCTTCCTTTCCAGATCACAGATAGATAGATCCAACTTTATCTGTTTTCATTACCTAACTAGTGTTGTTATATCTAATTAAATAATAATTCAAGAATAAATGTTTTCTTTTCCCAATTCAGAAAATAAAGGTAATTTAAAGAAGGAAGGGATTAAGAGCAAGGAAAGCAGGGTGGCCAGATCTTGAGACAGCCTGCAACTTTGTATCCATAGTCAAGAGGCACAAAAAGATAAATGCTTTTTTTAAATGGAATTTTTTCTTCCCCAACCCCCTCCTATGTGTCCAGAATCCCATCCCTTGTGGTGCCTGCCAGCTATCAGAATGAGTCTTCATTCCTCAGTGAACATCTCTCTACTAACACCCTCAAACACAAGTCCACAAGTGAGTTTCCTAGAACAATGAAAATCTCAGCAAGGTGACACATAAAATTAACTCTTGTAATTCCTAAGAATTTTCTCATTTAGAGTCTCAAGGTCTGTCAACCAAAATAATAAAGGCAATTATGTTGATCAGAGTGTCACAGAGACAAAGCGTGTCACAGAGACAAACATCACTTACAAGAATTGTCTTTGCCACCACTTCTACTTCGTCCAGGAAATCAAATGTTTTACCGAGACAGAATTGATTGTCATGTCTAGAGATAGAGCAGCTTCCCTAAAGTAAATAGATGGCTACAACTGATTAGAGGGAGCAACCTTAAGTCCCAATTTATTTGTTAATATAGCATTTACAAATTACTAATGCTATTCAATTCAACTTTTAGATTGTGGTGTGTGTGTGTGTGTGTGTGTGTGTGTGTGTGTGTGTGTGTGTGCGTGTGTGCATCAGAAAGCACATGAGTGTATTATGAAGATCCAAGGATGACATTAGAAATAATCCTGAATTGCTCTTCCTCCTTGTTACTTTGTTCTAGGGTCTCTCAGGCTCTGCCTTCCAAGACCAGAAGTGCAGGCCACCACTATTTCTGCTTGGTATTTTTGTGTGGAATCTGGGGGATCTGAACTCAGGTAGTTTTGCTTGCAAAGTCTTTAACCCCTTTAACCCTTTAACTTCCCCCATTCAAGGAGAAGTTCTTAAAGAGTGGAATAATACACGTTCCATTATATGACACAGGTGTTTTGTGTACCAAATGTTTCTTGGATATAGTTATATATCAAAAATATAGTTATACATCCAAAACTATATATATATATATATATATATATATATATATATAGTTTCTTGAGTTAAAGAGTATATCAGTGGAAATAGTGCTGCAAGAATACCACATAATTATTCATACCAGAGCTCTGCAACATTTTACAAAAAGCATGAAATAATAAGCCATAATATATATTTATGATGACTTCAATAATATTAAATGTGCTGTCTTCATATCTGCTGTTCAGCTCATCTAAGTGTTTTAAGGTGAACTTTGTTTGATGATGTCAGCCTATTCCATGTGTTGTTAAAGCAACATATAGCAAAGTATATCCATAAGAAGGAAAGACAATTGTTAATATGTGGCAAACTTTCTATGTTCACATGCTAGTATCCCACTAACATGGCCAGAGCAAAGAAGCAAGGGAATATATTCTTGTTAAGCAAGTATGCATATGCTTAAAAACAGAGCTAGTATTGTAATTTTATTTAGAGAAATATAATCTTTAATTTATGAACAGTAAGATTCTATTTGGCTTGTTCATGCTGCTTTTCCTTCACATTACAAAATTTTCTCATTGGTTCTGATTTTAGAGAAATCCTACAATCAAATGTCTTCTTACATCTCTTGAATACTTCACTCCTTTTCTCCAACCTTCCCCAAGTTATTTCAGGATCGAAGTGAATCATGTCTCTTCTATCAAGATTTACTTGACTGGAGCTTTTCAAATACAAATATATGGTATATTACTAATATTTGCAACATTAAAGTTTGGTGGTATTTCCAGAAAAACTTTACAAAGTAATTTTGTAGCAGAACTCATTTGTGTGCTGGGAGAGGCTAGAAATTAAACTTAAGTTGAATGTTCTTAGCAAGTGTAGATGTAGATCGACAGCCCACATCATTCATTTTTATACAAGGGAATAAACACAGAAAGATATGTATCTTGTGGAATTCTGAGATACTAATTTCATGGCTAATTTCTTATTTATTATCTAATTTTAATAAGTCAAAATTGAGAAAACAAATGTAAGCAACAGATATGGTTTCTGATTAAAATGTAAAGGTAGTTTGGCATAGAAACCATTTATTTTAATTGTAACAATTCATATTTATTTGTAACTTCATACCTAAGTCACTAAGAATAGTTGTTAAAGGATCAATGTAAGAAAGCAAATTAATTTCATAAGAACCACTGTAGCATTAATATTTCTTTATATTTTTATTTTATTTATTTGAGAGAAAAAGAGGAACTGCATATCTGAGGAAATTTTTCATTTATTTACTTCCATTGAGTGGACTTTAGGACTTGAATTCAGGTCACCAAGTTTCTGTAACCAGTTGAGTAACATCACCGTCACCAGTCCAAAATTAATATTTATCATGAGTTGTTCTGTCTGGTACCTTTGTGGATCTTTTTGATAGTGAACCACAAAGTGGAACTAGTATGCTCAATAACATTGTTAACAGATCCCCAGTTTTATACGTAAACTTTGTGTCCTTTAAATGATGATGATGAAAAATATGCAGACAAGAATGAATTCTGAGATTTAAATAATTATCTTTTGATGTTGCATATAGTTCATTGTAGATAAGAAGTAGGAATTAATCAATACATCATAGACTTAAAAATTAAATATCCCAAATGGAAAAATATAATTTCCAAATCAAAGATCAAGTAAGTTACCATAGAAAATTATTAATAAAAGCATCATTCAAGAAGATTTGAAGCACTAATTAAGTAAGTAAGTAAGTAAGTAAGTAAGTAAGTAAGTAACCCAAGCAGAATTCTCAACACAATGCTGTGTAAGGACAACTGAATAAGAATATGGGACTCAGGACTTTTCAACGGCTGCAGGTTGGAGCAAGAGCAGTGCCCTGGCAACAGGGAATTTCAGGAAGCACCAGGAGGAAGAGGATGTGCCCTGCACTTGAGGCTGGAATCTAGGACTCTACTCTAGTGCTCTTCTATCATTCACAAGATGAAAGATCAGTTTAGACAACATAACAACTGCTTTAAATTTTCACATTTTCACTAAAATTTACCTTAAGAATAGTTGTACTTGCTCCAAATGTATGTTGTTCAAAATTAAAAAGCATTTATCCAAATGTTATTATTCCAAAGAACTATAGAGCTAAATTCACTAACGGATACATAAATACTACAAACATCTTTCAAACTTCTTAGCAGTTACATAAATAAAACCATCTCAAAATCCATTTTGATTTGTACTTTCACAGTATTTTTGTCATCAGAAGACCTTAGGATAAATGAATCAATGAAGCTGAGAAGCCCTGAAATCTTCAATAAATATTTACATGTCCATTCAGAAGTATGCTGTTTAAGATTTTCCATTGTATGTGAAAATTATCCTAAAGGAGACAACAACTTTTAGGTTTCTAAATACCTGAGTGGTGTCATCTTTTTGTATGTAAGCCAATTTCATTCATCATGAATTATTCATGGACCTACCTTAATTTTAATTATCAACTCAACATAGTTAAAAATCACACTGTACCTAAAAATATAAACACTATCACACTGAAGTTGAGAATGCATTATTCTTTATACATAATTGCTATCATGCTGAGGTTGGGTTGCCACCTTTTCCTGTGAAACCACGAAGAGGTTCTGTATGTTATTGCCTTCATCAGATACACATTCCAGTTTCGATTATTCTTGTTAAAACAGGCCCCTTTGCAATCTTTCTCTGATACGTTTTATGCTGTAAAGTTTACTACTTTTGCTTTATAGAACCATTCTGCATGCAATAACAAACTGAATGGCATTTCACCAAGTAATTGACTTAGTAATTAATAGGAAGGACAGAAATCAAGACTCCAAAGATCCAAAATTAGAAGTCCTCTTAATTGTTGTAATAACTCTAAATTCTGACATAGTTTAATACTAATGAATTAGACCCTCAAAATCTTGATATTACTTCTCGCAAGATTTAAGGATATTGATGAGTCGTACTGGTTTCATTTATTGCAGTTTTTATGTATTTATGTATTCTAGGAACATTGATATTAGCTCGTCAAGATAATATGAACCACACTTCTGAGAGAGGACAATAATTTCTATTAGGCATTTTTAGGCTAATATTAGTAAGAATTAGTAAGAATAGCTTTTTTCCTAGGCAGCCTAGGATAGTCAGGCTGGGAAGGTCCTTGAAAGTCATCCTCCAGTGCTGAGTTTATCCTGAAGGAACATGGCCTGCCAGTTACAAGAATTGACTCTAATCCTCAATAGAGATAAAAATAACCAATTTCCCCAACCCTTTGTCGTGAAAGGACGTGAAGATAAGCTCCTCAAATGTAGATAAGTTCCTCAAAAAAAATAGCTCAACCATGAGTTGACCACCATTTCCCAATATAAATGAACCAATCAGACAGAGGAGACCAAAAACCCTAATCAGGTTCAAATAACCTGATTCTAGCTTTCTACCCTGGACTCTGACCTGGACACAAGCAGATTCCCTACTCCTCACCAGGTAAGACCTCCAGGCCACGCCCCAGGCTCAAGTCATCTGTGTGCTCCACTAACCAATCTACCTTTCTGCCCTACCTGCACCTGGACCTGGGCAGACTCATGCTCCTCAGGTAAGGTTCCTAGGCCAATGCCCAGCCCCAGGTCATCTGTGTGCACCACTAGCCACTCTGCCTTTCTGCCCCAATCCCCCAGCAGACTCCCTATTCCTCAGAATTCAACAGAGTCTACAGAAAACCCAAGCAAAGGGCTAGGGGACGAATCCCATTCATCTGAGATTTTCTAAAATCATTCCATCATATGGGAGAGAATCTTCACATCCAATTCTGAGATAAGCAAACCCTTTTTACCATCTTGTTCCTCTCAATTATTAGACACTGTAGTTTAACATTTCCATATAGCACCCAAAAACCCTTACAACTTCAGGGACTATAATATTCACCCTCACATATCACCAATGAAGTAAACCTAAAGAGTGCACCAGCATACTAATCTTCACTCACCGTCTACTAAAGCTGACTTAATTGACGTACTAATAACACACTAATCCCAAGACCTAATAAAGATACACTTTAAAAATATATATATATAGGCCAGTCTCTTTGATGAACATAGAGGCAAAGATTTCCAATCTTAGCATATTGGATTAAAAAACATATCAAAAAGATCATTCACTGTGATCAAGTAAGCTTTATCTCAAGCACACAAGGTTGGTTCAACATACACTAATCAATAAATGTAATGCATCATATAAACCAATCCAAAGTCCAACACCACATAATATTCTTGATAGATGAAGAAAAAGCTTTTGACAAGATCCAACATCCTTTTATGATCAAAACAGTTGTAATGGAAGGAACTTATATCCAAATAATAAAAGCTGTATACAACAAGCCAACAGCAAGGATTATACTCAATGGGGAAAAACTTGAAGTATTCCCGCTTTGATCAGGAACTAGACAAGGTTGTCTATTTTCCCTACTTCTTTTTTTTTAATACTTTTTTATTATTATTTCAGCTCATACAAACTTAATGGGTACACCAGTTCCCTCCCTCCCTCCTCCTCCCCCCGTACCCCTCGATCCTCCTCCCCACTCCCCTCCCTTCCCATCCCCCAGTGCCTCCCGCCCCAATTCCCAGAGAGTCCTATTCAATACTGTACTTGAGGTCTTAACTAGAGCCATAAGATGAGAGGCAGTTCAAAGGGATTCAATTTGGAAAGGAGGAAGTCACGATATCTCTACTTGCAGATACCTGAGTGATTCTAAAAACTCCACCAGGAAATTCCTGGAACTAATACATAAGTTCAGTAGAGTGGCAGGTTACAAAATAAACATGGAAAAATCAGAATGGTGAAGATCAAGAATTTAAGTAAATTCTTATAGAGACATGGGGAGAAGGGAACACTTACTCATTGCTTGTAGAAATGTAAACTGTAGAAATACAATCACTTTGGAAATCAGTAAGCTAAAAATGGAGCTACTATATGACCCAGCTACACCATTTCTGGGAATATTCCAAAGCTCTCTATACCTTATTATAAAGAATATTGCACATCTATATTCATTGCAACTCTATTCACAACAGCAAGGAAATGGAATTAGCCTACATGTTCATCAGTGAGTAATAGGTAATGAAATGGTGGTACATATATATAATGGTATACTATTCAGTAATAAATAAAAGTGAAATGTTGGAATTACTAATATATGGATGGAACTGGGAAATACTGAGTAAGGTCTCTTAGAGACAGAAAGACAAACGTTGCATGTTCTCTTAAATGTGGATGACAACCTTGAGCTTCTAATGATGTACTTAAGTTAGAATTCTTGTGTTTGCCAGAAACTTGAAAGGGACCATTAAGTGAGGGTGGTAGGGAGGTTAGGATAACGATCTTAAAGGAGAAGATATAAAAAGTCCATGTGTAACAAGAATGAAAGGGGAATAATGAGGGGAAATGCTTAAGAGGGAGGGAGATAAGGGGACAGGAGACAAGAAGGGCTAAATGAATTACAAACAGCACTGAGATTGTCAGCTACAACCAAATAGAAACCTCATATATTATCATATATTATCAGTATATCAAAAAAGTTTTAATTAAAAAATTGAGAACGAGTACATCTTTTACAGGGGAATACAGAAACACAGAGAGTGGAAGATAGGAACAACAACAACAAAAAAGCCCTACCATGCTCCAATTGGAACATAGAGACAATTAAACAACACATCAAGTGTCAGATGTATGATATTAAGTTGTTTGTCAGCGAAGTCTCAAAGCTCCCAAAACAGTATAGGCTTTTCCTGATACTCTTGGCTGCCCTCCCGAAACTGAACAGTAAGACATTATTACTGAAAACCCAACACACATTTATCATACAACACAGATAACAAACACCAGCTTAGGGGCTGGAGAGGTGGCTCAGGGGTTAAGCCCCTGCCTTGCAGGCGGAAGGTCTCGAGTTCGAATCCTAGACACCACGTATAGACGCCAGCGGAAGCGGAGGCGGCCTGCGTTTCTGGTCTTGGTAGGGCGGAGCCTGTGAATCCGGGGGCAGAAGGAGGTGGAGGCGTCCATGGTGGTTCCCGAATTCATCCGTGGTTCTACACACACACACACACACACACACACACACACACACACACACAATTGAATAAATAATTTTTTTAAAAAGTTTAAAAAAAAAAAAAAAACACCAGCTGAAACTGATCTGAAAACTTTCTCCTTGCAGGACAGCTATCATAGTACCTACCAGAAAGTATTATGCAAGTTGCTGGGAGAGAAAAGCAAATATATAGTCTCGTTAATTTGTGAAAGCTGAATTAACAATCACCTTGGCAAAAGACAACCATAAGTGTAATAGTGGCATGAAAGTCAAAGAGGCAAACAGCTTTCTGATTGAATTTAAAGCTCATTTTTCAAAGAATCACATTCCTAGTAACATAAACCAGAACAAGAACCTACGAAAAGGAAGGGCATAGGCCCTATGGGAGTATAAATTTTTGAGGTTAAGCTACAGCAACACTATGTCAAACTATTAAATATTTATCATTAAAACCCTAGATTAAAGGAGCACTCAGCACTCAACCTTCTGCAATAGAAGGTTTCTATTTTACAAAATCTCAACTGGAAAATAAGGGATTGCAAGTTACCCTGCCTACAGGATATCTAAACAAATTATCCACCCTAAGACTCAGGAAACATCTTGAAGAGGGAGCTGTAAGACTGTAAAAGCTTGAAAAGTCAAAGGAGCTCAGTAAGCCATTATCTTTTGGACATGCCAGGTCTGTTGCAGACATGAATTCAATGGAATTTTGTATATTTCTACAAGATCTGCATGAGATTTATCCAATTAACATTTCACCATAAAAGAACAAAGAACTAAGAGGCCTTATATCTCCTTGAGAAACTAGTGAAGGTTCATCCTGATTGGGGGGGAGGGTGCTTTCTTCAGTGGTATACTCACTGATTTATGATTCATGGTACAGCAAGACTCAGGCACACGCCATCAAAGGCAGTCCAGATAATATTCAATGGGCCACTCATACAAAAAGACAAGAAAATAAGAGGGAGACTGGCAAGGGAGAATAAGGGTTATAATGGATTGGAGACTGTGGTGTTAAAGTTTAATAAATTCACTGTACCTATATATAGAACACTAAAAGAAAAAAATTAAATTAAACAATTTTAAAAGCATTTCATTTCTAACTAAAGCATATAGTTATAATTGTAAAATATTAGCTATAAAATAAGTTTATACTTTTGTTTCAAAATAAAATTAAAAACTGTTACCTCAAGCTATATAAGTTGAACTCAAATTATAAAACTATTTGAGTATTACTTATAACTACATTTTTATCATATCGAATATGTGTTATTGGCAAAAGTTAACAAAATATTAATTTAACAGAGTTAATGAAGTGAGAAAAACAAATTTCAGAAGATCATTTTTCAAAGTACAAGGATTTGTTAAAATATGTCAATTCATTCAGCTCTCATAATTCCCAGATGCAGCAGCACTATTAACTATAACACTATAAGCAGACAAAGAAGCTGAAGTTAAGAGGAGGTTTTATTATTTCCCTTCCAAATACTAACTAGGCACAAACCTGCTTTAGCTTCAAAGTCCAGACAGAGCTTGATTCACATGGGGTGATATGGCTTTGTACTAGGGGAGTATTTTTGCTTCTTGTTTTGTTTTGTTTTGTTTTTGTTTTTAAAGAAAACTAAAAAATCTGTGTTTTCAAACTAGACAATTTGCAATCATAGTACAATTACATTCATCCTGCCATATTTTTAAAGAGAAAAAAATTATGTGTGCTTGTTCATATATGCCTCACAAGAATGTAGAAATACAACACAGTTTAATATTAATTTATAAAAATTCTTTCAAAAATATCTTTATTTATATTAATAATTTTTCTAAATGATGTTTTATACACATATATGTAATACCTTCTAATCACTCTCATTCCCCCCATTTCTCTCCTCCTATTCATTCCAGACTCCCTTTTACAAAAAAGTCTGATATTCGTATTCAGTACTTTAGTTTAATTTGTATCACACAGAATTTAGCCAAAACTCTCTGTGTGACTATGGGTTTAGGATCATCCTGTGGGGTCTGGTAGACTCAACAGTGGGTAGTTAACCAGGTATTGTCTCACCCTTAGCAAAAGCTGTCAGTTTCATATGGTTCCCTCCATTGCCCCTGCATACACATCCACACACACACCCACACACCCCCTCCAACTACAGTTGTCTGTTGGTCTGACCAGTCTTTCACAGGCTGAGGGCCAGTAATCACAGCTGCTGTGAGTTCATGATTGCCATGGGTGTGTTATGCTTAGAAGATTACATTTCATAGCCCTTTCCCCCTTATTTTTTGGCTCCTTTTCTGCCTCCATTTCTATGATGATCCAGTGAGCCTTCAGGAATGGGTATAAGTACCGTGTTCAGGACTGAGCTCTCAACCAGCAAGCTGATTTATGTCAAATCATTTCTGTTCCTTTAGCTTGTCATAATTAGACTCTTCACACTGTTCCAAGCAGAAAAGGCTGCTCTCATGCTTATCACTTCATTTCAGTGTGTTTTATTGCAGAATAGACACTGTATTGGTTGACATTACATGATAGTATTACAAAACATTCTGGGTTTTATGTCATAGTGTTTATTATTAAGAATGTGAAAGATAATAATTCCAGCATTTTGCAAAGCAGAAAATGCCTTATGCATAACCTCCACAGTAGGGCAGGTGAACTACTCTATTTTCACACTGCACTTCTCAGTTCTGAATACCTTTTGCCTATCAGCTGCTAAGGACTCCAAATGCACATCACGATCTACTTCTTTCTGTGTGAATTCCATTGCAAATGAAAACATCACCATTGGAATTAACTAACACATTTGGACGGACCAAGAACTATTAATATTTACTAACTTCTTGCTATAATTTTGCCCATAGGGAATAATCAGAGAAATTCTACCTTACATATTATTTTCCAATATTGTCTAAAGCTTTTAAGCTCTCTTGACACTAAACACTTACAAAGAAACTGTGATTTAACTTGTGATAACAATATTCTAATGGCTCATGGAAAACAACAACAACAACAACAACAACAACAAAAAATCTTTAACCAAGTCCTTTCTCTGGGTTGTTTATCCGACTTGTCCAGAGAATGTCCTAATTTTCATATGTATTAAAACTTTCCCCATCATGGCTTTACAAAAACATCATTCCATCTTGACATGTCAGCTGTAAAACAAAACCATTTGGATGATATTTGCAAATGTGTAGGATTACCCTGAAATTCACTAAATTAATTCACTGGTTCCTGAATTTTAAGTATTTAAGAATTTTGCAAGGTTGTCACTTAATTCTTGTTAGGTTGAAAGGGAACACAAATTACAGCATGAAACTCTGCTAAGCCTATAAATCTGGGCCTCCTTTCACCTCAGAGAGCAGGTCTATCAGCATGCTATGAGTTTTACCAGATGTGGTCATTTCTTAGCCGTGTTATCTGTTAACCTCACTGAAATTAAGGAATTCAGAATCATATGTAGACAGACTTCCTTATGCCTTATCATTCCATGCAAGTAGTCAAGCAAAATTATAAAAGTTAAATTTTGTAAGTCTCTGGAAAAGGAAATTTATTTTTGCAACCTTTCTATGTGCTGACTAATCACTTCTTGTGAAGAAACAAGAGATTGTTCAGCTGACTAAAAATGATTTATCCATTTGTCTTAAATTTCTTCCTTCTGTTTTATCTCAGGTTTTACTAGTTCATAGGACATAGTCAACATATTATGTTGTCTGCTTATTTTTATTTTCATTTATCCCCCCAAAGTCATTCCACAAGGAAAAAAAGTTGGATACCATGGAATCAGAAAAACACACTTTGATTTTTTCAATTAAAGGTAACAGGATGCAAGTATTCTCACACAAGATCTAGTGAGCAGATGGGCTGGGAAGCAGGACATGGTGACCAGCCATAAAAGATCTCCTCCCGGGGTGTCTTGACAACAGCCAAAGCATTGGAGGCATTTCCTTTAGAGCCATCTGGCTTTGATATTTTTAGATATTTTTCTGTCGACAGACAGACCACAAAGTTAAGGAAGTAATAATTCTTCTCTAGTTACTGTAATCATTGATGCAAAATCACACATCTTTCTAAAGTCACTTGTAGAATCTAGAGACCTTTCACAAAAAAGTGTTTGTTAATAAATGGGCATGCTACCTACGAGACACTATGTAAATGATTCTGTCATTTAAAGCCAGGGAAGACATTCAACCAGAATTTTGTGTGTTGGTTTAATCCTGATTGTCATTGAAAACCCAACTATTCTTTTCTATCACTTCAAAAAAATTTTTTTAAAAAATTTTAAAAATATGTATAGCCAAGACCACAGTTCTCTAAGTGAGTACACCCCCTTCTACCATGATGCTGAGATTTATTCTGACAATAATTGATGTAGCATGGGTGGTCTCAGATAATTGATTTGTCATTTATTAAAGCTTCATGAAGCTCTAATTGGATCCATCTTGTTGAAAAAGAATCTTCCTTGTAAAGGAGAGAAGTAACTGACAAGGCCGATTTGGAAAAAAAAATTGGAAAAGGTGAATTTGCAAAATGGGAAAAAGAAATGAATGAAGATACCCAAGGGAGGTTGTACATTTTTTTGATGAATACCCGAGTCGGGCTACATATGATTTTTTTTCGAGCTCCACCATGCATTTATTTGCTACTAAAAATTAAAGTGACAATAAATTTCTATTTATTCTGAATTTCTGGAAAAAAAAACATTCTGCTTATTTGCTCAAAACTACTTGATATTCTGTTTACAATGCTTCCAGCCACTAATTCTTCTGACTTCAATCTCCTAAAGCACATGGGAACGAATATCTGAGACTCAGCAGATCAAATCAAGTGTGTGCTGAATTCATAGACATTCTAATTGCATAGATTCCTTATATTTATCAGCAACGATTTCAGAGAAGAACCCCACCAAAAAAAGTGCTTGTAGGAGCACACACGCACTGCTGTGCAGTCAGCCGGCTGAGTAGGTTTCACTCCTGCTTCGCAACATCAGCAAGAAAGCTGTTGGACTTGGACCTACATCACTCATCATCATACTCCATTCAAGCATTCTCAGAAGGATCCCAGTCGGAACACATGCAGAAAGTGCAGAGGTATTTAAATGGCATGCTTTTGGCTTCACCCCGATTGTATTGTTTTCTTCTTTGAAAAGATTCCCTTAAGAGGTCTCTGTATTGTGCCCGCTGTCTTGTCTGCTCAGATAATAACGTGCAGACTCCCTTCCATCTGGTGTGGAAATCACCTTTGACTCCCCTCAAGACATACCTGTTTTTGTCCATGGCTTCAGGTCGATCTTCTACTGAAGATCTTCTGACGTAGGATTTAGGGTCAAATTGCAAAAGTTCTTTGCTAACTTTTCTGGCTGCGAGCCAGCTGAATGTTCAGTGGGATTTTTCTTGTTGCACAGCTGCGGAGTCTCCAGGGTCACTGCTGTGGTGAACATTTCTGATGGCTCCGTCCTCACACGAATAATATCAGAAAGTAAGTTGGAAGCAGACGAAAGAAACTGCTTACTTCTGAAGGACCCTGAAGAACCAGGTCCTACATATGATTTTTAATGCAATATTGGCAAAGGAACATCAACGATGGTACCAGAAAAAAAAGGAGATGCCAGCCACAGGTGTCACTTCTAAGACAGTTTCTGAAAGATTAGAAGGTAGAAAGTAAATCAGATACTGAGAATGAATTACGGGTAATAAGACATTAAGCTAGATGCCGCTAAAGAAATGCAGCTTTAAAACAGGAAAAATTCAATAAATTCAAGAAATCGAAGGAATTCTTTCTATTTATGGCTTAAAATGGAAGTTGGGTATGGTTGTGTCAACTGAGTAAAGAAACTGCTAAAAATACACAGATAACAGAGGTCCATTTCTACATTTTATGTCTTCTGTACTGCAGGAGTGTTGACTTTCTGACTTGGAAAAATAGAAAAATGGGGTTGAGCTAATGATCATGTGCATTTTGTATGTCCTTGGTCTTCTTTTCTGGTATCAAAAAAGGAGGCCAGTTGTGGCATGCTTTATGCTTACTATGATTTCATACACTTCTTTAGTTTTTTTAAAAAAATATTTTTGTGTGTCTGTAGGGAGTGTGGGGGTGTTTCAGAGGGCACTATGCCCCTGTGAAGAGCCAAGATTGACATTGGGAATCATCCTGGATTGCTTCTGTCTCCTTTTTGCTTCACTCTGGAACTTAAAAACTCTGTCTTCTAGAGTAGGATTTGTGCCATCATTTCCACCTGATATTTTTATGTGGGATCCAGGATTGGAACTCAGGTCCTTCTGCTTTAGAGGCTGTCTTCACTCCTGAGCCATCTCTCCAACCCATACACTGATTTTAAAGTGCCATTGATTGGGACAAAAGAGAAAAAGTATGATAATGTCAATCTGCTTTATCAGGGAACTGGATCATCATTAAGCTAATAAACCCAATGTTTCGAAATTTTAAAAAATTCAGTTCAGACACAGACAGTAAAGTCTACTCATAAAATGAGTTATTACTTAGAGGTTGAAGAATAGAACAGTGCTCTGACATGGACTCCTATGCCATGACATATATACCTACACAAACAGAGCATTCATAACTGTGCAGACTTATGCATACACAGACACGCATGTGATAGTAAATGATATTTCAGTTAATAAAATTGATAGATAGCATGAACATATGGTTCTCTAAGTAAGCACTTGTACAAGCATGAGCACCTGAGAGCTTCAGATCTCGGATACCCATGTGAAAAGCTGGTGTGTAATACCAGTTGTGGAAGGCAGAGATAGCAGGGTGCCAGGGACTCACTGGCCAACTTCTCTAGCTGAAAGACCATGTCTCATAAACAAGTTGCAGAGAGATAGAGGAAGACAATCAAAGAGACCATAGGCCTCCATGGCAGAAGGCACTGTGTGCTCACCACAAGTGCACATATCACATACACATAATATATACAATTTTTTTAGTTGCTTAAGACCACATGATGTGGCTAATTTATTGAGAAAAGGTCATAGGAAACAGAATTTAAAAATATCAGAGCAGAAAAAAAATCCGCATTTTAGTTTCAACTTAGATATCTTAACATTGACTAAGAGCTTGTCTTAAATAATCCTTCCATTCATAGAAATGAATGAATTATTAGTGTCATCAAGAAGACAAATTGTTTCCATTTTAATGCTATAGAATTCAAATTTATACATATATTTTCAATTAATGAAATTTTAAGAATCACATAGATATTTAGTGGATGGATATCTTAAAAGAACTAAACCAAATATTCTTGCACGTATAATAAACATCTTTTTAGTAATTTAGAGGGCTATATTTTTATAAAGATTTTATGAAAGTCTTTCATCCTTGATTTTTCTCTCTAGAGATTAAAAATAAATAAGCATAACAAACACAAACAAGAAAGGAAGAAAATAATTTTCAACAAGAGGAGAAGCTAAGTCAGTGTCATTGGGACATTCTTAAGGGCTGACCTTAAATGGACAGATTTAAATGCCCAGAAACATGTGTAGAAGCTGTATTTTCATAATGAGCACATTGTATTTTCTTGGCTTATCTTTATCACACTAGGTAGAAAAAATGAAGTAAGGCTCTCCTTGGTTTGACATTCATCCTCACCCACAAACTTTAAGAAAAGGCTGCTGGTTCTGCTAAAAATTCAGATACCCATTAATGAAGATTCAGAGTACACCTAAAAAGGAAAATTCAGGTTATTTCCCAAAAAGCACACCATTTCGTGTACATCATAAAGTGCATAATTTCTCTAAGAACAGCCATGTCTTAAAATGTTACTTGAGCTGCATTAATTCCTGATTTTATGAACATATTAGCAGTGAAAGAAACTGTGAAACCTAGTGAGAGAGCTTGCAGAACTGCTTGCAGGACTTTGTTATTTGACTGTTAGGAAAGTCACTATGTCCAGGAGAGAAACAAGCCACACGACTACTACTGATCTGAAGACTTGCAATCCAGTTTTGAGACTTACCACCTCACTGTGAACCCATACAAACATTCTCTTAACCTCAAAATGAATATAAATTCCCAGTAAGGTAACTTTAGTTATATATATTTGGTATATTTGCTGACAGTAGTTATTATAAATGTTCACCATCAAATAAAAGCAGCAAACATATGGAATGAGTACTCACCAAGACCAAACCTTTCACTCAAAATATGTTACCAGACCACAAAAGCCAGTTTTGTGCTTCTGGTTTGGTCGCTTTGTATCAACAAATTAATAAAAATTCCATTTGACAGTGAAAAGCAGAAAAAGGAAATTTATTTAGCATGGCCATATCTAGAAGAGAGGTATTTGAGTTCAATTGTTTCCTCTTCAAAGTCTGAGCAGAAGAGGTAACATTTAAATAGTGGGGAAAGCAGGTGATCTGCTTAACTAAATGATTCTGCCCTAAGGTGGTCTGAGCCATATGGTATTTGTCTTGGGAAACAAACTCTTCCTCTGCTGACCCCAGTTTCCCTCTGCTTCCAGCATGACATTATTGGGGGAGTTTCAAACCTCAGGGTCCATTTTTTTTACATAGTTCAGCAGCTAGAAGAGTGAGGGACATCCTGTCTTGTGCCATTTCTCCCCTTTGTATTTTACTACCCGGTTACATATCTAGTTTGTTTAAATATTTACTGACACATAGGCATCATTTTATGAATGCTGAATACATTCATTTTGTCAATTACTCTTCAGCAATACTGAAAAAATTAAAAGATAAAATTTAAGGTCAAAGCAGGGGGAAAAAAAGAAAATTGTCTCTTCTCAGCTCATTTTCTAGTTTCTTCCCTTCACTACTTCACATATCATTGTTCACAGAAAAAAATAAATTGGCACAAGATCAGTAATTATCAAAAAGTGTCAAATAAGGAAACTGCAAAGATACCAGTGATTAAGAAATAAGAAATAAAAAGGTGAAGAAAGAAAACTAAGTATGGAAAGTTCATGGCAGAAAAATTATATCATGAAGTAGATAGAGTAAAAGGAGAAAATCCTTCACAGTATTAAATATTAAATAAAATATGACCTCTCTGTAATGAAATTCAAAGCAAAAGAAATAAGGCATCGTGGAAATGAAGAATTAGAAAACCTCAATAAAAAATGTAATGGGGGCTGGAGAGGTGGCTCAGGGGTTAAGCCTCTGCCTTGCAGGCAGAAGGTCCTGAGTTCGGATCCTACACCCCATGTATAGACGCAGGGCGGAAGCAGGGGTGGCCTGCGTTTCTGGTCCTGGTAAGGCAGAGCCTGTGAATCCTGGGACAGAGTAAACAAGGAGGAGGTGGAGGTGTCCATGGTGGTTCCGGAATTCGTCCAAGGTTCTACACATATACATACACACGCGCACACACGCATACATGCACAATTGAATAAATAATAAATAATTTTAAAAAAAGAATTTTAAAAAAATGGAAATGGGAAGAAATGGAAATGGGAAGAAATGAAAAGAGAAAATTACTGTGAAGTTGAGAGGAGAGTCTTAAAAACCAGGCAGATGCCAGAGGAAGTGAGAAACTTAAACGAATTAGAATAAGATGTCAGGGAAGAAAAAAATTCTTTAAATAGTCAGAAGGTGAAACCTAAAGAACATTCTAAGTACCCATATGTGTTTACCTTGGTAAAAGAAAGATATGCAGATGAATGAAATTAAATCTAGGGATATAAAAAGAACTAATTAAAGAACAAAGAAATAAATTTAAGGGTACAGTCAAATAATATCTTAAGGTCATCCCACTTTAATTAAGTAGTAACAAATGCTTTTAAAATTGAAATAATCCGCCAATATATTAAACTGGTACTTACTATTAATTAGTTTTAAGCTACTTGTCTGTTATGCCAAATGAAGTTATCAAAATCCTAATACTACAAGCAACTAGAAATGATAGATTAAAGGACAATATTTTAAGTATTGAATACACTAAGATTCAATTCAAATAAAGAGGACTATCCTTTTTTTTATTAAAAATTTAATTATACATTTTAAAATTTTTTACCAGTTCCCTCCCTCTCCCCTCCTCCCCTTCCCCTTCCCCCAGTGCCTCCCCCCCAATTCCCAGAGAGTCCTTTATTGTATACGCCTAACTCTCCATTGGGTCCTCCTCTCCGATGACATATAAGGACCCAGTGGCATTTCCATAAGCCCTTTCTCTTGTTCCCCTTAAGCATAAGATCACTACTATGGCTGTCAATCCCTTGCCTCCAGGGGTCTCGGTGCCCTTAACAGATGCTAGACTTTATGAGGGCAACAGTGCGCTGGACATTGCGCAGGGCATGCAAAGTCCCATTACGATTGCTTTGGCCCCAACTATTGTTGAGAATCTTGCAAATCGTTGCTCTTCCCATCCTTTTGTTCTTACAATCTTACCGCCCCCTCTTCCGCAAATGTCCCTGAGCTCCAGGATGGGGAGAGATTAGGCTGTAAGAGGACTATCCTTGAAATATGGAACTGAAGAGAAGACACTGAACAGAGCTGAGATTGCGGAGCCCAGGAAAGTTGGCTTTTAGAAATTAATGATATACCCCTCAACATACACATAATCGAGCAAAGGAAACATGCAGGACTTGAGACTCTCAGCAATTATCTCTGAAGTGGATTCTTATTGAGCAAAGAATATATACAGCCTGAGAATTCCAAACAGCACAACTGGATTAAAATAGTGGGTTTAGATTTAAATTTATATCACTTGTATTGTCTGACAGTTTACAAACAAATAAATTGACCTAGAAACTGATTGTAAGAAAATTGCAAAGGGTTTGTGAACAAATACAGAAGACTGTCCCGAAAACATTCTCACAAATTAGCTACATCACACAATACACACTTTCAGTAAATGTGAATTATAATTGAAAAAGTACAAAATTCCAAAATGTAGTTCTATTTCAATTTTAAATGTATTTTCTCATATTGTGGCTATCTAATAGAAATGAACTATTAAAATTACAATCAGCAAGAATTTTAATTTCTTGAGGACTTAGAATAAAAGTTCTCATCATATAATAGAGGACATTCTAGATTTTACAAATCTACAATGAAGAAAATCAAAGAAGCAGCAGGAAGTCTCACAGAATAACAACTATTTATAATATGAAATTGATAGCACTAGAATAATTATTTTTAAAAAAAGTACTGGAAGAGAAAGAATAAAGTAAGCCATGAGATTAGAACAGAGAACCCAGATATAAGCTCCCATACATATAGCCAGTTGATTTTTGATAAAAGTGAAAAACACACACAAAAAGGTAGCATCTTCAACAAGTGGTGTTGGTTAAATGTAGAAAATAAAAATTGACTGTTGCCTCTCTCTTTGCACAAAAATCAACTCCAAATGGATCAGAGACCTCAATATTAAACACAAAACCCTGAAACTGCTAGAAGAAAGAGTGGAGAATACACTTGAATTGATAGGCCTAGGTAAAGATTTACTAAATAGAACTAGAAACGCCCAGGAACTATGACCAATAATCAATAAATGGGATTTAATAAAATTTAAAAACTTCTGTTCTGGAAAAAAAAACCCTGTTAATTGCACAAAAAGACAATCCACAGTATGGGAGAAAATCTTTACTAACTGTGAATCTGACAAAGGATTAATCTCCAGAGTATACAAAGAGCTAAAAAAAACTAAACACTAAGTCAGCAAACATTCCAATTAAAAAATGGGCCCTGGAACTAAACAGGGATTTAGCTCAAAAAGAAATTGAAATGTCAAGCAAGCATCTTAAAAGATATTCAATGTCCTTGATCATCAGAGAAATCCAAATTAAAACTACCCTGTAATTGATACCCTCTTATGCTAATCAGAATAGCTGTGATTAAAAAACACAACCAACAGAATGCTGGTGAGGATGTGGAGAAAAAGGGACATTTATTCACTGCTGGGGGGGAGTATAAGCATTTGCAGCCTCTTTGACGATCAGTGTGGCTATTAATCAGAAAGTTAAAAATGGAATTGTGCTATGACCCAGCTATATCACTCCTAGTAATATTCCCAAAAGTCTCTACATCTTATTACCAAGATATTTGTTCGTCTATGTTCATCACAGTCCTATTCACAATAACAAGAAAATGGAATCAGCCAACATGCACATCAACAGAGGAATGGGTAATGAAAGTGTGGTACATATACACAATGGAATACTATTCAGCCATCAGAAAAGATGAAATTATGGAATTTGGTGGTAAATGGATGGAACTGGGAAATTTAATATTGAGTGAGGTATTTCAGACACATAAGTGCCACATGTTTTTTTTAATATGCCAGTGCTGGTATATATTTGATTTTGAATTATTGTATGAGCCAGAAAATGTGAAAGGGACCAATGAATGGGAAGATGGAAAGGAGTGGATAAAGGGGAGATTTAGAATACCAGAGCAAGTAGAGGAAGGGAATAATTGAGAAAAATACATAAGGGGGGATGAAGGAATGGGATATAGAAGGGCAGAGAGACTTAATAGAAATACCCTAAGATTATGGGAGGTAATACCATAACCTTATATGCTAGTAATATGTCAAAAATATCTTTTAAAGAAAGGAGTAAGAATGGGCAGCCCCTATGCAGAGGAGCACAGAGTAGGGAAAACAGGGCAAAACAAAACAAAACAAAAAGCCCAGAGCTGATTCACTTAGTATCCAGTAACAGTTAAAGACATACTAAAATAACAGGAATGTGACACTTTCTGATGAAATGTTAGTCAGAGAAGTCTCATTTTGCCATTGCTCTTGGTTGCTCTCCAAAAAAACATCAGTAAGACCCTATTACTGAAGATGTAACACATATGGATCACAGAACATGGGCAAAATACATCAACTGGAACTGGTCGGAGAACTTCCTCCTTGCTGGATAACTTACACAGTACCAAACAATATTGTAGAAGCTACTGTATGAAAAACAAACACAGGCCTCATAAGTTGCAATAAAAATTACTGAGGCAACAGGTTGACCACCAGTGTAACAGCGGGATGAGTATCAAGGAGACAGCCAACAGCTTTCTGATTGAACTCAAGACCCACTTGTCAGAATGGAACACATTCCTGTTACTACTAACTAGAACAAGAACCCCAAAAATGGAAGGAAATACAAAAAAAAAACAGTCTATGAACCTATAGGAAAATGGGAAGACTATATCAAACTACTCTACAAATAGCTACAACTATACCCATAGATTTGAAGAGCACTTAGCATTCAATCCAGAAGTCTTCTTCTACAACAAAGATAGAGGATCTCAACACCCTGACAGGATGGAACTTAGGCCACCAAACAATACTGGCTTTCACCATTGCTCTTGGTTGCTCTCAAAAAAAAAATCAGTAAGACCCTATTACTGAAGATGCAACACAAATGGATCCCAGAATATGGGCAAAATACATCAAATGGAATTCGTCTGAGAACTTCCTTCTTGCTTGATAGCTTACACAATACCAAGGAATACTGTAGAAGCTACTGGGGGAGAGAAATAATCACAGGCTCATTAACTCATGACATTCTGCGAGTTGAAATAAAGATCAGCATGGCAAGAAGTGACCACGTGTGTTATGTTGGCATGAGTTCAAAAGAGACAACCAACATCTCTCTGATTGAATTCAAGAACAGCTTCTCAGGTGTAATAGTGGCAAAAGTACCAAGGAGAGAGCAGCTTTCTGACTGGACTCAAGACCTGCTTGTCAGAAGAGCATCCATCCCCGTAACTGCAAACTAGAACAAGAACCTAAAAAAAAGAAGGGGATAGATCAGTATGAAAGACAGCAGGTAAAATCTATAGGTAGGAAGACAGTGCATCAAACTGCTCTGTAGGCAGCTGTTATTATACCCATAGAATGGGAACTCACAGTGGAAACCTTTGGGTCTATCTAAAGCTATATGAGTGAAGGGAAATGCACATATCAGTAGGGTGGGCTGAAGAGAAGTAACTTGTTACACTATAGAGGCCTGAACCCCCACAAGAGTAGACAAGCCAGATTGAACCCTGAGATCCATAGAAGTATACAGGCCAAAGAGTGGGAGGGTGTGAGAGGGAATGGTAAAGGGAAGAGAGGGGATGGAAGGAAGGAAGGAGGGAGGGAAGCTGGGATGAATAGTCAATATACTTGTTAAAGTAGAAAAAACTTAATAAAAATGACACAAAAATATCAACTCAATAAAAATTTATTTTAAAAAAAGAAAAGAACAGCTTGTCAGAATGGAACACATTCCTGTTACTGTTAACTAGAACAAGAATCTAAAAAAAATGGATGTAAATAAATCAATAGGGAGAACAGTCAATGAACATACAGATAGGAAGAGAGTACACCAAACTACTCTACAAACAGCTACTATTATACTCATAGATTCGAAGAACACTTAGCACTTAGCCTAGAAATATTCTAAAAGAGGAGGGAGGGAGGGAACCGGAGTACCTATTAAGTTTGTATGAGCAGAGCTAATAAAAAATGTTTAAAAAAAAAAAAAGAGATGGATGATCTCAACAACCTGACAGGATGGAGCCTAGACCACTAGAAGAGCAATGAAGTGGACAACAATGGTCAGCCATAATGCTTACCAAGAATCAGGCCATCCTAATCTCTCTGCATCCTAAAGCTTGGGAAACCTTGAGGAAGAAGGAGCTGTAATATTGTAAGAACCTAAAGACAGGAGGGCTCACCATTGGACAAAACATTCCATTCAAGGCAAGGATGCTGTATCCAGGAACTCACAGCAATGAGACTTGTCCTTACCAGACCTGCATAATGACGAAAATACCAACATGCCCTCATAAACTTTGAGGAACTGAAGAGAGAACGATCACACAGGGGAAACCTTGGAGACTGAGCTAGATGAGTGAAGGAAAATAACCCTACCAGTGGAGTGGCCTGAGGAAGGGCAACTTGGTATGCCACGAGGCCTGCATTCCCACAAGAGTAGACAAGCCTGAGGGAATCCTGGGATCCATAGAAGTGGTCAGATAGAAGGGCGGGAGGGAGTAGAATCGAATGATGAGAAGAAGGGAGGGGCATGAGAGGGAGGGTGGTTGGAGGGAAACATGGATTAGTACTTAATATGCTTGTGAAACTAAAAAATAATAGAAGTAATTCATGAAAAATGAGCAGGCATATTTTTATATTTATTATTTTTACCTAGTTTTACAAGCTCCATGGATAGGTTCTTTTGCCCCCTATTTTCCTCTCATCCTACTCTCCCACCTCTCTCCCCCTTTCCTCTCTCCTCTCTTGGTATTTCCTGCCAAGCAGGCAGATTTTTAAATGAATAAAAATTATTTGCTCTTTCAAGGAATAATAATGGATGAGCTAGGTTCAAAAGAAAATTAGTCAATGATAAGTAAAATTATGGACCAAAACAATAAATAAAAATAAAACAAAATTATAGAATCACAGTAGTATTCAGAGACCATAAAGTTAAACAAAAGATTATAAAACAGACCAGAATGCTGAATGGGAAATGCAGGAAATAAAATACAGGAAATGAAAGGCAATGTTTAAGGAAGAGTGTGAAAGTTATTAGAATTCCTGAATTATGCTAATTTTCAGTCTCACAAACCTAAATTATAGGTAGGCTACTGGAAAATAAAGATATGTCTACTTAGAAGTCCAATGCAGGGCTGGAGAGGTGGCTCAGGGGTTAAGCCTCTGCCTTGCAGACTGAAGGTCCTGAGTTCAGATCCTAGACCTCATGTATAGATGCCAGGTGGAAGCAGGGGCAGCCTGCGCTTCTGGTCCTGGTGGGGCGGAGCCTGTGAATCCCGGGGCAGAGTAAACAAGGAGGAGGTCGAGGCGTCCATGGTGGTTCCCAAATTCATCCGTGGTTCAACACACACACACACACGCATACATGCACACACACACACATACACACACAGTTGAATAAATAATAATAAAAAAATTACAAAAAAAGAAGTCCAGTGCAAAGAGGTTTTAAAAGTTACTGCAAATAAACAGTACATTTTCTGCATTGGATGAAATTATTTGTGATAATACTGTCTCAAAATGAACAATTAGACACAAGAATGAAATACTACTGCTGATGGATAATACTGGAAAATTCACTGAACAATTTTGTTTTCTGCAGTCTCTATCATTGCAGAAAAGACTCAAGTGAACAATGTTCTGAGTTGTAATATCTGGTCTGAGAGAGAAAGATTGAAATTCTGAGGAAAGTGAATAAGGAATTCACTTAGATGAAAGTAATCCTATTAAAGCTTAGTATTTAAGAGCTTCAAAATCATTTACACACAGGTTTCTCAAAAGCTTACATCATTTTAATTTTATTACAGTTATCACCTTTAGATACTGATTATTTTGGAGGTACAATCACAGAAACTTAAAAGAACAAGATCTCATTTAAAAAATCTCTAAATAAACCACATTCTAGAATATGATTCAGAAAAGCAAAAGTGTTTTAATGTAAGTTCAAATTATGCATATATTCTCTTCTGAGAGACATAATACTGCACATGCCTAAAGCAGAAGGGTACTGGTAACTAAAATGTTATTTCAGAGAAATGAAAGTTATTGGTGAGCTTAAATGGCATAAAAATAAATTGAGAAGAAAAGCAAGGGAGCAAAGAAAACATGTTATTTATTCATCTAATTTGGAATTACTATTTCACTTTTGCTTATATGAGGTTACCATTAAAATTACCTTACATTTACATATATTTACTACTAGAAAGTCAATGATTTCCTTTTATATTTGAATACCAAAACAGAATATCATCACATTTCATTTTTTTCTCAGATTGACTTGCTAATAGCTCTTATCTAATTTCAGTTTACTTATATTCTGAATTTTATATTTTTCTGGTGGCTCTTCTACTCAGTCTCTGAGTTGGGGTTAGTAAGGTCTAAATCACTGATCATCTTTATATCTGTTTGAGATATTAACATTCTTAGGAGTTTAGAACCCTCATGTGATCATTAACAAATTTACTTTGCCAGACTAAAATTTTCTCTGATACCAATTTTTGGAACATGCATATAACTACTTACACATACTAATGTCAATATCAGAACTATTATTTTATTCTCAAAATATACCTCTTCCTATAGTGTTCCATTATGTCAGAATTACCAGCAACATATATTTCAAAGTAAAATTTAAAAGGCATATCCTCTAAAGAGCACTTTTCTAAAACATAATATACCCTTAATGTATAACTGTCCAGTACAGACTTGAGAACCTGCTTGAAAATTAGATAGGCTTAAAAATAATGTCTGCCTCCTAAATATAATACTATATTTCATTACACCTTGGTTGGCAAGAAATATAAGCTTCTTTACCTAAAAGGTGGATTTCTCGAAGTTAATGCTGGGATAAAAATTATAGTCTGCAAGAATAGCTGTTCTTTTCATTATCAACAAGAAGATGTTTCTTAGAAATATCTAAATGACGGGGTTGGAGAGGTGGCTCAGCGGTTAAGCCTCCGCCTTGCAGGAGGAAGGTCCTGAGTTCGCGATCCTAGACCCCACGTATAGACGCCAGACGGAAGCAGGGGCAGCCTGCGTCCTGGTAGGGCAGAGCCTGTGAATCCCGGGGCAGAGTAAACAAGGAGGAGGAGGAGGCGTCCATGATGGTTCCCGAATTCGTCCATGGTTCTACACACACACACACACACACACACACACACGCACAATTGAATAAATAATTATAATGATAAAAAAATTTAAAATATCTAAATGAAGCTATACTGAGTACATAAGCAGTATAACTATGCTAAAGAAAATATAACCAACATTATTTTAATGTACAATCTTCATAACTGTACTCTTAAGTCACAGAAATTTTTTGACCCATATGCATATGTGGAATTCAAGAGTCAGAGAATTAGTGACTTCTATGAAATCTATTGTCTGACGATAAAATTGCCTCTTGCCCTCGAAGAATACTGAGGCATTAATGACACATTGGAAATACAATTTCAACAATTCCCAGATGAGTCAGTATCTAAATTCCCTTTAAGAATAGTACCATTTGTAATCTACTTAAGCTTCTACAACATTGACACTTCTGCTTCCATAACCGCCTGTTTAACCAAGATGTGCACATCTGTTATAAAACAATTCAGAAGCCCCTAATAAAAAGCATTCTTTTCATTATTGCTGCCAAGATCCCATGGAGCTCTTCTATCTCCCATGAATATGTGAAATTTAAAACACACACCTCCAGATGTTGATATAAGTGTAGTTTGAATGTAACAATTTTTTTATGCTCTAGGTATTTTAGTTAGTTAACTTTTACGTCTATTAAGCCATGAATTCATAGGGAATGAGTTTTCATTTGTTCTCACAACGTGTGCTTCTCTGGGCAAAGCAGGGCTGAACCCAGGTTCCTTCTCTTTGGCTTCCTTCTTTTTCTGATCATTCTCCTTCTTCCTTTTCAGGAAAGTATCTCAGCTCTTAGAGTGTTTAATATGTTCAATATACACATTAATTCTCTTGGCAAGAATGTTGCCCACTTGTTCGTTCACCATAACGCCAACAGCATGCTGCGTAATGTCCCTTCCTATAGATGCGCATATATGTAGCCAAAGGAACAACTCCATCTCTTTCCCTTTGTGTGAATCATTTTGGCGAATTACTGGAAGATGGCAGTCCAGCCGAAAAGAAAGCTCAATGTAACAATTTTAAAAGAAAATTAAACACAGAAGAAGTTGGTTAACTGACACATGAAAACATGTGAACGTGTAATTTTTTGGATACTATGGGAAATATTCCAAAAATAAGTTTCGGATGTCCTGTTAAATGCTAAACCAATGGATTCCACACTTGTGTGTGGTGGTGGAGAGTAGAGGTTGTGTTTATCAATACTGTCCTGGATGTGAGCTGTTCCCCCACAGATTCATGTATTCAGATCCTTAGTTATTTTTTGGGAAGGTTATGCCACCTTTGAGAGGTGGAGCTTTGATGGAGGAAGGCCAGTCACAAGGGGCAGGCTTTGGTTGGTTAGTCCCAACCTGCTTCAGTTAGTTAGGGCTCTTGAAGTTTACAGCATTGCTCTTTCAGCCTCCATAAGCTGCTTCAGCCTTTGACAGTCAGCCATTCCTTTCCCGCCATAAAAGAATGTATCTGCCCCCCGGAACCAAAAGCTCAATGAATATCCCTTTCTCCCTTAAGTTGCTTGAGTTGCAGTGATATCTCACAGCAACAGAAAGAGTACCATTACAAATAATGACACAAAAATGAAGCCAGATGATTTGAAAAGGATGGGATAGAATGTGGATATGGAAATTTTCTCTGATTCTAATTTCATTTCCTTATATTTCATTATTTTTTCTTGTTTATAAAATTAATTTACCAAGCATGCATTGGCATATGTACTTTATGGATCAGAATGAAGTATAAAACCCTATTTCAATATTTGAAAGGAGAAAACATCTGCTACCCAAAAAGTACTATGATTCTTCGGAAGGAAAGGATTCATGATGGCTTCAAGACAAGAAAATTCATCACCAGACTGGCCTTACAAACACGTTCACAGGAGTGCTACATATGGTGGTAAAAGAAAATCAACTGTGGCCACGAAAATGTATGAAGATGTGAAATCCACTGGACAAGGAGGTGAACAGATGGCAACAGAAAAGAATGAAATGCCCTCACTACAGCAAATCACAAAACACAGAAATGCATAAGTGTGAAGTGCTAGCCAGTCGAAAGGCTGGTCGAAACAAAAGGGTAAATTCATAACGACAAACTAAACCTTTATTGGCATCAAGAAGCTTAAATTTAAATACAATGAACCCCCCAATTAAAAATATAGACTTCTGGAATGGATTAGTAGTGAATACCCAATGATGTACAACTTACAATAAATTCATGCTACCTACAAAGACACAGAAAGAATGAAAGTGAAAGGAGGAAAAAAATGAGACGAGAAAGCCACCAACTGCATAATGAGGGAACAGATGTATATAAATGTACATAATCTCAATGTAGGGGTGAAAAAGCCTTCGCAACAGTAAATGTTTTCTGATCATATTACCAATAATTCATTATCAAACATGTGACAAATCCAAGGTGTTTCTGGCAGGCTCAACCATACTCCATTGTGTCACTTAACAGCATCCCTGTTAATGAACACACAGCATGAACCCTTAGTATGGCAACATGCTACACATTGCCAATGAATACTGTCTAGGACATTTTGGCTGTGATTCAAGACTATCATATATCCTGAATTTCAACATTTTTATTGTACATAGAAGTTTTCTGCTCTTCTGAATACTTAATGCTTAAATATAGAAGAAAAATACTTTTACTATATCCTACTATTATTCCTTAGTATGTAAGTGTCAAATTCATATATTTTTGGATTGTATTTCATTTAAATGTTTGATTTTAAAAATTGCTGTTTGAGATTATGACTTGAGTCTAATAAAAATAATCCTGAAATTACTTTTGGTTTAGGATTATGAGAGAATTTTCAACAATTTCTGAAATGACCCTAAGCATGTTTCTGTTACTTTGTGCTTTTTATGTGAAACAGTATTGTCCATATTAGGTACACTAAATCTTATCAACCATGAAAATGTTGAAGCCTCTATAGGTTAAATAGTCACTCAATATTTAATTAGTTGTATAAAATAAGCAAGCAAATCCACTATATCCATATGTAAAATTTTATTCACAAATGATAAATTTATATATATACCAAAGAGCTGTTTTAAAATAATTGTGTTAAAGTACATACTTACTACATACAGGGTTATGTAAAATTTTTCTCATGCAAAAGGGAAAGATAAATGAATAAATTTTAAAAGCCCTGATCTAGAAAAAATTGCTCCATATGCCAAATGATCTCAATAGATATTTACAGGACAATCTACCTAACAGTTTCTGGTCCTGGTGGGTGGAGCCTTTGAATCCCGGGGCAGAGTAAACAAGGAGGAGCTGGAGGTGGTCCATGGTGGTTTCCGAATTCGTCAGTGGTTCTACACACACACACACACACACACACACACACACACACACACAAGTGAATAAATAATAAAAAAATTTAAAAAAGAATAAACCTAACACTAAAAATGTAAAAATAAAGATAAGACAGAAATGAAAGATTAGAAAACACTAGGCTGAGGGGATGGCTCTACATGTAAGGCATTTGCCCTATAAGCAAGAAAACCAAAGTTTATATCCCTAGAACTCTTGTAAATGTCAGGTGGATGTGACATTCCTCTTGTCATTACAAACAAAAGGGCATAGACCGGGAATCCAAAGAGTAAGTTGGCCAGAAAAATGAGACTTAGCAAAGGGTTATGCCTCTGCCTCTAAAGAATAAAATGAAAAAGAAATCAAAGATTTCTCAAAGCTTCAAACCTCTATACCATAAACACACAGGCACACATGTACACATGCACCTGCACACAGATGTGCACTCCCAAACATGTGAACATATTTATACATATGCATTCAACACACACACATGCATCTGAAGATAAAATACAGGAAAACACAAACAACTACATAAGGAAATAAGCTGAGTTTTAGGAAAAAAAAGAGAGAAAAAAATAAAAAAAATGCATTGAGCAAGAAATAAAGAAATACTGCAACATGCACAACATTGCTCTGTTATGGTGATACAACAATGAATAACAGACAAGAACACATATTTAAAAGCTGAGATTGGGTGGACTGTTGTCTTAGATGAAGACGAAAACAACCCTGATTAGCCTCAGCATGTTTGTTTTATTGTCAAGCTAATGATAGTCCTGTATCAGTAGATGTCATGGGACATGAAGAATTAGGGTGCTGTGGTTTTCTTACAGCATACAATAAATTCCGCAAATAGGTCAACCATGAAAAAAACAACTATCTGAGAATAAAACAGACAGGGCCATGCCTGGCTTAGGCCTTGCCTGTCCAGATCTGTTCTGATATGGCCTTGCTCTTGTCAATTCTCCTACATGGCTGAACTCAGGCTAGATGTATCTCCTACAATCTTTCTTCATTGTAGCTGATCCCCATAAAGAAATATGAGTCAAACTAATAAAATCAGAGCTGCGTCAAGATATAATACATCTCACAAACAAAAAAAAAAAAATGCATCCTTTAGGACTAAGGTCATATTTCACAGATGGAAAAACCTAGACAAAACAAGTACTTTCTATTTACAAAATTTAATTACTTTCTGTTTAGAAAATTTAATCCTAAACACAGAAAGTTTGAACTTATGTATAATAAGAAAAGAGAACAAATTACTATTAAAGTCTCCTACAAAAAGAATTAGCCCTGCTGACCTCCCTGCTGAGTTTTACAAACCATTTAAGGAAGAACTGGCACTAATTCTTTTCAAACTGCTCCAAAGAGTTGAAAGTGAGGAAGCTCTTCCAAACTCTTCAAACAAAACTAGCTTTATTCCCATATCAAAACCTGGCAAGGACACAGCAAAAAAGGAAAGTCTACAACAATTTTCAAGATAGACACTGAAAAAATCTTATCAAAATATTAGAAAATTTAACCCATCGGTTTATCAAAGACTAGTCACCATATTCAAATCTGTGTCACCTGAGGGGCGAGAACATAGTTAAATATGTGTAAGCAAAAATCGTAATGCATTACATAAAAAGAAAGAATGATAAACTCAATGAATTTGGAAAATTGTTTGAAAATATTCAGCGTCCATTTGTGACAAAAATAATAAACAAGTTATACACAAAATAACATACCTCAACATAAGAAAGTGTATGACATACACACAGCCAAGTTCAGATGAAATGAGGAAAAGTTAAGTGTTTCTTCTAAGATAAGCAATAGGCCAAGGCTGGCTACTCTCATCAACAGAAGTTGATGTAAGTTTCAGCAAGAGCAATTAGACAACAGAAAAAAAACATAGAAGAAAGAAAAGCAATTTCCCTTATGTGAAAATGATGTGTTCTGTAAATAGAAAAACTATAAGGACTTCATCAAGAGACTAGTAACACTGGCAACAACTCAATAAAGTTAGGAGGACACAAAAATCAACAAGGAGCAGGGAAAATGGCTCAAAGATTAAGGTTTTTGCCTCACAAGCCAAAGACCTGAGTTGAGAACCCCAGATCCCATACAAAAAAAAAAAAAAAAAAAAGCCCAGTGTATATGTCAGTGGCCTTTAATTCCTGCCCTGGGAAGTGGAGCTTTGGAAATCCCAGAGCAAAAGAAAAAGAATGTAGAGGGAGGTAAAGCAATCCAGGATGATTGCCCTTAGGCTCCCACAGACACACATACTTAAGTTTCCTCTCTTACACACACACACACACACAAAATGGGAAGATGTTTGCATATTGATTAGAAATGTGTTCATAAAGAAATCATGTCAGCTGACTTGATGATTATAGCCTTTGCCTCTCTAGCAATAGGACCTAAGTGCTGATCCCCAGTGACCTATAATTCTGGCTCTGGCACAAGATATAAAGCCCCAGAGAAACACAATAAAACAGAAGAACAATCCAGAATGATTCAACACATTACCTTGGATCTCCACAGGCAAACACACTCAGGTGTTCTCTTGCATGTGATTCTTCCACACCCTCCCCAACATATATGCATGTGTGTGGGAAAAGAAAAGAAACAAGAAAGCAATCCTATTCTCAGTCGTGGGGGCCTCAGTCTAGGTGACCTGGGTGGTCTGGCAAGCTTAGACAAAGATGTTTTGATGGAAGAAGACAATAGGCTTAGCTCAGGAGGAAGACAATAGGGAGCATAGCTGACTTGACCTTTAAGATGATTGGTTGCCTGTTTCCCCACCCTAGAATTCCCCTTGCAGTTTCTGCCTTTATAAGAGGCTATGGACTTGCAATAAAAGAGTTCCTGCTTGACTAGACTTCCTGTCACATCTGATTGTCCTCGGGAAGGAGGTCTGGGAGTGGGCGGACAGCCCACTCACCTTTCCCGGATCCCCCTTGTGGAGGACCCGCGGGACCGGCCTGCAGGACAGAGCTGCAATGCCCAGGGACCCCCACACTCAGTAACTTCAAAAAAGTTAATCTAGGAATAAATTAAATCAAAGAAGGGAAATACATGCACATTGAAAATTATGAAACACTAGTAAGAACTAAAGAGGATAAAATAATGTAAAGATTTTTCATATTCATGCATTGAAAGAATAAATAATGCTAAAAATGTCCATACGCCCAAAACATTCACTATAGTCAATGCAGTTCCCATTAAAAAACTGATGACTAGAATTTATTTCAAGCACTAAACAAGTTGAGTGGTTAAAGTAATCTTAAACCGAAAGAACAAAGTCAGAAAATCAACTGAAAATAGATCAAATGAGTAAATGCAAATCTTGAAATAACAAAACTTTTGACAAGAAAGTATGGAAAAAAACATAGACATTAACTTCCAGACATGTATTCAAACAGAATTAAATCAATACATCAAACAGATATGTTATTGTAGCACTATTCACAGAAGTCAAGGTTTAGAGTCAATTTAGATAGATAATGGATAACTACATAAGGAAATTTTGGCATAGATATACCATGGAGTATCATGCAACCATAATGAAAAACAAAATCCTTATTTGCATCACCATGGGTGGAAATAGAAGGTATTTCCTTGAGTGAAATGTCAGATAAATAAGCACAGACATTACATATAGGAATACCATATCTCTTATTTGTTTTGGTAAAAAGAGGTTATCTGCACTAATGATAGGAAAATGTGGGAAATAGATCAAAGCAGAGACTAAAGAAAAGATACCAGAACCAAGAAGGAATTAACCATGATTCTACTAGATGAGAAGAGAAATATGATAAGGAGGTAGAAAGATTGAGCATCATGATTTGATTAACATGCATTGTGTCCATATGAAGAAGCACTATTTCCCATAAATTGTTATATGTTGATCAAAAAAACAGAAAATCACACATGTCAATCTAAACAGGCTGGTTTACGTCTGTGGTATGATGGGTAGCTGAGGCCAGGTATCTATGACATCCCTGTTGTTCTTCCTCCCATGTGAAAAAGAGAGTTTCACTTTCAACCAATGTTGCATCATGAAATGTGTCCATTGGTTCTGTTCCCAAATGCTTATTTATCACAAAACCTCGTTAACTAGGATGCTGGAAACAGAAAGAGGAAGAGTATCTCCAAGTAAAGCGTGTTTCTCAAAGTTGGTGCTTGCAAGTACTAAGTTAAGCATTGTAAGTTCATGTACTACAGTTAGTATATTTTAAAGATGAATAAGCAGATCATACTTCTTTCAGAAAGGAAAACAAAGGCCAGTTCTTCTATCAACAAGCCCTGCTACTTAAAACAAGTGCTCTTTTTCTTCGTGTATGGCTTATGAATAAAGCTCTCTGTGTGAACAAAATTCAGCAACTTGACATAATGAAAGGACCATAGTCGCACAACTTAGAGAAAATTCTTCTGTCTTTCTGGCTTTATTGCTGTTTCATGATGTAGATCTGAGTAAATACTTATCTTTTCTTATCTCTCATATCCTTATAGGAAAAATAATAAATCATTTTATAGTAAACTTTAAGATTAATCAATTGGGCGCTATGCAGAGTATTAATTTAAAATATCACTAATATACACAATACAAATGTTAACAACCTTGATTTAGAGAGAGCAAAGAATGATCTTTTGGAATTTATTCTGCAAGTTCAGGAATACAATGCAGGAAAGGGATGCTGTCCTGCCAATCTCATTCTTTGCCTCATTTGCAAATTTAAGAAGAGAGGAAGACAGAACTTAGCCATTTTCAGGAGTTGTATTTATCTAGTTGTGTGAGATATTGTTTCGCTTTTCATGTTTTGGAATATTCTGTGAGAGTTTATGATAGCATTTAAACACTATGTGTCTTGGAAAACATTTGTTGAGAAAAGAGTAGTTAGTGAACTTTAAAACTCAATCTTAAAGTATTTTAAAGTAAATTTTCTCAAGTGGCAAAAGACAAAATTCATTCATTCATTTGAAGTTAGTCTTGGAATGATTTCTAAATTTGCTTTTTTGAACTTTATTTATTTATTGTGTGTGTGTGTGGGGTGTGTGTGTGTGTGTGTGTGTGTGTGTGTGTGTGTGTGACAGAAAGAGAGAGAGAGAGAAAGAGAATATTAGCAGGCACTGCGTGTGCCTGTGGAGGCCCAAGGGTGACTTTGGGGATCATCTTGAATTGCTTCTATCTCCTTTTTGCTTCATTCTGGAATTTCCCAGATTCAGTTTTCCAGATCCAAATGCAGAAAACTGCATTTCTGCCTGATGTTTTTATGTGAGATATGGATCAGAACTCAGGGCTTTCTGCTTTCTAGGCATAGTCTTAACCACTGATCCATCTTTCCAATCTGAATCTGTTTTATGAACACCCTTAGATAATAAGTTCCAACAGTTATTTGAAATTCAAAACCTATATGATTAAATACACGTAGGAAAATTATTAATATTCAGAAAATGTCAACTAACTCATGAATAATGAAGTAAGAGAAGCAACATAATCTAATAGAAAAAAAGAGAATGGATTGATAGTTATATTTCTGTAAAAAGGAAACTCAAATGATTAATAAAAATGACAGGAAGCCTGAGTTCATTAGTAATTAGTAAAATGGAAATCAAAGCCACATGAAGTGCCAGCTTTCTTTCATTAGCTTAGACTTTAAAAAAATAGTCCCAACTGCTGACAAGGATATATAGAAGAACATTTGTATATTGAGTAACATTTGTTACTCCACAGAATACTTTGTGATACTTACTAAAGTTGGACAGATTATAAATTTCATTATATAATTTCAGTCTTTCTGGAATAAAAGGACCAGATTATATAAAATTATGGAATACTTGATTTGCCTATTTCCCAACAAATAATTTTTATTACATTATTGGACCAACCTATACAACAGATTTTCTTGGCAACATTTTATAGGACAGGCATTGTGGTACATGCCTGCAATTTGGCTACATTTAAAACAGAAGCAGGAGGATACCAAGTTCAAGGCCTATTTGGGCTATAACTTAAGCAATAACAGAATTTATCCCTTTTCCACTTTTATTCTTAGTGTTTCATACATGAATATATTGAACTTATGATATTTTCATGCCTTAATTTCCAATCCCGTTCTCTTTCTTTTTCCATTACGACCTTTCTATCCTGCCATTTTCTCTCTTATTTTCATAAATACTGTGAATTTTAAGTTCTGCCTAAGCTACTTAGTGAGACTTTGCATTGAAATAATTTTTTAAAGGGTGAGAATATACCTTGTGATAGAATGCTAACCCAGCATGTGCAAAGCTGTGCACAGACCCAAGTGTTCACTGAAAAATAAAAAGAAAATAGCAAGGCAATTATTTTAAAATACATTTATATACTAAAGTATATTGACCATACCTCTGATTATTTTCAGGGAAAATGTTTTATTTTCATTTTATCAGTTGGTATTTTAATTAAATTACATGTGAGTTTCATCAATGTTTATATTTTATAGGCTATCACCAATGTTTGGAATTTCTATTGAACTGTAAAAAATATTCATAAAATCATTAAATGCTTCATTTCAGCAAGATAAATTCTAAAGATTTTATTTCCATTAAATTGGATGTGAAATAGAACCATTTTCAGAGCTAATTCTCTGTGTATGCAAGTGTGTGTGTGTGTGTGTGTGTGTGTGTGTGTGTGTGTGTGTGTGTCTGTGTGTGTGTGTGTTGTGATAGATACAAGGGTATGTTCTTCTATGTGTGAATGTATTTGTGCAGGTACATGCACACACGTATGTACATGTGTAAGATCAAAGGTCTCTTCCATAGCTCTCTCTGTTTTCCAAGACAGGGACTTTCATTGACTGTAAAGGCCACTTATGGCCAGCGAGCTCCTGGGGAAAACACAGATCTTTATAGCACAGGAATATGGCTACAAGTGTCCAACATTTCTGTTTCCAGCTCTTTAAGTGGGTACTGGGGATCTGAACTCAGGTCCTTACAATTGCCAGATAAATACTCTGCAATAGAGTCATCTCCCTAACTCCCAGAGCTAATTTTCTTTGTGAAATCTTTAAATTTGGACTGGAAAGATGACTCTGCTTCACAAGCAGAAGGTCCTGAGTTCAAATGATATACCCCAGGTAAAATAATCAGGCAAAAATACTGGGGGTCTCCATGTCTGGCCCTGTGGATGGAACCTGAGAAATCCCAGAGCAAAGCATTAAAAATGTAGAAGCAATCCAATATGATTCTCAAATCATATTGGGCCTCCACAGGCATACACAGTGTCTTCTGGTACACACAAACACACATACACTCATATACATGCAAAATAAAGCTTTAAATATTTAAATATATTTTAAATATATATTTATGAAAATTAAATATTAAATATTTTTGAATTCTCATTATCTCGTCCTTCCTACCAGCCTCTTTCCCTTCCTTTTATTTTATTCATTCCTTTTCCTTCCTTCCTACCTTCCTTCCTTCCTTCCTTCCTTCCTTCCTTCCTTCCTTCCTTCCTTTATTTCTTCCTTCCTTCCTTCCTTCCTTCCTTCCTTCATTCCTTTCTTTCTTTCTTTCTTTCTTTCTTTCTTCCTTTTTTCCTTCTTTCCATCTTTCTGCATTACAGGATAATGAACTGAGGTTCTCAGACATACAAGGATGAACTTTTTCTCTTGCTGATAATAGAGATAATATATTCATAAATATTGTTGGATAATTTGTAGATGTAATAAACATTTAGCAATAAATAAACTACTAGAATTTTAAAAACCAGTAATTTGATCTAAGTGAACAAATTTCTTAGAATGAAATTACATCTAGAGAACAGTACTTACTTTAACATACAATATTTTCCTTGACAGTTTAATACAAGTATATAGTGTGTTCTGATTACTCCAACTTCTCTGTCTTCCTCCCAGCCTATCACCCCTCCTCTCTACAATCCCTTTCCTACCTTTAATTAACACTTGGAAATAGCAGGTACATTTTTCTCTCAGATTTGTACACTCATGAAACTGATATATCTTTGTGGCCATTTTGGTAGTCATGTTTCATGACTGTCATAAACTTTTTTGAAAGAAAATCTTGTTAATTAGGCATAAAGTTTAATTTATCTAAATAATGGCTGCCAAAAGACATTAACCTTAAATAAATCTTTTACCCAAACAATTTAATCAATATATAAATATAAATAAGTGATAAAGAACTTACTATACCTGGATCCAATAATGACTTAATGATCTTAGTTCCTGTTTCCTATGCATATTTCAGTCATGTACAATTTTTTGACTAAATTATTTTCCCCAAACCCAAAATGTAGTGGCCTTCCATCTTCATGTACATGGACAGCTGAAAAAAAAATCCCATGACAAATATTTCTCCCACCATGAAAGTTCTGACCTACTGTACTCTGTGTTCTCTTGTTCCAGGCACTCCACCCTCATGTAGGGGGTAATACCTGTGCTTTATGTGAAATTGGTCGGGCAAACAGGGGCAATTTTCAGATTTATTTAACTGAAGTAAGAAATCCGTTAGGATTTCATTTGTACCATCATATTGGTACAGTCATGGTGATAGGTGGAAGAAAGTATGTGAGAAATGAACATATCACAAACATATATTGGTTTCAATCATAGCAACTTACTTTTGTTATTTCATTAAATAATGAAATGTCTAGAGTGTATGCTAAGTCAACCAGAGTAGGTGTAGCAGAGAGTTGCTTTCAATTATTTCTGAAAGCAAATGTGTGAATGAATCCTCCTTATGGATGAAATTATACACACTAGAGGTCCAGCTCCTCTTCTTCTAGTACATTCCATTAAAATTATAACTGTGAGCCTCAAGGCCTGGATAATAATCTTCATTGTACGTGAAGCACAGTATGGAACAGGAGAAGATGCACTGTCTTGTTGTGTTAGTAAGGCCAATTCTCATCAGCTATGCAGAAAAGAAAACATTCCCAGCCCATAAATGTTATGAACAAACATATGCTAATGAATGTTAAAACCATAAAGGTAGAAACCAGTTTCATCATAATGGCACCACCAAAGGAAAAAGGGGAATTATTCTTAGAAGGTATATTCTAAGTTTGATAGCATGCAATATAAACAGAGGAACAGTTATTTGCTCTTATTTTATATTTATAGTAAATAAGTTCATAGTAAATAATATTATGTTTTATTTGAAATAGCCTTGCTAAAGAATTATTTTCTTTGTATCACCCTTAGCAATTTTTACCTCCAATAGTTTCTAGTCATAAAATTATGGCAAATTTTCAAAAAAATTATGAGCATAAGTATTAAATAAAATATATAGCCAGCTTACCAGTTGCTTACTTATTGACTATAGACAGAATTTGATTTATGAATAAAGGAAGCTATTCTTATGTTTAGTTATTTAAAATGCTTTGAAAAACACTAAATGACACTTCACTATTTGCATTACTGTAGTGATAAATGATTAAAGCATTTTAACAAAATTTATATAAGCCTCATCAAAATCATAACTTTTTAAAGACTATGAGAACAGCTTCCTTCATGTAAATTAACTAGACTTCTAATTAAGAAGAAAACTGCAGCAATCAATCAAATAACAATAGCTGAGTTACAGTTGATGTCAAAAATGTGCTTTATTAAATTAGCTTTGGAAGTGTTTTTCAAGTCTTACTCTATCATGAGAAATATCACTTTATGAGATATATAGATAATCTTTTAATAGAGCATGCTTCATCTTGAACTTAGCTAAGAACTTCCAATGCCTAAAACACTGTAAGAGAAAACTGTGAATCAGGATAAACACACATTTCAAAGAACTGATGAGGTTGCAAATCACTTTGCCTCACTCTCGCGTTACCACCATGATGCTTAGCACTTGCACAGTATTTTCCAGCTTCAAAGAGCCTATGAACTTGAACTAATTAATCCTTACACTACCCAGTGAGATAGTGCTAAGAACCCCCTTGAAGAGAGCATCTAACTATATAATTCTCACTTGCTTATGCAGAATTCAGCATATATGTTGTGCAGTGTTTTCCTACTTTCTGTCCCAATAAATCTTCAGAGGATGATATTTGTGTGTGAATACATGTTACAGGGCTATCCCCTGTGAATAAAGTGATGCACATGGCACTCAATCTGCAAGTAAAAGCTAACGAAGAAAGATGTATGGACAGCCAGTGGGTGAAAACATTTGGTACATTCTGCTGTGTTTTCTTCCCATTCATTTTACCTTTGGTTTCAAGTTTGCTAGACTGGGATTGTTAGACTAGATTAAACTAAAACTCTGTCATTCAGGATATATGATTCTATTATTGTCTTTGATAATTAGCTTTTGTTCTGAAATACAGTGCTTTAAAATTAAGTGTGTAAGTTATGTTGACTAGAAGAGAAGACCATATGTGAAAGCTTCATCCAGTGAAAGAATATTTAACTATTTTATTAAAAGTTCTTACTGGGATTTCCTGCTCTCTGCAGGTAGCTGACTATAGGGGTCTACCAAAATAAATCTATTCCTGCAGTTAAGGTCACTGTCAGGGCCATTGAAGGGGAACAGTTTCTGTCTGAAAAAGTATTGTATATGTTTTTCCAAAGAAGAGGATATCCTTATCCAGGTTTACTTTTTAAAGAAAAAAATCACTTAAACGTTAATCCATTTCTTTAATTTCCAAAAAGTGTAGTTACTAATTACTTGTCCTATATCTCATTTCTATAAAATATAAAGGAATATAGTCAAACACACATGAAAAGACACACATGTACACACAACATGACCACATGTGCATATACATAAAAGTAGCCATATATGCATACAACCACATTCACATGTACAAATATGTATATGAGTATACAAGCACAGATATACATATACACACATGCATTCACTAATATGCACACAAGCATACAAATGCTCACAAATAAATACATAGGCATACTCACACACATATGCAAACATGTAGATACATGGACATAACAGGTATGCTCAACCTGCATTATATGGAATGCATGTGCTCTAGAATAGCTGTGAATGTGGCCTAACACAAAACTGTAAACATACTTATCTCATTATAAGACTTTTTGGAATTATTTTTGAAACTCGACTGCACGGTTCTCAACTGTGAACTTTGCAGATAACATAGTTTTGCCTTGTCAAAAGTTGGATACCTTGCATATCGTTGCAAGATACTCCATACATGTTAGGGCCAAAGTAATCATACTAGGACTTTGCATGACCTGTGCAATGACCAACATCATTGAACCACCAAAGTCTAGCATGGATCACAGGCACTAAGATCCTTAGAGACAAGGGATTAACAGCCACAATAGTGTTCCTATACTTAAGGGGAACACAAGAAAGAGCTATAAGCAATGCCACTGAGCCCTTACACCTCATCAGAGAGGAGGACCCAGAGGGAAGTTTGACATGCACAGTGAAGGATGCTCCAGAATGGGGGTGAGGGGGCACTGGGAAAAAGGGAGGGAGGGGGAGAAAGAAAGGGGAAAAAGAGGGAGGAAACAACAGGGTCCAGAGAGGGGTGGAGGGAGGAAGGAAGGGAGGGGAATTGAGGTACTTATCAACTTTGCATGAGTGGAAAAAAGAAATTAAAAAAAAAGTAGATATCTTTGTGTCTCAATTTGTACAGTTAAAATGATTAACATTTATCAAAGACTAATAGTGACTACATTTTGCTTTTTAAATATTCTCTTTTTTGTATTTTTTTCCGAAACACATTGAAAAATCTTTCAGAGATTTAGCTTATTTTAATGTGGGTGTAGATAGAATGGCGGAGGCAATCACTGTCTGTCAAAACAGAAGCAAGGCTTACCAGTTCCAGGCTTGTCATAAGAACAATAAATATACCTAATATTTGTAGTATGGGACCATAGACTTGAAAACAAACAGCTTAATTATAGCTCAAGTTCTGCGAGTGATACTGTTAGTGGTTGAGCTTGAATCTAAATGGTTGACCTTGGAATCTGTTGGCCAAACTAATTTCAAATTTGAAGAAATTCTCTATCACAACAGTTGATGGCTTTTCAGTCTAGTTATGTCCTGGAAAATATAATGGATAGGGTGGTTATGAAGAAGTTTTAAAAGTTTGGAAGGCCCTCAGCCAACTTAACAGAGCTTCAAAGAAAGGGACACTGTACTATTATGAAAGTCTGTTGAAATTCTGAGGCTTTTCACCTTTAGGTTATTGACTTATATTCCGCAGCACTTCCACAAATTCTTTTGAAGTAACTAAAGTTTTGAATGTGAGTTTTATCCACAGATGATTATTGGCCCTTGGAACTGTATACATATGTGAATCATGCAACCTGTAGTGGTGTGAGATCTGATGTGGAACTCGTGAGACAAACGCAAGTCTCCAGAGATCGTTAGCCTCAGGATGCGTGGTTCTTCTCTCCAGGTCTCCAATTTGTGATCAAGAAAACTGCAAAATGATTACAAACTGCTAAACAAAGAAGAGCTCAGTCCTCCAGTGTCTAATTTGTTGCTTTTTACTCTGTGACCTATTTAAATTAAGGCTAAGGCTTCATTAAAATGTATTCAAGTTTAGATTTTGAGTTTGATGCTGTAAGTAGAAGGATTCATGTAGTAACTGCCTGGGGCATCTGGTTTAAAAATAGAAATCAATACCACGCAGTTGAGTGGGCAGCACTCGGTTTCTGTGCTGAGATTTAAGTGAATCCTCAGGGATCCCAGAAGTACTAGACGACACACATCTGGTCCAACGATCTTGAGGAAGCTGAACAGAAGGACATCATGAACCACAGCATCCTGAGCAGAGCAGTGAGACTGCAAAACATATCGAAAACACACTACAAAACCTGCTTAGCATCAGTGAGTAAACCATTCAGTTTCCAATCGTTTTCTATTATAAATTAAAGAACTCACAACTGACATACCAGCATGCCCTCATAGACTATAGAGGAACTCAAGAGAGATAAGAACGTACAGTGGAAATCTTGGATGAGTGAAGGGAAATGCTCCAATCAGTGGAGTAGCCTATAGGGAAGCAACTTGTTATGCCACAAGAGGCCTGAACCCCACAAGACTAGACAAGCAAGAGGGAACCCTGAGGTCCATAGAAGTAGACAGGCAGGAGGATGAGAGGGAGTGGAATGGATTCATGAAGGGAAAGGAAGGGAATGGGAGAGACAGAGAATGAAGGGAAAGAAGGACGAGTACTCTATATGCTTGTAAAACTAGAAAAATAAAATAATTAAAAAAAGAACTCGAGAAGTTCTGGGAAGGACGTGATGTGAAACTCAGCCTTTTAAACAAAAGAATCACTTCACTTATGGCTGGGATTTTGCGTTCAGTAATTCAGAGGCCTCTGGGCAGGCTACAGACTCTGACGAAAGGTGTGGAATCGCTTATGGGTACAGATTAGATTCGTCACAGATTTACCAAATCAAGAATTCCAGATAAAGTGTTTCAACCGAGTCCTGAAGATCATGAAAAATATGGTGGGGATCCCCAACACTCTCGTAAGCTGCATATTGTCACCAGAATAAGAAGTACAAAAAGATGTCCATTTTGGGAAAAAAGATACGATAAAGATGCTTAGACTAGAAAAAGCACATACCCCTCAAATTCACAAGAATAGTCCTTCAGTGAATGCAAAACTGAAAGTGGTTAAACACTTGATAAAGATCAAACTGCTAAAGCGCTGCAAGGACCTCCAATGGAGGAGACCGTGTCCAGCACGTGCCTCAAGAGCACGGGGGAACTGGTCGTGCAGTGGCATCTGAAGCCAGTGGAGCAGGAAGCCAAGTCCTGATGCCACCGCAGCTTCAGGTTACGACATGCAAATCATTTTTATTTAAAAGAAAGCATTTTCATTAAAATATGTTTTAAATCCTGTCATTTTAACTGAAAAAAAATAATAAAAAGAAAAAAAGAAGAAAAGAACTCATGACAACCAAGTTCAAGTTATGAGACATTTTAACAGCTATAGAGTTTGCATAAACTGAAATGTTTGTTCATGACAGACTGAATCTAGGGCTTCCAATTTTTTTTTTGAATGGCAACATGGCACACATATTTAATGATAAACTTTGTATTAAAACTAAGGAGTGAATGTTTACATAATGCAATTTGGAATAAGTGAATGTCTTTCCTCTTAGAATAAAGATATGTTGAAACAGAAACTTAAAAAAACAAGATTTCAACCATAAATGGCTGAACAGCACTGTTAAAAAAATAATAACTAAATTTTCCAAGAGTGATAGTGCTAAATTATGCAGCAATTAGGATCACCCAGATAAGTGACCATCAGGAACTGGGAATAAGCGAGGCAATAGAGAGAGACACAAGACTCCTGGAAGGTCTCAGATGGTGGTTGGGGAGACACTAAATAGGACTGGACAATTTAAAGAATAGCAAAGCAAAAGCTATTTATTATGTGCAGCTTCTTAGTAACTGCTTCCTTGTTGCATCTCTTCTTCAAGCACCTAAGCATTTCCTGATTTTCTGCAGTCTGTTGGGTAAGGCTTATACCTCATATTGGGACTTTGAATTTCCACCATCTCATGAGTCACAAAGACAAGGACTTTAACAATGGCTTCCTGGAAATATTTAAGCATCACTGGATCAGGACATGCTGCCCAAGACTGAGTTATAATTCATCTGAATCACAGCATGCAGCACTGATGCTGTGAGCTAGCACACTCAGTAGCAAGGATGCCTTGTGTCCAGTGGTCAGCAGACTCAGAGGGCAAGGGTACTGTGTGTTCAGTGGCCAGAAGATTCAGTATGAAGGGGGTGCTTTAGGCTAGGTTGGCAGCAGATTCTGTGTGCAAAGGGTACTGTGTGCTCAGTGGCATATGAAAGATAAAAACTTCTTCCCCACAACACACAGGGATCTTCACTACATTTTTTAATATTCGTCAAAATGTGTTCTAGACCCAATTTTAGCTTTTCTACCACATTTTCTCTTTACTTATAAATTGGAGCAAAGTCCCGAATAGCATCAACTCCTTTGTTAGTACTGTGATATTTCAAAGTCTTGGGTAAAACTTAAAATTCAACCACAAGATAGCTTAATAAAATACTAATATGATGAATAAATTAAAACATAACGCCTTCTTTTATCCATTCTTCTGCACCCTTATTTTTTATTTCAAATGTTAAAATTTTGTAAGGGATACTTCTTTAAATGAAAATACTAACTTTAATTGTTTCCCTTTTATTAATAAAATTTTGAAGATGTTTCTACTTCCCTGGAGAAGAAGTACATCTCTTAAGTGCATGAAAATTTCACTTTTTGAGCACACAGTGCTGCCTATTTTCCCTTTTCTTCTATGTTTACAAGCACATTCTCTTTATGGCTGCAGATACATTCCAATCAGTCTATTCTCTGTAGGCTGAACAACAAAGATTTGAGTATTCCTGTATCTCTTCTAGAAAGATGACTTGTGACTAACTTCTTCCATTCTAGCTGCAGGTATGTCATGAACAGTCCATTTTTACCTGGAGATGACAGATGTCATAGTTAAGCATAATTATCAACTTGACTGTTGAGGGTTTGAGCTCTGGGCACAGTTGTAGAGAGTTGATGGTTGAGTTAAGCCCAGAGCAAACCTGAAGGAGATTGTCTAGATGATGGGGAAGATCCAGCCCATGGTGGGTGGGATTAGGCCCTGGATAAATCACAGAGAGCTGGTTGAGAGAGTGGGCATCCTTCTGTTCACTTGGCCAGACATGCTGGTCTGGCAAGTAAGGATTGTCCATCTCTCAGCCATTATGCAGTGATGGTGTGGCCAGTTCCCTTGGCCTTGGTGTTGGTGCATGCTCTCCCATCACGCTGGACTGAGAACTGTAACCGGACTGTCAGCTGTCATAAGAAAGTAAACTCCTTGTTCCCTTAAGCCATGTGATGGTCATTTATCAGCAACCATGCAAGTGAACTGCTACAACAGAGAAGTGACTAGAATACTTAATACTTGTTTTGGAGGCCAAAGAGAGGTTTTACATACTAGGATTAAGATAATGCTAACAAAGGGTATTGTCAGATACAATAGTTCATTATGTACAAATATTTTTTGGAAATAAAAGTAGATAATATGATAATGTAAAAATCTTTTGACTGTGAGGAAAGTGACTATATAAAATGCCTTTTTCATACAAAATATGTCTTTTCATATAATACGTATCTTTTCAAAAGGAATGACTCCTCTTGCCCCCTCCCCCAATTTTGGCTCTTTCTTTGCAATTATAACAAGTATCATACTTGAAGATTAGTCCTGATGAACCATCAAAAACAATGCTTCCTTTCTGGTGAAGAAAAGGAAGCATTCTGGTGAGAAGGAAGTGGGCCTCTAAGCAGCAGCTACTATGAAAAACAGAGGCACCCCACATGACCAGACTCTCTTCCAGGCTTTTGTATACCCTTGCAGAAGCAATGTCTCTGACTTGGAATGTGGGCCACTCTGCACACATTTCCCTGCCAGTTCATCCCTCAGCTTCTACCATGACATCACTTGGCATCATGACACTGGGCAGATGAAAATTCCTGCAGTCTGAAGCATTTGTCAGAGCAACAGGACAGGAGAACGGGCAGGAGATGAAGGAAGAACAGGCATGCTTACAGGAGCAATGGAGAGCCTTTGCATTTTGTCATTGCTGAGAAAGGGAGAAACAAGAATCCAAACACTATAGTAAATGGTGTTTCATTGTATCTGGTTAGGGTCTCCCATAGCAAACCATTGACCAGAACGATAGAAAATATTGAACAGCATACCACATCAACTGCAATGAATGATATTTCAAGTAAAGAATATGATATAACTTCATGTTTCAGTTAGTATTTTATTTCTTTGTGAAATATTTTAGTATAAAAACAGAAACCTTAGATGAGATTTATATTCTCATGACCATCAGTTGTTTATACTATCAAATTCAATAACACATTTTCAAAATATCTACTTAAACAGCTTAATCAATGTGTGCTAGGTTATACATATTGTACAGTATCCTGATATTAACATGAGAAATCTACAGGACTCAAAATGAACTAATCACATAATACTAAATAAACATGCCTGAGTTAGGTTAAGTTACATTCCAAAAGGACAATGTGGAATAAAAACATGTAGCTTAGAGATGAGTGTCTAACACAGTCATTATTAATGTACCTCCCAAAGATTGCTTAAAGGCAAAGGTGAGCACAGGGCCAATGTAGATGGTTACAAGCCATCTTCCCCAACATCTGTGTAAATAGAGTCAAAGAACCAAAGCTGTAGTTTCAGAAACTAAACTATGAAAGGCCATATCTATAATGGTACACAAAATTGCTTTGTCTACCTTTTCTTCCTACCCCCTACCAGTTCTGGTGCTCTGAAGAAAAAGAACATCTGAAAGACCACCAAGGAGAAAAAGGGCAGAAGGAGGACACATGGATAATTATTTTCAAGGATGCTTTGAAACAGTAGTCAATTTTTTTGTATGTAGGAACAATAGTTTTACATATAAATCTGATTGATGAGTTAGATCATATTTGTTTATAAAAGTCACTGGTTTATATTAGTGGTTTTCTTCATTTTCCCTTATTTTCCCATTGTTTCAATGTGCATGATATGAACATGACACAGCAGTATGATGCTGATATTTGTGAACACTACATAAAAATGCATTCAAGTATTCAAACATCCATTTCTATTTTTAAATTACCAATTTAAAAATGAGTGTTCTAAAACCAACTTAAAGAAAAATTATTACAGGAGTCTTAGAATGTGGCTTAGTAATAAAGCTCTTCCTTTGCATGCATAAGGCCTTGGGTTCTGTGAGGAAGAATAAAGAAAAGAAAAAAAGAAGGAAAGGAAAAGAGGGGGGAGGAAGGGGGGAGAAAGGGAATAGAGGAAGGAAGGAAGGAAGGAAGGAAGGAAGGAAGGAAGGAAGGAAGGAAGGAAGGAAGGAAGGAAGGAAGGAAGGAAGGAAGGAGGAGGGAGGGAAGGAGGGAGGGAAGGAGAGAGGGAGGGAGGGAGGAGATAAAGAACAGAAAGGAAGGAAAGGTTGTGTTTTAGCTTTTATTGAAATGTTTTCAATGTATGGCATATAATTAACAACTTTGATATAAACTTGGAAAAGACAGAGCACTTCCTGGTGACATGTGGCAGAGTGAAAACAAATTCCTACCCTATAAGACCCTTTGCTGTCCTACGAAACTGATAATATTTCATCTGGGATTACTGACTCAAGTCAAGTTTTCTCACACCTGGAAGGTTCTAAAATTTGCTATTTTACTTTTTTCTACTATTTACTCTCTAGCAATGTGTTACTACAGTGAATAGCAAACAGTGAATGCTGTAGTCTTTAATGTTTTTCTTTGTAGTTTTGTTGTATACCTTCCTTTGTTGAAGCAGCTGAAAGCCACTTTTATTTCAGAGTTAGCCAGAAAATAAAAATAAAATGTTTAATATTCTATTACATCTCTGTGACATAAGATTTCATCTTTATATTTCAATTTTAATTCTTTGTTGCTCATTTTTTTTCTTAGTTTCATTTAATGAGTTGCTCAAACAGGACATTTTCAACATAGCCAGCTTGAGTTCCCAAATCTGCAGTATGCCTGCAGCCTACATATAAAATAGCAACTCTTGTAACTAACAAGCCCAGCCCTCAAGATAAATATTCTCCAGTGACACACTGATTTTTGTTGCTGTTCCCCTGGGTGGAAGCACAGGGTGACCTCAGATTGAGACTTAGTGATTGTCTCTCTAAAGACTTGTTGAAATGGAGCTACATTCATAATATGGTCTATGGCTGAACTAATTTCTAAATCAAAAATCAGATCATTTCTTAAAAAGGGGACATCAACATAGCATGTCAAAGGGTGAAAGCTTTAGGAGAGTTTCTTTTCTTTTTTTTTAGAATTTTTTTTTATTATTTATTCAATTGTGCGTGTGTGTATGTGCGCGCGTGTGTATGTGTTGAACCACGGACGAATTCGGGAACCACCATGGACGCCTCCACCTCCTTCTGCCCCCGGATTCACAGGCTCCGCCCTACCAGGACCAGAAGCGCAGGCCGCCCCCGCTTCCGCCTGGCGTCTATACGTTGGACCTGGGATCCGAAGTCAGGACCTTCCGCCTGCAAGGCGGAGGCTTAACCCCTGAGCCACCTCTCCAGCCCCGAGTTTCTTTTCTTGATGAGGGCAGTGGACAGTGCCTTTATCCCTGTTAGTGAACTTCTTGGATTATTTTTCTTAAGTGTCTTTTAAGGATCTCATTGGCCTTTTCCACTATCCTTGAAGATTAGAGTCTCCAATGTAATTAATTCCCAAAGCCTTGAAGATCCCTTGAATAATTTCTGATTTAAATGAGGAGTCATTGTCTTTCTGTAGTGCTTGAGGCGATCCAAATCTGGAGATGATCTCAGTTAACAATTTATAAACTTCTTTTGCTTGTTTTCCTTGAGTTGGGAATGCTTCTATCCAACCCATGAAGGTATCTATAAGCACTAAAACATTATTAAATCCTTCAGACTTAGACATGTGGGTAAAATCCAGTTGTCAGTCTTTCCCTAGGTAGATTCTTTTTCTCCGGTTGCCTGCAGGAACCTGCCATAGGTTTAAGAGGTTGTCTTTTGGACAGGCATGTAGCAGCAACCTGTTCTAGAGACCATTTCATGTGTTTGCCTTTAAATAATCAGATCTCTCCCTGAATGAAGATTTTGATGGAGTAAGATTTTTCCATTGACTAGCTGTGGGTAGAATTAGTTTTTCTTCAGGGTTTTTGATCCATCCCTTTTCTTTCATGCCTCCTCCCTTGTCTAAGGCTGAAGATTTTCCTTCCTCTGTGTACTTTAGGCTAATGTCAGAGGGGTCATTCCAAATAAGAAGAGCAATAAGACTAGGCTCCTTTTCTATTGACAATTTCACCAAGGCCGCCTTTTTTTGCAGTTTGATCTGCCAGAGCATTCTCCTGGGCCTCAGATGTTTTAACCTTTTGATGGCCATGACAGTGCATGACAGCCAATTTACTGGGGTTTTTTACAGCCTCTAAGAGCGTCAGAATACGTGAGCCATAGTTAATGGGACTTCCAGAACTGGCAAACATGGCTCTTCCTTTCCATATGCCAGCATGGGCCAGAAATATTAAATAAGCATGCTTAAAATCTGTGCAATATCTATTAATCGGTTTGTCTTTGTCAGTTAGCAAGGCTCTAATCAATGCTCTTAGTTCAGCTGGTCGAATGCTGGTACTAAGGGGTAAGACCTGTGCCTCGATGACTTCTAATTCTGTGGTGACTGCTTATCCTGACTTTCTAATCCCTTCTACATAGGTTGAACTCCTATCAGTAAAAGAACAAGATGAGGATTGGACAGGAATGTGCTTTTAATGTCCTGTTAAGCAAGGAAACTTTCAAAAGGATCTTGTTGCAATCACGTGAGACTTGTCCTATTGATAATACATCTGGCAAAAAGATGGTTGGATTGAGGCCTGAACAAAATTTTATCTCTTTAATTGGTCCCTCTAAGAGCAGGGTTTGATATTTAAGGAAGCCGTTATCCAATAAGAGGGCAGCTTGGGATCCTATCAGTATTTCTTTTAGACCACTGGAAGTATACAAGGTGATCTCCCTGGATAAGATTTAGTTTTAAGGCTTCAGGCAATAATGTAGCAGCAACTTCTAAAATTCTGAGGCAATGAAGCCATCCTGGGCTACTATGCATAATTTTTACTAAGATGGGACACTAATTGTTGGGCAGGTCCTATAGTCTGAAAAAGAACTCCTTGTGTTATGTCTCTTCCTTCAGTTACATAGAGATTATAGCTTTGTGAAATACGTGGGCCCAGTGCGAAAGCTCTGGTTAGGACTTGCTTGAGCTTATTAAATGTCTGTGTGGCTTCAGACTCACATATAACTGGAGTCATCCTTGTTTGGGCTGCTTCTTTTAATAAATTGTACCAGGGTTTAGCTATTTATCCACATCCAGGGATTCATTGGCAGGCAATACCCAGTCATCCCCAGGAAACCTCTAAATTGCCTTTGTGTTATAGACAATGAGTACTCTAGGAGGTGTTGTATTCTCACAGGTCTTAATTTTTTTGAATCTTTTGTTACATACATCCCTAAATATCCAATTCAGTCTGAACAATCTGGGATTTTTCTTTTGAGACTTTGTACCTATTTTATTTAGACAATGTAATAGGGCTAAAGTATCTTTCACAAATCTTTCCTGTGTTGGAGCAAAAAGTAGCAGGTCATCTACATACTGACGGAGACCTGTCTCCTCTGGCAGGTATAAGTCTATAAAGTCATGTTTTCTAAAGCCTGTACAAACAGATGTGTGCTATCTCTGATCTCTGGTACAGGATAGTTCAAGTTAGGTGTCTTTTCCCTTTTGGGTTTTCAAAAGTTGAAAGATATTTGCTTTCTGGGACTGAAGGAATACAAAAGAATACATCTTTCAAATCTAATACTGTGAATCAATTAAAAGAAGGGGTTATCTTAGAAAGAAGTGTGTAAGGATCGGGCACAACAGAGTGGAATGGCACTATTGCTTCATTAATAATTTGAAGATCCTGTACTAGTCTACACTGTCTATTGGGTTTTTGTACTCCTAGGTTAGGGGTGTTGCATAGGGTATTACAAGGAATTACAAAGTCTTGGGATCTCAGGTTGTTGAGAATCTGCATCATTCTGCTCTAGTTTTAGATTTCAGAAGATAATGTTTCTGGTATGGAAAGTTTTGTGGGTCTCTGAGTAGTACCTTTGTTGGGGGGTGCTCTCTTATGGCTTGACCCATGTTTTGGGACAAGGCCATTACCTGAGAGGGTATTAAAATTTCCATATTTTCAAGTGCACCGCCATCTCCATCAGCCCCTCTGCCCTTTCCCCCCGCCTGGGACACTCGTGGTCCAGGGAGGACACACTGCTCCTCAGAATTCAACAGAGTCCAAAGAAAACCCAAGCAAAGCTCTAGGGGACAAAGGCCATACATCTGAAGCCCTCTAAAATCATCCTATCACATGGGAGAGATTCTTCACATCTATCCCAAAGATAAGTAAACCCCTTTTTACCATCCTGCTCCTTCAATTATTAATCACTGTAGATTAACTTTTCCATATAGCCACCCCCAAAACATACACAACTTCAGGGACTATACCACTCACCCTCACATATCACCAAGGTGCTAAATTGTAAAAGTTCACTACCATACTAATATTCTGCCCTGTCTACTAAACCTGTCTTAATCTGCATCAGTTCTGTACTAACAGTCTAATAGCCTCATCTAGGAAATAACAATAACAACAGACAAATGTACCCAACTCCAAGGCAAACACTAGCAATAATTGCCGAAGAATAGTAATAACAACTAAATCAGTTTAGTCAAAAACACACAGAAACTGAAAGGTCTTAAGAGACAAAGCAACAAAGCCCAAGTCAAAGTGTAGAACCATGAGAAACAAAACCCAAGAAAACAAATCTCCCAGTGAAAGAATTAACTCCATAATGATAGATGCCAACCAGAACAAATTTACAGAAAATAGCCAAGAAAGCCAGGCCCAAGATAATGACTTTCAAAGCATGATCATTACTATGATCAATACTATGAAACAGGAAATCTGGGAGGAGTTAAATAACCATGTCTATGATTTTGAACAGAAACACAACAGATGCTTGGAGGAGTTGAAAAAAACAGTTCAAGAAACAAAAATAGGCATACAGCAGTTAAAACAGTCCCAAGCAGAGTTTAAAATTGAACTAAAAGACAAGTTATCTTCAAACCAGAACTCACCAGAAAGTCTTATTAGCAGAACTAACAAAGCAGAAAACAGAATTTCAGATCTTGAAGACAAAGTGGAAGTATTAACCAGCTCAATGGAAGAGGTTGTTAAAGCCAAAAAGATACATGAGAGGAATATTCAAGAGTTATGGGACACGCTGAAGAAGCCTAACACACACATTCATGGAACACCAGAGTAAGAATCCCAAAATACCATACCTGAGGAAATTTTTCAAATTATCATTAATGAAAACTTCCCTCATCTAAAGAATGAGAGGCCTATCCAAATACAAGAGGCATTCTGCACCCTAAAAAGATATTACCAAAATAAAAACTCGCCAAAGCAAATAATAGTCAAAACACTCCACATTCAAGACAAAGAAAAGGTGCTGAGAGCTTCAAGGGAAAAAAAGCAAGTCGCTTTTAAAGGTAAACCTATTAAAATAACAAATGACTTCTCAGTGGAAACAGTAAAAGCAAGAAGAGCTTGGAGACACGTACTTCAAGTATTAAATGAGCAAAAATGTCAACTCAGGCTGATATTCCCAGCAAAACTATGCATCATAATTGAGGAAGAAAGAAAAGTTTTCCAACACAAAGACAACTTGAAGGCTTACATGTCTACCAAACTAGGCCTTCAAGAAATGCTATAAATAATACTGAAGCTTGAAGAAAAAAAAAGCATATCCAGGAGGACAGAAGGGAAATATAATACCACCAAAACCTAAAAGCCAAATAATACACTTACAAAAGCCACTAAACATAAAAAATGTTCAGAATTAAAAATAATTTCTCAATTATAAAATTAAATGTCAATGGGATTAACTCACCAATCAAGAGATAGAGATTACAAACGTGGATTAAAAATAACAACCTATAAATCTGCTGCCTTCAGGAAACTCATCTCACCACAAAACATAGGCACATCCTAAAAATAAAAGGCTAGTCCAAAATTCTGCAAGCTAATGGAACCAGGAAATAGGCAGGGGTAGCTGTTATGCTATTGGACAAAGTGGACTTCAAACCAAAAAAAATCATAAGAGAAACAGATGGATACTACATTTTAGTCACAGGTACAATTCATCAGGAAGACTTCAAAATACTGAACATATATGCACCCATACAGGCTCCTCCACATTCATTAAGCAAACCCTACAGAGTCTAAAGCAAGAAATCAACCTCCAAACAATAATTCTTGGGGATTTCAACACTGCACTCTCAATATGGAATAGATCAACAGGTCAAAAACTTAGCAGAGGCACATTAGAACTTAATCAAACTCTTACTGAAATGGAACTTACAAATCTCTATTGAACTTTTCATCCATGCACCAAATAATACACATTTTTCTCAGCAATACATAGAACTTTCTCCAAAATAGACCACATATTGGGCTACAAAATGAATCTCCACATATATAGAAAAGTGAAATTCTACTTTGTACCCTATCAGATTACCATGTTTTAAAGCTTGACATCTGCAACACAACAAACAACAGAAAATACATTAACTCCTGGAAAATTAACATTATGATGCTGAAGGAGAATTGGATTCAGGAAGAAATTAAAAAGGAAATTCAAGATTTCTTCAAAGCAAATGATAATGAAAATACAACTTATCAAAATCTTTGGGACATAATGAAAGCTGTCCTAAGAGTTAAGTTCATAGCTCTTAATGCCTACATCAAAAAAAAAAAATAGAAACATCACAAATAAATAACTTAACAATGCAGCTTAAAGCTTTAGAGATAGGAGCAATCCAATCCCAAAAGCAGCAGAAGAGAGATTAACAAAATCAGGGAGAAAGCTTTGAAATTGAGATAAGGAAAAGAGAATCAACCAGTCAAAACCTTGGTTTCCTGAAAAAATCAATAAGATTGATACACCCCTAGCTAACTTAACCAAAAGCAAGAAAGAGAAAACACAAATAAACAAAATTAGAAATGAAAATGGAGTTATCACTACCAATATCCAAGAAATTGAGAGAATTCTATGAAGCTAATATCGTCTTAATCCCAAAACCTAATGAAGATACACTTAAAAAAGATATCTATAGGCTAATCTCTTTGATGAACATGGATGCAAAGATTCTCAACAAATCTTAGCAAATCAGATTCAAACTAGACAAGGCTGTCCACTCTCACCACTTCAATTCAATATTGTACTTGAATTCTTAGCTGGAGCCATAAGACAAGAAAGGGAAATAAAAGGGATTCAAATCAGCAAAGAAGAAGTCAAGTTATCCCTATTTGCAAATGACGTGATTGTCTATCTGAGTGATCCCAAAATCTCCACCAGGAAACTCCTGGAACTAATACAGAAGTTCAGCAGGGTGGCAGGATACAAAATAAATGTACAAAAATCAGCATCTTTCCTATATGCCCAGAATGAAAGAAATGAAAAAGCCCTCAGAGAAACAATACAATTTACTATAGTCCCTAAAAAAATTGAAATACCTTGGTATAAATCTAACCAAAGAAGTAAGAGACTTATACAACGAAAACTTTAAAACCCTAAAGAAAGAAATTACAGGAGACACTAGAAGGTGGAAAGACCTGCCATGTTCCTGGATTGGTAGAATCAACATAAAAATGACCATCCTACCAAAGGCAATATACAGATTCAATGCTATACCAATTAAAATCCCAAAGCAATTCTTTAAAGAAGTTGACCAAACAATCTCAAAATTCATATGGAGGCACAAAAGACCCAGGATAGCAAAAACAATCTTGACTAACAAAAACACTGCTGGAGGTATCACCATACCAAACCTTAGTCTATACCACAAATCCATAGTTATAAAAACAGTCTGGTACTGGCTCCAAAATAGGCACACAGATCAATGGATAAGGGTTGAAGACCCAGATATAAGTGCATACAATTACAGTCATTTGATCTTTGACAAAGGGGCCCAAAAAATCCAATGGAAAAAGAACAGCATCTTTGGTGCTGGCAAAACTGGATGTCCACATATAGAAGATTAAAACTGGACCTGTACTTGTCACCATGTACAAGACTTAATTCCAAATGGATCAAAGACCTCGGTATAAGGCCAGAGACTATAAAAACCTTACTTGAAAGGGTAGGGAACTCCCTCGAGCTGATTGGACCAGGCCAACAGTTCCTAAATGGACATCCAATAGCACAGTCACTACAACCAACACTCAACAGATGGGATCTTGTGAAATTAAAGAGCTTCTGTTCAGATAAAGAGACTGTAACCTGAGCAAAAATGCAAACCACAGAATGGGAGAAAATCTTCACTAACCACATATCTGATAGAGCTTTATTATCCAGAGTGCACAAGAACTTAGAAAACTAAATACCAAGGAAACAAATGACCCAATTAAAAAATGGGCCTTGGAACGTAAAAGAAACTTTATCAGTGACAAAACTGAAATGTCCAACAAATATCTTAAAAAATACTCCACATCCTTATCAGGGAAATGCAAATCAAAACCTCCCTGAGATATCATCTCACCCTGGTCAGGATGGCAAAAATCCACAATACAAACAACACCAAAGTGGATAATGAAAATGTGGTACATTTATACAATGGAATACTACTCAGTCATCAAAAATGATGAATTAATGAAATTTGCTGGGAAATGGATGGAATTAGAAAAAATTATATTAAGTATCCCAGACACAGAAAATTAAGCATCATATGTACTCCCTAATAGGTGGATCCTAGTACCAGACCCGCTTAAGTGACACACTCAAAGATAAATCTCTATAATACCTACAGTAATTGCAAAGGTTGTAGACAGGAGGGAAGGGGAAAGAGGGCCCCACCAGAAACAAGGAGAGAGGGGATCATCTTACAGCAGAGAAAATAGGCCACCATCAAGGACTGCAAATAAGTAATGAGACATATGGTTAAGTTCACAGACTTTCCTTCCTGATCTCTTGCAACTGATGAGGTTTGGTCTCACCACACAGAGAGGGAAAAGAATCTAGAAGATAGAAGGTAACCATCCTGCAAATGGGAGACTGACCCCCCTCACCTCAGTCTCCAACTCTTATTCCATCTACCTTTGAATCTACTCTTATAATAAGACTCTATTTTAACATCCTTTTATCTCTGGCTAGGAGGTGACATCCAATACCCATCAGGATGGAGCCAAGGGCGCTGCAGGAACAGTAAAACTGGAAGAGAAAAAAAAAAAACAAAACAACAAACCATAATTCAGAGCATCAGAGACCCTACATTAATCACCGTGAACCAGGCCAGACTAATCTCTCCCCATCCCAAAGCTCAGGGAAATTTGCGGAAGAAGGAGTGGTAAAATTGTAAGAGCCTAAAGATGGAGAGGAGAAATGATATGCAAGATACTCCACACGTTAGGCCCAAAGTAATCATAATAGGGCTTTGCATGACCTGTGCAATGACCAACATATCATTGACCTCCCAAAGTCTACCATGGATCACAGGTACTATAATCCTTAGAGGCAAGGGATTATCAGCCACAATAGTGTTCCTATACCAAAGGGAACGCAAGAAAGAGCTCTAGGCAATGCTACTGAGTCCTTACACCTTACAGAGGGAAGTTTGACATGCACAAGAAAGGATGCTTCAAGAGTAGGGGGGAGGAGGCATTGGGAAAAAGGAGGGAGGAAAATGGGGTTCCTATCAAGTTTGTGTGAGTAGAAAAAAATACACTATAAATAAAAAAAATTCCATATTGCCCAAATATCCATAACATAGAAAACTTTATCCCATATATGGGAAGACATTAGTATGACTGTAATAAATTGTTCCATTAAGTTTCTGCCTAGAATGTTTACAGAACATTCAGCCATGTAAATAAAGGAATACCTAAAGGCCATATCATTAAGTATACAAGGAATTTTAGCAGTTACTTTGCCAGTGACTGATAAACATGCCACTCCCCTGATTCTCACAGTTCCAGTTAAATTGGAACTTGTCAAGGGCCTAGGAAGGTAAGCACTGAAAGTTGTGTCCCCATGTCTATTAAAAAAGAAAATATTGGCTTCCCACTTGCTTATTAGCCCAAGATGCTATGGATATTATATCAATCTGGCATTTGGATTCTTCTTTGCTAGGTATCAGCAGCAAGTTTCCTTTTTCCCATCCAAGAGAAGCTAAAAGCCTTAGGCAATATCTTTGGTTCCCGACCGAGGGCCTTGACCCTGGGCTTCAGGGGTCATCCTTACTTCATTGGAGATTCTCACACTCAAGACACGGACCAAGTTGGAGGTTTTTTGCAATTGTGTCTTTTTGGGTTGTTTGCTGGGCTTGCCTTGTTTCTATTATTCCATTCTCTTAGAACCATTATCAAACTCCTTTTTTTTTTTCTTTCCTGGTTCTTTCTTCTTTTCCTTCTAGCTAGTTTAACTATATCATCTGGATCCTGTTCTGGACTAAAACCATCTTTGGTAATTTCCTACATATATCAGGTGCTGCCTGAGTGATGAACCTGTCCTTGCGGGTAATTATCCCTTCTAGACTTTCTAGATTGACCATAGTATATTTCCTAAAGTATCTCTAAGTCTATTGAGGAAGAGTCTAGGGGTTTTAGGTGAGTTATTCATGCCACTTTATTATACTTCATGGGTTTTTTTTCTCATTTTCTTAAGTCTTTCAATAATCATACTCTAGAAATGATTTCTCATCCATTCCCCGTTTTCAGATTCAGGTTCCATTGTGGATTGTACCTGGGGACTCCCTCATTTCCAATAGGAGGTAAAGGGCTGTTGTCTCCTGCTGTCCTAAATACATTTTTTCCCTTGATAATACTCTTCAGCTGCTGTTCTGCAGCATTGGGAACTGCCTCCTTTTCTGAAGGAGGAAAGGGACTGTGCTAGGAGTAAAATTATGTCCCTAGGAGCCAAGGTGAATAACTGGCTAGCAGTTTGGAAAACATCTATAAATGTATCTGCGTCCTCAGAAAAGCTCCCTAACTCTTTTCTAATTTGGGATAGGTATTTTGTGGAAAAGAGAACATGGACCAGAGTTGACCCAAATGTATCTGGAATCTCTTAAAAAGGGCAGACTAATGTTGGGGCCAGATTACATGGACTCCACTTAGTCTCAAGGGAAGAGAGTTTGGCTGAGCTGGAAGGTTCTGAATAGAAGAGATGAAATTCCCATTCTGTCTCAGTTTTGAGGGCATGTTTATTGGGAGGCAAAGTTTTCTCCAAGATTTCAAGTTGGTACTTTTGACAGAGATCTCTATGATCTCTTAGATAAAAGAAAATTTGAACATAGGAAACTTTCTGCCATTTGCTTGCCCATTGGCAGAATAGATCTAGTTGGAGGATGGTGATACAGTCTAAAGATCCTCCTGGGGACCATCATCTAAGATGTGCTGAGGCTATTTCTGAAAACAAAATGTCATAAGATGGCTCTTTTCCAGGATAGTAAGATTAAGTATTCTCTAGTACTTAAGTATGCATTTGAGGGGACTCCTTCGAAGGTTGAAATTGGAGGGTCCCATTGGAAACAGAGGACACCATGACTATTACTAGATTAATTACTGTTTTTAGAATGAGGAAACCTAACCTTAGCTAGAGTCTAGGGGACCTTGATCTGGGGAATGGCATCTCCTCAGCCAGAGTAAAAACTGAAGAGAAGGAGGTAAAGAGTTACAGAGTGCATGGTCCACCAATAATTTAAACTTCCTAATGTGAGTTCCCTCTTCTGTTTAGACAGATAAATAGCCATCATTCCAGACATGAATCTATGAGCATTTTTTCATTAAAATGAACAATACCAGAAAGTTCCCTCCTTTGACTAATAAGACATAAAATAAAAATCATTCCCCACCATTCCATGTAGCCAAACAAAGACTAGGTATCCTTCCATGAGAGATCATTCACATACTCATCTGGCTGTGCCCTGGGAAGAATCAATTAGGTGTGGCTTAACCATAATGAACTCAGCTGTGTCATGACTTGTATTATATTCTAATCTGATACTGCCAAAGATTGTATGCCATCACCACAGAGCTGCATATCAAACTCATTCAAACCCCCATGGTTATGAAGATATCTTAAGGATCTTACCTTGGGACTAGAGATTTGAGCACTGAGGTGTTGCGGAGCTCCTGCCTTACTCATTTACACAGTTTAAAACATTTCCTCCCCCACTTAAAAAGTACCCTTCTTCTTCTTTTCTCCCAAGAAGCATGCTTGGACAGGTGAGCAGAGCTAGACCCCAGATTTTCTTTTACCTTGGTTGGTAAAATTTACCTCTCATGACCTTATCTCCTAGCTGGCTTAACAAAATGTTTCAGGAAAGGGATTTTTATGTCCAAGTTTTTATATTCATGAGTCAAAGATTGAAACTAGAACAAATGTAGAGGATTAAAACAGAGTTTATTAGAGGAGAAAAAGAATGGAACACAAAGGCATGGATTCCACAAAGGGCAAGAGAGCTGTCTGATGGCTTCCAGAATCAGCAGCATTTATAGGGTTAAACAAGTCCAGGAAAAGTGGTTTTTCCTTATTGGTTAGCTTCAGTTTTTGCAAACCTGATTAGTGCTTTTGGTCTGTTCATATTGGAGCCCAACTCATTTGATCTTGTGGCTGACCTCCTGGTAGAGCTTATCTGCAAAGAAGAATTCACTTCATATCCTTTCATAAACAGTTTCAGGGGAAGTTGTGGATCTTATCTCTGTGGATTAGAAGTAGTTCCTTAAGATTAGTAGGGTGTGTTCCTTCATGATAATCTCAGCAGTGGGGGATGACCTTCAAAGACTTTCATAAACCTTCAATGACCTTTCCAGCATGACCCTGTTCTAACACATCCTAACCAAGAGCAATACCTCACTCATAAGAACAGGAAGCACACATCCCAGGAGTAAGAAGCTCACTCACAAGAACAGAAAGTTCAACTCCCAGGGATAAGAAGCTCATTCACAGGGTAGGGAGATCATATTGTAAGGGCATCCAGTGTAAATTATTAAGCATGGCTGTAGGAACACACACCCAGAATCACAGTAAAGGAATATCACATATAGATGTGAGATTAAAAGTAGATTAAAAAGGAGAGGTGTCTGGATTTAGTTGCATTTGAAAACATAAAAAGAGTAACATAGGGCTTACAAGGTAGGAAAACAGATACAAGCAAGCAAAGAAAATCAGAGTTTTAAGACCAAAAATGTTAACTTTTTCTTCTTGGAATTTTTTTTAATTAAAGAACTTTCTCTCATGTATTTTTACTTATGGGCAATTTACTCATTCAAGAACCTTTTTATTGAACAACTACATTATTACAGGACTTGGGTATTTTTTATCATCATATTCATATTGAAAGAGAGAATAATTTCCGTTAAGCAGTTTTTAGACAGTCATTGAACGTTAACCACCATTGCTAGTACTATCCTGTAGAAAGTTGCCCCTAATACCCCACAGAGATGAAGTCAACAACTTTCCCCAGATCTTTACTTATGAAAGAATATAGATATGAGTTCCTTAAATGCAGATGAACTAGTTCAAACCCCAATCAGGTTCACAAAAACAAAATTAACCAATAAGGAAAAGCCACTTTCCCCAAACTCCCTGTCAGTCATCTTCAGTTCCCTTGCCTCTCACGAACTCCATGTTCATGAATTTCTTAGAACTACCTTGTCCCTCATGGACTCTGTCCTTGAGCTCCTTTCTGCCTTAATATTCTCTACCTTAATCTTCCCCACGTGTTCTGATTTCAATCTTCAACTCCAGAATACAAGAACCTGGACATAAAACCCCACAACAATATTACTCTACTCACTTTATAACGTCTTTCCAAAAATGCTTTGAAGTACGTTTCTTATGCTTCAATTACTCTTCTTTGCTGCTTGAGGCAATACTCAAACACAATTTAAGGAGAAAAGGAGGAATTTATTTGGTTTACAGTTTCAGAGGGAATATAGTTCATTTTGATGAGAAAGACATGGCTCAGGTTGCTACAGACATCAAGCAGGCAGAGAGAGCCAGCATCAAACTGCAAGAGCAGACTGCTGACAGAGATAGGGCAGGGCCACCAAGGCCTTCTCAAACATTAACATCAACTAAAGATTCAAATACATGAGCCTTTTGGGGACAATTCACATTTAAGCCATGCCATTTTGCAAACATTCTTTATCTAATTCTTATGCTTCAAGATCCAGTTGCCATCTCTGCCCTAAGAAATGTTCTAAAAGGATAATTAGGAACTTATTTCCTGCCCACTTAAGACATTGTCTTTGGCTCTTTTCTGACACTGTCATAAAGTATTGCAACTGTGAATTTTACTTTTAGTCTCCAAAAAGTAGCCAATATTTTAAAAGAAAAGCCTTGATATAAGCTTCAGTTTTACCTGAAAATATAAAAATTTAAAGTTACAATATTAAAATTTATTAAATATGAATTATTCCAAGTTTGTAGCTCCTGTGGGACTTTGAGACAATTATATATTATTGTGAACCCATCTTCCCATGTTTATTCCTCTTCCTATTTAAACTTTAATAGTTACTAGGAAACTCAGCTAAAAGAATGCATGTGTTTTGTTTCACTGAAATTTATTAAGAATAATTAGGAGAGTTCAGGGGATATTTATTTTGTAAATAAAATATTATATTTACATAATAACCATGAATGTTCACATGATATATAAAGATATTATTGTCAAAAAATGGACTTCCTGGAGGTAGCCTAAGTTATGTGCAAGACATTACTCATATTTTTTTAACAATGAGATTGAAGCTGTCTATCTACATGGCATTGGCAGATAAGTCCATAACCTTGAATTGGGAAGATGGTATAGCAGGTAAAGTGCTTGCCACAAATGCCTTGAGTTTAAATTCCCAGATCCCACATAAAAGCTTGATGCAGTGTCATAGGTATCTGTGGTGCCCGAAAACTCACCTCATAAGTACTAGAAATATACCTCACAGGGACAGGAAGCTCAGTCACAAAGACAGAAAGATCACATCACAATGATACAAGATTCTCTTACACCGATAATGTCCTCTTTAGGAAGCTCCAGTACAGGGCATACTGTTTTACCCAACATCAGTGAAGAGACCCAGTCTTAAGAAAAAGAAGTTGGAAAGTCAGGAGAAACAAGAATGGCTGTCTTCGTATGCACTCTCACATCACTTACACACACACATACATACACACATACACAGCAGATATGTATAACACATGAAATTCGATGATGTGAGATGATAAAAGCTCATGTAACATCAATGTTTAATGTACTTTTAATCATTTTTACAGCTTATGAAAGCCATTTATCACCAATAGTCTGCCATGTTGTGCTGGTAGCATTTTCACGGACCTCTTTTCTCCTGTCTCTTGCTTACATCAAGAAGCTATGCCTAGTGACAATGATTGCTTAACTGCCTCTTATGTTTCACAGAATGCTTCTTTATCAAAATTCTTGAGAAACTATAATAGAGGTATAATATGAGGACCATAATTTACTACTTAGTGCATTCTAAGTACCGAGAAATTCCAATTTACTGTTAAATGTCAGTCTCTAGTAAAGCATTGTGAATTTAGCACATTGTACCAATATACAAATAAAGATAATGGGGCTGGAGAGGTGGCTCAGGGGTTAAGCCTCTGCCTTACAGGCGGAAGGTCCCGAGTTCGGATCCCAGATCCCACGTATAGACGCCAGGCGGAAGCGGGGGCGGCCTGCGCTTCTGGTCCTGGTAGGGCGGAGCCTGTGAATCCCGGGGCAGAAGGAGGTGGAGGCGTCCATGGTGGTTTGCGAATTCGTCTGTGGTTCTACACACACACAGACACACACACCCACACACAGACACATACACACAGACACACACACGCGCGCGCGCACACATACACACGCACATGCGCACAGTTGAATAAATAATAATAAAAAAAAATAATAAAATAAAGATAATGGATGTTATCTATAGGTCTATGGCAAATATGAGGATTCAAGCACATCGATAAAACATATAATAAACATCTAGGTCTTTGAGTTCATTCTTCATAACTACAAAAACATTTTGCTTGTTTTAAGAAAAGAGAAAGTAAAATAACTAAATACTGTTCCATTATAACAATTTGCAATGTTTATCTAGAGGCACAAATATGTATTTGAGCACATGGCTGGGATTCCAAAATGCCATATGATTTAGATCCCTTAGTTCTGAAACATTTATATCAGAGCTTTTTCCTTGTAGCTGAGGCATCCTACATGGCATGAAAATTAAAAAGAAGCATTCTGAAATACATATTTTAGTGATCAACTCAGCCCTTGCAATTTCCCAAACTTTGTTTTAATCAGGAGTTAATGATGTATGGCACTTCTAGTAAGTAAATGAATGTTTGAATTGCTGTGAGTTATTTTAATAATTGCTCAGCTAACCATTTAAATTATCAAAGATCTTTACTTGTGCAATGTCATATAAATGCTGGAAATTAAAAATTAATCAACACGATTTACGTAACTAAAAGCTGCCATCTAATGGGATATTTTTCAGTAAGACGACAGCAATAATTATGCTGAAAAATATTCATTCCTGTAGTTTGAACGATTATAGCAATTTCCACCAGGGGATTTCGCAGTCAGATTCTCGTTCTGGGCAACAGTGATTAATATAATGGTTATTAATGAGAAGTCATTTGATACTCCTAGCAGTGTTTAGGTGTCAGTGCCTTGAAAGCAATGTGTTTAGCATATTAATAATAAAGATTGCTTTGGAAAGGGCTACTAAGTAAATGTATCAGTTTTTTCTTATCTTCTGTAATTTGAAAGATCAATTAAGCATACAGAAACAATGGGACTCTTCACAGCCTGCCCTAACACTTCACTGAGATAGCTTCTTTGTGCCCACATACACAGTTCATTAAATGTGCAGAGGTAATACTGCTCCGGAAGACAGTGGCAGGGTCAGAGGTTACCATCCACAGTGAGGTGACAGTCTTTTATGGATGGCACCCCAGGAGCTGAACTAGAGTGAGAATTGCCTTTCAGCTTGCCAACAGGGAATGTGGAGAATGAAGTCATCAGCATTTAATATCAATGAATTAATTAAAATAGTATTAACAGAGATTTAGTTAGATTTACATTAAATTGAATACTGATAAGGTATACTTTTATTATACTTAATAAATTAAAAGGCAGATTAATTAAGTGATAAAGGGCTTTATACACATTTGTGAACATATATTGTACAAATATGTGTATTTGGACAAGGTATACAAATTCACTGATCCAGCATTCAAATATATTATATTATCCTCATTCTACCAAATTCTTTCAAAGAATTTTACCACATATTATTTCTAATTTTTCGTAATCTACTGTTTAGCGTGTGTCATAGTTATGCACAGGTGTCAACTTGACAGTTGAGGGTTTGAGCTCTGGACAGATTTGTGGAGAATTAGTCGTTGGGATGGGCCCAGAGCAAATCTGTAAAAGATTGTCTAGGCTGATGGGGAAGGCTCACCCTATGGTGGGTAGGAATGGACTCTGAAAAGATGAATAAAATACTGAGAGTCGGATGAGAGAGTTGGCATCCTTGTATATACTTGGCCAGACATGCTGGTCTGGCAAGTAAGCAACATCCCTCTCTCAGCCATTATGTAGAGATGGTGTGGCCAGTTCCCTTGGCCCTAATGTTGGTGCATGCTCTCCTGCTAAGCTGAACAGACTGTAACTACACTATTGTAAAAAAATAAACCCCTTGTTCCCTTAAGCCATTTGATGATTTATCAGCAACCATGCAGGTGAACTGCAAAAGCATGTAAACGCGTGTGCAATGAAATTACATTTTCGGAATAAAAATGGCATATGTCACTATAAATGTAGATTCCAGCAACAATACAAATTAATCCATGTATGCAGTGTCTAGTTTTTCATTAAAAACAGGTAATCTTTGAGCAGGGGAGATAGTTCAGTCTAAAGGCTTTTGTATGAGCATATGTATCTGAGCATGGATCCCCAGCACATATAGGAGATCTGGGTACATCAAGAACATGGGGTTCTACCATTGGGAAGGTAGAAATAAGATTCAGGTACAGTGAGAAACCCTGTCTAAAAATAGAGCCTTGAGAAATGATTGGTAAAAACACTCCATATTGATCTCTGGTATTGACATGAACATATGTTGTAATACATGTAATGAATTGAATTAAAAATGGAATCTTTTTCATTTTGCCAACGTCAAGTCTGTAAGTGAATCATGACTTCCTTGTTCTTTCCCTCAGAAGGACTATGTGTCCTTGGTATTACACCTGAAAAGATATCTAGTATAGCACTCAAGTGCTTTTATTTCCATTGCATCAAGAATTGCATCATTTTTGCAAAAAATTTTAGGGTTCTTTACATTTTTTTCTTGGAATATACATGCTCACCTTCACATGCACACATACACATATACACACATAAACTACATACAAAAGGTGATGTTTTAGTTTTTCTTTTTTTTAATTTTTAGGATGTCATATTCATATACAGATGTCATTTACATGCACTTTGTTCTGATTGATTCTCTTCCCCCACTGTCCTCTCCCTCAACTTCCAGTTGGTTCTTTCTTTCTCCTTTCTGGTTTTTTCATGGCTCCTCCTTTCTGGCTTCTTCTTATTATATTCATCACCCTCTCTATGTACCACCTCTCTTAATATCTCTCCTATGCTCTCACTATCTCCCTTCAAGTGAATGGCCTATACCTACATGTAAATGTATATATAACTTTAAATCTTGAGATAATAAAGAAAACATGCAGTCTTTGTCTTTGTGTCTGGCTTGTTTTTTTAATTTTTTTATTATTTATTCAATTGTGCATGTATGCGCATGTCTACGTGTGTATGTATGTGCGTGCGTATGTATGTGTGTGTATGTAGAACCACAGGCGAATTCGGGAACCACCATGGACCGCCTCCACCTCTTCCTTGTTTACTCTGCCCTGGGATTCACAAGCTCCGCCCTACCAGGACCGGAAACGCAGGCCGCCCCGGCTTCCGCCTGGTGTCTATACATGGGATCTAGGATCCGAACTCAGGACCTTCCGCCTGCAAGGCAGAGGCTTAACCCCTGAGCCACCTCTCCAGCCCCTGGCTTGTTTTTTTAACAGATAATTTTTAATTGCTGTCATTTTCCTGGGAACATCATGATTTCATTTCTCCTAAGACTGTATAAGATTCCATTATATATGTGTCCTTCTTTTTTGAAGTTTTTTATAATTCTCTCTCTCTCTCTCTCTCTATATATATATATATAAAATCAATCCCCCGTGTTATGTAGAGTTGACAAAGATACTTTTTCCCATGGACTAAGCTCTGCTTACTGTTTCCTTTGCTGTACCAAACATTTAAATTCCACAAAATCCATTTCTCAATACTTAGGATTATTTCTTGTTTAATTGGAATTCTTCCCATGTCCATATCTTGCAGTGTTTATCAGTTTCAAAATTTAATTCTATATTGCGTTAAGTATTTGATACATTTTTAATTAGTTCTTATTTATAATGACAGAGATAGATCTAACTTCATTCTTCTACATGTGGAATTTTTTTTTATTTTTTACAAACAGAATAAATTGTTGTCCTTGCTGCTTCCCTCCTTCCTTTTCCAAATCAATCCCTATCCTTCCTGTCCTCATGACTCTCTGCTTTCTTAAAGAAGTTACCTTTTCTCCAGCATATGTTTTTTATAGCTTCAATAAATTATAAAAAGAACTATAACTGTGTGGTTTATTTTTGAATCTTTTTTTCTAATCCTCTAATTTCTACTCCTTTTTTTGTTTGTCTTAGTATTATGCTGTGCTTAATACTATGGATCTATAACTTAATTGAAATCAGATACCATGGTAATTCCAGTATTGTTTTCCCTCTTAAGTTTTGTTTGGCTATTTGATGATTTTTGTGTTTCCATGTGAAAAGTCGCCAATATAATTCAATGGTGGAACACCTGTTTATGTGCACAAGGATCTGCGTTCAGTCCTCAGTGCTGAGAAAAAAAAGAACACACGAAGATCATATGTCAAGACCAACTTGGTTTATTCCAAAAATCCAATGATGATTTAGCTTACACAAAGCAATAAGTGCTAGCCATGATATAAATAGACTAAAGGGCATAAAGTGAGAATCCTCTAAATTGATTCAGTAAAAGTCTTCAACAAATTTCAACATCTCTTCATGACAAAGCTTTAAATAAACTAGTGATGCAATAAATAGTGGTAAGCATGATAAAATTTTATGTGGACAAACCTATAGCCAATATTGTCTAAATGTGGAAAAAAGACAGCATTTTCTCTAAAATCTGGAATGAGACAAATGTCCACAGTCCTCACTCCTATTCAGTATAGTGTACAAAGTCTTAGTTAGAGCAATGGACAACATATAAAACATATAAAAATCATTGGCTTTTTTGTAAACTAGTAACAAGCTTACCTAGAAAGAAATAAGAAAAAACATTTACAACAGCTTCAAAAAATAAAATATATAGGAATAAGACTACCATCTGAGGTAAAAGACTTCTATAATGAAAACTTTAAGACATAAAAAAGCAGTCAAAAACACTAGAAAATGGAAAAATTACCCATGTTCACAGAATGGTATATAATTAATACTGTTAGGATGGCTACAAACAAAATCAGTCCACAGACTCAATGTAATTCCAATAAAAATCCAAATGTCATTCTTCACAGAACTAAAAAAAGGGGGTACCATTAAGAAGATTTCAATTATAAGAGGTATTGATGAATTGGCTTTGATTTGTTGATTTTTTGAGTTGTAAGACAAGTATTCAAAAGTTACTACACAATGGAGTTGCATGAAATTTTATTCATAGCTCTCATAAAAGTAATAGCACAATAGAATTTATTGAGATATTTCTATGTGCATAATGCTATTGTTCTTTTATTCTGTTACATGCTTGAGCATCATAATGTGTGTGTGTGTGTGTGTGTGTGTGTGTGTGTGCGCGCACGCGTGTGTGTAATTTTATTTTCTGGTGATACAAAACTAATAACAATGTTGGAATGTACTAGAGAGTTTGATTTACTTGACATTTCACCTAATCTTCTTCCTCCTAAAGTTTCATGAAGCAATTTTGAGTGTCACAAAGTGTTTTGATATAGAACTGAGTGTGATCTTTGATTTTACTATGAGTGCCAAGCTACTAATGGACATCAGGGAACCCATTGATTTTAAAGCTTTATTTTTGCCTTCCTATTGTTCTATTCCATTTATCTTCTGTATTTTCTTTCTGTAGTAAAGCATTCATCAGCAAAGTTGATGAAAATATAAGGATAAAAAAGATTCCTTATTTCTGTTATTCTTTCAGAATAGACAAAACAAAACAAAGCCCTTATGCTATATTTATAGTTCAGGAACTTAACACAGAAAATAGCAGCATGAAAACAAAATAAGTACTTCCTATAAAACATGAGGAAACAAAAATGTGACTTTATATAACAAAAAGAATATTTTAAAATTATGAGTTTGTGCTAACGAGATGACTCAGCAAGCAATAAGCACTTTCCATTAAGCTAATAATCTGTTTGATCACCGAAATCCAAATGGTGAAAGGAAAGAACCAATTCCGCCCTCTAACATCCATATACACTATATGGCACACACACACACATACACACACACACACACACACACACACACACACACACACTGAAAAATTAATAAATAAATAGACAAATAAATGTAAGAAAATTAATATGAGTAATACTGGTAAGATCAAATGTTACTAAAAACTCTATTTTCCCCCTGTTTTATCTTGTGGAAATATTACTGTATCTTCAGGCTGTAGATAAATTAATTCTACCTTAAACAACAGTCATATGGTCATTAATATGTAAATGCATATTACATATTGTAAGTGCAACATTTTAAAACTTTCAGACAACTATTTAGAATTAATGAAATCTAGTTTTATTAAAATTGAATGGGTTTAACTTACTTGTTATGACTATGGTCATACTCTCATTGCTTTTTCTTTTTATAACTAATAAAGACTAAAAGAAAGTGCAAGTCAAATGATCATTATCCATATGTTATTTTCTGCTGTGAAGCTCCTACTGTAACCATATGAGTTACACATGCTAAAGTGGTAAGAGTACAGACTAACATTTGTGTAACACTTGAAAGCTTACACAGATAAATCAAACATTCTCAGTTCACCTTCAAAAGGACTTTAAACTCCTGTTCTATAAATGAAAAACTTACATTCAATAATACAAATGAAAGCCATTATGTCTTATGAATATTATGGATAGCAGATCAGAGGCATGTTTCCTTTAGGGAAAGAAAACTTCAACTTTGCAAAACAATTTCTTTCTCATTTCAATGTTTATTAGTGTTAAAAGACTAAAAAGTGTTACATTCACTTCATCATTCCACATATTCTATCCCTTTTACTCTTCATCTCTGCTGGAGCTGCACCTTCAGGGAGAATCAAGACCACTCTCTTCTGAGCATCTTGCACAGTGTCTGTTTAGAATGTTTAGAATGTTTCCATATAAGCGTGCATTCATGATTTTATATTTAGTGTTTAAGTCAGAGAGCTTGATATAACAGTTTTTGATTTTAGATTTTTTTAATTTAGCTATATTCATCACTTTAGCAATTACAAATTTCTTAAGGAAAACCCACCTTTAAAGTTTTGGTATTGGAATAGTATTCACTGAAATACTGCAAGTATTAAATTTAGGAGTACAGTCTAAGAACAAGCAGACAATAACCAGAAAAAAAAAATCTTGTGTATGCATTTGTACTTGTTAGTGACTGGGGGTGTAGAGATAGAGGTCAACTTCAAAAGTAGACCCTCAGGAGGCATCCACCTTGTCTTAGATACATACAGATTCTTTGAAACAATCTCTGTCTGGGTTTGGGGCTCATTGATTAGGTTATGTTGACTGTCAAGTGAGCCTGAAGGATCCGCCTGTCTCCACCCATCAATCCCAGGCTGGGATTTCTGGTGCACACCACCACACCTATCTGTCTGTGCTGGCTGTGGATCCAAGTGGGTCCTCTTTCATGTGCAGCAAGCACTTTACTGACTAGGCCGCCTTCTCCCCTCCTGGACCTCTAGATGGTCTTAGTGGACGCTTATCCTGAACAGAAAGGTGCTTTCCAATGTGTGCTGGACCTCACAGTGGTGACTGGCTTCTTTTTTGTTTGTTAGCTTCATTTTCCAATCACTTGAGCTATTTTCAGCATTCAATATCTATTTTGCTTTGGGAAATTGATTCTTTTAGATTTTAAAAAAGTGGGTTGATCTTATTGATGATCCTATAATAAATTATTTACCCAATTCTACCCAAATCACTTTTTTAACAACTATTTTAAAATATATAGCTTTTCAGTTCTGCTTGCTAACTTGCCCTTTTATTTTTTTATCTTTCCTGAATAATCAGTATGTTTGGGCAATGTGTTTGTTAGTCATGAACTCAAACTCCTGTGGAAAGAAGCTTAACCTTCAAGAAACATACATTCTTTTATTAAACCATTTACTTCGTGTGTGTGTGTGTGTGTGTGTGTGTGTGTGTGTGTGTGTGTGTGTACATTTATGTGTCTGTGTGTATCAGAAGCAATGTGTGAGCCTATGGAGGCCCAAGGGTGACGTCCTTCAGGAATCAGCCTATATTGCTTTACTTCCTTGTTGCTTTGCTGTGCGTTTTCCCAGGCTCTGCCTTCCAGGGCCACAAATGCAGGTCGCCACCATTTCCACCTACCATTTTTATGTGGATCTGGGATTTGAACTCAGATCCTTCTGTTTACAAGGCAGAGGTTTATCCCCTGCAGTATCTTTCCAGCCCTAAAACCTACAGTTAAAAAAAAAGAAAAAGATCAAATATAAACTTGCTTTTAGGAAGCATCACATCTATGCAAATCAGAAGAACATAAAGGGTCACAAATTACATGTACAGCTTTAATGAAAGATTAGAACTAATAATGCTTGTGACTTTAACTGAACATGCCTATAATAGTGCTCATTAATTCATGAATTACAACTATTTGAGCAAATGCTCATTAATTCATCAATTACAGTTATTTGAGCAAAGAAAAAATTATTTTACCAATTAAAATATAAAACAGTTTTTGATTTTAGATTTTTTTAATTTAGCTATATTCATCACTTTAGCAATTACAAATTTCTTAAGGAAAACCCACCTTTAAAGTTTTGGTATTGGAATAGTTTTCACTAAAATACTGCAAGTATTAAATTTAGGAGTACAGTCTAAGAGCAAGTAGACAATAACCAGAAAAAAAAATCTTGGTTTAGAAATTCAAAACCTTACATATTGTAACAGCAACAATTGCACACAAATTTCTTGATCATTTTTTTGTCTCTATCAGTCTGTATTTCTCATTGGCACAATGCCAAATGAGAAGAGAAAGTCATGTGTTAATGATACCTGCTTGAGAGAGGCTGGTACCTGAGCCAGAGTGAACAGTGGAAAGATTCCACAGGAGGAAAGCGCAGCAGTTGTTCCTTCTTCACGAGTTATTAGGAAGAGAACTGGGGTCAAGTTGCATGAATGACAAATGGAAGGTGCTTGCCTTAGGTTGGTTCTTTCATGAGCATTATATGTTGACCTTGGCAGTTTTGACAATTACATCCATCATTTCTAGGAATCCATTCTAACACCTACCCTGTGTCTAACGTGACCAAATAAACAGTGACTGTGAATACAGGACCAAAGATTCATCTTCCATGCCAATGCAATACTACAATAGTTTTTTTTTTCATTCATAGATTAGATGAAGATCATTTTTCTTTATGGCACACCTGTACAAAACATGTTAGAATGCTTTACTCTATGCTTATAAACTTCAGATCAATATTTGACTTCTAAACCTGATCAGCAAACAAAATAAAACCATGAAGGAGGGTTCTACGGAAGGTTTTATTATTTCCGTGCTTAACGACAAGTACTTTAACTTTTACATTATTTCCACCAGTAAGTAATTTACAAATTCAATGTTTGGAAAAATTTTTCTGCCTCAAACTTTTTGTTATGAGTAGAATTAAATGTAGGCTCAGCAGCATCTGTCCCAGCACAAAAATCATTAAATGCAACACAGTTTTCAGAAATGATTTTTTCCAGAAAGTGTATATCAACTATATGTCATTGTCTTAAAGGTGATAGTAGAGAGAAATGAGGAGTCTTCATGGCCACCTAGCTGTTTGACTCAGATGACATTGTACATTTGATTAACAGTCAATGAATTTATAGAGTTGCATCACAATGCATTCTTTACTGCTAATTTCTCTATAAAATTCATCAAAATTTGTGGCATTACTCTTTAAATAAATTCCAAATCCACATGAGTCTCTTATAATTAAGACTATGGAGCTACCCAGTATAAAAATGAAGTTAATTTATTAAAAATACAATATTACTAAAAATATTCATACAATAATTAAGAGCAAATAAAAACTCAAACTACACCCAATGAAGTATCTTATTTATATTTACTAATCAAAAATGTAAAATATCCAGCCCAGCATACAGCAACATCTAACACTGCTAGAAAATGAAGAACTGCCAATTGACCTCAGAAGAGTAAACAACAAAACCATTTAGAAATGTAGACAATTATTATCATATAGGACCTTAATTGCAAATGCTCTTAACTAACCAACTACAATGTGCAGGCCAAAGGAAAAACAAAATCCAGTGTCTTTGATATTGAAGCTACAAAAGACATCCATTAACTGAGAGTCAAAATTTGGAAACAAAACTACCAAGCAACTGAATGCTGTCAATAATCTGGTGGGTTATCAGATAAAGTAGAGCTCAAACTAAAACTAATCAGAAGTTGAATTTAAGGACACTTTTCAACAGGAAACATATTCCTATTAATGCAGACCAGTGCAAAAAGTTGCGTAAAGAAAATCATAGAAGAAAAAGTGCAGCTAGAAGATATATGAGACCTGCACATGATTTGGCATGTCAACATTTCACTATGGAAGGGGAAAGACGTCAAGAGCCACCACACCTGGGGATGGAGAGGTGGCTCAGGGATTAAGCCTCTGCTTTGCAGGCGGAGGGTCCTGAGTTCAGATCCTAGACCCCACGTGTAGATGCCAGGCTGAAGCGGAGGCGGCCTGCGCTTCTGGTCCTGGTAGGGCAGAGCCTGTGAATCCCGGGGCAGAGTAAACAAGGAGGAGGTGGAGGCCGTCCATGGTGGTTCCCGAATTTACCCATGGTTCTACACACACACACACACACACACACACACACACACACACACACACACAATTGAATAAATAATAAAAAAAATTTAAAAAAAGAGGCACCACACCTTCCTCAGAGACTAGTGGAAATTTGCAAGAGAGTAGAAGGAACTGGGAAATATATTAAGCAAAGACAAATACTGTTCTCTTTCACATGTGGGCCCTGGGTTTTAACTGTGGAAGCCTGTACATTGGATAGGTTGTAGTAAATATGTAAAATACAAGAAACTAGACAGGAACCCAGGACATGGGGAAAAAAAGGAGACTTTAAAGAAAAGGATATGACAGTTATAGAATAAATGAGACATTAGATGGAGACAATAAATAGGGGAAAAGGTACTATAGAACATAAAGGAAGCCAGGAAGATAGAGGATGGCCAGTAAGGAGAAAATCAACAAAAACTACCTCTCTATGAAAATACCATGAAAAATTAATCATTTATATGCCAACATAAATAAAAATAATTTTAAGACCTTTATGATTATTCAAAAAGATGTCACACATTATGCACTGTTATTTAGCTAAAGTTGTCAGTCTTAGTCACATTGCTTATTTTCACATTTATTTAAATATTTGACAGCTGATAAACACTTTTGCATCAAAATATTTTTTATTCTTTGACAGATTCATACATGAATATCATGAATTTATATCATTTTCATCCCATCCTTCCTTTTTATAATTGAATACCTTCTTCCAAATCAGTCTGTCTACTACATTATATTGTTTTGTTTGTTTTGTTTTTGCATGTATGGCCTACTAAATTTCCTCTGGGTTGTCTATATTGGCTTGTGTCTGAGCACTTGTTGGAGCATGAATGATATATCAGTACTTAGTTTCTTTCCCTCGCATCAATAGTCTTTCAGGGAAATGTAGTGCCTTATGCGATCTTTCCTCTTCCATGGTGAAATATTGACAGACCAAATCCTGTACATGTCTCATAGAAGCAGATATAGCAACAGTGAGCTCTTGGTTGCAGCAGCAGATCTTTTATTTCCAGAAGACACTGGCTTTTGCATTCTTATAACCCCTGATTCCACAACATTCCTTAGATCTTGAGTTGCAGGAGGATTTTGTCATCTTATTTTAGGGCTCAGCACTCCACATCAACTTATTCTCTGTATTTTGGCCTGTTGTGATTCTCAGTATTAATGCTATCCATTAAAAAAAAAAAAGAAGCTTCTATCAAGAACTGAAATTTGCTCTGACTTATAGGCCTCACAAGAGTGTTTAGATGGGAGTTTTACTGTGTCCATGTAGCAAAACAATACTAGTTTGTTCCTGCAAAGGTTATGGACTCCCTGTCTACAGGTATTTGACTTCGCTGGCAATACCAAACATGTGTTCCCTAAAAAGGGGGCCTTATACAAAGCTTATACAAAGCAGTTAGTATACCCCCACAGCATCCATGACACTTTTATATCAAGAGAAATCTTTTGTCAGGGTTGCTATCATAGTTTGAATAATTCACAGTTGAGTGAGACTGTTGTTGACTTTTCTCCAGCAGTCTTCATAGAAAATTCTAAAGTTATCCAGCAAGGAGGAGGTTTTGGAATCACTTCCAGTTTATTTTCTCCTTGTTCTGATTGTCTTCTTTGGTGTTTTGAGAAATAGGGTCATAACATCAGGTTTTGGAGAGCAACCAAAAGCAGTGCAAACTGGCCTCATTGTTTTGGGGCACCTGGAGACTTCTCTTACCAAAAGGATCATGATACTAGTACTAGCAATTTTATTCAGTAGTCTGTGCTTCTGAGAGATACAGCTCAGGACAGTTTCTGCTCTCCTTTTTCTTTACTTCTTTCACTCTCAGTATTTTGCCCTTTCAATCTTCACCAATTGCTGTACCATTTTCACTCTTGTAATAGAATATGCAAAGTAGTATTTATATAAGTAATAACTTTTACATACTAGATAACTTCTTTTTTTTTTTTTATTAAAAATTTAATTATACATTTTAAAAATTTTTTACCAGTTCCCTCCCTCCCCCCTCTTCCCCCTCCCCTTCCCCCAGTGCCTCCCCCCCAATTCCCAGATAGTCCTTTATTGTGTGTGCCTAACTCTCCACTGTGTCCTCCTCTCCGATGACATATAAGGACCTAGTGGCATTTCCATAAGCCCTTTCTCTTGTTCCCCTTAAGCATAAGATCACTACTATGGCTGTCAATCCCTTGCCTCCAGGGGTCTCGGTGCCCTTATCAGATGCTAGACTTTATGAGGGCAACAGTGCGCTGGACATTGCGCAGGGCATGCAAAGTTCCATTATGATTGCTTTGGCCCCAACTATTGTTGAGAATCTTGCAAATCGTTGCTCCTCCCATCCTTTTGCTCTTACAATCTTACCGCCCCCTCTTCCGCAAATGTCCCTGAGCTCCAGGATGGGGAGAGATTAGGCTGTCCTAGTTCTATGTGATTGATATAGAGTCTCTGAAGTTCTGGATTGTGGTTTGTTGATTTTCTTTTGCAGTTTTGCTGCTCCTGCAATTCCCTTCACTCCATTCTGCTGGGCACTGTATGTCACCCCCTGGCCAGAGACAAAAAGCTGTTAAACTGGAGTCTTGTTGTAATAGCACATTCAAGGGTAGATGTAATAAGAGTAGGAAACCTCACTGAGAGAGGGGTCCATCACCCATTTGCAAAATGATTACTTTTTATCTGCTAGACTATATGCCCTACCCTTCTGGTGAGATCAGGAAAGAACGTCTGTGAACTTAACCAGGTTTCTCATTACTTACTTGCAGACCTTCATGGAGGCCTATTTTCTCTGCTGTAACATGGTCTCCTCTCTCTTTGTTTCTGGTGTGGCCCTCCTAACCCATCTCTCTTGTTCATAATCCTTGCAATTACTGTGTTACATAGGTTTACTTTTGAGTGTCCCAATGTGGGCTGGGTGAGTTTGGTACTAGGAGCCACCTATTAGGGAGTACATACGGCGCTTAATTTTCTGGGTTTGGGATACTTCACTTAATATAATTCTTTCTAATGACATCCATTTCCCAGCAAATTCCAGTAATTCATCATTTTTGATGGCTGAGTAGTACTCCATTGTATAGATGTACCACAGTTTCCTTATCCACTCGTCAACTGTTGGACATTTAGATTGATTCCATGACTTTGCTATTGTAAACAGTGCTGCTATGAACATGGTCGAGCTTGTGCTATCGAGGCGAACCTTTGCTGCTTGGGGGGTTATTCCCAAAAGTGGGATAGCAGGGTCATATGGCATTTCAATCTTTAATTTCTTTAAGAATCTCCAGACGGCTCGCCAGAGTGGCTGTATGAGCCTGCATTCCCACCAACAATGTAGGAGAGTTCCCCTCTCTCCACATCCTCTCCAGCATTTGTCGTTGTTTGTATTGTGGATTTTTGCCATCCTGACCGGGGTGAGATGATATCTCAGGGAAGTTTTGATTTGCATTTCCCTGATGGCGAAGGAAGTGGAGCATTTTTTAAGATAATTGTTAGACATTTTAATTTCATCCCTGGTAAAGTTTCTTTGAAGTTCCAGGGCCCATTTTTTAATTGGGCCAGTGTTTTCCTTGGAGTTTAATTTTCTAAGTTCTTTGTGCACTCTGGACAGTAGAGCTCTGTCAGATATGTGGTTAGTGAAGATTTTCTCCCATTCTGTGGGTTGCCTTTGAGCTCGTGTTACAATCTCTTTATCTGAACAGAAGCTCTTTAATTTCACAAGATCCCAACTGTTGAGAGTTGGTAGCAGTGACTGTGCCATTGGATGTCTGTTTAGGAACTGTTGGCCTAGCCCAACCAGCTCGAGGGAGTTCCCTATCTTTTCAACTATGGTTTTTAAAGTCTCTGGCCTGATATCAAGGTCCTTGATCCATTTGGAATTAAGTCTTGTACATGGTGACAAGTACGGGTCCAGCTTTAATCTTCTGCATGTGGAGATCCAGTTTTGCCAGCACCATTTGTTGAAGATGCTGTTCTTTTTCCATTGGATTCTTTGGGCCCCTTTGTCAAAGACCAAATGGCTGTAACTTTGTGGGCTTATATCTGGGTCTTCAATCCTTATCCATTGATCTGTGTGTCTATTTTGGAGCCAGTACCAGGCTGTCTTTATAACTATGGATTTGTAGTATAGACTTAGGTTTGGTATGGTAATACCTCCAGCTGTGTTTTTGTTACTCAGGATTGTTTTGGCTATCCTGGGTCTTTTGTGCCTCCAAATGAACTTTGAGATTGTTTGGTCAACTTCTTTGAAGAATTGCTTTGGGATTTTGATTGGTATAGCATTGAATCTGTATATTGCCTTTGGTAGGATGGTCATTTTTACAATGTTGATTCTGCCAATCCAGGAACAAGGGAGGTCTTTCCACCTTCTGGTGTCTTCTGCAATTTCTTTCTTTAGGGTTTAAAGTTTTCATTGTAAAGGTCTTTTACCTCCTTAGTTAGGTTTATACCAAGGTATTTCATTTTTTTAGGGGTTATAGTAAATGGCATGGTTTCTCTCAAGGCTTTTTCACTTCTTTCATTCTGGGCATATAGGAAGGCCTCTGATTTTTGCACATTTATTTTGTATCCTGCCACCCTGCTGAACTTCTCAATTAGTTCCAGGAGCTTCCTGGTGGAGTTTTTGGGATCACTCAGGTATAAGATCATGTCATCTGCAAATAGAGATAGCTTGACTTCTTCCTTGCCAATTTGAATCCCTCTTATGTCCCTTTCTTGTCTTATGGCTTCGGCTAAGACTTCAAGTACAATATTGAATAGAAGTGGTGAGAGTGGACAGCCTTGTCTTGTTCCTGATCGAAGTGGGAATGCTTCCAATTGTTCCCCATTGAGCATAATCCTTGCTGTGGGCTTGTTGTATACAGCTTTTATTATATTGATAAAGGTTCCTTCCATTCCTACTGTCTCTAGCGTTTTGATCATAAAAGGCTGTTGGATCTTGTCAAAAGCTTTTTCTGCATCTATCGAGAGTATCATGTGGTCTTGGACTTTGGACTGGTTTACATGATGAATTACATTTATTGATTTGCGTATGTTGAACCAACCTTGTGTGCCGGGGATGAAGCCTACTTGGTCCCCATGAATGATCTTTTTAATATGTTTTTGAATCCGATTTGCTAAGACTTTGTTGAGAATCTTTGCGTCTGTGTTCATCAGGGAGATCGGCCTATAGTTTTCTTTTTTAAGTGAATCTTTATTAGGTTTTGGGATTAAAACGATATTAGCTTCATAGAAGGAATTTGGTAGTGTTCCTTCCTTTGCTATTTGATGGAACAGTTTAAGGAGTATTGGTGTTATTAACTCCTTAAATGTCTTGTAGAACTCTGTGCTGAATCCATCTGGTCCAGGACATTTTTTGGTGGGAAGATTCGAGATTACTTCCTCAATTTCCTTATATGTTATAGGACTATTTAAATAATTCACAACTTCCTGATTCAATTTAGGTAAGTTGTGTTTACTTAGAAATTCATCCATCTCTTTTGTGTTGTCAAACTTCACAGAGTATAAGTTTTTGAAATATGATGTTATAATTCTCTGGATTTCTTGGGTATCAGTAGTGATAACTCCATGTTCATTTCTAATTTTGTTAATTTGGGTTTTCTCTCTCTTGCTTTTGGTTAGTTTAGCTAGGGGTGTATCAATCTTGTTGATTTTTTCAAAGAACCAGCTTTTTGATTGGTTGATTTTTTCTATCGTTTTCTTAGTCTCGATTTCAGATATTTCTCCCCTTATTTTGCTAATCTCTTCTCTTCTACTGCTTTTAGGATCAGATTGCTCTAGTTTCTCTAAAGCTTTAAGCTGCATTGTTAAGTTGTTTATTTCTGATGTTTCCATTTTTTTGACGTGGGCATTAAGAGCTATGAACTTACCTCTTAGAACAGCTTTCATTGTGTCCCAGAGATTTTGGTAAGTTGTATTTTCGTTATCATTCACTTTCAGGAAATCTTGAATTTCCTTTTTAATTTCTTCCTGAATCCAGTTCTCATTCAGCATCATAGTGTTAAGTTTCCAGGAGTTAGTGCATTTTCTCTTGTTTGATGTGTTGTGGATGTCCAGCTTTAGGCCGTGGTGGTCTGATAGGGCACAGGTTAGAATTTCAACTTTCTTGTATATGTGTAGATTCAATTTGTGGCCCAATATGTGATCTATTTTGGAGAAAGTTCCATGTGCTGCTGAGAAAAATGTGTATTCTTTGGTGCGTGGGTGAAAAGTTCGATAGAGATCTGTGAGGTCCATTTCTTTCAGGGTTTGATTAAGTTCCAAAGTGTCTCTGTTAAGCTTTTGACCTGTTGATCTATCCCATGTAGAGAGGGCGGTGTTGAAGTCCCCAAGAATTATCGTTTGGGGGTTGATTTCTTGCTTTAGACGCTGTAGGGTTTTCTTAATGAATGTGGGGGGGCCCGTATTGGGTGCATATATGTTCAGTATTGTGAAATCTTCCTGGTGAATTGTACCTCTGACTAAAATGTAGTATCCATCCGTGTCTCTTATAATTTTTTTGGTTTGAAATCCACTTTGTCTGATAGCATAATGGCTACCCCTGCCTGTTTTCTGCTTCCATTTGCTTGTAGAATTGTTGACCAGCCTTTTATTTTTAGAGCGTGCCTATCTTTTGTGGTGAGATGGGTTTCCTGCAGGCAACAGATTGATGGATTGTGATTTTTAATCCAAGTTTGTAATCTGTGTCTCTTGATCGGTGAATTAAGTCCATTAACATTTAGTGTTATAATGGAGAAACTATTGTTAATTCCAGACATTTATTATGTTTAGTAGCTTTTATAAGTATATTGCTTCGCTTTTAATGGTGTTATATTTGCCTTCTGTTCTCCTGGATATGCCTGTTTTTTTCTTCACGCTTGAGTATCATTTCTAGCAGTTTTTGAAGGCCTGGTTTGGTGGCCATGTATCCCTTAAAGTTGTCTTTGTGCTGGAAAATTTTTCTTTCTCCCTCGATCATGACTGATAGTTTTGCAGGGTAAATCAGCCTGGGTTGACATTTTTGCTCATTCAATACTTGAAGTATGTCTCTCCAAGCTCTTCTTGCTTTTACTGTTTCGACTGAGAAGTCATTAGTTATTTTAATAGGTTTGCCTTTAAAAGTGACTTGTTTTTTCTCCCTTGAAGCTCTCATCACCAGTTCTTTATCTTGAATGTGGAGTGTTTTAACTATTATTTGCCGCGGTGTGCTTCTATTTTGGTCGTATCTGTTTGGGGTGCGGAATGCCTCTTGTATATGAATGGGCCTCTCTTTTTTTAGATGAGGAAAGTTTTCCTTGATGATCGTTTGAAAAATTTCCTCAGGGGTGGTATTTTGAGATTCTTGCTCCGGTATTCCATGAATACGCATGTTAGGCTTCTTCAGGGTGTCCCATATCTCTTGGATATTTCTCTCAAGTATTTTTTTGGCTTTAACAACCTCTTCCATTGAGCTGGTTAGTACTCCCACTTTATCTTCAAGGTCTGAAATTCTGTTTTCTGCTTCATTAGTTCTGTTGATAAGACTCTCTGTGGCGTTCTGGGTTGAAGATAACTTGTCTTTTAGCTCAGTTTTAAACTCTGCTTGAGTTTGTTTTAACTGTTCTATGCCACTTTTTGTTTCTTGCACTGTTTTTCTCAACTCCTCCAGATGTCTGTTGTGTTGCTCTTCAAAGCGATTGATTCGATTATGTAATTCCTCCCGGATTTCCTCTTTCATAGTATTGAACATGGTAATGATCATATTTTGAAAGTCTTTATCCTGGGTGGGGCTTTCTTGGCCTTTTTCCGCGGGTTTGTTCTTGTTGGAGTCTAACATTATGGGATTAATTTCTTCAGTGGGAAATTTGTTTACTTGAGTGTTGCTTCTCATGGATTTGCACTTTGACTTTGGCATTGTCATTTTAACTCTTAAGATCTCTCAATTTCACTAAACTGAATTATTTGGCCTGGGGTACTGGTGGGCAGGGCCTGAACGGGGACTTACCTAGGGCGCGGGGTGAGGCCCGGGTGGACCGCGTGCGTGTCCTGACCGGCGGAGCGGGGTGGGGCGAAAGGGAGGATGGGCGCGTCGGCGTGGAGCTATTTAACCCGAGGGCAGCTGGGGCGGGGCCCGGGCGCAGGGGGAGGTCCTCCTCGTCCCTCGGCCCCCCGCGCGGCTCCGGCTGGATGGTGGGAGTCGGAGCCGGGTCCCCGTGGGCTGACCTGGGGGTCCTAGAGCGCGCGTTGAGGCCCGGCTGGATCTCGCGCAGGCGTCCCGACCGGCGGAGCGGGGGCGGGGCGAAGAAGGGAAACTAGATAACTTCTATATACCAAAAAACTTCAATTTCCTTTCAGGATGCATGTCTGTCTTGCAGGTAAAGAGTTGGATCTCAGTGACAAATCTTAATGGCAGCTTATTGAAGATGGCTCTGACTGATGGCACCACAAGGAGAATGTGCCTGCTGGATTCAGCTAGGCCATTTCAAACCGACAAACTTGCTTTCTTATTGGAATTGTCAAAACTTAAGGTCAGAGCTGGAAACTTTCCAGACATCAAGGTCAGAATCTAAGTTTAATGGGCCTCTAATTCCCATTTCACACAAAATTTGGAATTTGTTTAAATTCTCATTTCCATATTTTCAATCATGCTAACAATTATTTTAAATTCTGTTACTGTGAAGCCTCTAACGTCAAAACTACTTTTTTTGACAAGTTCATTAGATTTATTAATACTGAAGGATGTTCCACACTGAGAATTAAATATATGTGATCAATATATCATAATGCTATGCTGTTCAGCTTTGATATTATTTAATTTAGCTCTATATACTGTATTAACATCAAGTGAACATGTTTATTTTTCTCAAGATACATTTGGTAGCCTGTAATATAATTCCTTTAACTTTTAAAGCACCCAACCTACTAGCTATATATTTATTTTTCTCACTTTCATCTTTATGCAATTTTCCTACATTTAATATTTCTTTGTTTTTCTTAATACATGTTTGGTTGTTGTATATACCTGTATTTGAAGCATCATTAAAGGCAGATGTAAAATGTCAGCAGGTGAAATTGTTGTTGGGTAATAATTATTGAATGCATGGAGGCCAAGTTAATTATTGACAGTTGTATTCAGAAATCTTATTGTAGTTTCCAAAGAAGTAGAAGTTTAGATAAAACTTAGCTTTTAGACTAGAAAGATGCTCAGTAGTTAAGACTCTGCTTCCCAAACAGAAGGACCTGAGTTCAGATCCTGGATCACACATGAAAATGTCAAGCAGATATGGCTCCAGCCCTGGTGCATGGAGCCTGGAAAATCCTTGAGTGAAGGAAAAAGGAGGTAGAAGCAATCCAGGATGATTCCTGAAGTCACCCTTGGTCCTCCATCAGGGCATACAGTGCCCTGTGACACACACATACACACACACATACGCACAAACACACACAAGTACAAAAATAAATTTTAAAAAATTTTTAAAGTTTTGTTTTCAAAACAAAGAGCATTGAAATAATTACAGATGCAAATTACTAGACCATTAATTCATTGAATGATGTGGTGCTGTGTGGATCGATTCTCACTTTTTATATAACAAAAAATTTATATAACTAGACATGCTAGTCACACACTTATTTCTTTGAAAAGAAGAAAGCAAAAGAGGAGAAGAGAGGTAAGAATGGAGAGAGGTCTAGATGAAGGGAGAACATGAGGGAAGGAGGAAAGAAGAAAGGAAAAGAAAGGGAGAGGAATGGGAAGGGAGGAAGGAAGGGAGGAAGGAAGGAAGGAAGGAAGAGGAAGGAAGGAAGGAAGGAAGGAAGGAAGGAAGGAAGGAAGGAGGAAAGGAAGGCAGGGAGGAAGTAAGGAAGGAAGGAAGGAAGGAAGGAAGGAAGGAAGGAAGGAAGGAAGGAAGGAGGAAAGGAAGGGAGGAAGGAAGGAAGGAGGAAAGGAAGGGAGGAAGGAAGGAAGGAAGGAAGGAGGAAAGGAAGGGAGGGAGGAAGGAAGGAAGGAAGGAAGGAAGGAAAGAAGGAAGGAAGGAAGGAAGGAAGGAAGGAAGGAGGGAGGGAAAGAAGGAAGGAAAGAAAACTGCAATCACACCAAATTATTAACTGATTAATTCACCTATATCTTGTAATGTGGATATTACTCAAAAGAACTAAAAAAAATTTAATCTGGTCAATGTCCACAAGCAGGTTATGAGTTAACAAAGAAAAAAACCAGCTAAGCTTGGCATGCCTTCTCACATGTATAATCTCAACACTAAGGAGGTTGGAGAGAAGGCTCAGAAGTTAAGCCTATGCATCACAAGTAGAAGGACCTAAGTTTGGATCCTAGATCTCATATAAAAATGCAGGGAGAAATGCCAACGGTCTTCACTTCCAGCCCTGGAAGGCTGAGCCCAAATAAAAGCCATAAGGAAGTAGAGCAATCCAGAATGATTCCTGATGTCAGCCTTAGGCCTCTACAGGCATACATACAGTGTCCTCTGACATGTACACACATACACACAGGAAAGAAAAGAAGGAGGAGGAAGAAGAAAAATAAATTCAGTAAGTCTAATTAGTGTTGTGAAGTTTCAGAAGCTTGAAAGAAAAATTCATGTTATATTATGGATATATGAGTATATGTAGACAACAGAAGGTAAGAAAAAAGGGAGAAATAGGTTCATAATGGTAATATTGCATTTAATAGAATCTAAATGTCCTGTGGAAAATTACTAGTAGCTATAACTGTACTAGTTACTCATGTGTGTTGCTGTGAGAGAACACCCAAAGTCAGGCAATTAAGGGAGAAAGGGAGATTTATTCAGCTTATGGTTCCAGATGGGAGATAAAATTTTTCATAGTGGATATGGCATGGCTCATTGGCCAAAGCTGGACATAGTTTACATCACTGTAAACATCTTGGAGAATGAGAGCTATAAGAATCTTACTGAAGAAGAAGACTTCATTAGAAGGTAGAAAAGGCCTAATACACATCAAGGTCCACCCCCTTTGACCACCTTTCTCCAGTAAGATTCCACTTCTCAAAAGGTACCATGACCTTCCCAAACACATGAGACTGTGGGGAACACATCTCAAGCCATGATATACCACCCCTGGCCTCCACAAGCTCATTGCTATCTTATTATGAAAAACATACCAAGTCCAACTTCAAAAGTCTTCATAGAGTAGATAAGTAGTCCCAACACAGTCTAAAAGTCCAAAATCCAAATCCTCCTGTAAAATCAAAAGAGAAGTTACATATTCATCACATACAATGGCACAGGATAAACATCCCCATTCAAAAAGGAAGAAATGGGAGCATATCCAGAAAACACTGGTCCATAACAAGACCAAAAACCAACAGGACAAATTCCAGGTCCTGTAGCTCCATGTTGAACAGATGAACCTCTGAGTGAAATCATCTCAATTCCAAAGGGCTTCAGTTCCACGACTCCAGTGTGTAGAACACATCATGCTCTTGGACTGGCTCCTCCCATGATATACAGCTCTCCTTGGCAGATGTCCCATGTTGACTCTGGCATCTTTAACATCTTTACTTCTCAATGGCAAACCAGACTTTAACTCCACAGTATAAACTGCCCTTCTCTGGTCTCTAACTGCAGGCTTTCTGCCACATGCTTTCTGGTTTCTGCCATTCTCCAAAATTTTAGAGGAGAGATCCATGACCTCCTCCCTCTTGAATCTTTTAGGCTTTTAAAACCAGGACCACATGGACAACATTACCAAATTTTTTTATAACCTTGGTTTGAAATTTCTCTGTGATGTATGTAGAAAAAAAAATCTCTTTTTTTCCTGGGCTTTAGCCCATTCCTTCCAAAATGATTTGCATTCTTATGGGTGGGAGCCTTATCCAATAATCTTGCCTTCATGGTAGGGGCTCTCTGATCCAAATGAACAGCCAGCTTTGATTTGCTAATGGAGCTTCTCTGCTTAACAGTAGACATTTTGCTCTCTGCTTCTTCCTGATTCAACTCAACTCATTAGACATTAGAGTTTTTGCTTCTCTCTGTCTGATTCCTTGCTCTTTTTCATAGCGGAAGACATGCAGTAAAATGTAGCTGTATCATATTGTCAAAATACATTGTCAAAATTGCCTTGAAATTTCCTTTCCCAAGCACTTGAATTCAACTTTAGGCATGCTTTCAGGATGAGAGCAAAACTTCACTAAGCTCTCTCCCAACATATGGCTCCATTTGTCACTCATCCAGTTTCTAACACAGTCTTTGCTCCCCTCTGGACCATCACAAGCAGAGCTTCCACTGCCTGCATTTCTAATAGATGTGCTCTCTTTCAAACTCACATAAGAAAGGCTCATTTAAAGCAGTCTGCAGCTCTCAGCTTCCAAAATGTCTGTGGTGACTTAGCCTCCTCCAGCTTTGGCCAACCAGCCATGCCACCTCTGCTTCGAGAGATTCTAACTTCCCTCTGGAACCATAAGCTGAATAAACCTCCCTTTCTCCCTTAAGTTTCTTGATTTTGGGTGTTCTCTCACAGCAATAGCAAAGAGTAAGTGATACAGAAATTGGTACCGGGAGTGGGGTATTGTTGTTATATTAAGAACAGCTGGTACCACGACGTGCAATTGTTTGTGAAGTTGACAGAAGTTGGTATCCAGAAGTATGGTCAATGCTGTGATGTGGCTAGTGTGCCTTTGGAACTGTTTGTTGGGAGAAATATGGAGAACTTTAGGACTTTGTGCTGGGAAAGTCTTTGCATCTTGGAGGATGGGCCAAAGGGGCCTTTCTCACGAAAGCTCAGAGGAGAGCAATGCTGTGAGAGATGCAGGCAGTGGAAGCCCAGCTTGTGATGGTCCAGAGGGGAACAGAGACTGCGTTTGCAACTGGACGAGTGACACATGGAGCCATGTGTTGGCTGAGAGTTTAGTGAAGTTTTGCCCTCATCCTGAAAGCTGCCGGAAGTTAAGCCAGAGTGCTTGGCAGAGGATATTTCAAAGCAATGTAGTCTTGACAATGTGATATGGCTACTTTTTAGATGTCTTCAGATTTATGAAAAAGAGCAAAGAATGAGGTAGGAAGAACCAAATGCTGTAAGATCCAATGATGAAAAATACAATGGCAAACTTAAAGAGTTGAACCTGGAAGAAGCAGAGAAACAAAATGGCTGTTGAAGAGATTAGCTCCATTTGTAAATCAAAGCCTGCTCTTAATTTGAATAATAGGAGAGGCCCTACCTTGAGGGCAAGATCCTCAGGAAAGGCTCCCACTCATAAGAATGTGAATCCTTTCAGAAGACTGGAGCTAAAGGGTTGAGTTTCAAAGCAAGAGTTGGTTTCTCTTGCAAAGCGACTGCCCAGGAGTAAAAGGCATGGTGAACATACAGAAACAGAATCAGCTGTGATTCAAAGGGGCCAGTCTTGACAAAGTCGTCCACGTGGTTCTGGCTTTAGAGGCATCAGTGATGCAAAAGGGAGAAGCTCATAGAGTCCTCCTCCAAGATTTCAAAAATTGGCAGAATCCAGGCATCATGAGGCAAGAAGCCTGCAGTTTAGAGGCCCAAGAAGGGCAGTTTGTACTGTGGAGTTAAAGCCTGGTTTGCCATTGAAAAGTAAAGATGTTAGAAATTGTTAGACACAATGTGGGACACCTGCCAAGGAGAGCTGTATACCTTGGGAGGAGTCAGCTCAAGAGAGCAATGTATTCTATGCACTGGAAGGGTGGAACCAAGGTCCTTTGGAATTGAGATGATTTCAACAGGAGGCTCACCTGTTGGATTTGGAGCTACAAGGTTTGGGGTTGGTCCTGCTGTTTTTTGGTCTTGTTATGGACCTATCTTTCCTGGATATGCCCCCATTTCTTCTTTTTGGAATGGGAATGTTTTTGGAATGGGAATATTCTGTGCCACTGTATGTTGGAAGTATGTAACTTGTCTTTTGATTTTACAGGAGGCTTTGGACTTTGGACTTTTGGACTGTTGGGAATACTAATGTAGTCTATGAAGACTTTTAAAGTTGGATTGAGTATGGGTTGCATAATGAGATGGCAATGAGCCTGTGGGGGCCAGGGGTGGAATGTCATGGTTTGAAATGTGTCCCCCACAGTCTCATGTGTTTGGCAAGGTCATGGCACATTGAGAGGTGGAGCCTTGCTGGAGGAAGCAGTCACAAGGGGTGGGCTTTGAGGTGGATTAGTCCCACCCTACCTCCAGGAGAAGTCTGCCTTTACAGCAAGCAGTCTGTAGCTCTCAACTTCCAAGATGTCTGCGGTGACTTAGCCTTCTCCAGCTTTGGCCAACCAGCCATGCCACTTCCTCTTCAAGAGATTGTACCTTCCCTCTGGAACCATAAGCTGAATAAACCTCCCTTTCTCCATTAAAAAAAAAAAAAAAAGAAAGGCTCATTTGGCTCTGTCTCCAAGACACAAATGTTTTCCAAGTGAAAATCATTTGGGGAAATAGTGCATAAATATTTTCCTTTTCTATTACCATTGTAAGATTACCATCAGTGGCCATTTTCTGAAATAACTATCTACAAAGAAGAATAAAAGAATCAAATAACTAACTTGATAGCACCTTTCATGGATTGGATTTATGTGTTTCCTCTTTATATTCCTCCTCTTACACTTCCATAATAAAGTGGTCTACTTGATTATACATGATGATGATCTCTGTGTGCACATTCATAGTATGACTTTCTTAAGAGTAATGAAGAGCTCACATAGTTTCACCTGGTGATGATGGTTAATAGACAACCAGAGATATACTGGAGAAGACTGTATACCATAAAGCTGGGAGATATCATTGCAAACATGCTCTGCCTTTTCCTTGCTCTCTGGATTCTATACTCCTGTCTTAAGAGATGTTCCTTTTCTTAGCTTTCTTAGTCATAGATTTCATGATATTATCACACATCTTTTAAACAATATTCTCTATTTACTGGCTTAATTTGAGTCAATATTTATTCACTGTAAATTCAATGCTATTGACAAAATCAGAAATGAGATAGGCTTTAGAACTCATCGGTCTCATAGAAACATTGGAAATTAATATTTTGTAAATGGTCTCCTCCCTTCCATCTTTTCTCTTTCATTTCTTCTTTTACCCTGTTTCTTGTTCCAATTTCTTTCTATTGCTGATTATCTTGCTTTAGAAGTATCTCATTGTGAATATCACATTTCTTATCCAAAGCATCAGGAATTACATTGTATGGACTACAAAAGAAGAAAGCAGTTTAAGATCACCATTAATTTATTGTGAAATATTATTTTACTTAGAAAATTTTATTTCCAGCATTTATTCTTCAGACATACATAGTATCAGGAAAGCCCAGTGACTCAGTTACAATAGCAGGTTTTGCAATATCATTTATAATATGTGATAATATGTATCACGTAGCTCAGTAAACCAATTTCATCAAAATTTTCTTTCTGACCTTTACCCATGTTCCACAGCATACATGTGTGTACCCTGTCTCTCTTTCTCTCTTTCTTTATCTGTTTCTCCCTCTCTCTTTATCTGTCTCTCACACACATAAATAAAATAATAAAATAAAACAAGCACAAAACTGGAATCTTACATGGCAATCCATTGTGTTGGTGTCACTCCAGATGTCTTTAGATAAGAGCCCTTTATACACACAATCAAGATTTCTACAATTAGAAAACAGTACTATTATTTTCTAAATATTTTCCTTCCTGATTAAACTACTAAGCTGTGAATCTGAGAAGGAAGACAGAGATGTACATCACTGATTGTGAGCTCAGGAGCCCAACAACTAGAGAATATCTTACCTGCCTTCTTTCATGCTGGCTTTTTGCACATACAATCCTCATGAGTCACTGTTGCTTTACACTACATTTTTTAAATTTTTGGAAAGACAATGACAGTAAAGAAAATTAAGTGTAAACATAAATAAGAACAAAAGAAGATGTCACATTCAAGAGTTTTGGAGAAGAACTTAGCACTGCATTCTGGCTGCTTCTCCATGCACAGCAGCCTGTGCTTGCAGCTTCGCATATAGAACAGATGTGACTCCACAGGGAGTCAGAGAGAATGTGACTGGAACTAAAGGCCAGAAAAGCCTTCTTCCATTTCTTTTCAATACCTTCTCAGCCCTGAAGGAACCTCAGGCCTATTCACAGGCAGAGTAAATATATGTTGAACTTATGTTGCTTAAATATATGTTGAACTTTAAATATCTTTTTTCATTTCACATAAAAGACTTGTGAGAAAAAAATGATGAGGGGATGGGGTATAGAAGAGGCTGAGGGACTAATAGAAAAACCCTGAGAAGGTGAGAATAACCAAATAGGAAACTTCTATGATAGTAGTATGTCAAAGAAAACATTTTAATTTTAAAAAGAGTAAAAATAGACAGTATCTGTACACAGAGAAAGGAACATAGAGTAAAACAAAAAATGTCTTGTGATACTCCACCTAGAATAATTGCTAGAGGCAAATAAACAATGCTGTAAGTACCAGGTATGTGATTTTCCTCATAAGTTGTTGGTCAGAGAAATAGTTTGTGTGTTTGCCATTGCTCTTGATCACCCTCCAGACACTCACAGTTTAAGACCCTATTACCGAAAATGAAACACACATGGATCACAGGACGTGGACAAAAAACAAGGTGGAACTGCTTTGGGAGCTTCCTCCTTGCTGGAGAGCTTACGTAATACTACCAGGGACAAAAACAAAGTTTTCATCAATCTGAGAACTCTGCAAGCTGCAGTAACAGTCATCAGGGCAAAAGGAGGCCAATAGTATAACATGGCATAAATACCAAAGAAGCAACCAATAGCTTTATGATCAGATTTAAGGCCCACTTATCAGAAAGGAACACATTCTTATTACTGTAAACTGAAACAAGAACCAATAAAAAAGAGGACATAGGCCCCAGAGGAGGAGCAGACTATGAATATTTAGATATGAAGAAACTACATCAAACTGCCTTTTAAAACTCTGTTTATTGGCTAGAGAGATTGCTCAGGGGTTAAGACTCTGCCTTGCAAGCAGAATGTCCTGAGTTCAGATCCTGGGTCCCATGTAAAAATGCCAAGTGGAAATGGGGACCTGCACTTCTGGTCCTGGTGCTTGGAGCCTGAGAAATCCCAGAGTGAAGCATAAAAAAGGTACAAACAGTCCAAGATGATTCCCGAAGTTACCCATGGTCCTCCACAGGAACACATGGTGTCCTCTCTCTCTTTCTCTATCAAACACGCACACACACACACACACACACAAATAAATAAATAAATAAATAAATAAATGAATGAATGAATAAATAAATAAATAAAGAGTAAAAAAAAGATGAATAACCTTGTTATTATACCCATAGATTGGAAGAGCACTCAGCACTCAATTTTGAAGCCTCCTTCTGCAACAAAACTTACTACAGAAAACCACAATTCCAACTCACCAAAGTGTAGAAAAATAAGTGGCTGCAGACTGTTTGGCTCTAAACAGAACATCTAAGGCACACCCACACCCAGCCCAAGTCTCTTTTGGAAGAGGGGGAAGTAGTTGTAAGAGCCCAAAGTATGACAGTGGTGGGCCAGACATTCCCTCCTGGACATGACATGGCTATAGAAACTATGGTTTCATAACAGGTATATGTACTTTTACAAAAACTGTCTTATTAACGTCTTATCATGAAAGGGAAAAGATCTCAAGCTTCATGTCTCTCTGACAAAATTGATAAGGACTAATGTTGACAGGGAAAGAGAAGATGCTTTCCTCAATGATCTATACACTGATCTATGATACTTGTGTGTACATGAATATGTCAGGCATATATAATCAAAAACAAAAATAGGTGAAAGACAATGGGTTACTTAAGTGATAAGAAAATAGAAAGAAGCCTAGCAGGGAAGAAGAAGGCTTATAAGGGGAAAAGATAGATGATGGGATTGGGGGTTAAGGGCTGAAAAGAACATAAACTCACTATATTCATGTATGGAACACTAAAAAAATTTAAAAGTAATAAAAATTGTGATATCAAAGCCTAATTTTATTATTTACTTAAATTTTTATTATTTCTTTTTCATTAAGTGAAACACATTTGACTTGGCAAATAATTAATGGTCACTACCATCATGTTATTCTTTAAAACTGATTATAACAAAAACAAAGCTCAATCTTTGTACACTAATTTTATTACTTGTATGACTGAATCTCATTTGTTTATTTTAAGGTATAATTTTGTCACTCCTTCAAGATTAAAACTGATTATATTGCACGTTAGTCAATAAGTTTTAACATAAAATACTTTTAACATAAAATAATTTTGGAATATATATGTTCTCAAAAAGTCTCAAGTGAATTATTTAAAATATGCTTACTGGAATTTGGAGTTTCAGTGAATAATTATTTGATACTGCTATGAATTATTTTAAAATTTTAGAATTTAATTCTGGAAAGCAGTCGGCAGCTCTCAGCTTCCAAGATGTCTGCGGTGACTTAGCCTCTTCCAGCTTTGGCCAGCCAGCCATGCCGCCTCTGCTTTGAGAGACTGTATCTTCCCTCTGGAACCATAAGCTGAATAAACCTCCCTTTCTCCCTTAAGTTGGTTGACTTTGAGTGTTCTCTCACAGCAATAGTAAAGAGTAACTGTTATAGAAATTGGTACCAGGAGTGGGGTATTGCTGTAAGATTAAGAACAGCTTGTACCACAACATGAAGTTGTTTGTGAAGCTGAGAGAAATTGGTACCCAGTAGAATGACCAATGCTGTGATGTGACTAGTGTGCCTTTGGAGCTGTTTGTTGGGAAAAATACGGAGAACTTTGGGACTTTGTGCTGGGAAAGTCCTCGCATCTTGGCGAGGGGCCCAAATGGGCCTTTCTCATGAGAGCTCAGAGGAGAGTAATGTTGTGAGAGAAGCAGGCAGTGGAAGCCCAGCTTGTGATGGTCCAGAGGGGAACAGACACTGTGTTTGCAACTGGACAAGTGACACATGGAGCCATGTGTTGGCTGAGAGTTTAGTGAAGTTTTACCCTCGTCCTGAAAGTTTGCCTGAAATTAAGCTGGAGTGCTTGGGGGAGGAAATTTCAAAGCATATAGTCTTGACAATGTGATATGGCTACTTTTTAGTTGTCTTCAGAGTTATGAAAAAGAGCAAAGAATCAGGAAGAAGCAAAAACTGTAAGATCTGATAATGAATAATACAATGCCAAACTTAAAAAGTTGAACCAGGAAGAAGCAGAGAACAAAATGGGTGTTGAAGAGATTAGCTCCATTTGTAAATCAAAGCCTGCTCTCAATCTGAATAATAGGAGGGCAAGATCCTCAGTGAAGGCTCCCACTCATAAGAATGCAAATCCTTTCAGAAGACTGGAGCTAAAGGGTGGAGTTCCAAAGCAAGAGTTAGTTTCTCTTACAAGGAGTGAAAGAGATGGTCAATATAGAGAAGCAGAATCAGCTGTGATTCAAAGAGGCCAGTCTTGGTAAAATCGTCCCATGGTCTGGTTTTAGCGACATCAGTGATGCAAGAGGGAGGAGCTCATGGAGTCATCCTCCAAGATTTCAAAAATTGTCAGAATCCAGGCATCATGAGGCAAGAAGCTTGCAGTTTAGAGGTCCAAGAAAGGCATTTGTGCTGTGGAATTAAAGACTGGTTTTCTATTGAAAAGTAAAGATGTTAGAGATTCCAAAGACAATGTGGGACACCTGCCAAGGAGGGTTGTATACCTTGGGAGGAGTCAGCTCAAGAGAGCAACGTATTCTATGGGCAACTGCATTGGAGGGGTGGAATCAAAGCCCTTTGGAATTGAGATGATTTCAACAAGAGGTTCACCTGTTAGACTTGGAGCTACAAGGTTTGGGGTTGGTCCTGCTGTTTTTTTGGTCTTTTTATGGACCTATCTTTCCTGGATATGCCCCCATTCTTTCCTTTTGGAATGGGAATGTTTATTCTGTGCCATTGTATGTTGGAAGTATGTAACTTGTCTTTTGATTTTACAGGAGGCTTTGGACTTTGGACTTTTGGACTGTGTTGGGAATACTAATGTAGTCTATGAAGACTTTGAAGGTTGGACGGAGTATGGTTTACATAATGAGATGGCAATGAGCCTGTGGGGGCCAGGGACGGAGTGTCATGGTTTGAAATGTGTCTCCCACAGTCTCATGTGTTTAGCAAGGTCAGACACCTTGAGAGTGGAGCCTTGCTGGAGGAAGGCAATCACAAGGGGTGGGCTTTGAGGTGGATTAGTCCCACCCTACCTCCAAGAGAAGTCTGCCTTTGCAGCAAGCACTCAGCTTCCAAGATGTATGCAGTGACTTAGCCTCCTCCAGCTTTGGCCAGCCAGCCATGCCACCTCTGTTTTGAGAGACTGTACCTTCCCTCTGGAACCATAAGCTGAATAAACCTCCCTTTCTCCCTTAAAAAAAAAAAAAAAAAGAATTTAATTCTGGATAACTTTTGTGACATTGTAATTCAAACATACACCTTTATTTGAGACCTTTATTTTTCCATTTGAATTAGAGATTAACAGGAAAGAAATAAAAGACAAAAAAAGTGCTTCTATAATCGTCTGCTAATTGCATATCACCTCATGTTAGCTTATCTTAGTGCAAGATTGCAGTACAGTCAAAATGAGGCCTATTAAATAAAATAAGGAGAAGCCTACGGACATGATTGTACACAGGGAAAGTGCTTTTAGTTGAAATTTTACACTCAACTTATTTGAATGGTCACCTATTTCTTTGTCAACAATTCCTTGCTTTGTCTTTGAAAGCAATGGAAATAAATGAATGTTTGATATTCATACTGCATTTGTCACTTCATTATAGGTAGAGAGCACCCTCTACTTTCTCCTGGTTAAATAGCACTCCTAGCTGGGAAAGAAGGAGACTGCTGATTCTGTGTGCATATTTTGCTGAGAAAAATCAGGAGATGGAATTGTTTATAAGGTTCATTAGCTCTTGGCCTTACTGGCAGTAACCCATGTTCAGGAGGCCACCACTGTGTCACCCTCCAAAGAACTCCCCGGAGGAGGAAGAGTCTAGACAGAGAATACCTGCTCTGAAGTCTCCCAGGTTCCCTGAACAGAGTTGGCAGAGCCACCCCAGGAGGGGAGAAAGGAGCTTTGAAAACTAACACCTTTGTTATTCCAAGTGTTAGCGATGAAGCTGAATTTCAGATGCCCCAAGGTCTGTACATCCTTCACCAAACACAGATGGGAACTGGACGCTTTGAACTTCTTTGAAAATCTGTTCCTGAGCTTTCCTTTGGGTCTGCAAAACAGCCATTGCTAACCTCTGACTGCCTGTAATTTTTATTGCCGTGTGATGACAAGGAATAAAATAGCTTCATTTTAGAAGCAAATGGTTCATATGCCAAAGATCGAAAAGGAAAACTATCATCTAAGCAAGACTTTCATCCCAATAACATGGCAATACCAAATGACAGTCTTTAAAACAATAATAGAACAATAAATAAATCATAAAACATATGGGTTACATGAATTCATTCACTTTTTAATGATAATTTTGATATTTTATCATTTCAGAGCTTTTAAAAAGGAGAATACCACCTATCTTTAGCTCAGGCATTGGCATTCCAGTTTCTTAGAGTTTTGCAATGATGCTAAATATATTGATTCTTGAATCCTAAACTGGAAACATCTGTAACAATAAGTCAATGTCATGCTGTGTTTTACATTGAACTTCTATTTTAAAGTATTTCATGCTTAACCTTGCAGCTTCATTTGTCTATAGCAGAAGCAAACACTCAACTAAAAACATTGTAAATAGACATTACCTAAGTCAGATTTATGTCAACAAATTTTTACAGAGCACTGTTTGGACCTGTTTCATATACAACTTAGAACCAGTTTGGCTGCTGTTTTTTTTTTTTTTTTTTCTTTCAAAGAAAACTGAGTTTCTGCTCAAAATTCTAAAGATTGGTGGATGATTGGAAGAAGCCTATCTCTACTGATTTCAGGATGAAATCAAATTTTTCCAATCTATATAGAAACATTAAGTGATGTTTTCCCAGGGAAAAATTCATTATAATTTTGCAAACACTTAATACACAAACAAATATAAGTACATAATACACACAAATACACACAAACACAGCACACTAAAAGTGAGTGTTTGTACTGAAGAAAAAACAAAGCAACTAAAAAAAAAATAACTTCTAGGTTAATGTCATATTGTTTTAACAGTAGGGCTCCCATGGAGACATTAATGTAACCGCTGTTTACATGCAACTTTTCTATGGCAGGGATTTAACAGTATCAACAGAGGCCCTGGACAATATATATTTAATAAGAACACATACTTTAGCCACAGCGGGCTTCCTCCTTGGAGAATGGCAAGGGTAACTGCATGACCCTCTACCCTGTCTCAGCAGGTCAGTCCCAGCAGGACCCAGCAGACTCAGTAATCTTCACCCTGGACCTATTGAACTTTCCTTCTTTTTTTTTTTTTAAATAGATGTATATATAAAGAGAACAGGAATATGAGCTTCCTCACAACTCCACCCCCAGGATACACTCAGTGATTATAAAATACAATATTTTTATTCCATCCTTCCTGCCACAAAAGTGACACTAAAATTCATGTGATGTTTCAGAAAAGAGTGAGGGAAACTATTGCTCGTATGTAAGAACATCATGTAAGAACAGAAAAGCCATTCTGCTTGAGAGGGAAGCAACTGAACACAGACAAAGGCATTTTGGTACTGGCGACTGTCAGAGTGACAGTGTATATAAAACCTTATTCAAAATTCCTTAGGAAATACCAAGCCACCCTAAACAGAATTATATGATAATATTTTTACATTCACATTTTATTCTTAACAATTGTTCCCCATAAAAAGAAAGACTGAAACAAGAATAAATGTATATTCACACGACTAGGCATGAATAATTTGAGACATCTATAAATTCATGTCCATTATTTTAGAACTAAAGCTTATATTTAGAGATAGAAGTAGAATTGTGCAGAGGACACATATCTAAGCAGAGGACATAGTAAGAAATAACACTACAAACATGCTGTATAAGATGTGGACTCACAAAGATGGGACAGAGTTACAGTTTGAGTAATTCACACACAGCAAGAGAACAACTTCTTAAGCCCACACTGTTGAGCACTCAGTTCTAGACAGGACATTAACATCACCCCCATCCCAAAGTTTTCAGAAACCTTGAGGAAGAGGATGTAATAAAAATGTGAGCGTGTGAAAGCTGCCAGACAGTGGCCTCTGGTCACGAGAGGGCTGCCACACAAAGATCTCACTGCAGTGATATCAAATTCCACAAAACATGCAAAATCGTTGGTTTATCTATCACTACCTATCTAGAAGTCACCTCTCTGCCAACCTTTCAGCACTTTGGACTCATAAGCCCTGTGCTTTTAGCTCTAATTTATGTTTCTCCATATCACATTATTAGTATACCATATTATTTAGTGTTTTCTCCACTATTGGGTCCTTAATTCCATGTTAGCAAATATGTTTACCTACTTTGTTTTGTTTTCTATCATGTCTCCACTTTTGACAATCCAAGGGTTTCACCTGCTACCCAATCCATCTTTAACTCCATAATGAATGTATTCTGGTCTTCTGGCACCGTGTCCAGCCAAGACGCACCAAAAACTAGACAACACTTACATGTATGTATTTGTGCAGTAAATTTGTATTTCACTCTGAACTAAAGTATTTTCAAGTAATGTATTATTTTCTGCAAAAATTTGTTGTGTATTTTCATTATTTGAATATCAAATGTTCTCCCCTGGATGTTTAGACCTAGCCAATAGCACTAATGTCACAAGGTCGTGCCACTGGAGGTGCCCCTTTGAAGATGATCCCTTCCTCTCTTTCCACTTGTAAACCTCCTTGGCCACATGGTTCCCCAGCAGGATACCATATACAACTTCATACAGTCCAACAACCATGGCTGAGCAATTTTACCTTATGAGCAAAAGTGCTTCTTTGCCTCAGATATTTTGGAGACAGTATCTCAAAAGTAACTAATACAAATATTGAGAAAAATCTTAAGAAGTAATTTTTCATGATAATTAGAGTTTATTACTGCTCATGTAGAATCAAATCAAAGTTCATCTAACTCCTAACTCAGAGGTTTATGATAGGCCACAGTCAGCAACACCACAGAGTGAGTTTGTTCATTTATTTATGTGTATATGTGTTTCTGCACACTGTCTGTGTGTACACATTTGTGTGTCTACAAGTTTGTGTGTATGTGTGGTGGTCAGAGACCAGCCTTGGGTATTGAACGTCATTTTCCATTTCTTTGAAGCAGTAGCTCTTATATTGTTTCTTAATGATCATAGTGAGCTAGTTAGCCTGTGAGTTTTTGGAGATTCTCTTTTTACCAATTTTCATCTCCACATAAGAGCACTGGGATTAGAGATGCTTGTGTTAAGCATACAGATTTTTATCTGAGGATTAGAACTCTGGGCCTCTTACTTTTGTTGCAAACACTTTTATCCACTGAGCCATATCTCCAGCCTTGTAATGAAATTTTAACATATTTGGAAATTTGATTCTGACATTAAATCTCAGAGCTGATGTAGCCTTCCAGCAAAGCCTTCAATAACTCAATCTCCTTTTGTCTGTTCCTACTTCCTTCCTTGCTGTGTGGCTTTCACACTCATGGTCCCAGTATTGTTTTCTCCAAAATTCTCTGTCACATGTTCCAGGCAGGAAAGTTAACAAAGTTGTTAAGTTTGATGCCACTTGACAGGGGTTTCAGAATTTCTTTAAAAATTTTTTTTATTATTATTATTATTTATTCAACTGTGTGCATATGCATGTGTATGTGCGCGTGCGCGGCTGTTTGTGTGTGTGTCTGTGTATGTGTAGAACCACGGACGAATTCGCGAACCACCATGGACGCCTCCATCTCCTTCTGCCCCGGGATTCACAGGCTCCGCCCTACCAGGACCAGAATCGCAGGCCGCCCCCGCTTCCGCCTGGCGTCTATACGTGGGATCTGGGATCCGAACTCAGGACCTTCCGCCTGCAAGGCGGAGGCTTAACCCCTGAGCCACCTCTCCAGCCCGGTTTCAGAATTTCAAAACAGAAACTCCTGTTTGAATCCTGTCAAGTTAAGAGCTGGAAAGTGCATACTTCTAGAGGAGTATATTTCCTTTTCATTTACTTCAGGTTCTGCTAAAAGAGAAAAATAATAAAGTGGCATCAAGCAATTTCTGGAAGAGAGTAATAGACATCAGGTTCTCAATAATGTATCCCCAATATGTCTTCTCCCTAAAGATTTCTCCAATCTTCAGTTGTCTTTTAACCAAGTAAATAAAAAGATTTTTAATTCACAAAAAATTATTGTAACTATGTTACAATGACAAGTATTTTAGGCTAGTAATGATCAAGAAATACAAGATTATCCATAGCCAATAGAAAGTAAAAAATGATGAATCAGAGTCAATTCAAATAGAAACATTATTTTACATCCATAAAACAAGCAGGTAATTGTTAAATTGTTAAATTGGAATCCTATACTGCTGATGAGAATGTAAACTGGGCCATTTTAGAGCAATAGGATATTGTGGCTTACATGTAAACTGTCTTCTATAACTGATGTGTTTAAAAACTTGTTCTACACGGTTGCCACTGTTTGGGAAAGTTTTGGAGCTTTTAAAAGGTAGAAACTTGCTTGGGGAATCATATCATTGGGGGAGAGCTAAATGTATCATAGTCCTTCCCCAGTATTGTTTACACTGAGCTTGCGGAGTGCAGATGCAGTGGGGCCAGTTAGCATCGTGCTCCAGCCACCATCCATCCTGACTGCTGCCAAGGCTTTTCCTCCATTGTACTCTATCCCTCTGGAACTCTAAGCCAAAATATATTTTGATTCCTTTAGTTGCAGTACTTTATCAGAACAACAGAATACAAACTGAGACACTTGGTGTTATAGTTAAGCCTTGTATTAACTAAGATAGGTTGAGACCACACCTGGAAAGATCAACAGAGACCACGTGAAAGGATTATGCCCACCCTAGATCCTTTCAGAACTTCCAGAGATCTCATAGGATCCTCCGAGTACTGGACCATATAAAAAGGAGCCACCAAGGAGAAGAGATGCTTATTGCAGCTGTGCTAGGAATTGCTCTTCCTTCTGGCTCTTGACCCTTTAGCCTTCCAACCCTCCAAGTCATTGACTATACTAAAGACTCTAGGAGTTCTCCAGCCTTCAGCTATCACCCACTTGACTACCAAACTGAGCAGCTACTGCAGCCATCGTTGGACTACTTTGCTTACTAGCAGCCATCATTGGACTATCTTGGCCATAACTGTAAGCCAACTCAATACATTCCATATATATATATATACATATATATATATATATATAATGTTTATTGTGCATATAAAATGTTCATTGTGCATCTCTAGAGAACCTAACTAATACACTTGGCAAAACTGAGAAATATACATACCCTTCAACACTAGCAATCTATTGCATATTGAGCCCCAGAAAATGTATGTTACAGATAGATTGTATTATTTCGATAATAATATCAAAATATCTATATTGTTTTGGCAATAAATATAAGTCTAACCTTACACTGGTTTCTAAAGAAGGAGACAGGGATGTCCTAAAGATTTTAACCTTAGAAGTTATTAGAAGCAATATGAAGTACTATGTCATTACATAATAAGCATATCTCTGTGTGTTCAAATGGTCTCAGTCTTATTTTTGTATCTCTGCTACTATAATTAACATAAGACGCAAACAATTTAGAGGAACAAGGACTTTATTCATGTTTATGATTCTGGGTTACAGTCCATTATAATGGCAGGACAATTGATGCCAACATCAGGAGTCAAGAACTTTCATTCCATATCCATAGAAAGAATTAAGAGTGGTGTATATTTTCTCAATTGCCAATCTACAAAGCCAACTAACCATTCCTCTATCTTGTTTATCTTCCCAAAGAATGAGGTATGTCCTTCCCACATCAATTATATAATCTCCCACAGGATTTCTAGAGGTCCACCTTAACTAAATAATTCTTCACAGGTGTACATAAGATTCAGTTCTCAATTCTCAAATTGACAATGAAACTAACTGCCACAGTCAGTAGCTACTCATTATTTTGAAAACAATTCTATTATTTGAGAAAAATTTTGTTTTTTGCTCATTTTCTCTGTGAATTAATTCCAAAGTTTTGCATATACTAGGCAAGTGCTCTTCCACTGAGATAAATCCCCAGCCTCTTTATAGATGGTGAATCTCTTCTTCTAAAAAAATAAAAAACATGTTGGGGAAAATTAATTCTTGAACAGAGGTGATTCACATGTCTCTCTCTTTTTCTCTTTCCTCACACACACACACACACACACACACACAGAAATATGTCCCAAAAAAGAATTAAAAAATGATGTTCCCTAATCAGTGCAATTTACTAATTAAATTATCTTTAAGATTTGAGAGTTGCTTTTCTTTTATTTTCTTACTGCCACTTCTATCAACGCTGAACTTTGATTTCCATAATCACTGGTAAAATTTTCCTTTAATGAATATGAATGCAAAAGCTTTTTACTCATCTAAACACTTTACACACACTTGACTTTAAATAATTTTTTTTATTCTCCATGTATAAAACAGTTTAGGCCCCTACCAAGAAACAAAAGCATAGTTCTACTTTTTCTGATTTAATGCTATTCAAATAACAAAGTAAAATTTTCCTTTAATGAATATGAATGCAAAAGCTTTTTACTCATCTAAACACTTTACACACACTTGACTTTAAATAATTTTTTTATTCTCCATGTATAAAACAGTTTAGGCCACTTACCAAGAAACAAAAGCATAGTTCTACTTTTTCTGATTTAATGCTATTCAAATAACAAAATGTTATTAAAAAAATTCCTTTGAATTTTCAAGAATTTCTGATACAAGGAGAAAACACCAAGAAGCTATTCTACTTTCAAAATTAGGAAATTACCAGTTTTATTTTAGAGATTTATATTGAAATTAATGAAAATGAACATGACATTGAGTTTTCTGTGAAGCTTTGAATTATAAGCCCTAAAGTAACTAAGAACACTTCTATCAAAGCACAAACCTTGTCATATCTGCAAAAACGAAATCTATGCAAAGGTGGTAGATAGTCAGTCTTCTTGTAGAAGTAAACCATCATTTCTTTGTGAAAATATCCAATTCTTGGAAATGACACAAAACTTCCCTATTTCTTTATTTGAAGCAGCTTATTTGAGTCATTGTTTATGGAATGGGTATCTTGAAATAGCACATTATACTCCACAAACACACACACACACACTCTCACACACACACACACACACACACACACACACACACACACTGGATAATTTAAAATAATAATATAATTGAAAAATAAAATATCAAGTATGGATTCACAATTTTATAATCACATTCTTGCTATGGAATCTCCATGGAAATAACTTTTACCTGTTTGCTTGCTGGAGCATGGTCTATCTCTTACAGTAGCTGTTCAGTGAATACTAGTCACACATTTGTTCATGTTTCCTTCTAATTCCCCCATTACTCATAGTAGCTGTTTCTAAAACTAAAGATGAAAAGCCATATGCAAGCTTACTTGCATGGATATATAGCACTTCCCACAGAAGCCATAGATTTTTTTGAACAAAACCTCAAGGGCAGGCATATGATACCTAGACCACAGGTTATTGTCCTCACAAACTGCTGAAACAGTACTAGCTCTGCTCTTGGTTTCCTGCCAGAAAATGAACATGACATCCTTCTGAAGACACCACAGATTGCTGATAAAGGAAACAGAAAAATCAACTGGAAATGAGCTGGAAGCATCCTCCCTGCTAGCTGGCACTTATAGTGCTAGAAGGTGCTTTGTGGACTGTTGTGGGAGAAAAGTCATCAATGATCTAATTCAGCTGAAACAGAAGATATCAGAGAGGTAAAATGCCAGGAGAAACTTCAAGCATGTCATAAAAATAATGGATGATTCAATCCAGGTCCTGGAAAAAGTCAGCTACAGAGAAGAAAGATGGTTAAGAAAATTAACAGTAAAACTGAAAAATAAGTAACATGAAAGAAAAATTGTAAAAGGAAGTTGAGATTAAGAAAATCAAACATAAATGTTAGAGATAAAAAGTGCAATACAGTGAAGAAAAAAGACAGTGGCAACTGTCAGCTGTAGACATCAAGTAGAAGAAAAAATATCAGGATGAAGGACAAGTCAGGAAATGTTATACTTGGAACAAATATGACCACAGCATCTCAGAATGTTGGGTACAATTGAGTCCAACATGAAAAATCTACAGAGTGGAAGGACTGAGGGCAAAAGTGAAAAAATCTACAGAGTGGAAGGGCTGAGGGCAAAAGTGAAAGCCAGAAAGTTATTCTCTCTCTCTCTCTCTCTCTCTCTCTCTCTCTCTCTCTCTCTCTCTCTCTATTTTCTGTCATTCCAGAGTCCAATTAATTCTGTGCACACTCACATCACTCACTTGGTTATGAACCCATTCACTGGAATGTGGGTCAACTACTATCAGCCACAGCTATGAACAGCACAACCCCCTGTCACTAACTTTCAGCTAGGGAGTGGGACTTTCCCCATCTACATAGGCACATTAGTTGTTTGAACTTATAAAGGACTGTAGGTAAACCCTGCTGCTGAGGCTGTGAATGCCACACTGTGAATGTTCAGGACAGAGCATTTCTTATGGCTCTCTCATTCTTTCAGCCTCCTCTTCCAGTTTAGCTCCCATTTGATTTCTTTGTATTATGGTGTCCTCAGTACTAGAGTCTTATTAATTAGTTCAGCTGGGCAATCAAGAGGTATGGCAAGAGCCTTTATTATTTGGGGCCCTATGAGACATCCCTAACTAACCATTCCCAAGGAGTTGTTTCATGTCTAGCACTGAATTTTTGTTTAATAGCTTACGACTTTCAGAAACAGCATTATCCAGCCCTCCAGGATAATCCAGCTCTTCTAGAACTCACTCTCTGTCTGTCTTTCTCTCTCTCTCTCTCAAAATAACATTTTAGTTGGAAAAATATGAAATCAATTCAAAGCTTCCTCAAAAAGATAGAAATAATAGTACTATCTAATTCAGAAATATCACTCTGAACATATACTCAGAAGACTGTAACCTATTATGCACATATTTATTCAACCATTTTCAATTGCTACATTCACAATAGCTAGGAAATGGAATCAACCTTGATGTCTGTCAACTGATGAATTGATAAAAACTAATGTATTACCTAGAATAATGGAACTGATAGAATGTATATATTGAAAGGGAATTTATGGGGTTGGTTTACAAGATAAAGTCTGTATAGTCCAACAATGGTTTTTCAGTAGCTGCTTAGTTCCAAAGCTGAACGTCTCAGCAGTCGCAGTCTGTTGCTGAAGGTCAGAGGATTTCTGGGGAATCTCTGGATTTCGATCAAGTTGTAGATTGGAAGAAGCTCAGATCTGATGGAGGGAGGAGGGAAGATGACTTTGCCAACACAGGGTAAGAGAGTCTTCAAGGGCTCTTCTATCTTGTGATCCCTTTTATTTGGTGTGTTACTGGGAATTAACACATTAAGGGTTGCTTCTGATTTGCAAATATGTGCATCCAGATAATCTCTTCAGGTGGTTTGGCAGCTAATCTGTTAGTTAATCCCAGGTATAGTCAAATTGACAAACAAGATTAGCCGTCACACCAATACACAGCAGCTGTAGAAAATAATGGTTCTATGAGATTTACAGGTCAATGGATATAACTGGAAAACAACTATATACATTTTTACATGCATATACCACATTTTTGTGTTTTTTTCCAGTAAATTAGTCTGTTTCTCTTAAAGTTAAAAAAATACTTTCTATAGCTTACATGTACACTCTTTATTTTAATAGTCCCCCTTTGCCTTCTACATCTACCCTGTTGCTCCATTGTCATCCCTGTTTGAGCTCTTCCCCCAATCCAGTAATTCCCCATTTACTTTCCTCTCACTTGTGCTCTATTACTCCCCCACCCCCTCAATGACACCTTCCTATTTTCCTTGCTTCTACAGGAACTTTCTGTTAAACACACAAGCCCAAAGATTCGAGGTAGGGCCTACATATGAGAGGAAAAGTTTTGGCATTTATCTGTGCAGGCCTGGGTTACCTAACTGGGTATAACTGTAAGGTTGACTTTTCTTACTGCTGTGTTTAGGCAGAGTCTTTACACTTAAGAAACAATAGCTTCAGTTTAGTTTTCTCTAAAGTCTATCACAAAATAAAGAATGTAGTAAAGAAGCTACCAATAAATTTGACTACCTAAAATTTCTACATAAGACATGAGGTGGTAAAACATGTAAAGAGAAAGGAAACTTTATTAAATGTTTGAAAGATACTTGATGGAAAAAGACTAATGTCTAAACACAAATAGCATATATATTAAAGTAAATTAAAATTATTACCAGGTTCTGAAAAGACAAAATAAGCAAAATTTCATTTTAATACATGTTTACTAGTAGTCAATAGTTATTAGTATTTATTGTAGTTCCAAATCTTTTTTCCCACATTTTATTTTTTTCCTAATCATACAAGCTCAATAGGTACCCCCAACCTCTCCCTCCTTCTCTCCTCCCCAGTCGTCCCCCATTGCACTCTTCCCCCTTCCTTCTTCCTTTCACTCCCTTCCCTCCCTCCCCCTCTCCCAGTACTTCCCCCTTCCTCACTCCCATCCCCAGAGCATCCTTTAGTGTGCATGCCAAACTCTCCTCTGGGTCCTCCTCTCCGATGAGGTGCAAGGACCCAGTCGCATTTCTCAGAACCCTTTCCTGTGTTCCCCTTAAGCATAGGAACACTACTGTGGCTGTCATTCCTTTGCCTCTAAGGATCCTAGTGCCTTCAGCAAATGCTAGACTTTGTGAGGTCAATAGTGTGTTGGTCATTGCGCAGGGCATGCAAAGTCCAATTATGATTGCTTCCTTTTATGTGAACACTAAACCTCCCTCTGAGTTTCCATCCTAATGAGGGTTCAGGATTCAGTGCCATAGCCAAGGGTCTCTTCTTGGGCTCCCCGCTAGCATGGGAACTCTAATATGACTGTTTAATCCCTTCTTTCTAAGGATTCTACTGCCTGGAGCTTTTTACTCCCCTGTGATCCATGCAGGTCAGGCAAAGCCCAATCCTAGCTGCTGCAGCCCTAACTTGTGTGGAGTATCTTGCATATTGTTGGCCCTCCCCATCATTAGGCTCTTACAATCTTTCCACCCCCTCTTCTGTAAGGTTCCCTGAGCTTTAGGATGGTGAGATATTTGGCTGGTCTGGTTCCAGGTGAATATTATATGGTCTTTGGTGTTCTTAATTATGGTTTGCTGTTATTTTCAATTTTGCTTTTCCTGTACTGCCCTTGACTGCATATTGACTGGTATCTAAGGTCACCTCCTGACCAAAGATAAAAGACTGTTTAAATAAAGATCTTAATATAAAAAGAGACTCAAAAGTAGATGGAAGGATAGGAGTAGGACACAGCAGCATGGGTGGGTGTCATTGTCCCATTTGTTATATGGTTACCATCTATCTGTCAGTCCCTATATCCTCCCTGATTGGTGAAATCAATCCTGTGACCAGGAAGGGAAGTGAGAGTGAGCTGTCCCAGATGTCTCAATACTTACATGCAATACTTGGCCTATTTTCTCTACTGATGTAAAATCCCCTATCTCCTTTCTTTTGAGGTCCTCCTTTCATTTTCCTCCTGCTTATAATCCTTTGCAATACAGCGGATATTACAGAGATTTACCTTTTGTCATAGTTAGGCACAAGTGTCAATTTGACAGTTGAGCATTTGAGCTCTGGGCACATTTGTAGAGAATTAGTGGTTGAGTTAGGTCCAGAGCAGACCTGCAGGAGACTGTCTGGATGATAGGAAAGGCCCAGCCCATGGTGGGTGGGATTAGGTCCTGGATAAATCACAGAGAGCTGGTTGAGAAAGTTGGCATCCTTCTGTTCACTTGGCCAGACATGCTGGTCTGGCAAGTAAGGATTGTCCATCTCTCATCCATTATGCAGTGATGGTGTGGCCAGTTCCCTCAGCCCTGGTATTGGTGAGTGCACTCTCAACAAGCTGGATTGAGAACTGAAACCAAGAATCATATGAGAGAATAAACCCCTTATTCCCTTAAGCTTTTTGATGATCATTTATCAGCAACCATGCAAGCGAACTGCAACACCTTTGAATATGTCATTAAGTAAGTTTGAAACTAGGATTCACTTATTAAGAAGTATGTATTGTGTCTAACTTTCTGTGTCTGGGATACTTCACTCAATATAAATTTTTCTAATTCCATCCATTTCCCAGCAAATTTCATTAATTCATCTTTTTCAATAGCTGAGTAGTAGTACTCCATTGTATAAATGTATAACATTTTCATTATCCATTCATCAACTGTTGGGCATTTGGGATTCCATGACTTAGCTATTGTAAATAATAGTGCAAAGAACATGGTTGTGTTCGTGTCACTGAAGTGAATTTCTGCAAAAATATTTGCAAAATTATTCCCAGTAGTGGTATAGCAGGATCATACATAGCAGAATCATATAGCATTTCAATCCTTAACCTTATTTTCTGATCACCAGAGTAGTTGTATAAGCCTGCATTCCCACCAGCAATGTAGGAGAGTTCCCCTCTCTCCACATCCTCTCTAGCATTTGGTGTTGTTTGTATTGTGGATTTTCACAATCCTGAACAGGGTGAGATGATATCTCAGGGTAGTTTTGATTTGCATTTCCCGGATGCCTCAGGATGTGGAGAATTTTTTAAAATATTTGTTAGACATTTCAGTTTCATCCCTGGAAAAGTGTCTTTTGAATGCTGAGGCCCATTTCTAATTGGGTTTTTTGTCTCCTTGGTGTTTAATTTTTTTAAGTTCTTTGTGCACTCTGGATAATAGAGCTCTGTCACATGTGTGGTTAGTGAAGATTTTCTCCCATTCTTTGGGTTGCCTTTTGGGTCAGTTTATAATCTCTTTAGCTGAACAGAAATTCTTTAATTTCATAAGATCCCATTTATTGAGTTATGGTTCTAGTGTTCTGTGTTATTGGATTTCCATTTAGGAAATGTTGACCTAGCCTAATCAGCCTGAGGGAGTTCCCTACCCTTTCAACTAGAGTTTTGATAGTCTCTGGTCTTATATCAAGGTCCTTGATGCATTTGGAATTAAGTCTTGTACATGGTGACAAGTATGGGTCCAGTTTTAATCTTCTGCATGTGGACATCCAGTTTTGCCAGCACCATTTGTTGAAGATGCTGTTCTTTTTCCAGTGGATTTTTTGGGCCCCTTTGTCAAAGATCAAATGGCTGTAATTGTGTGCACTTATATCTGGGTCTTCGACCCTTATCCATTGATCTACTTATGTGGGACTTGGAATCTGAACTCAGGAACTTCTGCTTGCGAGGAAGAGTCTTAACCCCTGAGCCATCTTTCCAACCCTGTAGTTCCAAATCTTAAATATTTATTTTCCCATTTCCAAGAGAAAGATTTAGGAAAGAAAATATTGTAAAATAAAAAAAATATAAAACTAATTTTTTTAGTATTTGAAATATGTCTAATTTGGTTAGTTTTGGAGGTATTATCTAACTTCAAATGCCTTTATAATCTTTTATCAGCTTTTCACTTATAAATATGATAGGTGTATCAGGTTCTCTAGAGTTACAGAATTAACAAAATGAATATGTAAACAGGGAATGTCTTGAGCTGGTTTACATATCTGGCTGAGGTAGTCCAAAGAGGGCTACTCAGTCTAGTAGTCCAGTGGGTGATGGCTTATGGCTGGAGGATTCCTTGAGAATCTTTAGTCTCATTGAAGACTTGGAGGGTTAGAGGGCTCAAGGGTCAAAAAGGCGAAGCAACCAGGTGGCTTGAAGGAAGAACAAGTCCTATCACAGCTACAGAGCATCTATCCTCTTGTATGGTTCCCTTTTATATGGCCCATTACTGGGAGGTTCCTATGAGATGTATAGTCTTGTATTATCCAGATAATCTCTTCAGGTATTCTCAGCTGATCTTAGTTATCATAGTTAATACTAGATGTGCCAAGTTGACATCCAGGATTAGCTATCACAACAGGACTATTCAAATTCTCTCCTTCTCTCTCTCTCTTTCTCTCTCTCTTTCTGTTTCTCTCTCTCCCGTATACACACATGCATACACATACACACACACAGACACACACACATACACACAATTGATGATTGAAGAATAAACCTGAAAGCAATCCCCACTGTCAATGAACAAAGTACTGCCTAGATGCACCGGTGTAAAGCTTTTTTGATTGGTATGTGAGAGAATGGTGAAAATCTTATATGAGCTGCCCATAAAGGTTATCAAATATATTAGATAAAAATAAGAGTCAGGTATGATATATAAACTTAAAGACCTGTATGCATATTCCAGAGTCAAGCCTTAATAACCAGGAAGGAAAGACCAAAGAGGAGCCAATGAAAGTAACCAAATGTTCTGTTGTTTCTATCAAAAGAACCTAATATATTTTAATTTGCATACTTTAAAATATCTTTTATTCTGGCTTCTGGTCCTCTGCGTATGACTTCTGATGCTAAACTGTTGTATGAAGTTGTGCCTAATCCCTGAATAAAATAGGATAATTCACAATGAAAATAGAGTTCTTGTGTCTCAGAGTCAAAGGTTGAAGCCAGAACAGACAAAATTAAAGCAGGATTTATTGAAAATGAGAGAAAAGGGAAGAAACTCTCAAATGCTCAGTGTGACAGGGGTAAGGAAGAAACCATAGTTTGAAGGTTTGGGAGCATTTAGTACAGGAGAGATTGCTTAAAGTCAGAAAGAATGGGGAGAGAGAGGAAGAGAGAATTTGAATAGTCCTGTTGTGATAGCTAATCCTGGATGTCAACTTGGCACATCTAGTATTAACTATGATAACTAAGATCAGCTGAGAATACCTGAAGAGGGGGAAAGAATTGGTGGAGTCACAATCTTTTATAGTCTTGGGCATTGCTAAAGAATGGTCCACAAGATACCTGGGAAGTGACACAGCAAAGACTTGAGGTGTGATTCCCACAAAACCAGACATTCCTAATTATACTAGCTGGCCAATATAAATTATTCTATTACCTCTACTCAAATGACTCCAATTTCATTTCTTGATTCTCTTGATTTTACTTCTCTCATATATCTGTCCAGATGTTATTCAAGGACCTCCTTCTTTCCTCCCCTCACCTGGCTATTTTATAAATGAAAACTTGTATAACTTTAGCGGTCCCTGAGACGGGACCCCAATTCTGGAGGGGTACCCCTAATGCCACACCTAGCAACCACATCATCCAGCTCTGAAGTAGATAGACAGATGCATCTCCCCTGCTTTCGCATTCTGGCAAATGAGAGTTACCTCTTCAGAGGTGGGGATTATAAAAACAGGACTTAGAAACTGATAGGCAGTTTAGAGTTTGTGAACTCACAGTTCTTTTCTTGCCCTTGACCAGAAATAAAATATCCTCAATTTTGTATCTTTCAGCTCAACCCATACTTTATAACAATAAATGCTTCTTTCTGAACATTGTGTTTATCAATACAATGGTGTCTCTACAAAGTAACAACTATGCCCCTTCTTCCTTCATTGCTTTCTAATACAAACAAAAGTCAGGCAACCATGTTTTTTTAATTATCTTATTTTTCTAGTTTTACAAGCATATTGCGTAATCCCTGCTTCCCTCCATGCCCCCTCCCATCCATCCTCCTCCCTTCCGTTCCTCCCATCTTCCTGCTGGTCTGCTTCCATGGACCCCAGGGTTCCCTCTAGTGCCACCATTTTTTAAAGCTTTCACTTTAGCTGGGAAATGGTGATTCCCTAAACAGACCACATCTCAATTCCAGACAATCTTCACTCTCTACCCTTCTTTGTTCTACTTCCCCAGCAAATTCTGGGCAACTCTCTTATCGATGCCTGAGGCCTTTTGTGGCCTGCTCAGAGTCTACCTCTTCTGCTTTCAGCTCTTTCTCCTTGTTCTCAGCTCTCTCCACCTGCTCTTTCGCATCCTCATACTTGCTACCATGCTGTCATGGCAAATCTATCTCTATCTAACTCTCTGACTTTAAGCTATCTCTTCTGCTCTAATGCTTTCCCACCTTCAGACTAGACATGGCTCTCTTGGTCACCAGACCCTCAGTTTTAAATAAACGCTAAGTCTCAAAAAAAAGGGGGGGGGGTGGTCAGGCATGGTGTTGTACATCTGTAATCTCAGCAGCACTAAGGAAGCTGAGATGGGAGAATTGTTGCAATTTCTAGGCCAATCAGGATTACCTAGTGAGTTCTAAGGCATCCTCTGTTACAGAGTGAAAACTTATCTTAAAAAATAGAAATGAAGAGATCACATGTTCCATTTTAGCAGATGCTTATAGGTATTTCTAAAATGTAATACCAAAAGAAAATACCAAATTATTAACTCTGGTTAAGTCTAGGAATTCAATTTGTAGTTCATAGGTGCCCAGATTTTCTTATATTTTAATACTTGTGCATAAATCTTACACTACTAATTTTAAAAATTCTTGAAATGATTTTATTAAGGATTTTTTGTAACTACAATCATGTATAGATACCCTCTCATCATCTTTATCTAAAATACTGCCTATGCTAAAACTATTTGAGAAAAGTTTTATGACAGAGATACTTTATTTTCAAGGTCACTTGAACTGAATATGTTCCTGGCATGAATTTAGAGAAGGAATTGTATGATCAGAAAATGGTCAGTCTCAAAGCAAATGGAGTAGATCTCATATTTTCTTTCTTTTTAGAAATCAACATTTTTTGCATCACTGTACATAGTATCATGTTGCATCAGGATAGTTTCATACAAGTCTATCGTGTACATTAATCATATCACTGAAGCTCCCTATCTTCCATATCTCTCCTCCCAGTATTAATAGTCTTCTTTGTTCCCCAAGACGGTTTGTCTTCTATTTTCATGTCATATTCACATGAATGATTTTATGTACCTTTGTAAAATCTAAGAACAGTAAGTGAAAGAAGATATTTCTCTTTCTGAGACTTGCTTAATTCTTTTAATATAATTATCTCCAGTTTTATCCATTTTTCCTGTTAATGACAACTAAATTCATCTTTGTTGGAATCTGTATTTTTGAGAAATTAATATCCTCAGAACTTTCTCAGTTTTCACTTTGAAATTTAAGATAAAAGAGTTTGGCAAAATATGTCACCTTACTTTTACATACTGCTCTCCTGTTAGAAGACACTGGTTTTTAATCAGCCGCTGAACCTTTATGCTGCTAAAATACTTGTGAATTCCAAGTACAATATAATTGGCATTGCAATAAATGATCTGGCAGAGTGTTTTTGAATGGTAAAGGACGCAGAGATGTTATGTCCCATTGTTACTGTGAAAAGCAACACCCAGACACCAATTAACATCTCATTGCTGTGATTACGTATTGTTTCTATTGTATTCATCAAACTTTCACCTTCCTGGCTCATATTTTGATTTCAAAAAGTTATGCTCAAAAAGATTAAATTTACCTTGAATGAAAATGAATGAGAAGCATACAAAACTAATTAAGTTTATTACAACTGAGAATAAAATGAAAAGGAAAAATTAAATTGCTCTGCTTCAAGTAAAATCTTTTAGAAAGCATTTGTTCAATAAACATGAAAGCATTTTCTTATTCAATTGATACTTGACTAGGTTTTTCATCTATGACAAACATATAACCATCTTCTCATTTCATAATGCACTGACTACTGTCTTCAGATTGTATTACTTCTGGGTATTGTAATGCATGTTGGGAAAATTAAACTTACTCAGCATTTAAATATTGTATGATTGTTAAAGTTTTAGTCGAAAAATAAGAGATTATTTGAGATTAAAGAAATGAAAATTCATGAGAAACACGAAGGTACAACTGAAGGTTTTCATGGTGAGATAATATTAATTAATATTTTGACATTTGTGGCATTAACAGCTGAATCAAAGGAGTTATGCTTTTTAAAATTTTCTCTTAAGTTTTGTATCTGCTATTACCTGGATTCTTAGCTGTTCTGTAAGTAATAATTTCTATGTAACTATTTCATCCATTATGGAAAAAGAATTTCAATTTTGAAATGCATTCACGATCATTTTTTGATTAGTTCTAGGTCCTATATGACCAATAAGTTTGCTGAGCGGGACGTTTGGCAGTAATAACAGCTTCCGTGTTTGCCAGCTGACAGGTTTTCGGAATTCATCTTCCAGGATTCGTCAGCTTTCCCATGATGCTTTTGAATAGCGAGGCAGAGTTAAGACTGACTCTGGGGTATTTGCACGATGGAGGAAATGTCTTTCCTTCTCTGAAGCTCACAAACAAAGCAGTTAAACCCCCATCACAAATGGCTACGTTGGGACTCATTACACTTTTCATAGGCCTTGGTCTTTTTGTTTTGGAGTCTTTAAAACATTTATATAGGGCAATGAAATTTCCACAGAACCTGAGCCAATTCCTTTTCAAAGCCCATTGCTTTGAAAGATACCATTTTCTTCCAATAGCAAGGATATAATCCAAAGGGCAAAGAAAAGACAGAGGAATGAAACATTAACACTGCCTTCAGAGTCTGTAGTGGAAAGGAGGTAGGAACGTTGTCAAATGCAGCTTATTTTACTGAACCATTTTACCTATTACTGTAACTAACCATCCTTGAGTTGCTACCCTGTGTTAGACTGTGTGTGAGGTATGAAATAAGACAGTGAATTGATATGTTATCAGTCTTTACTCAATGCCACGGAAGAGAAAGACCTTTGAATACCATTAAATCATAATGGGATCAGATCGGCAAAATGATGAGGAGAGAGCACCAAATGTGAAAGATAGAGAATCTGTCTGCTTATAGAGTGTTTATAATAAAACAAAGGGAAAGCTCAACCTGATTGAGCAACAAGCCTTATGGAAGTACATAAGTTTTTGTTTTTGTTGAAACTTGTTTTAAAAATTCAGAATATTGACTTTCAGGATGAAATAAACATATAAATAAATAACTTGCTAAAAGGGCTTAAAGTTCTAATCTTTCCTATTTCATTTTATAAAGATACAAACATCAAAAACATGAGTTTGAATTTTAAGAAAGTTGGTTATAAATTTATTATATATATTTATGATATAGACACAGAGGTGGAATGAAATATAAATATAGATGCTGATTTAAATGTAGATTTACCCATGGCTAGAGATTCAGGACATTGTTGACACTGGACTGGCAGTGTGAAGATGTGTCTGGGCACTGTGGGCAGTGCTATTCTGTGACAGTGAGCAGCTGGGCTCACAGTGTTCCCAGGCCAGAAACAAATGGCACTGACTTGGTAAATATAAGACAGGTGCTCAAGTACAATTAATACTGACATATGCCTTCTTCTTCTATTCTGCATGTATTTCTCCTGAAGAATTCAATACCCATTATGCAGAAAATTCTATTATTTTTAACAGACTATGTAACTTCTCTAAAATCAAAATGACTGAAGTCTAAGGTCAAAACGATGGAAGTGTGCAGATAGACTTTCAAACACAGGTTCTCTAACTGCCCATCCCTTCGATTTAAAGCAAAATTTTGAAAGAAATTGATTTTATTTCGAGAAATTAGTTACTGATAGCTGACTTGAAAATCTTTTCTCAGGGCAGTTGACATGAGTCCCAGGGGTTTCCCAGGGAGTGTGGCTGGTTCACATCTTCCAAGTGAACAAGATTTCCACATGCCTGCAATAACAGATCACAGCGTCATCCTTGGAGAATTTGAAAGTTACTCACTTTGCAGTAATCTTTTGTTGAACATTTGGTTCTTAGTTGTGTGAAACATAAGAGGCTTATGTGAATCTCTGGAGTAATAAATCTATTCTGCACTAAGAATATTAAAAGTTCACTAACTGGGGCTGGAGAGGTGGCTCAGGGGTTAAGCCTCCGCCTTGCCAGGCGGAAGGTCCTGAGTTTGGATCCCAGATCCCACGTATAGACGCCAGGCAGAAGCGGGGGCGGCCTGCGTTTCCGGTCCTGGTAGGGCGGAGCCTGTGAATCCTGGGGCAGAAGGAGGTGGAGGCGGCCATGGTGGTTCCCAATTCGTCCGTGGTTCTACACACACGCATACACACATGCGCGCGCACATACATACACACACACGTACAATTAAATAAATAATAATAAAAAAATTTTTTAAAAATTTAAAAAAATTAAAAAAAAAAGTTCACTAACTGCTCAAAGCACTAAAGCAGAGTGGATGAACTCAAAATTAAAGGCATATTTTTCCTTAACAAACAAACTAGATTGATATTTCTTTCTTGAGAAATACATTACCTGTTACATCAAAAGCACAATCATCCCTGAAGAGCCAGAGCAATCCTGAAGAAAGAGAACAAAACAGGGGGCATCACAATTCCTCATGACAAAATATATATGAACTACCATAGGCTTCCTTCCGCCCAACCTCTCCGCCCCGCCGCTGCTCCCAGTCCTCCATCCCCCAGGTGAGTTCGCCCAACCCCCCCCCAGGTGGCCCAGGGTCCCAGCGGCACCCAGGCTGCCTCGGGTTTTTGTCTGGGCCACGTCCTGGGCCCCAGCCCCAGGCCCCAGCCCCAGGCCCCAGCCCCAGGCCCCAGCCCCTTGCTTCCTCCCGCCCACCTGTCCTGTCCTCCACGCCGCTGCTCCCAATCCTCCATACCCCAAGTGAGTTCACCTAGCCCCCCCACCAGGTGGCCCCAGGTCCCAGCAGCACCCAGGATGCCTCTGATTTTTGCTGGACCAAGACCAGGGCCCCAACCCCTTGTTTCCTCCCACCCACCTCCGCCCAACCAGACAGGACTTGCTCACATCCCTCCATCCTGGAGCTTGGGTGGGCCACTAAGCCAAGTCCCAGGTCCCAGGTGAAGAATCTTCCATCAACATCAGCCCTTCTGCCTCTCTGGCCCACCAGGGACCCAAGCAGGTGGTCCACGGAAGACACACTGCTATTCAGAATTCAATAGAGTCCAAAGGAAATTCAAGCAAAACCCTAAGGAACAAAGGCCATACATCTGGAGTCCTCTACAATCATCCTATCACGTGGGAGAGATTCTTCACATCAAGCCCAAAGATAAGTAAAGCTCCTTTTTTTCACCTTACTGTTCCTTTCTAGTATTAATCACTGTAGATCAACTTTTCTATTCAGCCACCCAAAAAACATACCACTCCAGGGAGTACACCACTCACTCTCACATATCACCAAGATACTAAATCGTAAAAGTGCACTACCATACTAATATTCAAGCCCTGTCTACTTAACCTGACTTACCTGATGTACTAACAGCCTAATAGCCTCATCTAGGAAATAACAATAACAAAAGACAAATATACCCAATCCAAGGCAAGCACTAGTAATAACTGCTCAAGTGTAATAAAACCAACTAAATCAGTTCAATCAAAAACACACAGTAACTGAAAGGTCTTAAGAAACAAAACAGCAATACCCAAGTCAAAGTGCAGATCCATGAGAAAAAAAACCCAAGAAGACCAATGTCTCATCAAAAGAATTAACCCCATAAAGATGGATTCCAACCAGTACAAATTCACAGAATATAGCCAAGAAAGCCAGACCAAACATAATGACTTTCATAATATGATCATTACCATGATTAATACTATGAAAGAGGAAATCCAAGAGGAGTAAAACAACCACATCAACCACTTTGAACAGGAACACAACAGGCACTTGTAGGAGTTGAGAAAAACAGTTCAAGAAACAAAAATAGGCATAGAGCAGTTAAAACAGTCTCAGGCAGAGTTTAAAATTGAACTAAAAGACAAGTTATTTTCAAACCAAACCTCAACAGAGAGTCTTATCAGCAGAACAAATGAGACAGAAAATAGAATTTCAGATCTTGAAGACAAAGTGGGAGAATTAACCAGCTCAATGGAAGAGATTGTTAAAGTCAAAAAGATACTCGAGATATGGGACGCCCTGAAAAAGCCTAACATGCGCATTCATGGAATACCAGAGCAAGAATCCCAAAATACCACACCTGAGGGAATTTTTCAAATTATTATAAATGAAAACTTCCCTCAACTAAAGAATGAGAAGCCCATCCAAAAACAAGAGGCATTTCGCACTGCAAACAGATATGACCAAAATAGAAAATCACCACAGCAAATAATAGTCAAAACACTCCACATACAAGACAAAGAAAAGGTGCTGAGAGGTTCAAGAGAAAAAAAAGCAATTCACTTTTAAAGGTAAACCTATTAAAATAACAAATGACTACTCAATGGAAACAGTATAATCAAGAAGAGCTTGGAGAGACGTACTTCAAGCATTAAACCAGCAAAAATGCCAACCCAGACTGGTATACCCAGCAAAACCATCTGTCATGATCAAGGGAGAAAGAAAAGTTTTCCAACACAAAGACAACTTGAAGGGATACATGTCTACCACACCAGGCCTTCAAAAAATGCTAGAAATGATAGTCAAACTTGAAGAAAAAACAAGCATATCCAAGAGGACAGAAGGGAAGTATAATACCACCAAAACATAAATGTCAAACAATACACTTACAAAAGCCACTAAACATAAAAAAGGTCAAGAATTAAAAATAATTTCTCCATTATAACATTAAATGTCAATGGAACTAACTCACCAATGAAGAGCCACAGATTATAAACTTGGATTAAAAACCACAACCCATCAATCCGCTACCTTCAGGAAACTCATCTCACCACAAAAAATAGGCACATCCTGAAAATGAAAGGCTGGTCCATTATGCAAGCTAATGGAACCAGGAACCAGGCAGGGGTAACCATTACGCTATCGGACAAAGTGGACTTCAAACCAAAAAAAATCATAAGAGACACAGATGGATACTACATTTTAGTCACAGGTACAATTCAACAGGAAGACTTCACAATACTGAACATATATGCACCCAATATGGGCCCCTCCACATTCATTAAGAAAACCCTACAGCGTCTAAAGCAAGAAATCAACCCCCGAACGATAATTCCTGGGGAATTCAACACCGCCTTCTCAACATGGGATAGATCAACAGGTCAAAAGCTTAACAGAGACACTTTGGAACTTAATTAAACCCTGAAAGAAATGTACCTTATAGATCTCCATTGAACTTTTCATCCACGCACCAAAGAATACACATTTTTCTCAGCAGCACACGGAACTTTCTCCAAAATAGATCACATATTGGGCCACAAAACGAATCTACACATATACAAAAAAGTTGAAATTCTAACCTGTGCCCTATCAGACCACCACGGCCTAAAGCTGGACATCCACGACACATCAAACAAGAGAAAATACACTAACTCCTAGAAACTTAACAATATGATGCTGAATGAGAAATGGATTCAAGAAGAAATTAAAAAGGAAATTCAAGATTTCCTGAAAGTGAATGATAACGAAAATACAACTTACCAAAGTCTCTGGGACACAATGAAAGCTGTCCTAAGATGTAAGTTCATAGCTCTTAATGCCTACATCAGAAAAATGGAAATGTCAGAAATAAATAACTTAACAATACAGCTTAAAGCTTTAGAGTAACTAGAGCAATCCAATCCCAAAAGCAGGAGAAGAGAGGAGATTAACAAAATAAGGGGAGAAATATCCGACATCGAGATTAGGAAAACAATACAGATAATCAACCAGTCAAAAAGTTAGTTCTTTGAAAAAATCAATAAGATTGATATACCCCTAGCTAAATTAACCAAAAGCAAGAGAGAGAAAGCCCAAATTAACAAAATTAGAAATGAAAATGGAGATATCACTACTGATAAGAAATTCAGAGAATTATAACATCATACGTCAAAAACTTATACTCTGTGAAATACAACAACACAAAAGAGAAAGATGAATTCCTAAATAAATACAACTTACTTATTTAAATAGTCCTATAACATATGAGGAAATTGAGGAAGTAACCTTGAATCTTCCCACCAAAAAATGTCCTGGACCAGATGGATTCAGCACAGAGTTCTACCAGACATATAAGGAGCTAATAACACCAATACTGCCTAAACTGTTCCATCAAATAACAAAGGAAAGAACACTACCTAATTCCTTCTATGAATCTAATATGGTCTTAATCCCAAAACCTAATAAAGATATACTTAAAAAAGTAAACTATAGGCCAATCTCTCTGATGAACACAGATGCAAAGATTCTCAACAAAGTCTTAGCAAATTGGATTCAAAAACATATCAAAAATATCATTCACGTGGATCAAGTAGGCTTTATTCCAGGCACACAAATCAATAAATGTAATTCATATAAACCAGTCCAAAGTCCAAGACCACATGATACTCTCTATAGATGCAGAAAAAGCCTTTGATAAGATCCAACAGCCTTTTATGATCTAAACCCTAGAGACAGTTGAAATGGAAGGAACCTTTATCAGTATAATAAAAGCTGTATACAACAAGCTTTCAGCAAGGATTCTACTCAATGGGGAAAAACTTGAAGCATTCCCACTTCGATCAGGAACTAGACAAGGCTGTCCACTCTCACCACTTCTATTCAATATTGTACTTGAAGTCTTAGTTGAAGCCATAAGACAAGAAAGGGACATATAAGGGATTCAAATAGGCAAAGAAGAGGTCAAGCTATCCCTATTTGCAGATGACATAACCTTATACCTGAGTGATCCCAAAAACTCTACCAGAAAGCTCCTGGAACCAATACAGAAGTTCAGCAGGGTGGCAGGATACAAAATAAATGTACACAAATCAGTGGCCTTCCTATATGCCCAGAATGAAAGAAGTGAAAAAAGCCCTGAGAGAATCAATCCCATTCACTATAGCCCCTAAAAAATGAAATACCTTGGTGTAAACATAACCAAAGAAGTAAGAGACCTCTACAATGAAAACTTTAAAACCCTAAAGAAAGAAATTGTAGAAGACATCAGAAGGTGGAAAAACCTCCCATGTTACTGGATTGGCAGAATCAACATCGTAAAAATGACCGTCCTACCAAAGGCAATATACAAATTCAATGCTATACCAATTAAAATCCCAAAGCAAGTCTTTAAAGAGGTTGACCAAACAATCTCAAAATTCATATGGAGGCACAAAAGACCCAGGATAACAAAGACAATCCTGAATACAAAAGCAATGCTGGAGATATCACCATACCAAACCTTAGTCTATACTACAAATTCATAGTTATAAAAACAGCCTGGTACTGGCTCCAAAATAGACACACAGATCAATGGATAAGGGTTGAAGACCCAGATATAAATCCACACAATTACAGCCATTTGTTCTCTGACAAAGGGGTCCAAAAAATCCAATGGAAAAAGAACAGTATCTTCAACAAATGGTGTTGGCAAAACTGGATCTCCACATGCAGAAGATTAAAGCTGGACCCGTACTTGTCACCATGTACAAGAATTAACTCCATATGGATCAAGGACCTCGATATAAGGCCAGAGACTATAAAAACCATAGTTGAAAGGGTAGGGAACTCCCTCAGGCTGATTGGGCTAGGCCAACAGTTCCTAAACAGACATCCAATGGCACAGTCACTGCTACCAACTCTCAACAGATTGGATCTTGTAAAATTAAAGAGCTTCTGTTCAGATAAAGAGATTGTAACACAAGCACAAAGGCCACCCACAGAATGGGAGAAAATCTTCACTAACCACATATCTGAAAGAGCTCTACTGTCCAGAATGCACAAAGAACTTAGAAAACTAAACTCCAAGGAAACTAATGGCCCAATTAAAAAATGGGCCCTGGAACTTAAAAGAAACTTTACCAGGGATGAAATTAAAATGTCTAACAAATATCTTAAAAAATGCTCCACTTCCTTAGCCATCAGGGAAATGCAAATCAAAACTTCCCTGAGATATCATCTCACCCCGGTCAAGATGGCAAAAATCCACAATACAAACAACACCAAAAACTGGAGAGGATGTGGAGAGAGGGGAACTCTCCTACATTGCTGGTGGGAATGCAGGCTCATACAGCCACTCTGGTGAGCTGTCTGGAGATTCTTAAAGAAATTAAAGATTGAAATGCCATATGACCCTGCTATTCCACTTTTGGGAATAACCCCCCATACAGCAGAGGTTCACCTCGATAGCACAAGCACGACCATGTTCATAGCAGCACTGTTTACAATAACAAAGTCATGGAATCAGCCCAAATGTCCAATAGTTGACGAGTGGATAAGGAAACTGTGGTACATCTATACAATGGAGTGCTACTCAGCCATCAAAAATGATGAATTACTGGAATTTGCTGGGAAATGGATGTCATTAGAAACAATTATATTAAGTGAAGTATCCCAGACCCAGAAAATTAAGCACCGTATATACTCCCTAATAGGTGGCTCCTAGTACCAAACCCACCTAGAGACACTCAAGGATAAATCTCTGTAATACCTACAGTAATTGCAAGGATTATGAACAGGAGGGATGGGGTAGGAGGGGCACACGAGAAACAAGGAGAGAGGGGACCATGTTACAGTAGAGAAAATAGGCCACCATCAAGGACTGCAAGTAAGTAATGAGACATCTGGTTAAGTTCACAGACTTTCATTCCTGATCATTTACAACTGATGGGGTAGGATCTTACCAGAAGGGGAGAATCTGGCAGATAAAAAGTAACCATTTTGCAAATGGGTGATTGACCCTTCCCTCAATGCGGTTTCCTACTTTTATTGCATCTTCCTTTGAATATACTTATAACAAGACTCTAGTTTAACAGCTTTTTATCTCTGGCCAGGGGGTGACATCCAATACCCATCAGGATGGAGTGAAGGGCATTGTAGGAGCAGCAAAACTAGAAAAAAAAATCAACAAACCATAATCCAGAACTTCAGAGACTCTATATCAACTACCTGGAACTAGGCCAGCCTCATCTCTCCCCATCCAGAAGCTCAGGGAAATTTGCGGAAGAGGGGGCGGTAAGAGTGTAAGAGCACAAGGATGGGTGGAGCAATGATATGCCAAATACTCCACACAAGTTAGGGCCAAAGCCATCATAATTGGACTTTGCATGCCCTGCGCAATGTCCAACACACTACTGACCCCACAAAGTCTAGCATTTGCTAAAGGCACTAAGATCCTTGGAGGCAAGGGATTGACAGCCACAGTAGTGTTCCTATGCTTAAGGGAAACACAGGAAAGGGTTCTGGGAAATGCGACTGGGTCCTTGCACCTCATCGGAGAGAAGGACCCAGAGGAGAGTCGGCATGTACATTAAAGGATGCTCCGGGGATGGGAGGGGGAGGCAGTGGGGGAGCGGGAGGGAAAGGGAAGGGGAGGGGAGGGGGGCATAGGGCGGTGGAGGTTGGAGGGAGGGAGGGGACCAGTGTACCTGTTAAGTTTGTATGAGTGGAATTAAAAAAAAAGAGAGAGTGGGAGGGAAAGGAGGAAGAGAGGAAGGAACAAGGGAGGAAAGAAACATGTATGTAAAAATGTAAATTTAATAAATATATTTAAAAAAAGAAACTAACATAATAAAATAGTATGGAGCTTGCAAAAAACAAACATACACAAAATATCCTAATTAAAAAAAAATGGGAATGAAGCAGGGAGCTGTTTCCATCAGCTGACTTTCAACATTGGTACCAATGAGGAGGAGATGACATTTTCATCTAACCTTGGGACTAGAGTAGCGTGAGATCCCTAAAATGACTTTGGAAGCAATCCCCCTCCTCTTCAGGATTTTGGAAGACTAAGAAATATGGCTATTCTTTTTAAAATGTTCAGTACAGAATCTTCCATCCAAGCAGCAAGGAATTCACATTCTTCTCCGCACCCCACAGAACTTTCTCCAAAAATGAATCTCCATATATACAGGAAGGTTGAAATTATAGCCAGTACCCTATCAGACTACCATGGTCTAAACCTTAACATCCATGACACAAAAAATAGCAGACAATACACTAATTCTAAGAAATTAATCACCATGATGCTGAATGAGAAATGGGTTCAGAAAGAAATCAAAAGGGAAATTCAAGATTTCCTAGAAGAGAACAATAATGAAAATACAACATATCAAAATCTCTGGGACACAAAGCTGTCCTAAGAGGTGAGTTTATATTTCTCAATGCCTATATATAAAAAATGGAAACATCATAAGTAAACAAATTAGCAATGCAGCTTAAAGCTTTAGAGACATAAGAGTAATCCAATCCCCAAAGCAGTAGATGATAGAAGATTAGCAAAATTAAGGGAAAAAAATCCAAAATTGATATAAGGAAAATGATACAAAGAATCCACCAGACAAAAAGCTGGTTCTTTGAAAAAATCAATAAGGTTGGCACACCCCTAGCTAAATTGACCAAAATCAAGAGAGAGAAAATCAAAATTAACAAAATTGGAGATGAAAATGGTTATCATAATTGATACCCAAGAAATTCAGAGAATTATAAGGTCATATTTCAAAAACTTATACTCCATGAAATTTGTATACCCAAAAGAAATGGATGAATTTCTGAATAAGCACAACTTACCTAATTTGAATCAGGAAGTTTTGAATAATTTCAATAGTCCTATAAAAAATGAGGAAATCCATGAAGTAATCTTGAATCTTCCCACCAAACAATTTCCTGGACCACATGGATTCAGCACAGAATTCCACTGGACATTTAAAGAACAACTAACACCACTTCTCCTTAAACTAGTCCATAAAATAGTGAAGAGAACACTTCTTTCTAAGAAGCTAATATACTAATCCCAAAACCTAATAACCATATACTTAAAAAAGAAAACTACAAGCCAATCTCTTTAATGAATACAGATGCAAAGATTCTCAACAAAACTTAGCAAATATGCAAATCAATAAATGCAATCCATAGTATAAACCAGTCCAAACTCCAAGACCACATGATACTCAGATAGATGCAGAAAAAGCTTTCAACAAGATCTAACATCTTTCTATAATCAAACCCCACAGACAGGTGGATTGGAAGGAACTTATATCAACATAATAAAAGCTGACTACAACAAGCCAAGAGCAAGGATTATACTAAAAGGAGAAAAGAATTGAAGGATTCCCACTTCAATGAGAAACTAGGCAAGGCTGTCCACTCTCACTATTTCTATTCAATATTGTATTTCATGTCTTAGCTAGAATCGTAAGACAAGAGAGGGAGAAAAAAATATTCAAATCAGAAAAGAAGTCAAGATTTCGCTATTTACAGATGACATAATTGTATACCTGAGATATCCTAAAACTCCACCATGAAACTACTGGAACTAATACATAAGTTCAGCAAAGCGGCAGGTTACAAAGTTAATGTGCAAAAATCAGTGGCTTTTCCTATAAACCAAGATGCAAAAAGTGAAAAAGTCCTAAAAGAAACAATCATATTTACTATAGACCCTAAAAAATGAAATATCTTGGCATAAATCTAACCAAGAAAGTAAGAGATCTTTATAATGAAAACTTTAAAACCCTAAAGAAAGAAGTTACAGAAGACACATGAAGGTGGAAAGAACTCCCATTTTCCTGAATCGGCAGAATCAACATCATAGAAATGATCATCTTACCAAAAGCAATATGCAGATTCAATGCTATACCAATCAAATCCCAAAGCAATTCTTTAAAGAAGTTTACCAAACAATCTCAAAATTCATATGGAAGCACAAAAGACCCAGGATATCAAAAACAATTCCAAGTAACAAAAACACTGCTGTAGGTATCACCATACCAAACCTTAATCTATACTATAAATTCATAGCAATAAAACAGCCTGTTATTGGCTCCAAATATATACATAGATCAATGGGTAGGGGTTGAAGACCCAGATATAAGCCCACACAATTACAGCCATTTGATCTTTGACAAAGGGGCCCAAAAAATTCAATGAAAGAACAGCATCTTCAACAAATGGTGCTGGCAAGACTGGATATGCACATACAGAAGATTAAAACTGGACCCATATTTGTCACCATGCACAAAAATCAACTCCAAATGGATCAAGGACCTTAATATTAGGCCAGAGATTATAAAAACACTAATTGAAAGAGTAGGGAGCTCCCTCGAGAGAATTGGGCTAGGCCAACATTTCCTAAACAGAAACCCAATAGCACAGAGCACTATAACCAACACTCAACAAATGGGATCTTATGAAATTAAAGCGCTTCTGTTCAGATAAAGAGATTGTAAACTGAGCAAAAAAAGCAAACCACAGAATAGGAGAAAATCTTCACTAATCACACATATGATAGAGCTAAATTACCCAGAGTGCATGAAGAACTTAAAAAATTAAACAACAAGGAGATGAGGAAAATGGGCCTCAGAATTCAAAAGAAACTTTTCCAGGGACGAAATTAAAATGTCTAACAAATATATTTAAAAATGCTCCGCATCCCAAGCCAAAGGGAAATAAAAATCAAAACTTTCCTGAGTATCACCTCACCTCAGTCAGAATGGTGAAAATCCACAATACAAACCACATCAAATACTAGAGGGAATGTGGAGAGAAGGTAAGGAAAATGTGGTACATTTATACAATGAAATACTACTCAGCCATCAAAAAAGATGAATTAATGAAATTTTCCAGGAAATGGATGGAATTTGAAGAAATTATATTGAATGATATATCCCTCACACAAAAAGTTAAGACACCGTATGTACTCACAAATAAGTAGATCCTAATTGAAATCCCATTTAATGACATACTCAAAGGTAAATCTCTGTAATACCCACTATAATCATAAAGGATTATAAATAGGAGAGAAGGGGAAAGGAGACCTCAGAAGAAAGGATATGAAAGAACTCACTTTCAGTAGAGAAATTAGGCCACAGTCATGTACTGCGTGTAAATAGCAAGACATCTGATATAACTCACTCTCACTTCCCTACCAGTTCACTTGGGACTGAACAGGTTTGATCTCCGCAGCCAGAGAGGATATAGGGACTGGCAGTTAGATGATAACCAACTGACCAATGGGAGATTGAACCCTTTCATTGCTGTGTCCTACTTCTATTCTTTCGTCTATCTTTGAGTCTTTTCTTATATTAAGATCTTCATTTTAACACTTTTATCTTTGGTTAGCAGTTAACCTCAACAACCAATCAGGATGCAGCCAGGGGCAGTGCAGGAACAACAAAACTGAAAACAACAAACCATAATTCAGAACACCAAAGACCCTACAATATTCACCTGGGACCAGACCAGCCAAATATCTCCCCATCCTAAAGCTCAGGGAACCTTGAGGAAGAAGTAGCAGCAAGATTGTAAGATTGTAAGATGGGAAGGACCAATGATATGCAAGATACTCCACACAAGCCAAGGCTGTGACAGCCAGGATATAGCCACAATGTGATTGGACATTGCCTGACCTGCACAATGGCTGACCTGTCAACAACCCCTAAGTCTAACACAGATCACAGGGGAGAAGGCTTCAGGAAATAGGATCCTTAGAGGTAAGGGATTAAACAAGTTATAATAGAGTTCCCATACTAGCAGGCAGCCTAAGGAGCCCCAAGCTATGTCACTGAGTCCTGAACCCTCTGGAGGATGGAAGGGAGAAAGCAGGAAGCACCAAGAGAGGAGGAAGAGGAAAGGAAAAGGGATGAGAGAGAGGAGGGGAGTGGGAAGGGGAGAGAATGGAATGGTGGACACAAGGGGGAAGGAAAGGGGAAGAAAGAAGTGGGGTACCTATTGAGTTTGAATACGTAGACAAAAAATGTAATAAAATTTTATGAAGATATTATGAGTTATATTAATAAAATATATTGTTATTACAAAAAATTTAAAAATAATTTTAAAACTGAAAATAGTTTGGTAGAATTTAACAATGAATTCTATACTTAATTGACAGGAAAGATTTTACTAAAATATCTTTCAGTCTATTAATCATTGATCTAAGCATATTTTCTAGTTCATTATTTATAGCATTGTGAATTCCTGTTATTTCAGTTGCAATGTTGCCTCTTTCATTGTGGTTTCGTTTTGTATTTTCTCTTTTTCCTTTATTCTAGGATATCAGTTGAAAAACTGAATGACTAGTTTTGTTGAACTTTTCTACTATTTTTCTAATGCTTTTCTAGTCTGCTCAGTTTATAATCTTTGGTGTGATATTTCACTTTTAATTGTTTTATTTACTTGTTTGTTGATGAAAGAAAGAGAATGAGAGAGATGATAGAGAAGGAGAGGGAGAGATACTACAGAATATGGGAGGAGATCAGAGGACAGTTTTCATAAATTGGTTCTCTCCTTCTATCTTATGGACTTCTGGAAATAGAGCTCAGCTGCCAGATTTGCAAGCAGGTGTTTACCAGCAGAGCTGCATCACCATCCTTGCTATATTGTTTCCTTTCTTTTGCTGTCTCTGTTTTTTCTCTTTCCAGTTCTTGATATTTAATGTTAATTTATCTGAAACGTTAATTGTCCTTCGGTCATTTATTGCTATAAACTTCACATGTAAAACTACTCATGCAGAATCTATAAATTTAGGGCTATTATCTTTACATTTTTATTTGTTTAAAAATATTTTTATGTATGTGTTTCTTTGTTGTCTATTTATTTAGTGTTTTTGAGATGATGTCCTATGCAGCTGTAGCTGTTCCCAGTATGAAGCCCTGTGGTTTGTCTCTTATGTCTGCCTCAGTCTGTGGTGTTAAAGATGTCTTCATGGATTTTTCTCACAGTGGGAGTCTTCTGACTAGTTGTTGACAGATGTTCTTCCAGGCTGAGGCAGGTGTACTTTCTCTAGCTTCCAGGATTTGGTGTATGTGTCATGAGGATGGAGTAGCTTGCCTGGAGCTCTAGACTTAGCAGCATACAGGGGTCAGATTGCTCCTCCTCTGCATGGTAGAAAAAGATGTTCTCAGGTGTCAGTGCCCTCCCTGGCAAACAATGTCCACGATGTCCTCAGGCCTGATACCATACTAGGGCCACAACTTCTTTCAGAAATCAAATCCAGACTTGTTACTGTAACACAAGGTAATGATCTCCAGTGGGCCTGGCCAGGGTCCAGGCTGGGTGGACTGCCTAGAAGCAGAGGCAGACAGGATGCTGGGAGTATGATGTCTCTGAGCATTTGCATCTGAGCATGTGCAGTCTTTGTCCTTTATTTCTGTCAGTTCACTCACTTATATCTTGAGACAGTCTCCTTTACATAAAGTCTTACTGGACTCTGCCCAGGGTTGCAGACCAGCCCATTATGCCATCATTCCTGTGTCTGAAGCATATTTAGCACAGCTATGGAGTCAAGTAGCTCTGACTCATTGGAATTGTATCTGCTTACTGTGATGGCAGCTCAGACGTCAGAGGCCAGATACTTTCAGAGGTGCAGCGTGGGGGCAAGTGGTGTAAGCAGGGGTCTCCAGCTTGCAGCAAGACTAGACTGCAGCAGGGTGTGCTGTACTGTTCAAATCGGCTGTTATTCGGCAATGCAAGGGCCTGTGGCTCTACTCCAAGGAAATTTCACCGGTAGTGCTGCTTTGGAGGGGAGCTTGAGAGAGAGACTCTACAGGTGGCTGGCTGCAGGCTCTCTAAGTGGCAAACCTTCCAGAATTCTTTGCAGGTCATGACACTGGGCACCACAGTGGCTAAAACCACTCATTTCTCTCCCTCCTGGTCATAGGGGGGGGGCTCAGATGTGTTAATCTCCATGTGCAGTAATTCTACATTTCTGCGGTTTCTCAAGGAGAAACCCTCCCAAGACTTCTAGTTCATGAACAGTTAAGTGTCTGTTTGTTGCTTTAGAGAAAGAAGGCTGACATCACACCTTCTATCATCTTGTTGATATCATCTGTCACTTCATTTCTTTTTATAAAAAAAAATGGAGTTGGGTATGGTGGCTCATGTCTGTAACTCCAGCACTTAGGAGGATAAGGCAGGAAGACTGAGTAAAGACAACCTGGGCTGCATAGTGAATTCCAAGCTAGCCTAGGGCTTCAGAAGAAACCTTTTCTCTAAAAAAATAATTTTTAAAATTTTTTATTATTATTTATTCAATTGAGCGTGTGTGTGTGTGTGTGTGTGCATGTATGTGTGTGTGTGTAGAACCACGGGCGAATTCAGGAACCATCATGGACCGCCTCCACCTCCTCCTTGTTTACTCTGCCCCGGGATTCACAGGCTCTCCCCTACCAGGACCAGAAACGCAGGCCGCCCGGCTTCCGCTTCCGCCTAGCATCTATACGTGGGGTCTAGAATCTGAACTCAGGACCTTCCATCTGCAAGGCAGAGGCTTAACCCCTGAGCCACCTCTCCAGCCCCTAAAAAAATAATTTTTGAAAGCATGAACATAAAAGGAAATTATAAGCAGGCAATATGGAGAAAAGTAAAATTTTGCTAAGTAAATTTTATGGGGTAATTAGAACATTAAAGCTCTCAAAAGCTTAAGAGGGGAAAGGCCACAAAAATATACATAAGATTAGAAAAATAACCAAAAGTGCTAAAACATTATAGGAATTAAAAGAGGGCTAAGAGAAAAAAAATAAGATAATGTTCATATACAAATTGATAGCATCCATTCTAGAACTTTAATAAAAATGAATATTTCAAATGAAAACATAAATGAGATTGCAGAGTATCAAATATGATAGAAAACTCTCTAGTTCATGTAGTCAATTAGTTTGGCTGTGGAAGCAATTCGTTGATGTAGAATTTAACTGACACATACAAGGTTCAAAATTAGATTCCCAATACTAAATAAAGAAACAAACAAATAAATAAAGCCACTATCACCTTTGTACTGACAAACATAACAAGGAAAAGAGTACACAAATTTCTTTAATGCAGAAACAAAAAGTCTAAATGAACCTCTGCAAAGCAAGTTAAAACAATGAAAGAAGTGCATTATGATGATTTGTATTGCTATAAAGTAATATAAGAGTCCAATCATCAGAAAAATCTGATAATCTGGTATTACCAACCAACAGGAAAAAAAGAATATGACCATTGCAAACATAGGCTGAAAAAATATGCCTTTGTAGATACAGACTGAAAGATTATTTGAACTCATTTCAAATAAGAATTGCTCTTAATACAGGAACAAAGAGATAAATACTTAGATGTCATAGAGATTGTCAGGAATCACTTAAGGAACCCAATTCTAAATGCTAAATATCAAAGCGATTTCTATTCAAGACAGGAAGAAGGTGAAAATGGTACTTTCTTCTCTATTATTTGGCATTCATTAGGGGTTTTATAAATAAAATAAGATACTAGAGTAAACAATGTTATTATTAGACACAGAGCTACTGAAAACACACATGAAATTTTGAGATTATAAATAGATATAATTTTACTGAATGGGTTACAGATGATTTACTTACCATATGAGAATCATACATTATGATTTGGGATAAAAACTAATTCATGGACTTGAAAACGTAAGCACATAAATAAAATAAATGCACTCTAAAATAATTTAGAAACACTTGAGAAGAATGTCAAAGACATTCTGTTTCATGATAGCAAAACTATCTAAATTAGAGTAATAAAGATATGTCAGTTTATGTACTTCGCAATGGGAAAATTAAATCCAGTGGTAATGTCTGTTGCTTATAATGATACTGCTATTTGAAATTTATTCTGATTAAAGCATAAAAATTTACAAATGCATAGAAAAAAAACAGATCTTTGTACTGAGAAATATGACACCTGAGAGTGCATAAAATATATTAACACACATAAAGTATAGCTATTACAAGATTTTATGTAAAAATTAAACAAATAACCCTCCATAATAAAGTGAATGGGTAAATAAATCTAACGCTCTACATGGAATGTTGTTCAAGCTATAGCTCAGCTGCCATCTGTGTTATCATGAAGCAATTTTAAGTGGAAACAATTTCACATAAAATGAAAAAGTATAAATTTAGGCACTTATACAAATATAACTCTATTTTGTAAAATCCACAACTGATACATTTATAAGTACATGAATCAATCTGTTCGTATATCTATTTTTTATTATATAACACCACAGAAGTTGTGAAGGCTACATAGCAGGTTTTTAAAACTGGTTTCTGGACTTTGATAGTCTTTGAAGATGAACTATTGAAGTGCACACACAGGTTCTTCAGAAAAAAATAGGTGATGAGATAGATAGATAGATAGATAGATGATAGATAGATAGATAGATAGATAGATGATAGATAGGTGGCTTATGATGATACAGATAAATGATAGATTATAGAAAGATGATGATGATAGAGATAGATATATGATATTTGACAATGAGATAGGCAATTTATATACAAATAATGATAGATGAGATAAATGATGATAATAAAGATAGGTGATTCATAATAGATAAATAGTTGATAGATGACAGAAATAAACAAAAGGATATTTACTTATGATTTGCCTGTGGTACTGAAAATTAATTCTATGACCTTTCTTATGTACTCTCTGAGTTACATCACAAACTCATAAGAAAATATTTAACTTGCTTTAGTTAGAAATAGGATCTTTATTTGTTGCCCTTGCTGGCCTCTGACTCTGAGACTCAGGCTACTCTCATACCTGAGACTCAGAAATTGATAGGTCTCCAGACACACACCATGTTGCTGGGGTATTTATTTATCATGTAGATAATTTTTTAAAAGCTTGTGATCATGTAGGATGAGGTATACATGATAGTTTGTATGCAAAGTGGTGAACCAAGGAAAGCAGAGGAGTAACTAAGTACAGGTCTGAAGGCCTGAAAACCTGTAGCTCTGATGTCAATATCCCATCAGGAGGAAGTGGAAGAGCAGAAGACTGACAGAGACAGAAACAGAGATGGAAACAGGGACAAAGAGAGGCCAGAAAGAGAGGGTAAGGAAAATAGTGGCGTGAAAAAAGGGGAGAGAATAGAGAGAGGTAGAGAAAAAGCAGAGGTGAGAAGAGAGAGAGAAAGAAAGAGAGAGAGAGAGAAATCTTTTTTCTTAGATTGCAGGGCAGACATTCATACCTGATTAGAGGAAACTGTGATGATAAATCAATATATCATATATGCTGAGACCATCAGTGTTGCAATTTGTCATGGTTAGAAATGTGCGTTGTCCCTCACAGGCTCGTGTGTTTGAATCTTTAGTTATTTGGAAAGGTCATGGCACCTTTAATAGGTGGAGCCTTGTTGGAGGAAGGCAGTCACAAAAGTGGACGTTGAGGTTGATTAATCGCACTCTATTTTGGGGTCTACTCTTGTAGCAGGTAGTATAATAGCTTGCAGCTTCCATGAAAGACATGACTTAGCCTGTCTCCAGCTTCTGCCACCAGCTGTGCCTTTCAGTCATGAAGCACAGTTTCTCCCCTCTGGAGCCATATGCTCAACAAATCTCCCTTTCACCTTTTAAGTTACTTGACTTTAAAGTGTTACCTCACAATAACAGAAAAGAGTAACTATATAGAAATCTTCTTAATATTTTGCCTCTAATATTTTTAACACTCTCATTTTTTCTTTAATCATTCTTCTATTAAACTTGAAAGGGGACTAATGATTGGTACCTTCTTTCCTGAGCTATATAATTGTTTATCAATTCTTTCCTTGATACCAAGTCTTAGATCTTTAAAATCTTGCAAAACTAAAACTCCAAATTACATTTTCTTTCCCCCTTAATTACCCCCAAACCTTGTCCTCTAGGATTCTCAGCTTCAGCAAGTTACATTGTTTTGGTTGCTCTTTTTATTTTGTATATTCATACACAACTTAAGGAGATTTATATAGTTCCCAGTACCAGGTGGAATATAATATATTATGGCAAATAGTACATAGCAAAAGGGGGACAGAGGCAGGAGTCTCTGTTAGCTCACCACAGCCAGAAGGCAGAAAGAAAGCAGTGTTTTTCTCCACCTAGGTTCCATCACCCAAAAGTACCACAAGCGCCTGTAAAGAATTCAAACACATGAAAAGGGGGGTGACTAGCATCCAAACCATGACATATGTTGTCAATTGAGACTTTAGAATGCCAGGAGTTATTCTTCCCTTGAAGTTAATCATCTTTCCCTACAGTGATAGACCTCTGGTTTATTATCCCTTGGATCTAACCTAAATGCCTAACAGAAAGTTTGATTTATGTATACATGAAGTCAGAGAACTATCTTCAACACTACTTGTCATCTTCAAATGCTTTGAGAGAGGTTCACTTAGTTGTTTGTCCACCATATACAAGTTATGAGGCCCATGGAAGCTCAGGTCTGCTTGTGATCTTCGTCTGTCTTTTACATGGGTAAAGGAGATTCAAACTAAGGTCCTCAGACTTTCGTGGTGAGCATTTTTACCCACTAAGCCATATTTCTAGCCAAAATTTTCCTTCGTATGCAAACATTCCTCCCTTTTTTAATGTAAATATTTGCTTTGGGACATCTTTCTTAAAAATATGTATTTTACTGGTTTCCATAGAGGCTCATAACTAAAAGTCTTGTGTCTCAAAGGAGACTTTGAGTTATCACTTTTAATTGACATTAAGACAGCATTGTTGGGCTGCAGAGCTGGCTCAGGAGTTAAGACTCTGCCTCAGAAGCAGAAGGTCCTGAGTTCAGATCCTAGATCTCACATAAATAAACAAACAAAAACCTCGAGGCAGAAATGGTAGCAGCAGCAGCCTGTACTTCTGGCGCAAGTGGCTGAGTGAAGCAGAAAGAAGGCAGAAACAGTCCAGGATGATTCCCAAAGTCACTGTTGGTCTTCCACAGAAACACATAGTGCCCTCTGATACACACACACACACACACACACACACACACACACACACACGGGAAAATTTAAAAAAAAAAGAAAGACAAAATAATAACAGAACATAGAAAAATGCCTAAACAAATTTGAAGAACACAACAAACTCAGAAAAGAAAACCAGAAAAACTCAAGCAATCAAGACACAACTAGAATGAAAGCAGAAAGCCTGAAAACAGATCTAGAAACACTGAAAAAAAAATCCCAGACTGAAATACACTGGAATTAAAAAATCTAAAGAACATAATAAAAAATTTAGTAGAGAGTCTCAAAAATAGAACTGAGCATATAGAAGACAGAATCTCAGAACTGGAAGATAAGATAAGAGGCTCATAATTCAATGAAATAAACTGATAAACTGAAAAACACACTTAAATGGAACATACAGGAACTCTGGGACACCAACAAAAGGCCCAACATATGGATCATGGGTATCCCAGAAACAGATGCATAGGAAGAAAATACATCATGTATAATCAATGAGGCAATAGAGGAAAATTTCCCTGATCTAAAAAAAAAAAGATGCCCATCCTGATGCAAGATGGATACAGAGCACCAAATACCCAGGACAAAAACAGAAACACCCCATAGCATATGATAGGCAACACACCAAATATACACATTAAAGACAAAATCTTAAGAGATAAGAAAAAAGGAACAAATCACATACTAAGGCAAACGCATCAAAATATCTCAATACAAATGTTAAAAGTTAGAAGGGCTTGGAAAGATACAAGTTTTAAATGAACACAAATGCCAATCCAGATTATTATATCCAGCAAAACTGTTAATAATAGTAGAAGATGAAAGAAAAATATTCCATGAAAGAAATAGACTAAAAGACTATGTGGCCAGTAAGCCAGGACTACAGAGAATACTGGGGAAAAAATCACAAAATAGAAGATAAGGATAAACATATCAAAAAAGTTAAAGGGAACAAATAATACTAGATAATACTAGCCCAAGAGCTTAATGGAGGATTAAAGCATATAAATACCACAAGATCAACAAAATATCGGAACAATTAATAACATTCAATAATAAATTTAGATGTCAATGAGGTCAACTCCCCAATCAAGAGACATAGGCTTATAACTTGAATCATATATCATGACCCATTAATTCTCTGTCTTCAAAATGCTCCAGGAATGGGGGAGGGGGTACACTGGGAGAAAGGGAGGGGGGGAAAGGAAAGGGAAAGGTGGGGAGGGAGCAAGGGGATTCAGGGAGGGTTGGAGGGAGGGAGGGGAATGGGGTACTTATCAACTTTGTATGAGTGGAAGAAATAAAAAATAAAATTTAAAAAAATAAATTAAAAAAAATTCTGTCTTCAAGAAACACATCTCACCTTAAAAGATAAACCCTTTCTCAGGATGACAGGATGGTCAAAAGCACTCTAAGCAAATAGAAAGAAGAAACAAGCAGCATCTGCAATTTTAATATCAGATAAACTAGACTTCAAACTCAAGCAAACCATAAGAGATACAAATGGATAATAAGCCTTAGTTGAGGGAAAATTCCAGCAAGAAGATCTTACAATCTTAAACATATATACATCAAACATGGGAGCACCCAAATTCATCAAACAAACACTACAGGAGGCAAAATAACCAATCAATCTAAACACAGTGATAGTAAGAGACTTCATTACTCCATTCATACCATTGGACATGTCAACAGGTCAAAAATGAATTTGAGACACATTGGAGTTAAATGAAACCATAAATCAAATGAATCTTACAGATATCTATGGAATATTTCACCCTAACACTAAAAAATACACATTCTACTCAGTAAACCTTGAAACATTCTTGAAAAGAGACCATATGCTAGGACACAAATCAAACCTCAAATACAGAAAAATTGATATCATTCACTACATACAATCTGACCATCATGAAATAAGGATTGACATCTACAACAAAGGAAACACTAGAAACCACACAAACTCAAAGAAGCTAAATAACACATTTTTGAATGGGGAAATAAAATAAAACAAGAAATGAAAAATTTCTCTAAAGCCAATGAAAATTTGAGGTTCAACCTATCAAAATCTGCGGGACACACTAAAAGCAGTCTTAAGAGGAAAGTTTGTACCACTAAATGCCTATATCACAAATAAGGAAAGATCCCAAGTAAATGCTTAATGCTACACCTGAAAAACTTAGGGAAAAAAAGGAACAAATCAATCCTAAAAGTAGAACACTGGAAGAAATATCCAAGAACTGAGCAGAAATCAGTGTATTGGAACTGTGAAAGACAATACAAAAATCAATGGAACAAAAAAATGGTATTTTGAAAAGATAAACAAGATTGGCAAACCATTAGCTTCATTAACCAAAAGAAGAGAGAACACTCAAATCAACAAAATCAGACATGAAAAGGGAGGAAATCACAACAGATACTGGAGAAATTCAGAAAATCATAAGGACATACTTTAAAAATTTATATTCTCCTGGTTAAGTTCACAGACGTTCTTTCCTGATCTCACCAGAAGGGGAGGGCATATAGTCTAGCAGATAAAAAGTAATCATTTTGCAAATGGGTGATGGACCTCTCCCTCAGTGAGGTTTCCTACTCTTATTACATCTACCCTTGAATGTGCTATTACAACAAGACTCCAGTTTAACAGCTTTTTGTCTCTGGCCAGGGGGTGACATACAGTGCCCAGCAGAATGGAGTGAAGGGAATTGCAGGAGCAGCAAAACTGCAAAAGAAAATCAACAAACCACAATCCAGAACTTCAGAGACTCTATATCAATCACATAGAACTAGGCCAGCCTAATCTCTCCCCATCCTGGAGCTCAGGGACATTTGCGGAAGAGGGGGCGGTAAGATTGTAAGAGCAAAAGGATGGGAGGAGCAACGATTTGCAAGATTCTCAACAATAGTTGGGGCCAAAGCAATCATAATGGGACTTTGCATGCCCTGCGCAATGTCCAGCGCACTGTTGCCCTCATAAAGTCTAGCATCTGTTAAGGGCACCGAGACCCCTGGAGGCAAGGGATTGACAGCCATAGTAGTGATCTTATGCTTAAGGGGAACAAGAGAAAGGGCTTATGGAAATTCCACTGGGTCCTTATATGTCATCGGAGAGGAGGACCCAGAGGAGAGTTAGGCGTACACAATAAAGGACTCTCTGGGAATTGGGGGGGAGGCACTGGGGAAGGGGAGGGGGAGGAGGGGGAGGGAGGGAACTGGTAAAAAATTTTAAAATGTATAATTAAATTTTTAATAAAAAAAATTATATTCTCATAAATTGGAAAATCTAAAGGAAACGAATGAATTCATAGACACATACAACCTACCAAAATTGACTCAAGAGGAAATAGATACATTAAACAGACCAATAACAAGAGTTGAAATTAAAGCATTAATTATAAATTCTCCAACTAAAAAAAGCCCAAGACCAGACGGATTCAGAGCAGAATTCTACCAGAATTTCTTCAAAGAAAATCTAATACCACTATTCCTCAAATTATTCCATAAAACAGAGGAAGAAGGAATATTCCCAAACTCTTTCTATAAAGCAAATATAACTGTGATTCCAAAGCCAAACAAAGACACATTGAAGAAAGAATTATAGACCAATCTCAATAATGGACACAGATGCAAAAATTCTCAATAAAATACTAGGAAACAAGAACCAAAAACACAGCAAAAAAACCAACTCAACAAAGACACACTGCAACTGAATCAAACCATTACCCAAATGGACATAACAAATCTCTACTGAACTTCCATCCAAACACCAAAATACACATTCTTCTCAGCAGCTCATGGAACTTTCTCTAAATTAGACTACATATTGGGCCACAAGATGAATTTCCACATATACAGGAAAGTTGAAATGATGGCCTGTACATCATCAGACCACTTGGAATAAAGTTAGATATCCACAGCTAAACAAATAGCAGAAAATACACTAATTCTTAGAAGTTAATACCATGATGTTTAGTAAGAAATGGATCAAGGAAGAAATCAAAACGGAAATTCAATAATTCCTAGAAGCAAACAATAATGAAAATACAGTATATCAAAATCTCTTGGAAATGTTGAAAGCTATCCTAAGAGGTAAGTTTATAGTTCTCAATACCTGTATTAAAAAAATGGAAATTTCACAAGTAAATAACTTAACATTTCAACTTAAAGCTTTAGAGATACAAGAGCAATACAATCCCAAAAGCAGTAGATGTGAGAAGACTAGCAAAATCGGGGGAGAAATACCCAAAATTGAGATAAGGAAAATGATACAAAGAATCAAGGAAACAAAGAGCTGACACTTTGAAAAACTCAGTAAATTTGATGCACCTCTAGCCAAATTAACCAAAATCAAGAAAGAGGAAACCCAAATAAACAAACTTGGAAATGCAAATAGATTTATTACAACTGATATCCAAGAAATTCAGAGAATTATAAGGTTATATTTCAAAAACTTACACTCCATAAAATTCTGTAATCAGAAAGAAATGGATGAATTTCTAAGTAAGCATACCCTTTCTAAATTGAATTAGGATGAATTGAATTATTTAAGTAGTCCTACATGAATTGAGGAAATTAAAGAGGTAATCATGAATCTTCCCATTAAAAAAATGTCCAGATGGATTCAATGCAGAATTCTAACAAACATTTAAAGACATTTAACACAATTACTCCTTAAGCAATTTCGTAAAATAGCAAGAAAGGAAGGCTTCCACATTCTTTCCATGAAGTGAATATTATATTAATCTCAAAAACTAATAAAGTTACAATTTAAAAAGAAAGCTAAAGGGCAATCTCTTTGATGAACACAGATGCAAAGATCCTCAACAAAATCTTAACAAATCAGATTCAAAAACATATCAAAAATAAAAAATAAAACTTATCAAAAACATCACTTACTATGATCAAGTAAGATTTATGGCAGGCACACAAGGTTGGTTCAAAATACGCAAATCAATACATGTAATATATCATATAAACAAATCCAAGACCACATGATACTCTCAATAGATGCATAGAAAGCTTTTGACAAGATCCAACATCCTTTTATGCTCAAAGCCCTAGAGACAATTGGAAAGGAAGGATCATATATTAACATAATAAAAGCTATATACAACAAGCCTATAGCAATGATTATTATAAATGGAAAAAAAACTTGAAACATTCCCACTTTGATCAGGAACTAGGCAAGACTGTCCACTTTTATCTCCTTTATACAACATTGTATTTGAAGTCTTAGCTAGAGCCATGAGATAAGAAAAGGAGATAAAAGGGATTCAAATCTGAAAAGGAATCAAGAGATCCCTATTTCCAGATGATATGATCCTATACTTGAGAAATTCTGAAAATTACACCAAGTATTCATGGAACTAATACATAAGTTCAGCCAAGTGTCAGGTTACAAAATTAATGTTCAAAAGTCAGTAGCCTTCCCATACATCAAGGATGAAAAAAGTGTGAAAGACCTAAGAGAAACAAGCCCATTTACCATAGCCCCTAAAATGAATGAAATACCTTGGTATAAATCTAATCAAGGAAGTGAAAGACCTTTACAATGAAAACTTTAAAACCCTAAAGAAATAAAAGAAGATGAAAAGACCTCACATGCTTCTGGATAGAATTAGCATCATAAAAATGACCAGCCTACCAAAAGCAATACACAGATTCAATGCTATTCCAATCAAAATTCCAAAGCAATTCTTTACAGAAGTTGACCAATCTCAAAATTCATATGGAGGCACAAAAGGACCAGGATAGCAAAATCTTGAGTAACAAAATCACTGCCAGAGGTATCACCAGACCAAACCTTAATCTATACTATAAATCCATAGTAATAAAAACAGTAATAAAGACAAGGTCCAAAATGGACACATAGATCAATGGATAAGGATTGAAGACCCATATATAAGCCTACACAGCTATGATAATCTGATTTTTGACATAGGGGCCCAGAATACTCAATGGAAAAAGAACAAATGGTGCTAACAACACTAGATATCCATATGCAGAAGACTGAAATTTGGATCTGTACTTGTCACCATGCACAAAAATCAACTCCAAATGGATCAAGGACATTAATAATAGGACAGAAGCTATAAAAACCTTAGTGTGAATAATAGAAAATTCTCTTGAGCTGATTGGACCTGGCCAACATTTTCTAAACAAAACCCCAATGGCATAGGCACTAGAAACCAACACTCAACAAATAGGATCTTATGAAAATCAAAAACTTCTGTTCAGCTAAGGAGATTGTAAACTGAGCCAAAAGAAAGTTCAGAGGATGAGAGAAAATCTTCATAGACCACAAATCTGATAGAGGTCCAGAGTGCACAAAGAACTTAAAAAATTAAACACCAAGGAGATTAATAACCCAATTAGAAAATGGGCCACAGACATGCACATTAAAGGATGCTCTGGGGATGCGAGCGGGAAACACTGGGGGATGGGAATGGAAGGGGGAAGGGAGGGGGGCACAGGGGGATAGGGGTTTGGAGGGAGGGGGGGACTGGTGTACCTGTTAAGTTTGTATGAGTGGAAATAAAAAAAAAGAAAATGGGCCACAGAACTTAAAAGAAATTTTTCAGCGATGAAAATGAAATGTTAAATAAATACCTTAAAGAATGTTCCAACTCCCCCCAAAAAATCAACAAACCATAATCTAGAACTGCAGAGACTCTATATCAACCACCTAGAACTAGGCCAGCCTAATCTCTCCCCATCCAGAAGCTCAGGGAAACTTGCTGAAGAGGGGGCGGTAAGATTGTAAGAGCACAAGGATGGGAGGAGAAATAATATGCAAGATACTCACACAAGTTAGGGCCGAAGCAATCGTAACTGGACTTTACATGCCCTGTGCAATGTCCAACACACTATTGACCTCTCAAATTCTAGCATTTGCTAAAGGCACTAATATCCTTGGAGGCAAGGGATTGACAGCCACAGTAGTGTTCCTATGCTTAAGGGGAACACAGGAAAGGGTTCAGGGAAATGCCACTGGGTCCTTGCACCTCATCGGAGAGGAAGACCCAAAGGAGAGTCTGGCATGCACATTAAAGGATGTTCCGGGGATGGAAGTGGGAGGCACTGGGGGATGGAGAGGGAGGGGGGAGGAGAGGGGAGCACAGGGCGGTGGGAGTTTGGAGGGAGGGAGGGGACCGGTGTACCTGTTAAAGTTGTATGAGTAGAAATAAAAAAAAAAGAAGTTTAAAAAAATAAAGAATGTTCCAACTCCCTAGCCATCAAAGATATGCAAATCAAAACTACTCTGAGATATCACTCACCCCAGTCAGGTTGGCAAAAATACAAAATAAAAATAAATGCTAATGAGGATGTGAGGAGAAGAGAACTCTGATACATTGCTAATGGGAATGCAATCTAGGAGCACCACTCTGGAGATCAGTATGGTGGTTTCTAAAAAAGTTAAAGAATGAAATACTATATGACACTGCTTGCTATACCACTACTGGGAATAATTCCTAAAAATGCATCATTTCACTACAGTGACATAAGTAGATCCATGTTCTTGCAGCACTATTTACCATAGCAAAGTCATGGAATCAACAGTTGATGAATGGATAATGAAAATGTTTATACATTTATACGATGGAATACTACTCAGCCATCAAAAAATGGCCCCTTTTGCACCCCAACCCGCTCCGCCGGTCGGGACGCGCGCGGTCAAGCCGGGCCTCAACCCCGCGCCCTAGCTGGTGAGTCCCGTTCCCCCCCCCCCCCCCCCGGCACCGCCCACCAGGACCCCAGGTCGGCCCACAGGGACCTGGCTCTGACTCCCACCATCCAGCCGGAGCTGTGCGCCCGGGGCCAAGGGACAAGGGGGACCTCCCCCTGCACCCAGGCCACGCCCCAGCTGCCCTCGGGTTAAATAGCTCCACGCCGTCACCCCCATCCCCCCTTTTGCACCCCACCCCGCTCCACCGGTGGGGACGCGCTCGGGGTCCAGCCGGGCCTCACCCCACGACCTAGGTAAGTCTCCGCCCGCCCTGCCCACCAGGACCCCAGGCCAAATAATTCAGTTTAGTGAAATTGAGAGATCTTAAGAGTTAAAATGACAATGCCAAAGTCAAAGTGCAAATCCATGAGAAGCAACAATCAAGTAAACAAATTTCCCACTGAAGAAATTAATCCCATAATGTTAGACTCCAACAAGAACAAACCCACGGAAAAAGGCCAAGAAAGCCCCACCCAGGATAAAGACTTTCAAAATATGATCATTACCATGTTCAATACTATGAAAGAGGAAATCAGGGAGGAATTACATAATCGAATCAATCGCTTTGAAGAGGAACACAACAGACATCTGGAGGAGTTGAGAAAAACAGTGCAAGAAACAAAAAGTAGCATAGAGCAGTTAAAACAAACTCAAGCAGAGTTTAAAACTGAGCTAAAAGACAAGTTATCTTCAACCCAGAACTCTACAGAGTCTTATCAGCAGAACTAACGAAGCAGAAAACAGAATTTCAGACCTTGAAGATAAAGTGGGAGTACTAACCAGCTCAATGGAAGAGGTTGTTAAAGCCAAAAAGATACTTGAGAGAAATATCCAAGAGGTATGGGACACCCTGAAGAAGCCTAACTTGCGTATTCATGGAATACCAGAGCAAGAATCTCAAAATACCACCCCTGAGGAAATTTTTCAAACGATCATCAAGGAAAACTTTCCTCATCTAAAAAAGAGAGGCCCATCCATATACAAGAGGCATTCCGCACCCCAAACAGATACGACCAAAACAGAAGCACGCCACGGCAAATAATAGTTAAAACACTCCACATTCAAGATAAAGAACTGGTGCTGAGAGCTTCAAGGGAGAAAAAACAAGTCACTTTTAAAGGTAAACCTATTAAAATAACAAATGACTTCTCAGTCGAAACAGTAAAAGCAAGAAAAGCTTGGAGAGACATACTACAAGTATTGAATGAGCAAAAATGTCAACCCAGGCTGATTTACCCTGCAAAACTATCAGTCATGATCGAGGGAGAAAGAAAAATTTTCCAGCACAAAGACAACTTTAAGGGATACATGTCCACCAAACCAGGCCTTCAAAAAATGCTAGAAATGATACTCAAGTGTGAAGAAAAAAACAGGCATATCCAGGAGAACAGAAGGCAAGTATAACATCATTAAAAACGAAGCAATATACTTATAAAAGCTACTAAACATAATAAATGTCTGGAATTAACAATAGTTTCTCCATTATAACACTAAATGTCAATGGAATTAATTCACCGATCAAGAGACACAGATTACAAACATGGATTAAAAATCACAATCCATCAATCTGCTGCCTGCAGGAAACACATCTCACCACAAAAGATAGGCACGCTCTAAAAATAAAAGGCTGGTCAACAATTCTACAAGCAAATGGAAGCAGAAAACAGGCAGGGGTAGCCATTATGCTATCAGACAAAGTAGATTTCAAACCAAAGAAAATTATAAGTGACATGGATGGATACTACATTTTAGTCACAGGTACAATTCACCAGGAAGACTTCACAATACTGAACATATATGCACCCAATACGGGCCCCTCCACATTCATTAAGAAAACCCAACAGCGTCTAAAGCAAGAAATCAATCCCCAAACGATAATTCTTGGGGACTTCAACACCGCCCTCTCAACATGGGATAGATCAACAGGTCAAAAGCTTAACAGAGACACTTTGGAACTTAATCAAACCCTGAAAGAAATGGACCTTACAGATCTTTATCGAACTTTTCACCCATGTACCAAAGAATACACATTTTTCTCAGCAGCACACGGAACTTTCTCTAAAATAGATCACATATTGGGCCACAAAATGAATCTACACATATACAAGAAAGTTGAAATTCTAACCTGTGCCCTATCAGACCATCACAGCCTAAAGCTGGACATCCACAACACATCAAACAAGAGAAAATACACTAACTCCTGGAAACTTAACACTATGATGCTGAATGAGACATGGATTCAGGAAGAAATTAAAAAGGAAATTCAAGATTTCCTGAAAGTGAATGATAACGAAAATACAACTTACCAAAATCTCTGGGACACAATGAAAGCTGTTCTAAGAGGTAAGTTCATAGCTCTTAATGCCTACGTCAAAAAAATGGAAACATCAGAAATAAACAACTTAACAATGCAGCTTAAAGCTTTAGAGAAACTAGAGCAATCTGATCCCAAAAGTAGTAGAAGAGAGGAGATTAGCAAAATAAGGGGAGAAATATCTGAAATCGAGACTAAGAAAACGATAGAAAAAATCAAACAGTCAAAAAGCTGGTTCTTTGAAAAAATCAATAAGATTGATACAACCCTAGCTAAACTAACCAAAAGCAAGAGAGAGAAAACCCAAATTAACAAAATTAGAAATGTACATGGAGTTATCACTACTGATACCCAAGAAATCCAGAGAAATATAACATCATATTTCAAAAACTTATACTCTGTGAAGTTTGACAACACAAAAGAGATGGGTGAATTTCTAAGTAAACACAACTTACCTAAATTGAATCAGGAAGTTGTGAATTATTTAAATAGTCCTATAACATATAAGGAAATTGAGGAAGTAATCTCGAATCTTCCCACTAAAAAATGTCCTGGACCAGATGGATTCAGCACAGAGTTCTACAAGACATTTAAGGAGTTAATAACACCAATACTCCTTAAACTGTTCCATCAAATAGCAAAGGAAGGAACACTACCAAATTCCTTCTATGAAGCTAATATCGTTTTAATCCCAAAACCTAATAAAGATTCACTTAAAAAAGAAAACTATAGGCCGATCTCCCTGATGAACACAGACGCAAAGATTCTCAACAAAGTCTTAGCAAATCGGATTCAAAAACATATTAAAAAGATCATTCATGGGGACCAAGTAGGCTTCATCCCCGGCACACAAGGTTGGTTCAACATACGCAAATCAATAAATGTAATTCATCATGTAAACCAGTCCAAAGTCCAAGACCACATGATACTCTCCATAGATGCAGAAAAAGCTTTTGAAAAGATCCAACAGCCTTTTATGATCAAAACGCTAGAGACAGTAGGAATGGAAGGAATCTTTATCAATATAATAAAAGCTATATACAACAAGCCCACAGCAAGGATTATGCTCAATGGGGAACAATTGGAAGCATTTCCCACTTCGATCAGGAACTAGACAAGGCTGTCCACTCTCACCACTTCTATTCAATATTGTACTTGAAGTCTTAGCTGAAGCCATAAGACAAGAAAGGGACATAAGAGGGATTCAAATCGGCAAGGAAGAAGTCAAGCTATCCCTATTTGCAGATGACATGATCTTATACCTGAGTGATCCCAAAAACTCCACCAGGAAGCTCCTGGAACTAATTGAGAAGTTCAGCAGGGTGGCAGGATACAAAATAAATGTGCAAAAATCAGAGGCCTTCCTATATGCCCAGAATGAAAGAAGTGAAAAAGCCTTGAGAGAAACAATACCATTTATTATAGCCCCTAAAAAAATGAAATACCTTGGTATAAACCTAACTAAGGAGGTAAAAGATCTTTACAATGAAAACTTTAAAACCCTAAAGAAAGAAATAGCAGAAGACACCAGAAGGTGGAAAGACCTCCCTTGTTCCTGGATTGGCACAATCAACATCGTGAAAATGACCATCCTACCTAAGGCAATATACAAATTCAATGCTATACCAATCAAAATCCCAAAGCAATTCTTCAAAGAAGTTGACCAAACAATCTCAAAGTTCATATGGAGGCACAAAAGACCCAGGATAGCAAAAACAATCCTGAGTAACAAAAACACAGCTGGAGGTATAACCATACCAAACCTTAGTCTATACTACAAATCCATAGTTGTAAAGACAGCCTGGTACTGGCTCCAAAATAGACACACAGATCAATGGATAAGGATTGAAGACCCAGATATAAGCCCACAAAGTTACAGCCATTTGGTCTTTGACAAAGGGGTCCAAAGAATCCAATGGAAAAAGAACAGCATCTTCAACAAATGGTGCTGGCAAAAGAGGATCTCCACATGCAGAAGATTAAAGCTGCACCCGTACTTGTCACCATGTACAAGACTTAATTCCAAATGGATCAAGGACCTTGATATCAGGCCAGAGACTATAAAAACCATAGTTGAAAGGATAGGGAACTCCCTCGAGCTGATTGGGCTAGGCCAACAGTTCCTAAACAGACATCCAATGGCACAGTCACTGCTACCAACTCTCAACAGTTGGGATCTTGTGAAATTAAAGAGCTTCTGTTCAGATAAAGAGATTGTAACACGAGCTCAAAGGCCACCCACAGAATGGGAGAAAATCTTCACTAACCACATATCTGATAGAGCTCTATTGTCCAGAGTGCACAAAGAACTTAGAAAACTAAACACCAAGGAAACCAATGGCCCAATTAAAAAATGGGCCCTGGAACTTAAAAGAAACTTTACCAGGGATGAAATTAAAATGTCTAACAAATATCTTAAAAAATGCTCCACTTCCTTAGCCATCAGGGAAATGCAAATCAAAACTTCCCTGAGGTATCATCTCACCCCGGTCAGGATGGCAAAAATCCACAATACTAACAATGACAAATGCTGGAGAGGATGTGGAGAGAGGGGAACTCTCCTACATTGCTGGTGGGAATGCAGGCTCATACAGCCACTCTGGCGAGCCGTCTGGAGATTCTTAAAGAAATTAAAGATTGAAATGCCATATGACCCTGCTATTCCACTTTTGGGAATAACCCCCCATACAGCAGAGGTTCACCTCCATAGCACAAGCACGACCATGTTCATAGCAGCACTGTTTACAATAGCAAAGTCATGGAATCAGCCCAAATGTCCAACAGTTGACGAGTGGATAAGGCAACCGTGGTACATCTATACAATGGAGTACTACTCAGCCATCAAAAATGATGAATTACTGGAATTTGCCAGGAAATGGATGTCATTAGAAACAATTATATTAAGTGAAGTATACCAGACCCAGAAAATTAAGTGCTGTATGTACTCCCTAATAAGTGGCTCCTAGTACCAAACCCACCCAGCCCACATTGAGACACTCAAAGGTAAATCTATGTAATATAGTAATTGCAAGGATTGTGAACAGGAGGGATGGGGTTGGAGGGCCACACCAGACACAAGGAGAGAGGGGACCATGTTACAGCAGAGAAAATCGGCCTCCAAGGAGTGCAAGGGGTGACATACAGTGCCCATCAGGATGGAGCGAAGGGCATTGCAGGAGCAGAAAACTGCAAAAGAAAATCAACAAACCACAATCCAGAACTTCAGAGACTCTATATCAACCACCTAGAACTAAGCCACATAGAGACAGTAATTCCAAGGATTATGAATAGGAGGGATGGGGTAGGAGGGCCACACCAGAAAGAAGGAGAGAAGGGACCATGTTACAGCAGGGAAAATAGGCCTCCACCAAGGACCCAAATAAGTAATGAGACATCTGATTAAGTTCACAGACTTTTGTTCCTGATCATTTACTACTGAGGGGGAGTGATCTCACCAGAAGAGGAGGGCATATAGTCTGGCAGATAAAAAGTAATAATTTTGCAAATGGGTGATAGACCCCTCCCTCACTGTGGTTTCCCACTTTTATTACATCTACCTTTGAATGTGCTTTTATCACAAGACTCTAACAACTTTTTGTCTCTGGCCAGGGGGTAACATACAATGCCCACCAGGATGGAGTGAAGGGCATTGCAGGAGCAGCAAAACTGCAAAAGAAAATCAACAAACCACAATCCAGAACTTCAGAGACTCTATATCAACCACCTAGAACTAGGCCAGCTTAGTCTCTCCCCATCTTGAAGCTCAGGGACATTTGCGGAAGAGGGGGCGGTAAGAGTGCAAGAACAAAAGGATGGGAGGAGCAATGATATGTAAGATACTCTCTACTAGTTAGGGCTGAAGCAATCATAATTGGACTTTGCATGCCCTGCGCATTGTCCAACACACTGTTGACCTCACAAAGTCTAGCATCTGCTAAAGGCACCAAGATCCTTGGAGGCAAAGGATTGGCAGCCACAGCAGTGTTCCTATACCTAAGGGGAATACGGGAAAGGGTTCGGGAAAGGCCACTGGGTCCTTGTACGTCATCGGAGAGGAGGGCCCAGAGGAAAATCAGTCATGCACAAGAAAGGACTCTCTGGGAATTGGGGTAGGAGGCACTGGGGGATGGGGAGGGGGAGGGGTGGGGAGGGGGAGCAGGGGGTACGGGGGGAGGAGGAGGGAGGGAGGGAACTGGTGTACCTAATAAGTTTGTATGAGCTGCAAATAAAAAAAAAAGAATGGGAGGAGCAATGATATGCAAGATACTCCACACAAGTTAGGGCCGAAGCAATCATAATTGGACTTTGCATGCCCTGCGCAATGTCCAACACACTATTGACCCCACAAAGTCTAGCATGGACTAAAGGCACTAGGATCCTTGGAGGCAAGGGATTGACAGCCACAGTAGTGTTCCTATGCTTAAGGGGAACACAGGAAAGGGTTCTGGGAAATGCCACTGGGTCCTTGCACCTCATCTGAGAGGAGGACCCAGAGGAGAGTTGGGCATGCAACATTTAAGGATGCTCCGGTGATGGGAGAGGCAGGCACTGGGAGATGGGGAGGGAGGAGGGAGGGGAGGGGGGCGGTGGGAGGTTGGAGGGAGGGAGGGGATGAGTGTACCTGTTAAGTCTGTATGAGTGGAAATAGAAAATAAGAAAAAGAAAATTAAAAAATAAAAAATTATAAAAGTTGCTACAAAAAAAAATGAATTAACAAAATTTGCCAGTAAATGATGGGATTCGAAAAAATCTAAGGAAATGTTAGATTCCACATGTTCTCCCTCATAAGTACATCCTAGTTCCAAATCCTCTTAATGACATATCTAAAGGTAAATCTCTGTAAGAGATTTATAACCACAAAGTATTACAGCTAGGAGGACCTAAAGAGAAAGGGAACAAAACAAACATGGTTTAACAGAGAAATCAGCCCACAGTCACTATGACGGTTAAGTAGCAGGACATCTGATACGGCTCACCCTCACTTCCTTTCCTGTTCACTTGGGATTATGTGGTTTGAAGAGCTGGGCAGCCATGGAGGTGATGGGGCTTTTCAATTAGATGGTAGCCAACTGGTTACCAGATGACTGACCACACTTACAACTGTGCCCTATTCCTATTCTTCTCTCTACCTTTATGCCTCTTCTTATATTAAGACCTGTTTTTAAATAGTCTTTTATCTTTGGTTAGGAGAAGACTTGAACACCCAAACAGGATGCAGCAATGGTAGTAGATGAATAGCAAAACTGAAACAACAACCAACTTTAATTCAGAACACCAATGACCCTACAATGTTCACCTGTAACCAGACCAGCCAAACCTCTCCCCATCCTAGAACTCAGGAAACCTTGTGGAAGAGGAGGCAGCAAGATTGTAAGAGCCACCGATGAACAAGATACTCCACTCAAGCCTAGTTTTCAGCAGCCAGAATCTCACTGCATTGTGATTGGACCTTACCTGAATGCACAATGACTGACATGTCAACTCACCCCCATAAGCTAGCATGCATCTCAGGGGAGATCACTTCAGGCAGTAGGATCTTTGGAGGCAAGGGGTTAAACAGATATAATGTAGTCCCTACATTGGGGCAGCCCAATAAGGGGCCCCAAAGTATGCCATAAAGTCCTGAACCCTCATTAATGTGGACAACTCAGAGCAAACTTCAGGATTCATATAAACTAAAATTCTGGAGGGTGGGAGGGAAAAGGTAGGAAACACAAAGAGAAGGGAGGGAGGGAGGAAAAGAGGGAGAGAGAAGGAGGTATGGGACAATGAGCAGGATGGGGGGATAGAAGAAGAAGGCAGGGAGAAGGGGAAGGGAGAAAGACGGGGGCAAGGGTACTTAACCATTGTGCTTGTATAACTAGGTTAAAAAAAATAGGAAAAAATAAACAAAGGTACTTGGTCATCTATGTTGATTATAGCTCTGTTCATAATAGCAAGAAAATGGAATCAGGCAACATTCCCATCAACAGAGAAATGGTTAATGAAAATGTGGTATATATACACACAATGGAATACTTTTCAGCCATTCAAAAGGATGAAATTATGGAATTTACTGGTAAATGGATGGAACTGGAAATTTGAATATTGAGTGAAGTGCGGAGCTGATTTTCCCACGCACACATTGTGACGACTCCAGGCCATCGGAGCAGAGAAAGGTGAATGTGCTGCAGGTCCTTCAACCCCTCACCCAAATCCAAGGGACTTCGGACACAGCAGGGAGTTTGTCAAGGTGAGACTCACTCACTCATTCATTCACTCACTCAATTACACAGCTGCTGGCTGCAATGACGAAGATAAGTAAAGTCTGACCGCCCGCACTTCCGCCTCAGCACTCCAGAGATGCGGCCACGGACGGGGAGTTTGTCAGAGCAAGATTTCAGTTTATTGGGGGTAACAAATCAGCTTATATAGACAAAGAACCAGAGAGCATGAAACAGGCAGCCAATTACCTTAATGGTCAGCACAGCACATACTCAGCATAGGTCAAACTAAACATATATCTATGTTGGCTCCTATGAGCCAATTAGGGCTTTAGGACACTAGCTCCCAGCGCCATCTTTGGTCCCATGTGCTAAGCCATGCCCTGCTCACTCCCTCCCAGACTGTTATTCCTGGGCAGGCCCAACAGTGAAGTATTTCAGACACATAAGTGCCATGTTTTCTTTTATATGCCAATACTAGTACTGATATCCTTGTCAATGAATTTGGCTTAGAATTATTATAAAAGTCAGAAAATTAAAAGGGATCAATGAGTGGGAAGGTGGGAAGGAATGGATAGAGTGAAAACCTTTAAAGGGGAGATTTAGAATACCATAGCAAGTAAAGTTGGGGGGGATAATTTGTAAGAATACATAGAGGAAAATGAGGGGATGGGATATAGGAGGGACAGAGGGACTTAAAGAAAAATCCTAAGATTGTGGAGGATAACACCATAGGTACCTCATATGCTAATAGCATGTAAAAAATGTCTTTTTTAAAAAAGGAGCAAGAATTGGCCTATCCTATGAAGAGGAGCACAGAGTGAGGAAAACAGGGGAAAACAAAAAAATCCCTTGGTTGACCCACTTAGTACCCACAGACAATTAAAAATGTACTAGAAATAACAGGAATGTGACAGTTTCTGATAAAATGTTTGTCAGAGTGGTCTCATTTTGCCATTGCTCTTGGTTGCTCTCCAAAAAGCCATAAGTAAGACCTTATTACTGAAGATGCAATTCATATGGATCACAGAACATGGGCAAAATACATCAACTGAAACTGTCTGAAAACTTCCTCCTTGCTGGATAGCTTACACAGTACTAAGCAATATTATAGAAACAAACACTGGCCACATTTTTTTAACATTTTTTATTATTATTTCCGCTCATACAAACTTAATAGGTAGACCAGTTCCCTCCCCCTGAACCCCTGCTCCCCCTCCTTCCCTCCCCATCTCCCAGTGCCTCCCCCCCAATTCCCAGAGAGTCCTTTATTGTGTATGCCTAACTCTCCTCTTGGCCCTCCTTTCCGATGACATAAAAGGACCCAGTGGCATTTCCCTGAACCCTTTCTCATGTTCCCCTTAAGCATAGGAACACTTCTGTGGCCATCAATCCCTTGCCTCCAAGGATCTTGGTGCCTTTAGCCGATGTTAGACTTTGTGAGATCAATAGTGTGACGGACATGGCATGCAGGGCATGCAAAGTCCTATTATGATTGCTTCAGCCCTATCTAGTGTGGAGACTTCAAATCATTGCTCCCCCCATCCTTTTGTTCTTACAATCTTACCGCCCCCCCTTCCGCAGATGTCCCTGAGTTTCAGGATGGGGGGAGATTAGGCTGGCTTAGTTCTATGTGGATGATATAGAGTCTCTGAAGTTCTGGATTGTGGTTTGTTGATTTTCTTTTGCAGTTTTGCTGCTCCTGCAATGCCCTTCACTCCATCCTGATGGGCACTGTATGTTACCCCCTGGTCAGAGACAAAAAACTGTTAAACTGGAGTCTTGTTATAATAGCACATTCAAGGGTAGATGTAATAAAAGCAGGAAACCTCGGTGAGGGAGGGATCAGTCACCCATTTGCAAAATGGTCTCTTTTCATCTGCCAGACTATATGCCCTCCCCTTTTGGTGAGATCATACCCCCTCAGTTGTACATGATGAGGAACGAACGTCTGTGAACTTAACCAGGTGTCACATTACTTACTTGCATTCCTTGGAGGTCGATTTTCTCTGCTGTAACATGGTCCCCTCTCTCCTTGTGTCTGGTGAAACACTGGCCACATTAACTCATAAGATCTGCAAGTTGCAATAAGAATCACTGTGGCAAAAAGTGACCACCAGTGTAACAGTGGCATGAATATCAAGGAGACAGTCAACAGCTTTCTGATTGAACTTGAGACACACTTGTCAGAATGGAACACATTCCTGTTACTGTTAACTAGAACAAGAATCTAAAAAAGGGAAGGAAATAATGCATCAATGTGAAAAAAAGTCTATGAACCTGTAGGAAAGTAGGAAGACAGTATATCAAACTTCTCTTTAAATAGCTACAATTATACCCACAGATTTGAAGAGCACTTAGCACTCAGTCTAGAAGTCTTCTTCTACAACAGAAGTAGAGGATCTCAACACCCTGACAGGATGGAACTTAGACCAGGAGAAGAGCAATGAAGTGGGAAACATAGGCCAGTCATAATGCAGAATACCGGCAACCCAGCAATGCTCATCCAGAATCAGGTCAATCTAATCTCTTCCCATCCTAAGGCTTAGGGAATGTTATAGAAGAGAGGATAGTAAGATTGTAAAATCCTAAAGATAGGAAGGTCCACCTTTGGACAAGACATTCCACCCAAAGCAGAACTGCTGTATCCAGGATCTACTCAGTGCAGTGAGGCTTTTCCTTACCAGACCTACATAATTATTGACATACCAACATGTCCCCATTCCCTCATAGACTGCAAAGAATTCAAGAGAGATAAGAACATAAAGTGTAAACCTTAGGAACTAAGTTGGATGAGTGAAAGAAAAATGCTTCTATCAGTGGGATTTCCCAAAAAGGGCAACTTGGTATGGCACAGACTCCTGAACCTCTCACAAGAGTGGAAGCCAGAGGGAACCCTGGGGTCTATAGAGTGAACAGGAAAGTAGGTATGAGGGAGTGGGATGAATTAATGAAGGGAAAGGAGGAGTATGGGAGGGAGGGGGATGGAAGGAAGCAGGAATGAGTATTCAATATGCTTGTAAAACTAGAAAAAAAATTAATAAAAATGTTGGACAGAAAAATAAAAAGTGAAAGTTAGCAGAGCCCCAGTATTTATGTTTCATTGCTGAGGATGCAACATGACCAACTACTTCAAGCTCCTGCTGCCTTGACTTCCCTGCTGATACTTTCAATGATGAGCTAGGGTCAACGTTTCCCATGTAGTTGATTTTGTCAGAGTATTTAATCATAGCAATAGGAAAAGAAACCAAGACCCTTGTTAAGCACCACAATTTAGCTAAACCTTTTTCTATAGGTGTGCTCAGAACACTTGTCTACATTTGAGCAAATGGTAAGTCTCTTTAATAGGAAAGGTATACATTTTTGGATAATTTTTTGAGTACCTGATCCAAAAGCAATGACAGCCTAATGTCTTACCTTTCTGGCTTCTGGGAGCTATAACTTACCATTATTGCTCAGCACCAGAAGACAGTGTCCACAAGCTTTTTAGCCCAGTGTAAGGTCAAAATTTGAAGATAGGAACTTGATCCCTTGCTCAGCACATACTTGCATAATATGTGCAAGGTCCTGGAGTCAATTTTCCCGCACCCCCACTCCTGCACTGCAAAAAAAGGTGTAAAATTTAAAAACAATCATTACTGAACATGTTTTGCTTTCATATAGCAATAATAATAATAATAATAATAATAAGTTGAACCATCATAAGGAGAGAAGCATTTTCATTTCTACTTTTGTTACTTACACAACCCATAATTCTTACTTTTGCCATCTTGTGACTTTGTGTTTCTAAAATGAAGTACCTTGTTTCAATAAATTTCAGTCATATTTAAATTTGCCATAATTATACTTAATATAAGAAAGTCAAGAAAATGTAGTGTCTTATAATACAAGTTAATATCTCATCTTCACAGACAGAGTTCCTGGGGAAGTTTTTGCACTAAGTACTATGGTTAAGTTATACTTGTCCATCAAAAGTTAGTTCTCTGGGAGCTTGGTCTTTCTTATGATGATGAGTGAGCCTGGAAGAGGAGATGACTTGGTCTCTAAGAGGGATGGATAGTGTTACTTTGAGACTGCATGGGTTATTCTGAAAATGGGTGATTATAAGGTGATCTATGTTTCCACAGTTCATTCTTGCTTTTACTCTTTTCACTTGATCTCTCTCCTGAAAAATTATTTCATCCACTATGGAAGCCTCATCTGAAACCAAGAGAAGCACCTTCAAATCTGTGCACTCAATAAATTTTTGTCTTCTATAAAGTACCCATCACCTTACATTCTATAAGAACAACACAAAATGAACTATAACATTAGCCTTGGCTTTATGTTCACAGTGTATGGAATGGTAGCATCAAATTAGAAAGCAGTAATACATAATGATTTGAATGCCTTATCTAAAAAAATCTTTTGTACAAATTTATCATTTCTATAAAACAAAACATGTTGAGCTAATTTCTTTTTCTTTTTGAGCAATCAAATAAAGGAAGTCTAATAAACAGCTTCATATGTGAGAACTATAAATAACATATTTCTAAGAAGACATATTCTTTCTTCAAGATTAATTTAAATATGAACAAATTTGTCCCTATAAAAATAAATTGGCTCAGATTTAATATATTAACTTGGAAAGACATCAGATCAAATTTACTAGGTTCATTAAGCTTAGGGAATTAAATTTCAGAACTCTGTGTTTCCTAGTAATAGGTTCCAAGAGTAATATTTAGCAACCCCTCTAATACATACTTATTTATCAAGGAAATTGACATTATATATCAGAATACACAAATAATGGTTTTCTTTGGAGACTCACATTTCAATAAGTAGCACCCTACTGAACATGAGTGCTCTATGTTTTCAACATTCCTGTACTTTGGACTGTCATCCTTAATTCAGCAGCTGTGTTTGGATTGTTTGGATTACTATTAGATAGCATTACTTACCATAAAGTTACAAATATAAGAACAACTTATATAAGCATTAAGATATGTGACAGATATGATAAATGAAGAAGAAATAATTATTTGTTCTATTTTCTCAAATTACATTCAGGCATATTAAAATAACTCTATAATACAGTAGCATAGTATGCATGTAGAAATTACAGTTCAAATTATAGACACAAAAACAATACAGTTGTAAAAGCTCCAGCACACAGAGTAGGATTTCCTACCATTATCATTTTTATCAGAGACAGCTATTATCAAGTTTGCAAAATGCAGTTTGGGATAGAATCTTGATCTTTATTTTTTTAACATTTTTTATTATTACTTCTGCTCATACAAACTTAATAGGTATACCGGTTCCCTCCCTCCCTCCCTCTTCCTCCTCCCAACCCCCCTGCTCCCCCTCCCCTCACCCCTCCCTCTCCATCCTCCAGTGCCCCCTCCCCAATCCCCAGAGAATCCTTTCATGTGCATGCTAAACTCTCCTCTGGGTCCTCCTCTCCGATGACGTACAAGGACCCAGTGGCATTTCCCTGAACCCTTTCCTGTGTTCCCCTTAAGTATAGGAACACTATTATGGCTGTCAATCCCTTGCCTCCAAGGATCTTGGTGCCTTTAGCAAATGCTAGAATTTGTGGGGTCATTAGTGCATTGAACATTGCTCAGGGCATGCAAAGTCCAATTATGATTGCTTCGGCCCTAACTTGTGTGGAGTATCTTGCATATCATTACTCCTCCCATCCTTGTGCTCTTACAATCTTACTCCCCCCTCTTCTGCAAATTTCCCTGGACTTCAGGATGAGGAGAGATTAGGCTGGCCTTGTTCTAGGTGGTTGATATAGAGTCTCTGAAGTTCTGGATTATGGTTTGTTGATTTTCTTTTGCAGTTTTGCTGCTCCTGCAATGCCCTTCACTCCATCCTGATGGGTATTGTATGTCACCCCCTGGCCAGAGATAAAAAGCTGTTAAACTAGAGTCTTGTTATAAGAGTATATTCAAAGGTAGAATCTTGATCTTTATAAGAAGCAACTATCCTAACATTACCCTGATAGTACTAGTTACTTATTTTCTCTTTCTTTTCTTACTCATTGCTCCTTTGTAACTAGCTAGTATGTATGTACTGGCTACTAAATCTGGATATTTGTATTTATAATGACTAAGTGAATGTATTTCAAATAGCAAGCAGTTTGCAGATAACATTGTTTTCAAAACAATTTGGGGCTGGAGAGGTGGCTCAGGGGTTAAGCTTCTGCCTTGCAGGCAGAAGGTCCTGAGTTCAGATCCTAGACTCCACGTATAGACATATAGATGCAGGGTGGAAGCGGGGGCGGCCTGCATTTCTGGTCCTGGTAGGGCAGAGCCTGTAAATCCCAGGGCCGAGTAAACAAGGAGGAGGTGGAGATGGTCCATGGTGATTCCCAAATTTGCCCGTGGTTCTACACACACACACACACACACACACACACACACACACACACACACACACATACACAAACAAGCGCACACACACACAATTGAACAAAAAAAACTTCTAAAGATTTGGCAAATCAGGCAATGTGATCTGAGGTTGATAAGTGTAACTGTGCTCAAAGTTATAAACAAAAAATGTTAATACTAATATTTTTATTCATTAACAATCTCTTAAATATATACAATACATTTTGATCCTACCTATCTCTATTCCCCTCTCACTGTCCTTGGACATTCTTCAGCATGCTCCCCTTTTACCTTCAGGTCTTCTATTTTTTAAAAGAATTATAACATAAAATAACGTATGAGAAATAAGAAAAAACAAATTTAAGATATATATTAGGTATTATGATTGAACTTCCAGTTCTATCTGGTTAAAAGGCCATGATAAAGCTAAAGAATGGCAGTTTTTGTCTTGTGAAGTAGAGTAAGACTAACAGTGTGAACACATGGGAGACTGGCCGGCAGGAGGTTGTCCATGGTGTGAACACATAGAATCTGTTTCATGGGAGACTGTTCATGGTGTGAGCACACAGGCTTGGCCCATAGGAGGAATCCACAGTGACTGCATGGTGCCTATCCCACAAAGGACCACCCATGGCATGAGCAAACAGAGCTTGGCCTTGGAGGCTGTTTGCCGTGTAAGTGCATGAAGCCCAGACTATAGGAGGCTGTCCATGATGTGAATGCATGGATATCTGAATTCTTAATCAGTAAAACAGAAACTCAGGATGGAAACAATCACCTCAGAAGATTTCAGAATGGTGAAACTGCTTTGACAGAATAGTATGCTAAGCCTTCAAAGCCTTTAAGGCTTCTGGTGTTTCTCCCTTTTCCAAAATAAAGTTATTTCCAAAATGACTTGTACAAATGTTAAAGGCACCAAAAAAGTTCAGAACCATACATAATCCTGAAAGGGAGCTAGTGATCATTGGAAATTTTGGTGGAGGTTTGACTTTGAACAACCCTCAGCTGGTACCTTGTTAAGGTGGGGAAAAATGCCTAAGGGGATGTAGGCACACTGGTGGGTGCCTACATTCCCAGACACCCGGACAGGACAACACAGCAAAAGCCTCACGCTGGGACTTATGGGATGTTGGGTGGGATATAAAGGCTGCCCCATACTTAAGTCGTTGACATTGGGCCAGCTTATCCCCGCCCCCAAGGGTCTCCGTGGGACTCCGAGACTGCAACAATGACTCAAACTAGGCGATCATATTTTGAGTTCCCTCAGTGCCATGGCTCGGGCCCACCACCAACTGAAGTTAATGACTAAAGAGTCAATTTAATTTGAACAGTCTGCCACAGCAGCTCTTCTTCTGATGGCTATGTTCTGGGCCAGGTAGAAGACAAGTAGAAGAGGGTATCCCACAGCTAGATTCCAGCAGGTTGGACGGCATTGTGGTATTATGTTCACAATTTTTCATCTACCCCACAAAGTCAATGTCATATCTTTCATGAAATTAATGATACTCTTCTTCATCCTTATCAGGCGTATTGATTATATACACAAGAAAAGACATGTGTAAGAAGTTAACACAACTGCTATATTGTTCTGGCTCATCATTCAAACATTCACAGGTCAGAAAACTGATCATTGCCTCTCTTCTCTCCCACTTACTTATGTTCATGAGGCACATCAGACACATGTACTTTTCCAATTTTTTTCTGCTGTTTATATATCTTGTTTCTTTTTTGTTGTTGTTATTTTTCCCCAATCATACAAGCTTAATAGATACCCCGGTACCCTCCCTCCCTCCGCTCCTCCTCAGTCCCCCTTGCACCTACCCCCCTTTTCCCCTTCCTTTCACCCCCTTCCTCCCCTTCTCCCAGTGCCTCCCCCTTCCCTCCTCCCATTCCCTGGAGCATCCTTTTGTGTGAATGCCAAACTTCCATCTGAGTCCTCCACTCTAGTGACTTGTGAGGTGTAAGGACTCAGTGGCATTGCACAGAGCCCTTTCTTGGGCTTCCCTTTAGTATGGGAACAATACTATGATTGTTAATCCCTTGGCTTTAAGGATCCTAGTGCCTCTGATCCATGCTAGACCCAGGAGACTTGTCGACACATCAGATCTTGCATATCGTTGGTCCTCCCCATCTTTAGACTCTTGCAATCTTGCCACTTCCCTCTTCCTCAAGTTTCCCTGAGCTTTAGGATGGGGAGAGATTTGGCTGGTCTGGTTCCAGGCGATTAATATAGGGTCTCTGGTGTTCTGAATAATGGTTTGTTATTGTTTTCTATTTTGCTGTTCCTGCACTCCAATTCCTGCACTGTTCCCTTGGCTCCATCCTGATTTGGTATTGGAGGTCGCCTCCTAATGAAAGATAAAAGGCTGTTTAAATGGAATCTTACTAAAAGAGGAGATTCAAAGGTAGATAAAACAGGAGTAGGAGACCACACTGAGGGGGATCAGTCTCCTATTTGCAGGATGGTTACCATCTATCTGCCAGACTATATACCCTCCCTGATTGGTGAGTTCAAACCCCCTCAGTCACAAGTGACCAGGAAGGAAAGTAAGAGTGAACTTAACCAGATGTCTCACTACTTACTTGCAATACTTGATGGTGACCTATTTTCTCTACTGTAGCATGATCTCCTCTCTCCTTATTTCTAGGGGGGGGGGACTCTTTCCCTTTCCCTTCTGTTTAAAATCTTTGCAATTATTGTAGGTATTACAGAGATTTATCTTTGAATATGTCACTAAGTGGGATTGGTATTAGGATCTACCTATTAGGGAGTATATATGATGCTTAATTTTCTGTGTCTGGGATATTTCACTCAATAAAATTTTTCTAATTCCATCCATTTCCCAGCAAATTTCATTAATTCATCTTTTTAATGGCTGAGTAGTATTCCATTGTGTAAATGTACCACATTTTTCGTATCCACTTGTCAATTGTTGGGCATTTGGGTTGATTCCACGATCTTGCTTTGTAAACAGTGCTGCTATGAACATGGTTGTGCTTGTGCTATAGAGGTGAATTTTTGCTGTATGTGGGGTTATTCCCAAAAGTGGAATAGCAGGGTCATATGGCATTTCAATCTTCAACCTTTTTAAGAATTGCCAGATAGCTCGCCAGAGTGGTTGTATAAGCCTGCAGTCCCACTAGCAATATAGGAGACTTCCTTTTTCTCCCCATCCTCTCCAACATTTGGTATTATTTGTCTTGTGGATTTTTGCCATCCTGATTGGGGTGAGATGATATTTCAGGGTAGTTTTGATGTGCATTTCCCTGATAGCTAAGGGTGTGGAGCATTTTTTAAGATATTTGTTAGACATTTCAATTTTGTCCCTGGTAAAGTTTCTTTTGAGTTCCCAGGCCCATTTTTTAATTGGGCCTTTTATCTCCTCAATGTTTAGTTTTCTAAGTTCTTTGTACACTCTGGATAATAGAGCTCTATCAGATATGTGGTTAGTGAAGATTTTCTCCCATTCTGTGGGTTGCCTTTGTGCTCAGGTTATAATCTCTTTATCTGAACAGAAGCTCTTTAATTTCATAAGATCCCATTTGTTGAGTGTTGGTTCTAGTGCTGTGCTATTGAATTTCTATTTAGGAACTGTAGGCCTAGTCCAATCAGCTCAAGGGAGTTTCCCACCCTTTCAACTAGGGTTTTTATAGTCTCTGGCCTAATATCAAGGTCCTTGATCCATTTGGAATTAATTTTTGTACATGGCAACAAGTTTGGGTCCACTTTTAATCTTCTGCATGTGGACATCAGTTTTGCCAGCACCATTTGTTGAAGATGCTTGCCATGGTTTGAAATGTGTCCCCCACAGTCTCATGTGTTTGGCAAGGTCATGGCACCTTGAGAGGCAGAGCCTTGCTGGAGGAAGACAGTCACAAGGGGTAGGCCTTGAGGTGGATTAGTCCCACCCTACCTCCAGGAGAAGTCAGCTTTTGCTGCAAGCAGTCTGCAGCTCTCAGCTTCCAAGATGTCTGCACTGACTTAGCCTCCTCCAGCTTTGGCCAGCCAGCCATGCTGCCTCTGCTTTGAGAGACTGTACCTTCCCTCTGGAACCACAAGCTGAATAAACCTCCCTTTCTCCCTTAAATTCATTGACTTTGAGTGTTCTTTCACAGCAATAGTTAAGAGTAACTGTTACACAAATTGAGCCAACAGGCTAAAAAAGGAATAACAGTATTAGGAGGGGTGATTGACCCAGACCACCAAGGAGAAATTGGACTGGTTCTCCACAATGGTGGTAAGGAAGAGTATGTCTGGAGTGTAGGAGATCCACTAGGGTGTCTCTTGGTATTACCATGTCTTGTGATTAAGGTCAATGGGAATTTACAGCAACCCAACACAGGAAAGACAGTAAATGGTCCAGATCCTTCAGGAATGAAAGTATGGGTAACCTCTCCAGGTAAAGAGCCAAGTCTTGCTGAAGGTGGAGGAAATACAGAATGGGTAGTAGAAGAAGGTAGTTATAAATACCACCTAAGACCATGTAACGAGTTACAGAAATGAGGATTATATTTGCCATGAGTGCTTCTGGTCTAGACTGTCAAGAATAGATTTGTACATGTGCATGTACTCTAAGAAGATATTTATGTAATGTAATATAATGTTATCCATCGTTGGACTACCTCAGCTACTAGCAGCAATTGTTGGACTACCTCAGCCATACTGTAAGCCAACTTAATACATTCCCTATAATATACATATATTCATTGTGTCTATTCTGCATCTCCAGAGAATCTGACTAATACAATGCTATTCTTTTTCCAATGGATTTTTTGGACCCTTCCATCAAAGATCAAATGGCTGTAATTGTGTGGGCTAATATCTGGGTCTTTAACCCTTATCCATTTATGTATCTGTCTATTTTGGATCCACTACCAGTCTATTTTTATTATTATGGATTTGTAGTATAGATTAAGGTTTAGTATGGTGATAGCTCCAGCAGTGTTTTTGTTACTCAGGATTGTTTTTGCTATCCTGGGTCTTTTGTGCTTCCATATGAATTTTGAGATTGTTTGGTCAATTTCTTTAAAGAATTGCTTTGGGATTTTGATTGGTATAGCATTAAATTTGTATGTTGCTTTTGGTAGGATGGTCATTTTTGTGATATTGATTCTGCCTATCCAGGAGCATAGGAGATCTTTCCACCTTCTGGTGTCTTCTGTAATTGCATTCTTGAGGGTTTTAAAGTTTTCATTGTAAAGGTCTTTCACTTCTTTGGTTAAGTTTACACCAAGATATTTCATTTTTTTAAGGGCTATAGTAAATGGAATTGTTTCTCTTAGGTCTTTTTCACTTTTTTCATCCTGGGCATACAGAAAGGCCACTGATTTTTGCACGTTTTTTTTGTTTTTTGTTTTTTGTTTTTTGTTTTTGTAACTTGCTACCCTGCTAAACTTCTGTATTAGTTCCAGGAGTTTCCTGGTGGAGTTTTTAGGATCACTCTGGTATATGATCATGTCATCTGCAAATAGAGATAACTTGACTTCTTCCCTGCCAATTTGAATCCATTATCTCCCTGTTTTGTCTTATGTCTCCAGCTAAGACTTCAAGTAAAATATTGTACAGAAGTGGTGAGAATGGACAGCCTTGTCTAGTTCCTGACCAAAGCAGTTGGCTTGTTGTATACAGCTTTTATTGTGTTGATAAAGGTTCCTTCCAATCCAACTGTCTCTAGGGTTTTGATCATAAAAGGCTGTTGGATTTTGTCAAAAGCTTTTTCTGCATCTATAAGAATATCATGTAGTCTTGGACTTTGGAATGGTTTATATGGTGAATTATTTTTTTATTGTTTTTTATTGTTCATTCAATTGTGCGTGTGAGTGTGCAGTGCGTGCGTGTGTGTGTGTGTGTGTGTGTGTGTGTGTGTGTGTGTGTAAAACCACGGATGAATTCAGGAACCACCATGGACCACCTCTACCTCCTCCTTGTTTACTCTGCCCCGGGATTCATAGGCTCTGCCCTACCAAGACCGCGCTTCCACCTGGTGTCTATACGTAGGATCTAGGATCTGAACTTATGACCTTCCATCTGCAAGGCAGAGGCTTAACCCCTGAGCCACCTCTCCAGCCCATGGTGAATTACATTTATTGATTTGAGTATGTTGATCCAACCTTGTGTGCTGGGGATGAAGCCTACTTGGTCCTCTTGAATGATTTTTTTGATATGTTTTTGAATCTGATTTGTTAAGACTTTGTTGAGAATCTTTGTTTCTGTGTTCATCAGAGAGATTGGCCTATAGTTTTCTTTTTTAAGTGTATCTTTATTGGGTTTTGGGATTAATATGATATTAGCTTCATAGAAAGAATTTGGCAGTGATCCTTCCTTCACAATTTGTTCCTTAAATATCTAGGTAGAATTCTATGCTGTATCCATCTGGTCCAGGACATTTTTTGGTGGGAAAATTCAAGATTACTTAATCAATTTCCTCGTATGTTATACGACTACTTAAGTAATTCACAATTTCCTGATTCACTTTAGGTAAGTTTTGTTTATTTAGGAATTCATCTATTTCTTTTGTGTTATCAAATTCACTCAGTATAAGTTTTTGAAATATAAACTAATAATTCTCTTCTTGGGTATCAGTAGTGATAACTCCATTTTCATTTCTAATTTTGTTAATTTGGGTTTTCTCTCTCTTGATTTTGGTTAATTTAGCTAGAGGTATATCAATCTTACTGATTTTTTCAAAGAACCAGCTTTTTATCTGGTTGATTCTTTGTATCGTTTTCCTTATCTCAATTTCAGATATTCTTCCCTGATTTTGCTAATATCTCCTCTTCTACTGCTTTTGGGATTGGATTGCTCTTGTATCTCTAAAGCTTTAAGCTGCATTATTAAGTTATTTATTTGTGATTTTCTATTTTTTGATGTAGATATAAACTTACCTCTTAGGATGGCTTTCACTGGGTCTCAGAGATTTTGATTTGTTGTATTTTCACAATCATTCACTTCTAGGAAATGTTGAATTTCCTTTATGATTTCTTCCTGAACCCAATTCTCATTCAGCATCATAATGTTTAGTTTCCAGGAGTTAGTGTATATTCTGCTGTTTGTTGTGTTGCAGATGTCAAGCTTTAGACCATGGTGGTCTGATAGGGTACAGGATAGAATTTCAATTTTGCTGTATATGTGTAGGCTGGTCTTGTGGCCCAATATGTGGTCTATTTTGGAGAAAGTTCTGTCTGACCTGAGAAAAATGTGTATTCTTTGTTAGGTGGATAATAAGTTTGATAGAGATCTGCAAGGTCCATTTCAGTAAGGATTTCACTAAGTTCCAATGTGTCTCTGTTAAGTTTTCGACCTCTTGATCTATCCCACGTTGAGAAGACAGTATTGAAATTCCCATGAATTATTGTTTTGGGGTTGATTTCTTGCTTTAGACATTGTAGCTTTTGTTTAGTTTATGTGGAGGAGCTCCTATTAGGTGCATATATGTTCAGTATTGTGAGATCTTCCTGGTGAATTGTACCTGTGACTAAAATGTAGTATCCTTCTGTGTCTCTTATGATTTTATTTGGTTTGAAGTCCACTTTGTCAGATAGCATAAATGCTACCCCTGGCTGTTTCCTGGTTCTATTAAATTGCAGAGTTTTTGACCAGCTTTTTATTTTTAGAATGTGCCTATCTTTTGTGGCGAGATCTGTTTCCTGAGGGCAGCATATGGATTGGTTGTGATTTCTTCTCCAAGTTTGTAATCTGTGTTTTTTGATTGGTGAGTTAATTCCATTGACATTTAGTGTTATCATGGAGAAATTTCTTTTCATTCCTGACACTTTTTTGTGTTTAGTGGCTTTCATAAGTATATTATTTGGCTTTTAGGTTTTGGTGGTATTATAGTTCCCTTTTGTCCTCCTGGATATGCTTGTTCTTTTCTTCAAGCTTAAGTACCTTTTCTAGTATTTTTTGAAGGCCTGGTTTGTAAGACATGTAAGCCTTCAAGTTATCTTTGTGCTGTAAAATTTTTCTTCACCCTTGATCATGACTGACAGTTTTGCTGAGTATACCAGCCTGGGATGACTTGTTTGCTCATTCAATACTTGAAGTACGCCTCTCTGAAAATAGGCCTCCATCAAGGACTGCAAGTAAGTAATGAGACATCTGGTAAAGTTCACAGATTTTCCTTCCTGATCATTTACAACTGAGGGGGTATGAGGGCATATAGTCTGGCAGATAAAAAGTAACCATTCTGCAAATGGGTGATTGACCCCTCCCTCACTGTGGTTTCCTACTTTTATTACATCTACTTTTGAATGTGCTCTTATAACAAGAATCCAGTTTAATAGATTTTGTCTCTGGTCAGCGGGTGACATACAATACCCATCAGGATGGAGTAAAGGGCATTGCAGGAGCAGCAAAACTGCAAAAGAAAATCAACAAACCATAATCCTTAACTTCAGAGACTATATCAACCACCTAGAACTAGGCCAGCCTAATTTCTCCCCATCCTGAAGTCCAGGGAAATTTGCAGAAGAGGGGGGCAGTAAGATTGTAAGAGCACAAGGATGGGAGGAGCAATGATATGCAAGATACTCCATACAAGTTAGGGCTGAAGCAATCATAATTGGACTTTGCATGCCCTGCGCAATGTCCCACACACTATTGATCTTACAAAGTCTAGCATTTGCTAAAGGCACCAAGATCCTTGGAGGCAAGGGATTGACAGCCACAGTAGAGTTCCTATGCTTAAGGGGAACACAGGAAAGGGTTCAGGGAAATGCCACCGGGTCCTTGTACGTCATCGGAGAGGAGGGCCCAGAGGAGAGTCAGGCATCCACATTAAAGGATTCTCCGGTGTTAGGGGGGGAGGCATTGGGGGATGGGGAGGGAGGGGTGAGAGGAGGGGGAGCAGGGGGGTTGGAAGGAGGAAGAAGGAGAGAGGGAGGGAACCGGTATACCTACTAAGTTTGTATGAAGAACCCCAGGCAGCCCAAGGGACCCAACTCCTCCCACTACCCAGCTAGAGCATGGAACCGTGCAAGGCCAGGGAGGAGGATCCCCGGTGCCCGGGCCTGCCCCAGCTCCCCAGGTTAAATACCTCCCTACCCCCTACCCCCCCACCCCCGCTCGCCACCCCATCCTCCCTTTACCCCTACTCCACCACTCAGGACCTGCGCGGTCCAGCCGGGACTCACCACCACCTAGGTAAGCTCCGTCCCCGCCCACCTCCAGAACCCCAGGCCAAATAATTCAGTTCAGTGCAAAACGCACAGAAATTGAAAGATCTTGAGAGTTAAAACGACAATGCCAAAGTCAAAGTGCAAATCCATGAGAAACAACACTCAAGTAAACAAATCTCCAACTGAAGGAATTAATCCCATAATGTTAGACTCCAACCAGAACAAACCCATTGAAAATGGCCAAGAAAGACTGACCCAGGATAACGACTTTCAAAACATGATCATTACCATGTTCAATACTATGAAAGAGGAAATCCGGGAGGAATTAAATAACCGAATCAATTGCTTTGAAGAGGAACACAACACACATTTGGAGGAGTTGAGAAAAACAGTGCAAGAAACAAAAATAGGCATTGAGCAGTTAAAACAGACTCAGGCAGAGTTTAAAACTGAGCTAAAAGACAAGTAATCTTCAACTCAGAACTCCACAGAGAGTCTTATCAGCAGAACTAATGAAGCAGAAAACAGAATTTCAGACCTTGAAGATAAAGTGGGAGTATTAACCAGCTCAATGGAAGAGATTGTTAAAGCCAAAAAGATACTTGAGAGAAATATCCAAGAGATATGGGACACCCTGAAGAAGCCTAACATGCGTATTCATGGAATACCAGAGCAAGAATTTCAAAATAACACACCTGAGGAAATTTTTCAAATCATCATCAAGGAAAACTTTCCTCATTTAAAAAAAGAGAGACCCATTCATATACAAGAGCATTCCGCACCCCAAACAGATATGGCCAAAATAGAAAATCGCCACGGCAAATAATAGTCAAAACACTCCACATTCAAGATAAAGAACTGGTGCTGATAGCTTCAAGGGAGAAAAAACAAGTCACTTTTAAAGGTAAACCTATTAAAATAACAAATGACTTCTCAGTCGAAACAGAAGAGCTTGGAGAGACATACTTCAAGTATTGAATGAGCAAAAATGTCAACCCAGGCTGATCTACCCCACAAAACTATTCATCATGATCGAGGGAGAAAGAAAAATCTTCCAGCACAAAGACAACTAGAAGGGCATACATGTCCACCTAACCAGGCCTTCAAAAAATGCTAGAAATGATACTCAAGCTTGAAGAAAAAAACAGGCATATCCAGGAGAACAGAAGGGAGCTATAACACCATTAAAAGCGAAGCAATATACTTACAATAACTACTAAACATAATAAATGTCTGCAATTAAAAATAGTTTCTCCATTATAACACTAAATGTTAATGGAATTAACTCACCAATCAAAAGACACAGATTACAAATTTGATTAAAAAGCACAATCCATCAATCTGCTGCCTGCAGGAAACCCATCTCACCACAAAAGATAGGCATGCCCTAAAAATAAAAGGCTGGTCAACAATTCTACAAGCTAATGGAAGCAGAAAACAGGCAGGGGTAACCATTATGCTATTGGACAAAGTGGACTTCAAACCAAAGAAAATCATAAGAGACACAGATGGATACTACATTTTAGTCACAGGTACAATTCACCAGGAAGACTTCACAATACTGAACATATATGCACCCAATACGGCCCCTCCCACATTCATTGAGCAAACCCTACAACAACTAAAGCAAGAAATCAATCCCAAAATGATAATTCTTGGGAACTTCAACACCGCCCTCTCAACATGGGATAGATCTACAGGTAAAAACTTAACAGAGACACTTTGGAGTTTAACCAAACCCTTACTGAAATGGACCTTACAGATCTCTATCATACTTTTCATCCACGCACCAAAGAATACACATTTTTATCAGCAGCACACGGAACTTTCTCCAAAATGATCACATATTGGGCCACAAAATAAATCTCCACATATACAGGAATGTTGAAATTCTAGCCTGCACCTTATCAGACCACCACGGCTTAAAGCTTGACATTCACAACACAACAAGCAACAGAAAATACACTAACTCCTGGAAACTTAACAATATGATGCTGAATGAGAACTGGATTCAGGAAGAAATTAAAAAGGAAATTCAAGATTTCCTGAAAGTGAATGATACTGAAAATACAACTTATCAAAATCTCTGGGACACAATGAAAGCTGTCCTAAGAGGTAAGTTCATAGCTCTTAATGCCTACATCAAAAAAATGGAAACATCAAATATAAATAAATTAACAATGCAGCTTAAAGCAGTAGAGACACTAGAGCAATCTGATCCCAAAAGCAGTAGCAAAATAAGGGGAGAAATATCTGAAATCGAGATTAGGAAAACGATAGAGAAAATCAACCAGTCAAAAAGCTGGTTCTTTGAAAAAATCAATAAGATTGATACACCCCTACCTAAATTAACTAAGAGCAAGAGAGAGAAAACCCCAATTAACAAAATTAGAAATAAAGAATCCAGAGAATTATAATGTCATATTTCAAAAACTTATACTCTGTGAAATTTGACAACACAAAAGAGATGGATGAATTCCTAAGTAAATACAACTTACCTAAATTGAATCAGGAAGTTGTGAATTATTTAAATAGTCCTATGACATATGAGGAAATTGAGAAAGCAATCTCAAATCTTCCCACCAAAAAATGTCCTGGACCAGATGGATTCAGCACAGAATTCGACCAGACATTTAAGGAGCTAATAACATCAATACTCCTTAAACTGTTCCACCAAATAGCAAACGAAGGAATACTACCAAATTCCTTCCACGAAGCTAATATTGTCTTAATCCCAAAACCTAATAAAGATACACTTAAAAAAGAAAACTACAGGCCAATCTCTCTGATGAACACAGATGCAAAGATTCTCAATAAAGTCTTAGCAAATCAGATTCAAAAACATATCAAAAAGATCATTCACGGGGATCAAGTAGGCTTTATCCCAGGCACACAAGGTTGGTTCGACATACGCAAATCAATAAATGTAATTCACCATATAAACCAGTCCAACATTCAAGACCACATGATACTCTCGATAGATGCAGAAAAAGCTTTTGAGCAGAAATAATAATAAAAAATATTAATATAAAAAGTACGTCTCTCCAAGCTCTTCTTGCTTTCACTGTTTCCACTGAGAAGTCATTTGTATTTTAATAGGTCATTTGTTATTTTAATAGGTTTACCTTTAAAAGTGACTTGTTTTTTTTTTTTTCCCTTGAAGCTCTCAGCACATTTTCTTTGTCTTGTATGTGGTGCGTTTTGACTATTACTTGCCATGATGAGTTTCTACTTTGGTCATATCTATTTGAGGTGCAGAATGCCTCTTGTATTTGGATGAGCTTCTCTTTCTTTAGATGAGGAAAGTTTTCCTTTATGATACTTTGAAAAATTTCCTCAGGAAATTTTTTTGGGATTCTTGTTCTGGTATTCCATGAATGTGCATGTTAGGCTTCTTCAAAGTGTCCCATAACTCTTGAATATTCCTCTCAAGTATCTGTTTGGTTTTAACAACCTCTTCCATTGAGTTGGTTAGTTCTTGCACTTTGTCTTCAAGATCTGATATTCTGTTTTCTGCTGTATTAGCTCTGCTGATAATATTCTCTGTTGAGTTCTGGGTTAAAAATAAAACGTGTCTTTTAGTTCAATTTTAAACTCTGCTTGAGATTGTTTTAACTGCTCTTTGCCTATTTTTGTTTCTTCAAGTGTTTTTTTCATCTTCTCCAAGTGCCTGTTGTACTCCTGATCAAAGTGGTTGATGGGGTTGTTTAACGACTCCCAGATTTCTTCTTCATAGTATTGATCATGGTAAAGATCAGGCTTTGAAAATCATTATCCTGGGTATGGATTTCTTGGATATTTTCTGTGAGTTTGTTCTGGTTGGAATCTATCATTATGGGGTTAATTCTTTCAGTAGGAGATTTGTTTTTTTTTTTTTCTTGGTTTTTGTTTCTCATGGATTTGCATTGTAACCTGGGCATTATTGTTTTATCTCTTAAGACCTTCTTTTAGTTTCTGTGTGTTTTTGACTGAACTGAATTAGATGGTATTACTACTCTTGAGCAGTTATTACTACTGTTTGCTTGGTGGTGGGTATGCTTGTCTGATATTGGTGTTATTTCCTAGATGAGGCTATTAGACTGTTAGTACACCAATTAAGTCAGGTTTAGTAGACAAGGAGTGAAGATTAGTATGGTAGTGTGCTTTTTTGATTTACTTCCTTGGTGATATGTAAGGATAAATGGTATAGTCCCTGAAGTTGTATGTGTTTTGGGGTAGGCTATATGAAAAAGTTAAATTATAGTGACAAATAATTGAAAGAGACAAGATGGTAAAAAGGGTTTACTTATCTTTGAGCTGGAGTGAAAAATCTCTCCCATGTGATGGGATGATTTTAGAAGACTTCAGGTGTATGGCATTTGTCCCCTAGAGCTTTGCTTGGGGTTTCTCTGGGCTCTATCGAATTCTGAGGAACAAGGAGTCTGGCATGGTCCGGGTCCAGATCAGAAGGTCAGTGTGTCTAGTTTGGCGTACAAATCACCTGGGACTGGGGAGTGGCCTAGGGACCTTCCCCAGTGCCAGAGTAGACAGGCTGCCTCTCTGGCTGACTAGTGGGACAAGCAGGTGACCTGGGGTCTGGGGCATGGTCTAGGGGCCTTACCTGAGAGGCAGTGTCCTCCAATTTTAATCATCTTTTTCTATATTGTCATTATTATCCAAGATTATGTTGCTTTTAAAAAATTATCACTTTTTTCATCGTCAGCTACTGAAATGGAAGGCAAGAAATACAAAGAGTGAATGGTTATAAAAGTCTAGAAAAGGACCATCAAGATGGCCAGATGGTAAAGATGCCTGTACTCAAACCTGGAAACTTGGACTCAATTCCCAGACAACCACATGTTGAAAGTTAAGAAGCAACTTGAAAAAAATTGTCTTCACACAATAATTTCTCTTTCTCTCTTATTTCTCTTTTTTCTTATCTCATTTTTTTCTTCATCCCTTCTCAAATAAATCAAAAAACAAATTATTATTTTTAAGAGTATAGTAAATTAATTCCATATAAAAATGAAACAGGATGGAACCCTCTTTTAGAATTTAATATTTTTGTTCAATATCAGTTATTTATCTTTTTATATCATTCTTTAGTAATTGCCTTTTCAACATGTGATTAATCATTGTCACGATTTAAAGACAAATAATTCATAAGAGTCACTAAAGATGTTTATTTTCCATAGAAATTCAGACTGTAAATATACAATCCACCTTTTCTTGGTGCAGTGATGTGTGTATAGCCATCAGCTATAGGCTTCTGAGTTTGTTTCATTGGAGGGACCTCTTAGAGTCTAGTTATGGAAGCACCATGATCTCTACTCAGTGTATACTTACGTCCTGCCTAGTGAGAATTTTATACATTAAAATTCAGGATTTGGGTACTTTCTAAGTCATTTTGTTCCTAGAAATTATTAGAAGATATTCTAAAACATAACTAGTAAAGGACTTTAGTTATAATATATATGCACTATTTTGGAAAATAATGCATAGTCATTGTGAACACTCAGATTGTGCTATTTTCAAGATTTGCCATTAACCTCAGGAAGTCAATGTCATGGTACTTTTCTCCATCCTTACTGGTCATATTTATTATATACTCAGGTATAATATAGATTCTACACTGATCATTTAAAAACAAAGACAATTTTTTCTGGGGATCATGGAAGACAGTACTTACTTTGAGTGCAACAGACTTCACACACATTACCATAAGTACCTTCTCCTTGTCTGAAAATGTGAATATGAGTATGCCTTGATTATTTAGATAAAACGACCATCCACCTTTTATTCTTGAAGGGAAAAATGGAAAAGAATCACCATGAAACTCAGTATTTAACATTTTTATATAAAATGCATTCTTTTTATCACTTCAAATACATCTTTCAAATCATTATTTTCCAGCATTTTCTTGTTCGAATAGACAGACATGCTCTGATTGTTGATGTCTGCTGAAACTTATTTGTTGAGTTCCAGAGGGGAAATTAGGAGGCAAGATGTGAAGATTTGTTCATAGGTACACAACCCTAATGAATGAAAGTGCACCAAGAGTCCTGCTGTGACAGCTACAGGTGTCAACTTGACAATTGAATATTTGAACTCTGGACACAGTTTTGAAGAATTAGTAATTGAACTAGACCCTCAATTCCTGAACAAGCCTTCAGTAGATTATTTAATCAATGAGTAAGGTCAAGTCTATGAGTGGGACTTTTTGTGGGTATGTGGATAAGATAGAGAGAGGTAGTTCATAGAGTTGGCATTCTTCAGTATGCCTTCACTAAATATGCTAGTCTGACAAGCAAAGGTTGTTTCTCTCCCAGCAATAGATATAGTGTAAACAGTTTTCCCTCAGCACCTGGTGTTGGTATGAGCTTTCCTGCTATACTAAGATGTTGATAGATAATCACAAGTGAGAATAAAAACCCATTTTCCAGCTTAAACTATTTGTTCATGAATATTGGCAACACAAACAGTAACTGTGATAGAAATTGGTACCAAGACATGGTGTGATGCTGTGAAACTAAGAAGATGTGTGCTAAAAAGTGAAGTATTGCTACAAAAGCGGCAGAATTTATTACCAGAGAAGAATGTTGCTGATAAATTTCACGATGTGGCTTTTATGCATTTTGAATAGCTCTTCTTTTAAAAATTTTGAAATACTTGAAGATTGTGCAACCATGTGCTATGAAACCCTTTAAACAGAGTTTAGTGAATCATTTAGAAGAAGTAATGATTAATACCACCATATAAAGATTTATTGTTGTATAAACCCAGATTTGTTTAAAGGGATAAAACCTAAACTGAACCAATTTCTTGCCCTTCAAAAATTTTGTATGCCTAGAAAATGATTTTTCCAGGGACAGCATGCAGAATTTGGTACAGTTCAAGTGAACCAAGCTATGTTTCAACCTAACCACTGAACTTGGCAGCATTGTCCCAGTAGCTTAGATTTGTCACAAAGTGGCAAGTTTGGAGTTCCTATAAAGTTAAGTGATGCCAATAGTTGCGGTAAACCCAGAATATTGGTGATATCAGAACCATGAGATATACACCAAGGAAAGCTGAGAGTGCAGATTGGAGATGATGCAAAGGAAAGTAGTTTATCCTATGACCAGGAAAATAGAACTCAGATTTTTTCCAGTGTTTTCGAGTGGACCTGACTAGATAATGAGCAAAATAAGATGAAAATTGAACTGCAGAATGTAGACTTTACAGTTAAGAGATTTGGGGCTTTTTAAAGTTGGAGCTGAACGACTAATGGTTGAACAATTTGTAATTGAATTGTGAGAACATTTGATCTTGGACTTTGAGAACTAGTAGAATTGAATGCACACATGTGGGAGAAGGATTGAAAGGTTGAAGTTTAAAAGTAATGTGTTGTTGTATGTCACATTGACAAGAGGTGGATGTGATAGTTAGATACCAATGCCAACTTGGCAATTGAAGACATAAACTCTTGGCACAGGTGTGAAGAATAAGTAGTTAAGTTAAGCCCTGAGAAAACCTGTAGGAGATTGTCTAATTGATAAGGAAGGCCCATCCCATGGTGAGACTTTTCTGTGGACAAGTAGATAAGATGGAGGGAGCTGATTCAGGGAGTTGGCATTCTTTGGTACACTTGGTCAAACATTCTGGTTGGTAAGTAAGTCTTAACAATGGATATGATGTGACCAGTTCCCTCTGCCCCTGGTGTTGCTATGTGGCCCTCTGCCAAGCTGCAGTAAGAGATGTGGCTGGACAATCTTAAGTAAGAATAAAAGCCCTTGTTCCCTCTTAAGTTCTTTGATAACAATGCAAAGTAAATGCAATGCTTACTGAGTAAGGTCAGACTAAGAAGATAGCTGACCATTAGACGGAACTCTCAGTCAGCATTATACTTTCATCTTCATTCTGGATGTGCCAGCATCTAGAGCTGTGAAGATTATATTTATGTTGTTTTTAAGTAATACATTCATTCTATGATATTTTTCTATAATAGCTGAATAGACAAAAGGCCAATTATTCTGTATTTAACCACTTAAAATATTTCAGAGAAAACTAGTGCATTGATAGCTTGTGGCTGATAAGATATTTCAATTGATAATATAAGGACTTTACATATTTATGTGATATTTAGATATGTGTACACACTATATAATGTTTATATAGCAATAAACAAAGTTATCACTCAAGCACATCATTTCTTTGTTGTGAAATTTTCCAAAACTCTATTTCTAATGGCTATTTGAATTACGGTCCAATATCATTTTCTGTAGTTACATTACTAAGCAACAGAGCATCAGAACTTATTTCTCCCATTTGCAGCAAGTACCACAGCATATTAAATGTTGATCTATACTTTCTCTTTTTCTCAATTTTCAGCAATGGTAATTCTACACTCAACTTTTATAAAAACACTTCTTTAGATTCCACAAAGAAAAATAGTATGGTAATTCTGTGCTTGAACGACTTCATTTAATAAAATACCTTGTTTTTCCCCTCCATGTTACTGCAAATGACAGGATTCAATTTTGTTCAATGTTTGTCCAATACATTTTCTATCTACTCATCAGTTCATAAAAACAGGTTCTATTCTATCTCTCAACTATTGTGAATTGTGATTCATAAGCATTGTAAAACAGCTGTCTCTTTGATATGTTGACTTCATTTACTTCAGATGTGTACCTAGTAATGGAATTACTAGGCATACTATAGTCCTACTTTGAATCTTTTAAAAATCTTGTCTTACATTTTGTCTATGATAATTTGCATTCACATTTATAAGTTTCTCTTTTGCTCCATATCTTCACCAGCACTTATTACCATAAGATTCTCTTAGAATTACATTCAATTGATACTTAATAAGAATGACTATTTTTCAGTTACCTGTTGACAACTGGAATGCCCTATTTGTGGAAATTATTATTCTGTTAAAATTATCATTTTAACAGAATTATTGTCATTTGGTTAAATTCCTAATGCATTCTAGATATGTCTTATGCAGATTGTGAATTTTTCTCCTATTCTGTAAATCATTGCTCATTGTAATTGCTTAACTCTGATAATATTTTCCTCCATTGTTCAAAATCCTTTCAGATTAGAGCAATTCTGTTTTACAGTTTGCTTCCTGTGATTTTAAGATCTTACCCAAAACTCCTTTGGCCTTCTAATGATGTCAAGTCCTCCTCCCCTTGTCTGCTCTTCTAATAGTTGATAGTTTCAGGTTTAACATTTAAGCATTCATTTCCTTTTTAATTTTTTTTATTTTATTTTTATTATTTATTCAACTGTGTGCATGTGCGTATGTATGTGTGTGTGCGCGCGCGTGTGTGTGTAGAACCACGGACGAATTCTCGAACCACCATGGACGCCTCCACCTCCTTCAGCCCCGGGATTCACAGGCTCCGCCCTACCAGGACCAGAAGCGCAGGCCGCCCCCGCTTCTGCCTGGCGTCTATACGTGGGATCTGGGATCCGAACTCAGGACCTTCCGTCTGCAAGGCGGAGGCTTAACCCCTGAGCCACCTCTCCAGCCCTCATTTCCTTTTGAATTGGCTTTAGTATATGGTAAAACAAATAGATCTAATTTCCTCCCAGTGAGTTTATTCAGTGGGCTATGCTTTCTCCACAATGTATGCCTAATGTCTTTGTTGAAAGTCAATTACATGTGTATTCATGGGCTTTCTTCAGGACATCCTATTCAATGCCATTTGACAGTTTGTTTTTATACCATTATCTACTGTTTTGATTGTCCCAACTTCATAATAGTTTTGAAGTCAAATAGTGCCATGCCTTGTCTCTTCTTCTTCTTTGTTTTGTTGTCAATGTCTTTGTTTTTGAGACAAGTTCTCATGTACTTGAGACTATTCTTCAACACCTAACCTCTGTCTCATGAATGTTAAAATTTCACATATGTGCTAGCACACCTGGATTTTCCCTGGGTGTGTTTGTGTGTGCATGTGAGTGCATATGCACATGTGTGTGCGCATGCAATTTGTTCATTATTTCTAATAAGTCTTGGTGAAATATTCAAAGTTTTCTGAATAATAGATGATGTCATCTGCAAACAGCATGATAGGCAAATACTCTGTCACTGAACTATAGCCCCACCTTCTGTGATGTTTTCTTTCACACGAGATTTTTTCACTTCTAAGGATTGTTTATGTGTATGTAAACTGCAGGACGCTTTTTCTATTTCTCAGAAACATGTCATTGCTATTTAAGCAGAGATTACATAGAATTTATAGATAAGTTTGTATAGTATGTACATTTTAACAGTATGGATTCTTCCAATGCATACTGTCTAATTTCTCTCATCAATGTTTAATTATTGTCAGTGTAGGGATTTTCACCTTTTAATTAAATTTGTTTATGTTTTTATTATTTTGTGTTTATTTGAATGAAATTATTTTCTTGATTTCTATGTCAGGATAGTGCTGTTGACAAAAACGTATTCTCTTGGGTATTTTAATTTTGTGCTCTACAACTGTTACATTTGTTTGTTATTTCTAATAACTTGGAGAAAATATTCAAATTTTCTATATAGTAGATGAAGCCTTAAACAAACAGTGACAATATAAATATTTTCTAACATGGGTGCCTTTCATTTCCTTGTCTAAATCCTCTGATTAAAGCTTCCAGTACTATGTTACATAAAATTCATGAACATGAGCAATCTGATTCTTTTACACATCTTACAAAGAAAAACTAAGTTTTTCTGGGTGGAGTTTGGTATGGTATTAGCTTTGGTTTTCTTTTAATTTTATCTGTTATATGGAGATGCATTTTTCCTAAATAAATTTTTCACAAGCCTCAATTTTATCAAATGTGGTTTCTCTATCCTTTAAGATGATTTATTGTTTTATTCTCTTATTTTATTGATGGGATGTGTCCTGTTACTGATGGGTATATGCTGAACTGTCTTCATTCCCTGGGATAAATATTACTTAATCAAAGTTAATAATCTTTTTAATGTGCTGTTGGGTTCTATTTGACAGTATTTTGTCTAGAATTTTTGCATCTATGTTAATCAGGTATATTCAATGGTAGCTTTTTTTCTTGGTGTTTCTTTATCTTATTTGGAAATTAGAATATGCTATTGTGGTTGAATGAGTTTAGAAATTTCATCTTATTAAGAAAAGAGGATTTATTTATTTAGGGCTCACAGTTTGGGAGGTTTTAGTCCTTGACCGATTGGCGTTGTTGCTTTTGTATCTATGACATCATGGACGGCACATGTGGTAAGGCAAAAATGTTAACCTCAATGGGGCTGGGAGCACAGTGCTTTGGGTTATGTGGCCAAACCATACCACTTCTGTTTGTGATCAAGCACTTCACACATGAGCCAGGGATATATTTCTTTTTCTTTTCTTTTCTTTTTTCTTTTCTTTTCTTTTCTTTTCTTTTCTTTTCTTTTCTTTTCTTTTCTTTTCTCTCTCTCTCTTTTTTTTCTTAGCAGTCAAATACATTTATTAGTCCTTTTTTTTCAGTAACCCAAAAATATTTTGATGTTATGATATAAACAACTGAGTTGCATGTAATACAATCATATCTTTTCAAAATAAAATAAAATAAAAACTGTTAAACAAAAACAATCTGTTTAAAAGCCCCCAAAAACCTTCAGAAAACTCTTACATATGCATTACATCATCCTCAGTTTTATGAAATGTGGACGACTTTATTCCTTATCACTCAACCTGTCACAATCCAATAAACACCACCCTTCAGTTTTTTGTTTGTTTTTGATAATCTAGCATGAGAAATACCTGCTATGGCAAAAAGTACACATAAAATGCAACTTTTCAGCTTATATGTATGTTAGTAGAGTTTAACTTTTTTAAGTGCATCACTGATTTTAAGTACCATTATACTAAAAAGAGTAAAATGAAATATAAAAAGGGGGGCCCAGCCTGCCATGCAAGTGTACCTCTAAGAGTCTAGTTTTTTGTATAAAACTAATAATAAGAGGAGCAATTTACATATATGGATGTTTGATTGAACATCTGTTTAAAAAGGAAGCAAGACAATGCCGTATCATTCCCTTTCTCCCCTCAAATATTGTCCTTAAAACCCCTCATCCTCTTTTTCTACTGCCCATCAAAAGAGAATAAAGAAAGCCACCCAAACAATATTGTGAAAGCTACTTCAAGTATAAGAAAAGCAAAACACTTGCAGGCAACTGCAGAAAGCATCTGTATGAGCAGCTGCCTAGTTCTTTTGACAGGTTGGTTCAGAAGAGCAGGTTTTCTTGGTACATTTGTGTGCAAGTTGGAAAGCTGCCTGGTGAAACTCCAACCTCCTTTTGGTGCCCTTCTGGACACCTTTGTCTAAAGGGGTAAAGAGGGCAGTGGAACACGGAGAGGAAGAAAAAAACCAGGTGTCACATGAATTAAATGGCATTTCTCTCCTCTCGGCCACACCCAACAGGTCTTCTCTGCCCTGGGTTCAGCCTCAGTGACCTCTCACTGAGAGTTGACCATTATTCAGTTTCCTGATTTGTTAAGGATGTATTTCACTATGTAGACATAGCCCCCTAGGATTATGGACCCCAAAGTAGCATTTATACCCCAGGAAAGGAGAAAGGTAAAATAGGCCAGAAAGCACTCCTCAGGTGGATTTTTGTTGGCTGCTTTTGGCCATGAAAAGACCAGGATGGAGCTGGTGTAGAATATGAGGTCCTAAGCAGACAGGGAGAATGAGGAGTGGGCTCGGTGAGTGTTGGATCTGCTTTATTTTGCCTCCCAGATGGACTCTGAAAAAAAAAAAACGGTTAAAAATATTCTTGTACCTTAAGTCATGCCAAAATTAAGGCCAAAGATGCAGAATCTTCTGCACGTACATGTCTGTGAAGACACGCTCAGTGTGTCCAACAATATGATGTCTTGTGTGAGATCACTGCATATGCTTTGGTCACCAATGTGGTGCAAAGGGTGCAGTGGGGAATGACCCAGAAAGAAGGGCAGATATCAGCGAAGCCCTTTAGAGACATCATTGAGAAGTACACATACAGACAGAATCCCCAGGGTTGAAAGAAAGAGTGCAGATAGGCTAAGCCTCAACACAAACGAAAGTGAAATCTAAGAGACCACTACCCAGTAAGAAGGTGCACACGTTCACAATCAGGAGTCTTCCCGTACAGGAAGTCATCACTGTATGGTACAAGATGGAGATTAAGAAAATGGGCTTTCGGGTCAGATTTAGCTTGAAATAGGGCAAAAGAGGAGGGGCAGGGATCTTTTGTGAAGAAGTTATTCATTACAACCTTGCTTCACAGAAACCCAAATTTAGAGGGCAGTGGCTGGCCCACACCCTAAAAGCACTGTGCATTCAAAGTGTGCCCCTCTTTGGATTGCTGCTTTAAGTCTCATGGACAAAGATCCTAGGATCACAGGGCTTTCGGGGCTGTCCGTGCTTCCCTGTAGATGAGTCTTCTAAGAGAGCATTGGAAACAGGAATGATTGGGAGTAAAGCCAGCTGTGTGTGTGTGTGTGTGTGTGTGTGTGTGTGTGTGTGTGTACAAAAAGGTTGAGAGCTCAAGGTCCTGTGTACAAAATCTGAAATTCCTGGAAGGAACAGATACTCTGGAAGAGAGAAATTCAGAAACTCCCGACTCTGCAACTAGGGTACTAGGATACCTTAGACAGGATATATAACTAGGGTACTTAGACAGAGCAGAGTTTAGCCACTGGTCTGATGTCTCTTTGCTGAGGAGAGAGGTGGAGAATGGCCCCTAGCAAATACAAAGTCACTATCTTGGCCTGTTGTGCTTTTTCTTCTTAAACTCAATTAAAGAATTGAGATGGGAAACTGCTGGTGGCTTGAAATGCAAAGTATCATATTTGGGGGTCATTTTCACCTGATATGTTTCTTATTTCTTTCAGTGTGCTTTCCAACTCCAGGATTTTGTTTGATTTCTAAAAATAATTATTTCAGTTCATACGTCCATTTTCTCCTTTAAAGCACTGAATTGCTACTTGTCTTTGTAGTTCACTGATGTTCTCTAAAGCATCTATTTTCAAGTCTCTGGGAGTGGGCTTATTGTTTGTTTACCGGTTAATTTGTGGCACTGGATTTGTCTAGCAGTTGAGATCATGGCTCCTTGAAGGTTCTCAGTGTACTCTGTGTACACACTGCCTATTTATTAAGGGACTGCATGCTTATTCACCTCTCACAATCCGATTCTACTTTGCCCATATTTTCTAGTAAATCCAGCCTGCTGGTGATTTCCCCCAGGAGTATGTTTTTGTTGTCATAATTCCAGCCTTGGTGGTTTGCCAAGTTGTTGTGTCACTATTTCAGCACTAGAGGGCACCTAAAGTCTAATTTTTATTACTAATCCACGGTATGTTTAAGATGGAGTACAGTACTTTTGAAGAAAGTGTGTAAACACCTTGCCATGGGTGTTGGTTTGATGACACATCCTGGTTGCTGACTTGAAGTCAGATGAGCCAGAATTTCTCTGGCAGTAGGCATTATGTAGACACCTCCCTCCCTTTCCCCTGAGGGGACAAAAATACATCTTTATTGTGTTGTCCTGACTAGAAGCATGATGTAAGCAGTCCAACCTAGGACAGCAGTTGTAACACTGTGCTAGAACTGGAGCCCGCAGCCTGCCGAGGCCAATGCTAAATAGGAGCAGGACCAAGGCCTATGCTATTGCTATGACTGGAATGCTGTGTTCTTTCCACAGCCTTCGATTATACTATCTGCACAAGGATAAAGCAAACCCAAAAACAAGTCCATTCAGCTGAAGCCAAGGTTTCTTCCTGGTGCTGGGTAAGGTCTAGATACTACATACACAGACACTAGAACAGGGGATGGGGACTGATTCTCAAGGCAAAGAAAGTTCTATGTTTATCTCCCCATTCTACCAATGACAGATGGAATATTTCTATGAATTACTGCCCGATAGTAGCAGAGGGTAATGGAGACAGTACTTCGGCTGCCAAGGGTAATTTGGGTCCACGTGCTCTATCCATGGGTGTTGACTGGGGGCTCCAGTTAGCATTAGGTTTCACTGTGTAGGGTCCGGTAATAGGTTACCCTTCTACTTTTCATTCTCCCTCCTTCACATTTGAGAAGCATCTCCATGCGTCATTGCTTGGAGCTGGAGGAGAATTGACAGGGTGACTCTCCTTGCTCCCTTCTCAGTGTGTCTCTCTTTGTTTTGGTAGAACAGATCTTGTAACCTTTACATTTAGTTCCCTTAGCTCTGAAGATAGCTCCTTAAGCGTGAGTAGCTTTAAAAATTAGTTCCTCTGAGGAGAGATAGATGTTCACTGAAAGACCCTGCTTCCATCTTAAGCTATTATTCCCCAAAACCTGTAACTTACATAGTGCTTATAATTTTTTTGTACTTTGTCCAAACACAGTCTTTGAAGTTAAAGATGTCATATGTGGTTTATGGTTAGTTTTCCTGTTTTCATTGTTCACTATAATCTAATGAAATGTCCCTGAATTATTCTTTCACACTTTTTGCAGACAGTCCCACCAATATTGACACATGTAATGCTTCTGTTTTGAGTTTACCAAATAACATGTTTCAAGTGTTGATCTTATTGCCAGCCTCACTGTGGAGGAATACAGATTTGGAGCTTATGCACAGAATCTAATCTTGCAAGTCAGATCATTTTCCTATTTTTGACAGCATCACTACATTTTTTTTTTAAGTAGTGACTTTGGGAAACTTAATGCTTGCCTTTTGACCACTAGTTACATAATGACAAGGAATTCAGTATTTATTTAGACAATTTTCTGTCATCTATATTACTTTACACTGAATAGGAGGAAATAACTGGGGTTTGGTAAGGAGAATGTTAGAACGCAGTAAAATTCGAAGACAGCCCCATTCACACTGATGAGGAAAACCAGTGACTAGTAGAGTGTGCATCTGGCAGTAATGGAGCAGTGCTGATAGTCCTGCTGCGTTCACATGAGCTAGAAGCAGCCTGTGGGAAGCAGAGCTTCTGTAAATATTGCGCCAGATCCAAAGGGGTGCTGGGCAGTACTGAAGTCAACTACGCCTTCAGTAGACTCAAATGGAACATTTTCAATGCAGCACATCCACTAATTAGGGCTTTGGCAGATATTAACTTTACTTCCTACTCTATCAGTTCCTAATGCAGCAGGAGTCTTTAAAATGCAGAACAACTCCCAGAGATGGAATTGGTCGGCTAGGTTACCAACTATGGAACTGTTTTAGTGTCAACTTCTTAAGTAATAAAAAACTGAGCCCTATGTCATTTTCTCCTATGAAAATAAACCTCTTGACTGCTTTCACAGATGTTCAAAAGTCTAATAAAATCCCACATTGACCTGGCATAAGAAAATAATCCCATAAATATTATGGTGCTATTATTTGTTGACGAAGTTGGGAGTACTCTAGATGGGTCTCAGAAATACGTGTATTTAGTTTTCTGAAAGAGTTGAACTGATTTACCCTGTGATAGCAATAGGTTGTTTTCATTTAACAGACATCCTTAACACTTCCTTTGCTGACTTTGAAATTGAAGATATTATGGGAGGTCTGTAGTGATATTGCATTGTCTTTTAAGATTTTATCTTATTCACTGAAAACTAATGAAGTTGGCCAACTCTTGTGTTTACTGATCACCTGATCTTACTGTTATGAAGTATTCAAGTTTGTTGAGAATTTAAATTTCCTTCTTCTCACTGGATTTTTAAAAGTTTTTATTATTATTATTTATTCAATTGTGCATGTGTGCGTGTGTGTGCGTGTGTACATGTGTGTGTGCGTGTGTACATGTATGTGTGTGTATGTATGTATGTGTGTGTGTGTTGAACCACGGACGAATTCGGGAACCCCCATGGACACCTCCACCTCCTCCTTGTTTACTCTGCCCCAGGATTCACAGGCTTCGCCCACCAGGACCAGAAACGCAGGCCTCCCCAGCTTCCGCCCGGCATCTATATGTGGGATCTAGGATCTGAACTCATGACCTTCAGCCTGCAAGGCAGAAGAGAAGCTTAACCCCTGAGCCATGTCTCCAGCCCCCTTCTTCTCATGGTTTACATAAACCTCGCCAAAAAATTTTTATTTAAAATGCATTTCAGGAGTTCATAGAGTTAATTTAAATAATATGGAAAAATGACAATCTTTTAAATAAAATACCACTTAGATTTAAAACTAAATAAAACTTAGATCTAAGGAATTGCCTTAAATTTCCTCCATTGCCATAGCTATAAGTTTCTGAGCCCTATTTCCAAAATGATCTTAACAATCACACTTGTGTTATCAGTTCACGTGGAATTAGAAAATGTTTATTATGTGGTAGGAGTCAGGATAGTTATTTTTCTAGCTCAGTGGTTTCCAATATATCAACAATTTTTTCAAAAGACTACCCATTTTATATCATTTAAATTGAAGTTTTGTGACAAATTAGTATGTGTATATCTGTCTATGAATTTTGTTTCCTTTGATCAGTTTGTAACTGTTTGGGCTGATGAGTACTGTGCTTACTATTTATGGAAGGCTGACTGTATGTTTAGATGTCTGCAATGCATGCCCTTCGGTCTTCTTTGATCATCCCATAGCAATGACAGGGATTTGCAAGGTTTGTTATATTTTCACAAAAAAAAAAAAAACAACTTTAGACATCTGTTTAAAAAATCTCTGCAACAATAATTCCAAGCTTGGTTAAACTTTTTGACTTTTCAGAGAATCAATAGATTAAATTAGCAGTGGGGGATGAAATCACTATAATATTTTAAGTATATAAGCATATATTTTGTTTCATTATCAGTAATGTTTTATTGTTTCAGAACAGAGAACTCACATATCCTTTGTTAAATATTTCCTAGGCTTTGATATTTTTGACATCATATTTTAAATTAATTTTTACTTGCTTGTGGCTATTATTCATATATACAGTATTTAAGCTACATGTCATATGAATGAATAGGCAAATAATATAAATAGATATATAATAGAAAGACAATAGACATGACAGAGAGATGGAAGATGTTGAAAAGATATGAAGATGTTGGATCATAGCTAGATAATAGATATACTGTGACAATGCCTATTCATTCTTGTACTTTTGTGGAATTGATTTTTTCTATGAAAATAATGATATAATTTATCAGAGATGATTTTTAGTCTCTCTTTCCTCCTTTACTTCTTTTGCTGTTTTATGTTATCTCTTACACTACATTTAGTGACAGCAGATACTTCCAATTTCATGAGAAGCACAAAAGAATAGCTCCCAAGATGTGTTGTAGCTACTCTGTTTATTTTCAAAATTCAAAATCTCCAGTAGAATTTTCCTAGAAAAATTTTTAATCTCATATTTTCTCTGAATTTTTAAAAATTATTCTGTATTTTTTTGCTTTTATATGGTGCTAAAAATTAATTGATGGTAATACAATATCCATATCATAATTTTCACATAACTACAATGTATTCCTATTTATTAGTGATGAATCAACTTTTCCATATTTTTTGTTTAATACTTGAAAACTTTTCTGAATATATTCATTATAAAAATAATTACTTAATTTTTCCTTTTGCAATAACCTTTGAGGATGTGATATAACCAATTGCTCAGTCCGACAAACCTTGTAGAGTGTTGCCCCTGTCTTTATGCATGAAATTCTTCATGCAAAATTGTCCATACTTCTTCAGCAATTCTCAAGCATCACCAAAATGGTTAAATAAGATAATTTTTCTACTGGAATTTTTTTTGAAATAATTTTTCTTTGACACGATTCAGTCTGCTGTATCTGCACTAGTCATGGTTTGAAATGTGTCCCCACGATCTCATGTGTTTGGGAACATTATGGCACCTTTGAGAGGTAGAGCCTTGCTAGGAGAAGGCGGCCACAGGGGGAGGGGCTTGAGGTAGATTAGTTCCACCTTACTTCCTGGAGAAGTCTGCCTTTACAACAAGGACTCTTACAGCTCTCAGCCTCCAAAATGTCTGCAGTGACAGCCTGTCTCCAGCATCTGCTTCCAGCCATGCTACGTCTGCCATAAAAGACTGCATCTCCCTTCTAAAACTGTAAACTGAATGAATCTCCCTTTCTCCCACTAAGTTGTTTGAGCTTCGGTGTTTCATCACAGCAACAGAAAAGAATAACCACTATTCTTTAATAACTTATATTTGGGGTTATGAATTTGTGAATGTAATTTTCCCACAATAAAATTTTATCTATTATAATTAGCTGACGCTTAATAGTTATTTCTGGTTATTTCTTTACAATGATAGGAAGTTGTTCCATGCAGAAAGGGTTTCATTTTTTTCTCATTTGTTTGACTTTCAAACTCACACATAAGAAATATCTCTCTTTAGTCTGTTTTTTTTCTCTTTCATCTTTCCATTGTGATACTGGCTGACCTAAAAGTCTTCTTGATTCAATACTAAAACAACTATAACCTTAGACATGCATGAATTACACTCGTGGGTATATGTTATCTATCTTATTACATCTCTTTTAAACTTTTTGTCTCATGATATTTAGTGTTCTGCTTGTAAACATGGTCATATAATTTTGTATGTTTCAGTTAAACTTAGCATTTTACTGCTAGTTATACTTAATATAATTACTTTTGCAATTAGTCATACCAATCCCTACTTTGATTATTGTCTGATCAGCTACTATTTGGTCTGTGAGTTTAATCTTCCAAATCATTTTACCTTTCATCAAAATGTCAGGTATAATATTTTCATCCTTTTAGCATATTTGTGAACTGAAATATGAAGAAATAAATTAAACCAATGCTTCTACTATTTCTTGGTATTTCTGGAGTCCAAGGACTTGTTTAAAGAGTTTGTCTCGTATTTTTTGAGTTATTGTTATTGTGTATCATTGATTTTACATAATTTTGCTTCAAAAGGCATTATTTTCCAACTTTACTGATATTCAATATTTTTCCATTTTTCTATCATGAATGATTTCATCTTAAAAAATCATTTTTATTTTTGCCTCTTCAAAAATAATGAATCTTTCACTTTGTTTTTAATTTTTCTCATCGTTTAAGGAATTGTTACATAGAGTAAAATTAGGGTTTTCTAGAGTGCATTTCTTGAATTTGAGTGGTTGCTAACCTTAAATAATTTTTGATAATTTGCTTTTTGAATGCTGTGTCAGCTTTATTCCATTTTCCCTTCTTCTGGAGAGATGTTATTGAGATTAGATGTCACCTGTTCATAACAAGGGTGTCATAGTTACTCTGCATTGTTGTTAAATCCATGACCAAATGGTTTAAGGGAACAAGGGGCTTTATTCTGGCTTACCATTTGACATGTTACAATTCCTTGTCCAGCTTGGCAGGAGAGCACACACCAGCACCATAGTTGAGGAAAATGACCACACCACATCCACAGGAATGCTGAGGACAATCTTCACTGGCCAGACCAGTATGTCTCATCAAGTATTCCAAAGGCTACCAACTTCCTTAAACAGTTCTTTTCATCTTATTCATTTACCTAGGATCTATTCTTGTTTATCATATGCTGGGTCTTCCTCATCAGCTAGGCAATCTCCTGCAGGCTTGCTTGGGCCTAACTCTACCACTGATTGTTTACAAATGTATCCAGAGCAGGAATACTCAACCACCTCTATCTAACTAAAACAGTCCAAACAGAACATCACTTTTAAATTGCAACATTTCAATCCTTGTCCCTAGAGGTATTAAATTTATCTTATGATATAAATGCACTGAATTTTATTAATCTAAAAGTTCTTATGGTCAGACTTTAAAACATCAGTCTTTAAATGCTTACTTCCAATATTTTAAGAATCCAAAATATCTAAACTGAAATACTGTGTCAAAATAAACCAAGTTAAGTGCTTTAATGCAGAATAAATATTAAAATGGAACATTGTAACACAATAAGAAAATATCAATTCAAAATTAAAAGACCAAAGTCTGAAAAAAAAATCCCTTCCTATAATTCAGTGTCCACCTTATGTTGCTCATTATACAGTTGTGGTGACTCAAAGATTTGGGGACAACTCTATTCCTTCTTTACAACTCAAAGTTGCACAAGCAAGATTTCTCTGGATTTGTCAAATTTGCACTCTCAGACATCTCCAACAATAGTTTTGATTCACCTCTGTGGCTATAAAACCCACCTTCCTTTGCCAGAATGTCAAACCCGTCACTTTCTGATAAGCTTCAATCACTCTTCATGAACCCCTCAATCTTGTATCAAAATGAGTGCCACCTGAATGATGTTGCAAGGTTCTGCCAGCAAGATTGAGCCATCGCCCTGCCCACTGAAGCCATCATTGTACCAGCTTCTGCATGCTGATCCTGGAAAATTCCTTTTCTAGACTGCCAAAAAGGTTGCAAGGCAATAAGCAATTTCAATTTATCCTTGCATCCCCTGAAAGAATCTGGCTCTTCAAAATGCAACCTCCATAAAGTGGCATTCATTACTTCCGCCATCCCAGTGCAAAGCACTAGGTTTCCCTCCAATTCATTTCTTCAGTGGTTACAGCTGTTTTGTTGCCTTCCCTTACCTCATTTGAAGTGTCAAGAAGCTAACACAGCAATCCTTTATCAAACAGACCAGTCTATTATATTTGTATGTAACTGACAAAGTCCTTATTCCGTTCATCACAATTTGGGTTTAAACAATTCAATACTTTCAGCATCACTGTCTTCCAAATGACCCACTGAACTCTACTCAGTGATTTTTGCAATCCACAGATTCAAATTCTTCAAACATTTTGAAGTTTTCTCTAGAAACCATTCAAAATAAAAATAGCCACATTTATCAGCAACACCGACTTCTCTGTTACCAAATTCTGTCATAATTACTCCACATTGTTGCTGATAAAATCACAACCAAGTGGATTAAAAGCAATGGGTTTTATTCTGGCTTATAATTGGACAGTAACAGTTCTTTGTCTAGCTGGCAGGACAGCACACAAAAAATAATCAGTTTGAAGGAACTGGCCACACCATATTTGAAGATTGCTAAAATGGACAATCCTACTTGTTTGCCAGACCAGTCTGTCTGGCCAAGTACATCAAAGGATGCCAACTTCCTTAGCTGGTTCCCTTCATCTTTTTCTTCTGACCAGGGACTAGTCACTGTCCACCATATCTGGAACTCCTCGGTCAGCAAGACAACCTCTTAAAGACTTGCTTGGGCCTAACTCAAACACTGAACCTTCACAAATGTGCATAGACCCCAAACACTCAATGGTCAAGTTGACACCTGTATCTAATTACAACAAAGAATATTAGCAGGAAATAAAAGTACACCTCAGCATCACTTAATAGACAGTGCCAGTTAATGGACATTAACACAAAAGTTCTAGACAAACATCAAAGGATAAGTGACCAATTTACAAAATTTTATAATTCTTCTATAAGATATCAAAGAGTCTGAAAAAGAAACAAAAAAATACTGTTAAAGTAAAATTAAATAATTGAAAATAAATTTATCCAGGTATGTGAAATATACCTCCATATTAAAATCTAAAAGACATAATCAAAATAACAAGAGATGAGACAAATAAAGAGAAAGAATTTTATGTTCAACTTGCTATCATTTAAATAAACTTAATATCCACAGTGATCTATAAAATTAATGTAATATTCATCAAAATTTCCATATTAGTCTAAGGAGTAGAAAGAAACAATGATAAATTTCATACAAAATCATAAAAGACCCTTTCTCCCTCCCACTCCACCTCTGTACCCGCCGCCATCCCTAGGTGAGCGAGCGAGCCAGTCCGCCCAGCACCCCAGCCCCTGCAGGTCGCCCCACAACCCTGAGGCACGCCTGGCCTGCCTCGGGCTTTGACCTAGGCCACACCCCTGGGACCCCAGCTTCCTTTCTTTCTCCCGCCTGCCTGTCCGCCCAACTGGACAGGACTTGCTCCATTCCTCCATCCCTGGAGCATGGGAGGGCCACTAAGCCAAGTCCCAGGCCCCAGGTGAAGAATTCTGCCAACAACATCAGCCCTTCTGCCTCTCTGACCCACCAGGGACCCACACAAGTGGTCTACAGAAGACACATTGCTACTCAGAATTCAATAGAGTCCAAAGAAAACTCAAGCAAAGTTCTAAGAGTCAAAGGCCATACATCTGAAAACCTCTACAATCATCCTATCACATGGGAGAGATTCTTCACATCCAGCCTAAAGATAAGTAAACCTCCCTTTTTTTTTTCTTTTTCACCTTACTGTTCCTTTCTAATATTAATCACTGTAGATTATCCTTTCCATACAGCCACCCCAAAAACATATACAACTCCAGGGAATACACCACTACTCTCACATATCACCAAAATATTACATGGTAAAAGTGCACTACCATACTAATATTCACCCCCTGTCTACTTAACCTGATTCAACTGATGTACTAACAGCCTAGTAGCCGCAACTAGGAAATAACAATAACAAAAGACAGACATACCCACCCCCAAAGCAAGCACTAGTAACAACTGCCCAAGTGTAGTAATACCAACTAAATCACTTTAGTCAAAAACACACAGAAACTGAAAAGCCCTAGAAGACAAAACAACAATGTCCAAGTCAAAGTGCAGATACATGAGAAACAAAACCCAAGGAGACGAATCTCCCACTGAAAGAATCAACCCCTTAAGGATGGATTCCAACCAGAACAAATTCACAGAAAATAGCCAAGAAAGCCAGACCCAAGACAACAACTTTCAAAGTATGATCATTACCATGATTAATACTTATGAAACAGGAAATCCAAGAGGAATTAAACAACCGCATCAATCACTTTGAACAGGAACACAAGAGGCATTTGGAGGAGTTGAGAAAAACACTTTAAGAAACAAATATAAGCATAGAGCAGTTAAAACAGTCTCAGGCAGAGTTTAAAATTGAACTAAAAGACAAGTTATCTTCAACCCAAAGCTCAAAAGAGAGTCTTATCAGCAGAACTAACAAAGCAGAAAATAGAATTTCAGATCTTGAAGACAAAGTGGGAGAATTAAACAACTCAATGGGAGAGGTTCTTAAAGCCAAAAAGGTACTTGAGAGGAACATTCAAGAGATATGGGACACCCTGAAGAAGCCTAACATGCGCATTCATGGAATACCAGAGCAAGAATCTCAAAATACCACACCTGAGGGAATTTTTCAAATTATCATAAATGAAAACTTCCCTCAACTGAAGAATGAGAGGCCCATCCAAATACAAGAGGCATTTCGCACTCCAAAAAGATATGACCAAAATAGAAAATCGCCACGGCAAATAATAGTCAAAACACTCCACATTCAAGACAAAGAAAAGGTGCTGAGAGCTTCAAGAGAAAAAAAGCAAGTCACTTTTAAAGGCAAACCTATTAAAATAACAAATGACTTCTCAATGGAAGCAGTAAAAGCAAGAAGAGCTTGGAAAGACGACTTCATGTATTAAATGAGCAAAAATGCCAACCCAGACTGATATACCTGGCAAAACTATCTGTCATGATCGAGGGAGAAAGAAAAATTTTCCAGCAAAAACACAACTTGAAGGGATACATGTCTACCAAACCAGGCCTTCAAAAAATGCTAGAAATGATACGCAAACTTGAAGGAAAAAACAACTGTATCCAGGAAGACAGAAGAGTAGTATAATACCACCAAAACATAAATGTCAAACAATAAGCTTACAAAACTCACTAAACATAAAAAATGTCGAGAATTAAAAATAATTTCTCCATTATAACATTAAATGTCAATGGTATTGACTCATCGATTAAGAGACACAGATTACAAACTTGGATTAAAAATCACAACCCATCAATCTGCTGCCTTCAGGAAACTCATTTCACCACAAAAGATAGGCACATCCTAAAAATGAAAGGCTGGTCCAAAATTCTGCAAGCTAATGGAACCAGGAAACAGGCAGGGGTAGCCATTATGCTGTCGGACAAAGTGGACTTCAAACCAAGAAAAATCATAAGAGACACATATGGATACTACATTTTAGTCACAGGTACAATTCACCAGGAAGACTTCACAATACTGAACATTTATGCACCCAATACGGGCCCATCCACATTCATTAAGAAAATCATACAGCTTCTAAAGCAAAAACCCCAAATGATAATTCTTGGAGATTTCAACACTGCCCTCTCAACATGGGATAGATCAACAGGTCAAAAGCTTAACGGAGACACTTTGGAACTTAATCAAACCCTTAAAGAAATGGACCTTACAGATCTTCATCGAAGTTCTCATCCACGCACCAAAGAATACACATTTTTCTCAGCAGCACACGGAACTTTCTCCAAAATAAATTATATATTAGGCCACAAAACGAATCTTCACATATACAGGAAAGTTGAAATTCTAGCCTGTGCCCTATCAGACCACCACGGCCTAAAGCTTGACATCCACAACACAACAAACGACAGAAAATACACTAACTCCTGGAAATTTAACACTATGATGCTGAATGAGAACTGGATTCAGGAATAAATTAAAAAGGAAATTCAAGATTTCCTGAAAATACAACTTACCAAAATCTCTGGGACACAATGAAAGCTGTCCTAAGAGGTAAATTCATAGCTCTTAATGCCTACATCAAAAAATGGAAACATCAGAAATAAATAACTTAATAATGCAGATTAAAGCTTTAAAGAAACTAGAGCAATCTGATCCCAAAATTGTCAAAGAGAGGAGATTAGCAAAATAAGGGGAGAAATATCTGAAATCGAGATTAAGAAAACGATAGAAAAAATCAAACAGTCAAAAAGCTGGTTCTTTGAAAAAATCAATAAGATTGATACACCCCCAGCTAAATTAACCAAAAGCAAGAGAGAGAAAACCCAAATCAACAAAATTAGAAATGAAAATGGAGATATCACTACTGATACCCAAGAAATCCAGAGAATTATAACATCATATTTCAAAAACTAATACTCTGTGAAGTTTGACAACACAAAAGAGATGGATGAATTCCTAAGTAAACACAACTTACCTAAATTGAATCAGGAAGCTGTGAATTATTTAAATAGTCCTATAACATATAAGGAAATTGAGGAAGTAATCTTGAAACTTCCCACCAAAAAATGTCCTAGGCCAGATGTATTCAGCACAGAGTTCTACCAGACATTTAAGCAGTTAATAACACCAATACTCCTTAAACTGTTCCATCGAATAGCAAAGGAAGGAACACTACCAAATTCCTTCTATGAAGCTAATATCGTTTTAATCCCAAAACCTAATAAAGATTCACTTAAAAAAGAAAACTATAGGCCAATCTCTCTGATTGAACACAGATGCAAAGATTCTCAACAAAGTGTCTTAGCAAATCGGATTCAAAAACATATGAAAAAGATCATTCACGGGGACCAAATAGGCTTTATCCCTGGCACACAAGGTTGGTTCAACATACGCAAATCAATAAATGTAATTCATCATGTAAACCAGTCCAAAGTCCAAGACCACATGATACTCTCGATAGATGCAGAAAAAGCTTTTGACAAGATCCAACAGCCTTTTATGATCAAAACACTAGGGACAGTAGGAATGGAAGGAACCTTTATCAATATAATAAAAGCTGTATACAACAAGCCCACAGCAAGGATTATCTTCAATGGGGAACAATTGGAAGCATTCCCACTTCGATCAGGAACTAGACAAGGATGTCCACTCTCACCACTTCTATTCAATATTGTACTTGAAGTCTTAGCTGAAGCCATAAGACAAGAAAGGAACATAAAAGGGATTCAAATCAGCAAGGAAGAAGTCAAGCTATCCCTATTTGCAGATGACATGATCTTATATCTGAGTGATCCCAAAAAGTCCACCAGGAAGCTCCTGGAACTAATTGAGAAGTTCAGCAGGGTAGCAGGACACAAAATAAACATACAAAAATCAGTGGCTTTCCTATATGCCCAGAATGAAAGAAGTGAAAAAACCCTGAGAGAAACAATCCCATTTACTATAGCCCCTAAAAAAATGAAATACCTTGGTATAAACCTAACCAAGGAGGTAAAAGACCTTTACAATGAAAACTTTAAAACCCTAAAGAAAGAAATAGCAGAAGACACCAGAAGGTGGAAAGACCTCCCATGCTCCTGGATTGGCAGAATCAACATTGTAAAAATGACCATCCTACCAAAGGCAATATACAAATTCAATGCTATACAATTAAAATCCGAAAGCAATTCTTAAAGAAGTTGACCAAACAATCTCAAAATTCATATGGAGGCACAAAAGTCCCAGGATAGCAAAGACAATCCTGAGTAACAAAAACACTGCTGGAGGTATCACCATACCAAACTTTAGTCTATACTACAAATCCATTGTTGTAAAAACAGCCTGGTACTGGCTCCAAAATAGACATACAGATCAATGGATAAGGGTTGAAGACCCAGATATAAGCCCACAAAATTACAGCCATTTGGTCTTTGACAAAGGGGCCCAAAAAATCCAATGGAAAAAGAACAAACATGTAGAAGATTACAACTGGACCCGTACTTGTCACCTTGTACAAGACTTAATCCCAAATGGATCAAGGACCTTGATTTAAGGCCAGAGACTATAAAAACCATAGTTGAAAGGATAGGGAACTCCCTCGAGTTGATTGGGCTAGGCCAACATTTCCTAAACTGACATCCAATGGCACAGTCACTGCTACCAACTCTCAACAGTTGGGATCTTGTGAAATTAAAGAGCTTCTGTTCAGATAAAGAGATTGTAACACGAGCTCAAAGGCAACCCACAGAATGGGAGAAAATCTTCACTAACCACATATCTGATAGAGCTCTACTGTCCAGAGTGCACAAAGAACTTAGAAAACTAAACTCCAAGGAAACCAATGGCCCAATTAAAAAATGAGCCCTGGAACTTAAAAGAAATTGTACCAGGGATGAAATTAAAATGTCTAACAAATATCTTAAAAAATGCTCCACTTCTTTAGCCATCAGGGAAATGCAAATCAAAACTTCCCTGAGATATCATCTCACCCCAGTCAGGATGGCAAAAAATCCACAATATAAACAACAAATGCTGGAGACGATGTGGAGAGACGGGAACTCTCCTACATTGCTGGTGGGTATGCAGGTTCATACAGCCACTCTGGCGAACCATCTGGAGATTCTTTTTTTTTTTTTTTTTTTTTTTTTTTTGCTTTTTATCAAAATGTATTTATTCCTTCTTAAATTCAAGTCAGAACATACTGTCTAAAGTTATGCACAATACAAAACATTATTAGGCTATGCCTAATACAGAACAGAATGGACTGAGAGTTAAAAACTCAATCACTATCTTTCTGAAAAGAATTTAGCTTGTTTCTTCTGAGAAACCCTCTACATAAGCAAAGTACTTTTACCCATCAGCCAGCATCCAGAAGGCCCTGTGTGTGTGTGTGTGTGTATGTGTGTCTATGTCTCTGTCTTCGTGTTTGTGTGTCTGTGTCTTTGTGCGTGTGTGTGTCTCTGTCTCTCTGTGTGTCTGTGTGCATCTATGTGTGTGCGTATGTGTGGCTGTGTCTCTGTCTTCGTGTTTGTGTCTGTGCATCTGTGTGTGTGTTTTGTGTTTCTGTACGTGTATCTGTGTCTCTGTGTGTGTGTCTCTCGCTCTCTGTGTATCTGTGTCAGTGTGTGTGTGTGTGTGTGTGTGTGTGTGTGTGTGTGAGAGTGAGTGAGGATGGGGGAGTGCCTTCCTTCCGTCAGCCAGCGCCGTCTCTGAGTCTGAACCCTGGGGTTTTTCTTCATTTTGAAGACTCTGTCATACCTCTGACCACTATTATGAGGTTGGACAAAATTGAATCTTTCCTTTTAATGGCCAGTGACTCAGGACAGAAGAAAATATAGTTTTCTTTTTTCACTTCTTTGTCTTGGTGTAATGTTAGAATAACAAAATCAGTAATTCTCAGAAGGACCTAAAGAATAAGTGTGATAAATCTTCAAAGAAAAATCCCTCCATTATCAGGCTAAAAGACTGGGATTTCCGAGTAGAAACAAGCCTTGCCTGTCTGACTCCAGGTCAGCTGGGGCAGGACTTTCTGCGCTCAGAGCAGCATGACTGATGAATAGGAGAAGGGTACTGGTCAGCCTGCGTATTAGGGATGGAGGGAAATGAGGGATCTGCAAAACCAACCAATCACACGCTGTTGCTTCTGGTCAGCTTGAGTTTAACCATCAAGGATGACAGACAGAACAGCCAAGAAAGTCTCTGTTACATAATAGGAAACTTCCATCAGATCTGTACACGTGTGACTTTGGACAATACAAATGAACAAGCTGATCAAAGCTGTGTTATGAGCCTAGAAAGGGGTCACACCCTGCCCAGGGAGAACACACCGAGGTTACACTGTAAGTCAGAGTTCCTTCACATCTCCATCTGGGGACCTGACTACTCAGCCTCCCCCACTTCCAGGCATCTGAATTAATGGGGCTGCTCAATCTGTTTTCCATAGATTGTTTTGCAAAGGAGAAATTTATAAAGTGTCATAGTCGGGCACAGGTGTCAACTTGACAGTTGAGGGTTTGAGCTCTGGACACATTTGTGGAGAATTAGTAGCTGAGTTAAGCCCAGAGTGAACCTTGCAGGAGATTGTCTAGCTGATGAGGAAAGCCCAGCCCATGGTGGTTGGGTCTAGGTTCTGAACAGATGAATGAAATACTGCCAGCCATTTGAGGAAGTTGGCATCCATTTGTACTCTTGGACAGACATGCTGGTCTGGCAAATAAGGATCGTCCCTCTCTCAGTCATTATGTGCTGATGGTGTGGCTAGTTGCCTCAGCCCTGGTGCTGGTGCATGCTCTCCCGTCTGGACTATGAACTATAACCAGTAATCATAAGAGAATAAATCCTTTGTTCTCATAAGCCGTTTGATGGTCATTTATCAGCAACTATGCAGACGAGGCCTGGTGAGGTCCGGCTGGACCGCGTGTGTGCGTCTCGGCGGCAGAGTGGAGGGGAAGGGGGGAAGGGGCATCGGCGGGGCGCTATTTAAACCCGGGGCACCTGAGGGCGGGGCCGGGCGCAGAGGGGGTGCCCTCTCCTCCTCCCAGGCCCTTGCGCAGGCTCCGGCTGGATGGTGGGAGGAGCTGGGTCCACTTGGGCGGCCTGGGGCTCTGGGGGTGTGCGGGGACCGAGCTTACCTGGGTCGGGGCGCGGTGAGGTCCGGCTAGACCGCGCCCGCGTCCCGGGCGGCGGAGTGGAGGGGAAGGGCAGATGTTAGTTTTTGATAGATTATTGTCTCACAAGAAGTAAATAAAACATTTAATAAGATGTTATGAAAATGGTAAAATTGCTAATTTCTTTCAAACCATGATGTTGGGCAGAAAATATTTATAATCAAATGCATATGAGAATGTCTATATCACTCTGCTCCATGAATTATGTCTAGCAATTTGTCATGTTTTCTATTATGTTAATCTAACCAAATTACAGATACATGCCTCTATTATGTTTTCCCAAGCATTCCCTCAAAATGTTGAAACAACTCACAGGCTTAAATAGCAAAATTAACTTCAACAAATACTAGACTTAATATGGCATTGGTTTGTTTCACCCCTAAAACTAGAGCAATGTAAAATTTGCCATCATTCATACTGTCATAAGTCCAACTTAGAATGGGTTCTTGGGCAAAAGCCAAGTCTGTTTCTAGCTAATTCAAAGGACACCTGAGCAGCCTACTCTAATTGTTATCCACAGTTGGCCACACCAATTTTAAAGGATCCTAGAATCAAGGATTTTTACATTTTTATGAACTGATTTTTCTATATTTATCCAATAAATTTATAAATACAAAAGAATAAAGCTAGACTTGAAAAGTATATTCAGTTCTCAGATTATTTTTTGGTTTTGGAAGGTAAAAACAATATAAAAACAGTCAATAAGTTGCTATCAAGGTCAACAATTTTTAGCATTAAAACCAAATTACAGTATGTTTGCTTGAGGTGTATGTAAATTTGAAGAGACAGAAGTGTAGCCAGAATAGCTGATTTCTTGGATGCACTCCAATATAATTATAGTTATTCACCCTTGTGACTATACATGTATGCAAAGCTTCAAGCTATTTCTCTGCTATAACCCACATTAGCAGTCTTTCTGATATGTTTGCAATTGGTTGAAAAGCAAAACCTTTGTAAACAAGAAAAATACTGTCTAAAATAAATATGCAAGTAAAATTTAAGCACCAGATTAGAAAGAACTTTAGCATTCATCTCAGTTTTTAGTTTGCAAGTGGAACTGAGATATCTTCAAGTATTTATTCACAAAATAGAGTATTTCTAATAGGCAATTGTAAAAAAAATCATCAATCACATTTATTACTAACATCTCATAAAACAGTAAAACGTTTATGGGATTGTGGAAGGCAGCTAGGTTCTTCTGCAATGTATAAAGATTTGCATATATAAAAAATCAGCAGGCAGCAAATAAGGTTTCTTTCTGTTTTCCAAAAAGTAAAATTTCATTTGACATACTATCTATTTGTGTTTTATTAAAATACACCCAGTATTTTTGACAATAGCATCGATCATTTCCACATTCCAAATTTCCATTTTGAAATAACTAAGCTCGATTCTTAATACATTGAATGGAAATCTTCTTTCAGCCTTGGGGGTTAATCAGAGCTCCTAAAACATATTTGCGATGTTAAATTATATTACCTTGTATTTCTTATAGATATATACATATGTGAAATTGTTGTTTGTTATTGTTTTGTTTTCTATGATGAACATATTTAGGTGACAATTCCTAGAATAATTCAGCTTATAGTTTACACTCTTGGTGTTGTTTGTATGTGGATAAAAATAAAATGTAATTTTATGGAAAGAAAGTGAAGCTCTTTTTATCTGTAGCCTTAAGGCTGCCAACTGTCGATACCTTAATCCACTAATCCCCTCTGTAATCATGTGTTCACGTGCTGTGCAAACACTCAGAAATCATTTTAAGAAATTCTTTTTGTCCTATCAAGAGTATTCTCCCTATAGGCTGTATATAATAAAAATGGCTAATAAAATATTTGAACATTTATATGTCACCACTGAAAGCTATTGTTTTTAAGAGTAGCTTTTCCTTCTAAAAATGAAAAGTAAAAAGCAAATAGAACAGCAAAGAGAAAGATTAATGCATTCACATTGTATAAATCTGCAAGATTTTTATATTGGGCTAGCAACTGTTGTTTCTAAAGACCTTACTGTGTATTTACTTGTCATGGACTAGATTTAATTCTGCATGCTACAGAATTCTCGATGTTAAGATATTGATATAACAAATTGCTAAATGCTTTAGTGATTGATTCTTGTTGACCAAAATGGGCTTTTCAGATTAGAAGTCTTTCTTTTTCTCTAAGGAGACACCTGCTGAGACAGAAGTCTGACTGCTACACAAAGGAAATATATGGTTTCTTCAACTGGTTCCATCTAGCAATTTGCAAGGCTATCAAAAAATGTGGGTTTTTTTTTAATGAAAATTACCTAAGGATTTGGCAGAAAACCCTTAGTTAAAATGGACTAACTACCCACTCTCAAACAGTATTAGCATACTGATTGGCCGTTACTTCTGTCAATCTTCTGACTACAAAATTATGACAGGCCCCACAGCGGGAAGCAAACGATCATTAATACCCTATCCTTTGGGACATAATAAACTGTCATTCACTTGCATACAAATAAAATACACGAGGTTGTCAGCTAGCAAATACAAAAGGAGAGACACTGCAAATGGCTTGATGCTGCAGTGGCGTGGGACCACTCAAAGGATTTTCAGTTTCCAGACTACTTCATCATGGTGTGTGTGTAGATTCTCTACAGATTTCCTTTGAAAATACTGGATCTTCCTTACTTGAGCTCTTCAATTAAGTAGTAAAGAGGAGAAGGGAAAATATTCTGTAGCCTTATTATTAATCCCAGAATGAGGAAAGCATAAAAATTCTAAAATTCTATTCAAATATAATACACCCTGTGAGTTCAAATGTGGCATTTTAAAATACCTGGCTGATTAATTACTTGACAATTAATTATTGTAAATTAAGCTTATTTCAACTAGTAATAATGAAATACATTTCATAGCACATATTAGATGAAATCAGTCCAAACAAAGCCCAAATGGAAAGCATGTCAATATAGTATTATTTAAACTCTACTGCCAAAATGTAGCATAGAACTTCAGTTTTCATGAGTATCACTGATATCATACTCTCCCACACCCTGAATATGTGAAACAGCCCAAAATTCATCAATACCAGAGCAGTAATTACTCTGATAAATATTTCACATGCAATTACCTAGCCTAAACTTTTCCTTAATAACAAAGGAATTCAGTTAAACCAAATGGAATGAATTACTAACAAGATAACAACAGTGAATATCAAGTGTACAATGCTGAATGACAGAAACAAGACACTACATCCTACAAACTGCTTGATTCCATTCATGTGACATTATCTTAAAAAGGTTAAACTAGCAGAAGAAAATCAAGATAGAGGCCATAAGCTGAGGGCAGAATACAGGACAGATTTCAATGGGCAGAAGGAATTTTTGGTGTGATGAAGTTTTTCTTTAATTTTTTATTTTAGTGATAGTTCTAACAGAACTGTATAATATAATGGGTCAATTGTTTTATATGTAAATTATACCTCAATAAACTTTACTTTAAAAAATTCTCGCATCATAGCAATGTCATGAGAACACTAGAAGACTCTGAATTGAGTCATTTAGTCTGGCAAAGTAGTAAGAAGGATACTCACATCTTCAGAATTGGAGAATGTCAAGCATTTTTTTTTTTGTAATTGCCTGCAATGAGCCTGCTCCCAGTGTTGTATGTAGAAAGACAGAGAGCAGATTAGAAATGCTCACAGCTATTTTAATGACTCCCTCATGAAGCATTAAGCAAAAGTAACATGGAAATATGTCAGTTAACACAGTTCACCAGAAAAATAGATTATCATCCTGGATAAGGAAAGAGAAAGCCCCATTTATGACAAACCTCTTTTCCTACCTGCTTTTTCTTGTAGACTTCAGACCCTCTGATATCTTCTGTCTTCTTAACAATAATAGTAGACTCCATGGTCTTTTTGTGCATGACAGAAAGAGGCCACAGCAACTTATCCAGCAATGAATGGATTATATTACATAAACACTGAAATGACACGTCATTTCTCACACATGATGTCACTGTCCGAGCAACATTCAAGAATAACATTTATGATGAGAAAAATGGAAGGTAACCCTTCTACCTGATATTGCCAAGGGAATTTTTGTTGTCCAACCTCAGTTGATCAATTTAGACCACAGTCAAAATTTTGTGACTTTAAATTTCAGTCACTGGTTTTTAAACTTCAGTGAGCAACTCCTAAAATGTTCCTTTAAAATTCTATGCCACCGGGGGATGGAAGGGGGAGGCGCACTGGGGGATGGGGAGGGAACGGGGAGGGGAGGGGGGCACAGAGGGATAGGGGGTTGGAGGGAGGGGGGACCGATGTACCTGTTAAGTTTGTATGAGTGGAAATTTTAAAAAAATTCTATGCCATTATTTACAATAACAAAGTCATAGAATCAACCCGAATGACCAACAGTTGATGAGTGGATAAGGAAAATGTGGTACATTTATACAATGGACTACTTCTCAGCCATCAAAAAAGATGAATTAATGAAGTTTGCCGGGAAATGGATGGAATTAGAAAAAATTATATTGAGTGAAGTATCCCAGACACAGAAAATTAAGCACCATATGTACTCCCCAATAGGTATCACTTAGTTACATATTCAAAGATAAATCTCTGTAATACCTACAGTAATTGCAAAGATTATAAACAAGAGGGAAGGGGAAGTAGAGCCCCCCTCAGAAATAAGGAGAGAGGGGATCATGCTATAGCAGAGAAAATAGGTCACCACCAAGTACTGCAAGTAAGTAGAGAAACATCTGGTTAAGCCCACTCACTTTCTTTCTTGGTCACTTGCAACTGAGGGGGTTGGATCTCACCGGTCAAGGAGGGTATAGAATCTGGCAGATAGATGGTAACCATCCTGCAAATGGGAGACTGACCCCGCCCCCCTCCACTGCAGTCTCCTACTCCTATTCCATCTACCTTTGAATCTCCTCTTATAGTAAGATTCCATTTAAACAGCCTTTTATCTTTTGTTAGGAGGTAACTTCCAATACCAATCAGGATGAAGCCAAGGGTGGTGCGGGAACAGCAAAACTGAAAACAACAAACCATAATTCAGAACATCAGAGACCTGAGATTAATCACTTGGAACCAAACCAGCCAAATCTCTCCCCATCCTAAAGCTCAGGGAACATTGCAGAAGAGGGGGTGGTAAGATTATAAGAGCTTAAAGATGGGGAGGAGCAATGATATGCAAGATACTCCACACAAGTTAGGGCCATAGTAGCCATAATAGGACTTTGCATGACCTGCGCAATGACCAACATATCAATGACCCCCCAAAGTCTAGCATGGATCACAGGAATCCTTAGAGGCAAGGGATTAACAGTCATAATAGTGTTCCCATACTAAAGGGGAGCCCAAGAAAGAGCTCTAAGCAATGCTACTGAGTCCTTGCACCTCAGAGTGGAGGACGCAGAGGGAATTTTGACATTCACACTAAATGATGCTCCAGGGATTGGGGGAGGAAGAGGGGAGCATTGGGAGAAAGGGGGGGTGAAAGTAAGGGGGAAAGGGAGGGAGGGAGCAAGGGCTACCTGGGAGGGGTGGAGTGAGGGAGGGAACCAAGGTACCTATTAAGTTTGTATGATTGGGAAAATAAGTAAACAATAAATTTTTAAAAATTCTGTGTCAAACTTTACATAGAATTAATTAGTTTTGGTTCAAGTAAAACTTCTCAAACTACTCTTTTAAGTCTATAGAAGTTATCAACTTATCATCACATCATTTTTGATTAAATCACTATCATTATCAGTCATTTGTTGTTATTTGTAAATAGCACCCTCATTATTTTTAGTATTTTTTAGTTTTTACAATGTCTTGCATGCATAATGATTTCTGATCATATTCACCCCCCTATTTTGCTCTTATGCACTTCTTTCAATACCTTTCCTGGTCCCAACTAGTGTCCCTTTTACTTTCATGGTGTGTGTGTGTGTGTGTGTGTGTGTGTGTGTGTGTGTGTGTGTGTGTGTCTGTATGGCTGTGCATGAGCTGTTGAGTTTAATTAGTGTTGTTTGTATGATCATGGGTAAGGAATTATTTATGGAGTATGGGCAGCTTATCAGTGCCTATACCACTAAGAAAAAAATACATCTCCCTGCTTCAGGAACTATTAGCTGCCAATAGCTACTCATGGATGGGGATTACCTCTATCTACTTCTGTAACTTTATTAATTAGTTTGAATGCTCTATGAGCAGGTCAACTTAAGATTGATAGGTACAACACTTAGTCTAACAACAGAATATGATTTTATGTTTCCATAAAACACTTTTAGATACTTTCAATCCATTTGAGTATATTACCATATCTGTAACAAAGCATTGTGGTGTGAATGTTGTGATTTGATTTTCTCTAATACGCCTGTGTTAAATGAATCTGCATGTGGACATGCAGGCCTTCATGCTATAATAGCCATGATTCCTTCACCAGGTGTCCTTCACCAGGTGGCTCTGAGTTAAAAATTTCTAATGACAAACAGCAAAGAGATTTGGAAAAGAAATAGCTCACTCTTGTGTAGAACACTTGGAGATAAATAGCATGATGTGAATTTCTTTTATTTTATTATTAATTTTTAGATAAAAAGGAGATCTTGTGATACTTTCATACATTTGTAATACTATATTTTAATGCATTGAACCCCTACTTTAGACCTCTTATCATAGGCCACTTTCTACTTTCCTCTCCAACATACATATTGCAAACTAATATATAAATAATATTTAATAATATGATTATTTATGTTTATAAATCTAAAATCTGATTCCACGTGTGAGAGAAAATATGATATTTGTCTTTCTGAGTCTGCCTTATTTTTAACATGATATCCAGTTCCATCTATTTTTTCTGCAAATATCACAATTTCATACTTCTCACAGCTGACTAAAACCATATTGTGTATATGCCTCACATTTTCTTTCTCCATTTATATATCAATAGGTAACTAGACTGGTTCCATTTTGTAGCTCTTGTGAATAGTGGAGAAATGAGCATGTAAGTACACGTGTCTGTGAGGTATGCCTATAAGCCTTTGCATAGTATTCAGGAGAGGCAGAGCTGGGTCCTCTGGTAGATGTATGCTCAGTTTTTTGAGGAACCTCTGTAATTCCCTTCATAGTGGCGGCACCAGTTTTATTTATACCACAGCATTTGTTCTCAATGTCACTTTCAAATAGTTTGCAGTTGAACTTGTGGAGACTCACCATCATTGTTAGTATTGGATGGTCTATTAGAAGCACCCAGTGATCTTCTTAATGAGCTCTTAAAACATGGGGCAAGGGGCAGAACATGAGAACGTACTAAGGGGAAAATATGATAAATTCCATTACATGTATGTAAACATCCTAATGGAACTTGCTGCTTTATATAATGAACACAGGGCAATAAACAAACAAATTCACTTCAGTGCTATACCTAGTGAGAAACTTTGAAGCATTTTGTAAGCCTTAAATTTCTTCCATTTATTTACCAGTTGTACATAGCACAACAATAAAAGTGGCTTGCCTCATGTCACTGAGATCCAGAGGATGGAATGGTGGTTGTAAGTGGTCTGTGGAGTTGCATTGTACAATTCCATCAGGACTTGGCATGTTTAACATATTTTGACTGAACAACTCCAAGATCTTCCTTGATAACAACTGTTAAGAAGATGTTTACAATGTCTAAAGCTGTCAAAATATTTTCGGTTTGTCTATTTTTTTCAAATGAAGTTGCTGACACTTAGGTAGGCTGTGAAAGAAAGATAGGATTCGAAAGTAATTCTCAGTATTTTTAGCCTCAAACAGCTGCAGGAAGGAAGCTGCTGTTAAATGTTATGAGGAAGATTCAGGTGCATCATGCTTCGGGAAGCAAATGGGAGATTAACTTATGTACTCGTCATGGTGATTAGACTAGACATGCACATGGTCTATTATGCACATACCTGCACATAGTGTATGATGCAGTTTGCATTTAAAAATCAAAATAAATGCAACTAATCGTCAAAAGAACTGACTGCTTATGGACTGTTTCTGGAAAGGGGGTGAAGAAAGCTCCTTGACATGATGTAAAGTTTCTAGTTATTGTTTTCATGAGCATACTCAGTTTGTGAAAAATTAACTTACAGTGTGCATTTTTCCATATTAAGGACATCAGTAAAGAAAGAAACTCTCGAGACTTGTCTGGAGAGTGAGCACTGACTGGCAGGAAATGGAACCCCACCATTAGCTCTTCTTTTCTTGCCTTGTGTTTTCTTAGTGCTAGAAAGAGCATGCTTCCATGCTGTCAGGATAACACAATTAAAAAGGGAGAAATAGTGATATACAAAAATGTAAAACAATTGGTGTGAGTCGTTTCTCATGATGGAGGAAGAAGATTAGATCTGCAAGTTTGGGGCAGAACTTGGATGGTCTATCGATGGCAAGGAAGAGAGTCTGTTGATGACAAATGAGGGTATAATATTTTCTTCAATATTTTCTTATTTTTCACAGTGAAACGGTAAGCATATCAGTAGCAGGGAATAAGGCTAAAGAAGGAGTTGATAACAGTGTACAAAAAAAAAAAAGAAAATAAGCAATATTCAGCAAAGACAGTGGCAGAAGGACCAGAATATGGAAATGAAGTATGATTGCCTGGCAGTCGTTGATATCCCTGTTGCGGTCATCAATTTGAAAGCAAACCATTTAGTAGTGTTGTCCTGAAATTCAGCTACAAAGGTGTCAGGGTGGAGAAGCCAGTGACAGTAAACTACACAGCACTGCTCTATGCAAGGGAAATAAGTCAACACAAACAGGGAAGAGGAGGACATGCGAAGTGCACAGGGCGTTTATAACACTCACACTGCAGACACAAGGAGACAAGACTGAGTGGGGGAAATGCACTGGATGAATAGATGAGTTGAAAATGTGGGGATCCAGGGTGCCAATCTATATGCAGCTACATATGGACTGGATGTGCACCTGTTATCCCACAGTGTTAGCTTTATAATTTCAATCTATTCTTCCAAAAATTATTTTAGGGGCTTTTTAAAGTAAAAATTTGTTTATGATAAGCTCTGTTTTCATTTTTATAGCACTGTCTTTTGTTTTCTCTTTTTTATATGCTGTCTTGCTTTGCTTTTCTTCTTGAAAAATATTTGTACAGGAAATCTAGGCTGACAGCTATTTTCTTTCAGCTCTTTGAAAATACTATCCCTCTGTCTCCTGATGTCCAGACGTACTATTGATAAACCATTCTTCATTCTAATTGTGATTCCTTTGTGAACAATTTCTCTTTGGTCCCTGGCACTTTTTTATGGTCTTCCTTTTTCCATGATGTTTTATGAAGTTAGTAGCACATGTCTGGGTGTGTATTCACTTTTATTTATCTTACATTGATTTGTTAGTTGAGCTGAATCTGAACTTTACTGTTTTTCAAATATTTCTTTTGGAAATGAAGTTAACTTTAAGCATAATGGACTGATTTTGAAAAAGGAAGATGATCAGGGAACAACCCATAGGGAGCAGTCTTGTAGTCATGGGATCTAAAAGCATTCCAACCTAATAGCACACCTATTTGTGTGCTTATTTGCTTGCCAAAAATGGCTTATGTAGTACTTGTTTGTCCACATACAAGTTAATACAAAAGCACTATGTATAACTATGAGTCATTCCTCTTCCTGATTTTCCACTAGACCTCAAACTTGCCAATTAATCAACACTGAACCTTAACCTATAACTTCCTTCTGACATGATTAAATCCAGAAAAGACTGTTTTTTCAATGGTAAATATCTATTATGTCCTTTTTTTTTATTTCCACTCGTACAAACTTAACAGGTACACCGGTCCCCTCTCTCCCTCCAACTTCCCACCGCATAATAGAGTATGCAAGATATTCTATTATGTCCTTGTAGCCTATGTTTTCTTTGTCTTGAGAGGGAAGCTGAAAAGTCAGCTGTGGGGATTCAGACAGCTCCATAAACTGAAACCAACAATTTTATCTATGAACAGTAAAGTGGGCTCTGTGTGTGTGTGTGTGTGTGTGTGTGTGTGTGTGTGTGTGTGTGTGTGTATGCATATAGAGCAAGCTCAAATGTCATTCCTCAGGCACTATTGGCATTTCTTTTCAATTTTTGCCAAGGAGATCTCTCATTTCTGGAACTCACCAAATAGCCAGTCTGTGTAGTGCATCCCATAGCTCCACCTATCTCTACCCTGCTGCTCTGAATGCTAGGATTGCAAGCACATGGCTTCATGCCTTACATCTTTTTTAAACATGGGTTCTTGGGTTAAACTCACATCCTAATGCTTGCAAGGCAAGAAATTTCCTGACTGACTCATATCCCCAGTCCTGGATTGAACTTTCAATTGACTTTATATAAATATTTTAACAATTGAGAATAATATTGTATACCTTAATGCTCACATTTTCTTTTTTTTTTTTTTTTTATAATTAGTTGATTTTTTTATTTTTTATATAATACATTTTTATTATTATTTCAGCTCATACAAACTTAATAGGTACACCAGTTCCCTCCCTCCCTCCTCCTCACCCCCCCGAACTCCCTGCTCCCCCTTCCCTCACCCTTCCCGCCCCATCCCCCCATGCCTCCCGCCCTGATTCCCAGAGTCCTTCTTGTGCATGCCTGACTCTCCTCTGGGCCCTCCTCTCCTATGACGTACAATGACCCAGTGGCATTTCCCTGAACCCCTTCCTGTGTTCCCCTTAAGCATAGAAACACTACTGTGGCTGTCAATCCCTTGCCTCCAAGGATCTTGGTGCCTTTAGCAGATGCTAGACTTTGTGAGGTCAATAGTGTGTTGGACATTGCGACTGACATGCAATGTCCAATTATGATTGCTTCGGCCCTAACTTGTGTGGAGTATCTTGCAAATCATTGCTCCTCCCATCCTTTTGCTCTTACACTCTTACCGCCCCCTCTTCCGCAAATGTCCCTGAGCTTCAGGATGGGGAGAGATTAGTCATTGAAGGTAAACTTGTGAATATTTATAACACATTAAAATTTAATATCTCCTATATTTTATTAGCATATATTAATTGAAAAAATCATGGGTTTCTTTGACATTTTCATATATATACATAATGTGTTTGTATTTTTAAAAAGCAGAGTTTCAGCTAACATGTTTCATAAGTATTCTTCTGTCATTGACACCATCAGTGCTAAAAAAGGGAAAAGAAGAGAAGCCAAAAGTGCACTGACTGAAAGAAATTTCCTGAAACTCCTTGCACAGGCAGGAGATAGCACTTATCCTGCACATGCATAACTGTCAGGTAATTTCTGCTTGGCCTCTTGCAAGATCAATTAATTAATAGAGAAGTCTAGTAACTCATGGTAATGATCTGTCTCACTGTTGTTTCTTATCCCTTTCCAGAGTAAAAACTGTTCTTTGGTACTTGTCACCGTGTCTCTGTATGTTACTGATAAACTCATGATAAAATGGCTTATGGGAAGGAGAGATTTTATTCTAGTTTATGATTGTCTGGTTATAATAATTAGTCCGGTTTGGCAAGATTGCATACTAACATCACGGGCTGAGGGAACTGGCCATACCAGATCCATGGGGACTGCCAAGAAATAAAATAAATCTCACTCATCAGACATCATGTCTGTCCAATCATGTTGAAGTATGCTAAACTTTACTGATTCATGTCTCTATGTCTCACCACCCTGGGACTAGTCCTATCCACTACAGGCTGAGTCTTTGCCATCCCTATTCTCTCCAATTTCAATCTATCTCTTCTATTCTAATGTTCTCCCACCTATAAAGCTAAACTGTGATTTCTTGGCCACTAGGCCCACATTCCTAATAAAACATATATTTCTTTTTTAAGCTTTAATTTGCTTTTCTCTTTTATTGATATTGCATACATGAATATTGTGATTTTGTAATATTTTCACCCCTTAGTCCCAAATCCCATCCCCCCTCCTTTCATCTCATCTGCCAGATTCCTTCCTGTTTTGAAATCTTTTCACTTGTGAAGTCCACTGTTCATCTAGTTCACCTTTGATGAAATATGCCCACATGATTCATGCTCCAAGAAGCATCCTAAATCAGTGGGCATATCACTGAGATATATATAAGTGGATATACCATATATTCCTTTTCCTTCCCATGAGCATTAGTCCTCATTATTCTCTCAGACAGTGTGCAGCTTCTTGAGATGTTTCTCTTTTCATGATGAGATGTTAATAAGACAGTACCTGTGAAATTATTGCATAAGTATATGTATCTGCCATGAAATCTTGTATATCACAACCATGTCCTGTCCAGGAGCTGATGTCTGGCTCACCACAGTCCCACTTCAGATGTATTTCTTAAGTGTCTCCTTTGTATTAGCTTCTCTTTATCAATGAACCTCCCCCATCAACCTCTCTTTGTTTCAAAACCACTCTTGATTCCTTCTCCCCATGTCCTGTAGACCTAACATCTCTCCTTTTACTAATTTTTTTCCTTATCCTTCATGTTCTCACACCACATCATTATGGTCCAAAACTTTTCTAGAACCCACTTCCATCCCAAGTTGGGTTGAAATTTGATGATATCAATTATTTTATGCTTCTATCTCCTGACATTTTTCAAAAATACAATTATACCTGATAATATTAAAATTAAAAGTACAATGTTTGTCCAGGAACTAGGCCAGCCTAATCTCTCCCCATCCTAAAGCTCAGGGAAATTTGCAGAAGAGGGGGTGGTAAGATTGTAAGAGTCTAAAGATGGGGAGGAACAACGATATGCAAGATACACCACATGAGTTAGGGCCAAAGTAATCATAATAGGACTTTGCATGACCTGCACAATGACCAACATATCATTGACCCCTAAAGTCTAGCATGGATCACAGGCACTAGGATCCTTGGAGGCAAGGGATTAACAGTCATAATAGTGTTCCTATACCAAAGGGGAACACAAGAAAGAACTCTAGGCAATGCTACTGAGTCCTTACACCTCATCAGAGAGGAGGACCCAGAGGGAAGTTTGACATGCACAGTAAAGGATACTCCAGGAATGGGGGGGAGCACTGGGAGAAAGGGAGGGGGGGAAAGGAAGGGAAAAAGGGGAGAGGGAGCAAGGGGATGCAGGGAGGGGTAGAGGGAGGGAGGCGAATGGGGTACCTATCAAGTTTGTGTGAGTGGGCAAAAATACACTATAAATAAAAAAAAGAAAGAAAGTGAGAAAGTAATGAAGGGAGGGGAGGAACTAAGTGGATGATGTGGAAAGCCCATGGAGAAGCCGGGTGTGTTGGTGTACACTTGTACTTGTAGGTGGAAGCAGAGGGAATAGAAGTTCAAGGTTATCAGCCCCTATGAGATGGATCAGCAGGTAAGGTGCCAGCTTACAAACTTGGCAACCTGGAAACCCATATGGTGGAAGGAGAGAAATAAGCCCACTTGTGCACTATGGCATGCATGTCCCTTTCTTTCTTTCTCTCTCTCTCTCTCTCCCTCCCTCCTCCCTCTCTCTCTCTCTCTCTCTCTCTCTCTCTCTCTCTCTCCACTTTCTCAAATAAATGAATAAATAAAACATTTTTTAAAAAAATAAAAGTACAATGTGTTTTTAAATTAATTGAGAAATTAAGCATTTGACAAAAATTTTAAAGCCTTAATACTAAAGTTTATGTACAGTGATTGAAAATTTATGATTTATAACCATAATTTTCTTGTAGATTTTATTTTAGTAGATAACTGTAATTTTTTTTACTACATAATCCATAAAGACCATGATGTCATTCATCTTATGCAAAAAAGCAAAACTTGAACTCAGTTATTAGCTACTGAGAAAAGCAACAACTGTATAAACACAAAGCCTCAAGCAGAGTTTGAGTTTGAGTTCAAACTCTGGAATCAGAATTGAATCCAAGTGCAAACTCAGGCACCTATTTGGTTAGAGAGAACAATTTCCTAATTCTTCTAGCTTTTAGTTCTCTCATGATATTGTAACAATTCTTACCTTACATTGTTTTAGTGAACAATATCAAAATTGATAGATAGAAATATGTTATAATACTTATAATTTCAATTTAATACTTCAGAGTTAAACGTCACTTAGAAATTCCAATTAGACTGAACTTTTGCCAGTAAAATATAAATGATTCATTTGTTTTATTGCAAAATCAAATCCCTGTCATAAATTTGACAATCTAAGTACATTTTGGCTTGGATTTCTACACAGATTTTTTTTATCACTCTTGAATCATTCAAAATGACAAACTTCTCAATAAAACACAACTTTGCTAGTCACTGCTATACTGTTTTTAAAAGGAAAAGGGAAAGCTATGGATTTTAAAGTGAGATTTTTTAATTTAAAATTTAGTATTAAAAAAGAAATCTTTTTAAATACGAACAGCATTTATAAGAGCTTTATTTGTTCAAAATCAAGAGTAAATTCATTTTCTAATTATAACTTGCAAACATCAAACGTGTGCATATGGAACATGTCCCAGGAACGTATAAGCAGTGCGGAGTGCTGTGTCGTGAGAAGTGGAAGCCTTCTTGTGGAAATGTTTGAAATGTTACTCCAGCCTGGTTCAGATCACAGTGCAGGTGGCTCTACAAAGCGTCTGCTTGAGGCTTTGTGTTTATACAGTTGTTGCTTCCAGGATGGTATCGATTGCTTGGGCAACTAATAAAACAAGCAGTTCTGCTTTCATCTAGGAGCATGTGGGGGCTTCTTAAAACAGAAAAGTAGTTTTCATTAAGACACGTTCTCTTTGTGTGCTTTACTTTTTAATTCTTTTTCCAACTGAAACATTTCAACCCAAATACTCCTTGTATTTCAAAAACTCTATTCTTCATCACGATTCCAAACCCCAAATGCTGTTGAAGAGAGACAATTCTAAGGAAGATATTTCTTCTTGATCCTCAAAACAAACAAAACACTTAACATCAGGTATACCAGCATGTTTTAGTGTTTCCATCTCATTCATTTATTTTCGATGACGTATACTTACATCTTAAGTCTATATAGTCAAAGAATTTCATTTTAAAATAACAGAAATTTGTGGAGAACTATACAGAAAACACACTTTTAATATGAAGACAGCTCTTGAATACAATAAGTATATTGTATGCCAAACTTGCTTTTACTCACAAACACACACGTACACATATTTAACTGAGAAAATAACTTTTTAAAAACATAAATTTATGTTTGTATACTCTCTCATTTTCTAAAGGATATGTCCTTAACTTGTATTTTCATTTACTTTATTTTCTGATTGCTATCTCTCACCATTTTTATCTCCTTATTAACTTTCCATGATCCATCATTTACTATAGAATTGATGGCCAAGGAAAATGAACATATTGGATGTAACTGAAATTATATCCAAAAAATATAATACTATATTATACTTTATAAATATATTTACTATATATTATACAGATACTATACATGAAACTTCTAATTAGATAACTGTGCTGAATATTCTGAAGGAAAATTGATGCAGTTTTGCAAAAGGAAGCTAAAAACCAAAAGAGTGGACAAGTATTAAAATTTGACCACACAAATTAGACCATTAGCAGGAAATTAAAGAGCACTTAAGAAAGGTAAAACATGAACATACTGGCATTAATAGTAATGACAATCAGAGGAATAAAAAAGCAAGCTAGCTCCTATTTTTACATTATTACATCACTTGGCCATAATGACAATCAGACAAGTAAGGAAGTGAGCCAGCTTCTGATTAGTACATTACTTGGCCCAAATAAAACACAGTTCTTTCATTTATTATTCATTACAGTGTTCCAACCTAAAGCAAAAGACTACTTAAGGATTCATTTTCAAGAACTTAAACTAGAATTGATGTATGAAGGTCATATATTGAAAACTTTCATATAATGGAACTTAACTAATTTGAGTGAGCATTTTTCCTAAATTAACTTTTAAATGATCAGAACCCAAGATAAAAGAGAGGGCAGAGCATCTCATTAGTTCTCACTGTGCAGTCCCTGAGCAGACCCACGGGAGCCCTGGGAGCAGGAGTTATCGAATAACATCCTAAACTCTACCCCAAAAGTGCCTCTGGTCAGCATCCATGAGTTTACTGCAGCTGTATCTACTTCCACAAAACCTGTACCAGATTTGACCTATCGACATGTCTCTGTGAAAAGGTAAAGATCTTATGAGACACTATACTTTTCCGAGAGATGATTGAGGGTTAATGCTGGCTGTGGGACTGTAACTACTTTGTTCAATGGTATATCCATTGATATATTCTCAGGCTCCAGAAAGTGTTTGGGCACATGTCAATACAGTGTCAGGCACTTGGTAAATAGACAGATGACAATTTACATGGGTCAGTCATAATTTTTCATTCAATTAAAGAGGTAGAACCCAAGCACAACATTGCATTTAAAAATTCATACATTTGTGAAATGACAAGAAAATGTCTTTTTACCTCATAGGAATCCCATAACGACTGAAGGAGAATACATGTTTTAAATATAGTTATATTACATATATTGAATATGTTAATGGGATCAGTCTAGTATTTTCTGGTAAGGAACTCCAATTTTGTCCATATATATGTTAAAAAGAGGAAAAGGTTTTGGAAACAGAAATAGAAATTGGAAAGATAACAAATTGTGTCTGGCCTCAGGCATTAAAGATAAAAGTAATGTGGAATAATATTTATCATTTTGGAATGCTTTAGTTTTGAATTCTTTTTTCATTTCTTCAGTTTCTTAAGATTTCTTAAGATTCTCTAAGTCCATACTAGATTTTTAGCTATTCCACTTCAATTTAGTGCACACAATTATCATGTCTTAAGTTTAGATGTTACATGTAGCTTCAGTCTATGAGTTCATGATCAAAAGGCTTACTCCCTCCCCCCCAAAAAAAACCCCAGGTCCTTTCATTAGTTTTAAATTGGAATAAGCTCAGCAGGCCCTGACATGATTAAACACTGAATCATAATTACTCATGATTTCTTTCTTTTCTTTCTCTTTCTCTCTTTCTTTCTCTCTCTCTCTTTCTTTCTTTCTTTTCTTTCTCTCTCTTTCTCTTTCTTTCTCTTTCTTTCTTTCTCTTTCTTTCTTTCTTTCTTTCTTTCTTTCTTTCTTTCTTTCTTTCTTTCTTTCTTTCTTTCTTTCTTTCTTTCTTCTTTTTCTTGTCAATCTCATGTAGCCCAGGCTAACTTCTGACTTGCTATATACCCAAAAACAGCCTTGAACTCTGACTCCCCTGCTTCCACCTCCAGAGAGCTGGATTAACGGTGGGCAGCACTGTCCTTAGTTATGCCATGCTGAAGATAGAACTCAGGACATTGAACATGCTAGGCAGGTTCAATATATCTCTGGCTTCAAAGAAAACAGAGAAAAAAAAGAAGGAAAAAAAGAGAACAAGGGCTCAGTGGTTAAAGTGCTTGAAGCAAGAGCAAAAGGCATTGAGTTCAGATCCTCAGATTCTACATAATGTCAGGCAAGGGTGGCAACTAGCTTGTGATTCCAGCTCCAAAAGTGGAAACCAGCTCCAAAGGTGGAAACCAGCTCCAAAGGTGGAAACCCAGAGCAAGCTGGATTAGCCCTACAAAACTCTAGTTTCGATTAGAGACCTCATCTCTAATGAATGAGGTGGAATAGTGATTTATTGATCAATTGATTGAGAATTATTCCTGATACTATCTTTGGCTTCAATATGCATACATACATGTGCTCATGTTCTTGCAAACATGCATAACACACACACATATATGTGAAAATAAAAATAGGAAAGCCCTTTATGCTTATTCTCTGAATAATAGATTTTCCTTCCAAAAATAATTTGTAATAAAAGACATTTCCTAATAGGCATATGAAATTTGATTTCAGTTCTTTATCAGTTAGGGAAAATGAACACATTCAGATGTATAGAGAATATGCCACACTGCACTTATCATTGAACACCCCATTCTCATAGGCCAGGCATGAAACTTCCCACAACACATATGTAAGTCCCACTCTGGACTTAGAAATTGTGACTTTATAGATGTTCCACTACCACTGAATTATTAAAATCACCCTAGCAAGTTTCCCAGTTGTGACATTATAATTAATGGAAAATAAAACAAGAGAATGTTTTGCCCTAGACTAGACTGTAATTCTAGTAAAGTAAATGTAATTACATGTTAAAAATGCTATCGAAAGAAATTCATATTTAGAAAAGCTTGAGGCTGTGTTTGGTTTTTCATGGCAAAATTCTGTCTGAAATATCAAGAAAACATTCTCAAGAGAAAATGGAAAATGTGCAGTATTTAGACTAGAAGAGATCGCCCACGTGAGTTCCTTTGCTACATTGAGAGTGCAGAGTTTCTTCACATGGCACTCATGCTAATCATCCCAGAAAGGAAAGCATCCCCTCTTCAGTAAGAACTGTTGAGGACCAGTAGTGAGCAGATCGCCTCAGCCACAGGTGCAGCTGCTGGGCCAATTTCTCTCCAGTATTGCCTTCTACCCCAACTGTGGGGAATCTGCCAGAGTGTGTGCATATTTATATTATTACTTCATGTGAACTCAATGTGGTGCAAAGTGGTCTCATAACCTCACAGGACTCACACACAAGCAAACCCACTGAGCTTCTTCAGCTTCATTTGCAGTTTTTTGCTCATCAACCAGTGAATGGTCATATATGAGCTCTGCACGGACTCAGACATGGGTGTGTATCCATGAAGCCATTTTGCCACACGCTCTATTCTTTTGTTTATTATTTCTTTGTTTATATCTGTCTATTCTTTAACATTAGCTCATCACATCTCTAGACTTCATAGTAACTAAATTCTAGAAACATTAGGCTAACATTTTAATAATAAAGTAAAACTCAACTGTGTAATAAATGTTACTTCATACTGCTCTTATCAGAAAAAACTGACACTATGATAAAATGATATTAAATTTAATGTTTAAAAAATGACAAAAAGTCTAAAATGTAAAATTCTGATTCAAATCAGACTTTATAGCAAGTACTTAAGAACCCATTTGAAGGAAGCCTACGTTTTCAAGGACCTAGACTGCATAGCTGCTCATATGCAAGAGTTCCTCTGAAAGCAGAAAGCACTGGGGAGAAGGACCAGGAGCAGCCATGCCAGCCTCCCAAAGAAGTCATTTTGTTCATTCTGACTCTGCACACTCCGTGTCACACAGCCAATTTCTGTAGCTTGTTGGCACAGAACTGGTGGGTTACAACCCTTCAAGGGCAGATTGACAGATCCCAGGTCATGCAGATTAATGTGACTGAATCCTTGCGGATTCATCAGGATCCAAGGAACTTCATGAGGAAATTAGCAGCACCTCAATTTTTAATTATTCTGGATTGTATTGATTGTCATCAGAAAGCAATTGTAGTGTATGCTATTTTAAGTAACGTAACAGACTTTCAATTCTGTAAACAATAAAAAGAGGAGAGCATGAGGAACCTAGGAAAGACCTCATTTTAAAAAGTCGTGGATGTCAGATCTGATCAGAAGTGACGCTCACACTGCTGTTTCCAGGCAGCTGACTCAATAACTGTGGATCCTAGAAAGTCTCAACCAACTACAGCTATAGCTTCCAGAGTCTGAAAAAAAATCAATACCCATTTTCTAAAGGGCAAGCAGGTTGGGTTGGGAGATATGTGAGTAGTTTGATTCAAGTACCACTAAAATATCAAAATTTAACCTAATAATCATAGCCAATGCTTTAAAGCCTACCTACTTTCCACGTGTTCTCTTTTCCTTAATACAATTTTAGCAACTTTTTTTAATGTACAGATTTAAAAAGGGTGTCTAGTGATGAATTCTATTTCTATTTGTTAGACTGTTGCATGCACACCTGCACAGATGCACAGATGCACATGCCTGCATGCATGCACATGGGCCACATGTGTGTCCACAGACGCACACACATGCACACATACACATACAAATACACACACACACACACACACACACACACACACACACACACATGCATACAAACCTTGGTTTCCACATTCCCGTGGCTGGGACAGAAACTGTTAAGCTTTTGTCTATATGTTGGATGCACATAAGGTGTAATGCAATGATCATGGTGCACCCAGACAGTACTTGTGCTAACCTTTGGAACAAATCAGAGAAAAGAAATGAGAAAAAAAATCAAAAAGTACTCTAAACCATCTATCAAAATTTTTCTTTATTTATTCTTTCAAAAGGGTATTTCTTCTAGTATTCCTATGGTTTACACATAAGTATCCCATTGCAAGGCTGATTATCTTGGGTTTCTCTGTACTTATGTCACTGGGGAAATTGCAACATGATAGAACCTGTTTCCAAGGACTCACTTTGAGACATTCCATGTAAAGCAGTGTGTTCTGCAGTTACACAGGGCCACTATCACCATGAAAGGGGCTGCTTACTTATTTGCTTCTGCCCCCTTTATTTGTCTTCCAGATATTCAGTTCTATTTTCTTCATGCCATTTTGCTTACTAGAACAGTCAATTCATGTGCAAACTGAATTTGTGACAAGTTTAAAATTTTTATAAAAATTAGGATCTATAATGTTACGTTATTGCACAACACAAAACTTTCACAGTAGATCAGTGTTCTCTGGAGGATGGGGTCTGGGGGTGAGCCAGCAAGAGTAGCCATCGTTGAGAAATATGCATGTTCACTATGTATGTGCCCAAACAGCCAAAACCCAGATTGCATGTGTGTGTCAACCAAACCTCCATAACCCTGTATAAAAAAAAATAAATGAACATGGAAGATGGGGAAATAAACAAAGGAGCAATGGAGAAAGGGAAAGAATTAGAGGGAGGAAAGGAAACTTCATCATTTGCTAGAGGGAAATTAACTACATAGTGACATAGATGAGGAACAGACCAAATAGGCATGTGCACTGTGCTCTGAAATTAAGAGTTGAAATTTAATAGGAGAAATGAGTTGGGCTCAGAGATGGGAGATGTGTTTGACCTTCCTTCAAATTAAGTACAATAGAAATCCACATTAATGAGTCTCTGAGCTTATAATGAATTAGGATGAGTCTCGGGATTTCCTCAAGTCTGTTCATAACTTTATTATCCTAATGTAACATACAGTGAAAGCCTTGCCAACTACAATTACAGTCAAAATGGAAAAACTTCCTGCGTCCATCCCACTGTCTGAGACCTACATCATACCTCACGGTACAATTCAATTGAAAAACTGTGCAAAGCAGTCCTTATTCTATGATATTATCTACACTGGCAAAATAAAGATAAAATGTCAGACAACTTTTTGTATTCTGTAGGTTTTATCATAATTGGAATATTTGTTTTCACAGAAACCTTAATTTCTCCCACAGATTTGTATCTATCTCTTCCACTAAATAGGACACCAACGGTCAAAGAAACTAGAGGAAAATGAAAACAAAAACCTGATTTTGAAACATGAGAAATATCCAAAGAGCAAAGATTCAAACCCCAAGCATTCCTATTCATTGTTTTATTTAATTCATAACAGGACATCGCATCTGTTACAATAGTGAATTCTGGCTTCTCCATTTAGCTGCAAGAACAGATGCCTAGGAAATAGAATTTGCAATCTAACATTTACTTGGCAAAGTTAAGCCTTCTGACTTTAATGTTCTCCTCTTTTCTCTGGACTTCCTACTTTATGAAGATTACCTACTCTACCTCCTACTTCAGAAATATTATCAGAACAAAACTCTCAGCAGAATATCTCCCGGCATGTATCTTAATCATTGTTAAATGTTCTGTCAAAATGCACATTAAATTCAGAGCCTTCTTATTGTGTTAACAGCACCTTGTCTGGTCTTCTGCCAGTAGGAGTCATTTAGATGAATAAGAAATAGACCCCACACTCACTCCTACCTCATTGTTGGTGCTTGGAATATTGCATATTTCTATGCTACTGGGCAGAAGGCATGGCCGTTTTTCTTTGGGTACTTTCAAGTCAAGGCAGTAGCCAGGATAATGGCATGCATGGAAAATTCCCCTAGAATCTAGCAACTGAAGTGACAAAGGGCAATCTGGGCGAGAGCTCCAGGTCCTCATGGATGTGCTTCATCAATATCTAACCAACTACTGAACATTTACAGTATCTTCCCTGACTATCCAGATGGCCAGAAGATGAGGTGTTTAGTTCCCACTCTGAACACTCAAGCAGTCTAGCATTTTGTACTGTGATGTTAATTATCACTCCAATATTAAGTAAGTTTTTACCTTACTTGTTTGTTTTTAAGAAAGTTGTAGGAAATAAAACAAAAGGCTCTGATGAAAAGCTAAGCTTCCCTCCAGGAGAAGGCTGTGGCTGTGGCTTGGTCTCCAGTAGCCCCACTTCTGCAGGAGGCATTCCATCTCGAATCCTGGCTTTTGGGTCTCTTGTAACATTGAAATCAGAAAGTTGTGAACTTCCGTTACTAGATGGGCATAAATGCATTTCACAAAAAAATGATAACTGAAATCAGTTTACAAAAATACAGTTGAATTCAAACTGTATTTAGCATCTAGCTTTTTTATTCTGCTGTACTTACTACATTAAGGGATATTAATTGGAAAGAGAAGATTTTACCAGGTTTTTCTGTTAGATCATATCCAAGGAGATTTTGCAGTTGTTACCCTTCATATGCATCATGGAATTAAAAAAAGTCAAGAAATAATTCCAGGAAAAATAAAAAGGAGACAAATACTGGAGCCCTTGCCCGCTAAAGTTCTATTAGGTAGAAGAATGTGCTGCAAAAATAAGCCATATTTTCAGGCAATATTAAAATGAGAAATCTTCAATGATAGTTGCTTAAAATGTCTGCAATTATATAGGATTTGGAAGGGCCGCCCCCTACTGCTTTCCATTCAAACGAATGGGATGCACATGGGTAAATTACCGCCTGCGGTGCATGATAGCGGACAGTGTACGCAGCTGTCACTGCAGCCCTGTAATTATTCACATATCCTTCTTCTGTTTTACAATTAGAAGGACCTATCCTCCTTTCTCCCACTAGGTAATGTTTTTGTTGGTATCAAGAGCACGGAACAATCTTTACTTGTTCAATCACTAGTGTCTCAGTTGAATTTAACCAGTACATTAGAAGGCACTCATTTGTTCAACATCATTTTGGGGCCCTATGAGAAATTTCTATCATAATAAGAAAGTTTGTCTGTCTTATTTTCATTAATTCATATCACAGAAAAATAAATTGCAACTTGTATCTTGCCCAGTGATCAACTTTGTTGACTATTATCTAGGTAGGAGCAAGGAATGATACTAAGTGTTAGAAAAAATTCTCCAATGTCATATGTAGATCAGAGTCAATACTAAAGCACAGACATTAAGTATTTGTTTATTTATATTTTAAAGAATACAATTAACAATTTAGAAGTTACCAAACTTTACAATATTGAACAATTTAAAATTACCAATGAGTGAACAGCTAATTGAAACAGGTATTTCATTAAATGATGGCATCAAAACAAAAAATATGAAACCTAGTAAAGCTTTTTAAGTAAACATTTCCATATTTTTATTAATACATTTTTATTATTATTTCAGCTCATACAAACTTAATAGGTACACCAGTTCCCTCCCTCCCTCCTCCTCCCCCCGTACCCCCTGCTCCCCCTCCCCACCCCCCTCCCTTCCCATCCCCCAGTGCCTCCCGCCCCAATTCCCAGATTTTACTCAGTAGCCATGAATTCCAGTTATGTCTACTATGAAAAGCAGAATTGGATAGCTGGTTTTATATCTTCAATAACTGGCATGTATACTAATTGTTCATATACTTCAACTTAATGTAAATTTCACTAGATAAATAAATTAATTAATTTAATAAACACTGACATTTATTTACCAATTCTAAATAAAGACTAGATGAAACATGTAGAAAACCAAAAAGAATCATTTTGAAACAATGACTAGTTAATTGAGGATTTACAACGAATTTATTCCTAGAAAAAAGTAAATTTCCAACAGATTCAGGATTATTTAGATCTAAAACATATATTTAACTAACAAGGTAAATAATTAGATGATACCAATAAACCCACATCTTTTGTGTATATTAGATTTCTTAACACAAAATACAAAATTATTGATTTCAAAACTATTGAAGAAACTCCAAGCTGTTTTAGCATCTTAACTTGGAAAAAAATCTATTAAACATATTATTATGATATTCCATTGATTGCTACAAGATGCCTTTTAATTGTATTTCAAAGAAGAATTCTATAGATTTGATTTACATAACTTTTAAAATCTTCCAACAGTGTGACATTCTGTACCAATGTAAAAGTTATTAAATTGTCACAGTGAGATGACAGCTGCCCATATACAAAACAGGAATCTTTCAATGCTCAGTGACTTAATCCCACAACAATCATAGAAGATAAATATTTCCCATCCCATTTCCTTGCATAAAGATGCTTTGCTCAAGAAGCCTAAGTAGCAATTACAAGTCCAATAAGTAATTAATGGCCAAGGTAGAATTTCAGTCAATGTCTCACTTCAATATTTAGTAGAGCATTAGTAGTAGACCAATGGGCTAATCAAGGCTGATGTTTTCATGTTTTCGTTTTCTTAGATTTTTCTTTTTTCTACTGTGTTCTGTAAATCCACAATTCACTGGACTGTGGATGGACTTATGTTTTTCAGGCCTTATGGTCTAGTCCTTAGATAGCTCTGGCATTGTTAAAGCCAGATAGCCACTCCACTAGTGAGGGATTTTTTGCTTTATCAGTAGCAGAAAATCTTAACCCAAACAGACTTGAATCTGAAGGTCTCCATTGCCCAAAGCTGCAGTCTTGGGAAGGTTTATCGGACTTCAGGACCTGATCCCTCTCTGACTCTTGGCTCTCCTTTCTTGTGTTGGCTTCATCTTCAGCCTTGCAGGGTCTTCAAGACGGCACTATGGCAGTTTCAATTAAATCCTGTGATTCACTGTCTGACATTGCAGCAGATAGCCTTTCCTACAATGTTGTAATAGGCTTTTAGCAAACCAAGTCTGAATCACTGCATACTCACCAAGCTGGAATGGAATTAAGAATACCAAGACTGTAAATAAAGAAATTATTTCTATACTGTAGAAGCTACTGGGGGAGAAAAATAATCAAAGGTCTCAACAACCTGTGAAATCTGCAAGTGCGATAAAAATCACCATGGCAACAAATGGTCACCAGTGTAATAGTGGCATAGTATTAAGGAGACAACCAACAGCTTTTTGATTGGATTCAAGACCAGTTGGTTTTGAACACATTTCTGTTCTGTTAACTATAACAAGAACCTAAAAAAAAGGAAGGAAGTAGATCACTAGCAAAGAACAGGCTATGAACCACTAGGAACCTCTAGGAAGACCTGTAAATACCTCTGCAAATACCTACTATTATATCCATAGATTAGAAGAGCACTCAGAACTCAACCTGTAAGTCTTCTACAGCAGAGATAGAGGATCTCAACACCTTGACAGGATGCAGCCTAGAGCAGTGGAGGAGCAGTGAAGTGGACAGCAGCCACCAGGATGCAGAGTCCTGGTGACTCTGCAATGTTCACCCAGCATCTGGCCACCCTAATCTCTCCCCATCCTAAAGCTCAGGGAACCTTGTAGAAGAAGGTAAGATTGTAAAGGCCTGAAGATGGGAAAGTCCACCATTGGACAAGTTATTCCATGCAAGGCAGGGCTGCTGTGTCCAAGAATTCACTGCAATGAGACCTATTCTTACTTACCAGATCTGCGTGATGACTGACATACCAACATCCCCCCACAGATACTGAGCATCTCAGGACAGATAATTACATACAGTAGAAACCTTGGGGGCCAGAGCTGCATGGGCAAAGGGGAATGTCTTTATCAGTGGGGTGGCCCGAAGACTGGTTACTTGGTATTCCACAGAAGCCTGAACCCCCACAAGAGTAGAGAATCCAGAGGAAATGCTGGGATTTATAGAAGTGAATAAGCAGGAGGATGGGACGAAGTGGGATGGATTGATGAAAGGAAGGGAGGGAGCAACACTGCTTTGGACAGAGAAACACCTTATTTAAGAGCAGAGTTGTCTTGTTTTTCAGTTCCTTACAGCTATTTGAGGAGGAAGATATTTCCTATTGTGTAATGTTCTTTCTCCACCGAAAACATGTAATTTTACACTCAAAATTTGTATGTCCAAGTTTATTTTACTCTTTAATGTACATGAAATTTAAATATCTATTGACCCCACAAAGTCTAGCATTTGCTAAAAGCACCAAGATCCTAGGAGGCAAGGGATTGACAGCCAAAATAGTGTTCTATGCTTAAGGGGAACACAGGAAGGGGTTCAGGGAAATGCCACTGGGTCCTTGTACATCACTGGAGAGGAGGACACAGAGGAGAGACTGGCAGGCACATTAAAGGATTCTCTGGGGATTGGGGAGGGGAGGCACTGGGTGGTGGGGAGGAAAGGGTGAGGGAAGGGCGAGCAGAGGGGTCAGGGGGAGGGGGAGGGAGGAGGGAGGGAGGGAACTGGTGTACCTATTAAGTTTGTATGAGCGGAGATAATAAAAAATATTTTAAAAAAGAAATTTAAATATCATATGAATCTTGCAAAATGTCAAAAAAGTAAAGTGAAGGAATTCTAATTTCATAAAAAACAAGTAAATATGAAATACTTTTATAAAAATATGTGTACCTTTAATGTGCATGCCAGACTCTCCTCTGGGTCCTCCTCTCCGATGAGATGCAAGGACCCAGTGGCATTTCCCAGAACCCTTTCCTGTGTTCCCCTTAAGCATAGGAACACACACACAAAAAAAATATGTGTACCACAGTTGTGATTTCAAACTTAAGAAAGCATGATTTTAAATAAAATTACATTTTATATTAATTTTTAATTCTGAAGTTTAACCATTAAAATTTAGTATTCATGGAAGGGAAAATTAAAGTGTAACTTAAAACATCTGAAAATTGAGAAAATTCTATGGGTTGAAGAGATGGCTCAGAGGTTAAGACTCTGCTGAAAAGCAGAAGGTCCCGAGTTCAGATATCAGGTCCCAGGTAAAAAAACACCAGACAGTAACAGCTGCGGCCTGCACTTCTGGCCCTCGAACCTGGGAAATCCCAAATCAAAGCAAAAAAGGAAGTAGAAAAAATCCAGAATGATTCCTGAAGTCATCCTTGGTCCTCCACAGAGACATACAGTGTCCTGTGATACACACATACACACACACACACACACACACACACACACACACACACACACATACACACACACACCTGCTAAAGAAATAAAGAGAAATAAAAAGAAAAAAGTGAGAAAATTCTTTATTGAATTATGTTTTCGACTTACATCTAAATTAATATAAATGTATTTGAATATTTATCCTATTTAGAATATATAGTGATAAAATAGCATTGTTCTCTTAAGAAATTAAATATCTAAATTTATATATTTGCATATGGAGACAGGTATTCATCCCAGTAGTGTTAAGATTAGTGAAACTCTTATTTTTATCAAGTATTCCTATCAAGAAGAAAAATATTCCTATTGAGTATTCCTGTCAAGAAGCAGCCCAAATTTAAAAAATATATATGTGACATCATAATGCCCCCTATTGTTTAAAATGGGTTATGCATTAAAAACAACCCCCAAATTGTATACAAAGAAATGGACATTTTGCACCTTGTAGTCGCTCTCAGAACAGATGCAAACATTTAAACACTTTCTAAGCTCTTCAAAAAAGTTGAGCATTGTAAGTTGAACAATTTTTCAATATAAAGGAGACCTTCTGATTGCCAGAAGATCTAAGTGCAAACACGGCAGTAACAGCTCCTCACAGTGTGTGATGTGTCTATATACTTGTTGGTCCACTAAATACTGACCCCCGAGACAACATTCCTACCTCAAGCCCACACCATGAAAAAAAAAGAAAGAAAGAAAGAAAAGAAAAAAAAGACAAAAATGCAGTCTCTCCCAGAAAAGCAGTGTGATGATAGACTTGGCCACACAGTGGCAGCATTCTACCATAGAAATGCAAATACACCAGTGTTTGGATTCATAAGAAATACTCCCCCCTTTTTTTCCCCTGCAGTAAATATTTCCTAAAATACTCACATATCCTCACTTTGAGATAAATGAGCACACTGCCATCATGGGTTTTATTTTAGGACCAAGTATGACATTTCCCATATATTATGTAGCTTACAGGAAATGTAGTTAACATTACAGCAATCTATTTGGCTTAAAATTCCAGAGAAGGAGGGATTTACTGGCGCTGGTGCAATTGTGCTTTGTTGAATACTAGGGAGTGGAGCCATGATCTCTCCTGGTTCACCCCAAATTGATGTCCTGCTCAGCCATTCTCTGAAACTTCATCCTGGTGGGAAAATTCTGCACACCTTCTGGACTCTTCAGCTGTTCTTGTCATCAAAATTGCAAAGAACTCTATGCCTGGTAGGGAGCTGATTAAGTTTTAGTGGAAATATCTAGAATGGAAAAATGAGACATCCCATTTGTCCCAACAACTGGACGCAAGTGCTTTCCCAAGAAAATCTTTATTATATTGTCAATTTACTAAGTCCACAATGATTAAAAGAACCAAGGAATAGCATTCATTATTTCCCGTGATAAATGTAAAATAGAGAGAGATGCCATCCTATGGAGTAAAAAGTTGTTAGAAAATCAGCTAGACCCTAACTCCCATTTCTCTAGTAACCAAAATCGCAGTTTTTTCCCTTAATCAGCTGGGCCCATCTGCTGGGCAGGAGTCACAATTCTTAGGGAATTCCTTCCACTTGGGGGCATGTCAAAGAGCTAGGGGAAGCCTCTCTCAGAAGCCCTCTCAGCTCTGGGCTTTCTCAGTGGGCAGAAGCTTCCAGGTTCCAACCTGTAAGGCACACGCTCTTTGAGGTTCAAAAAGCAGCACACTCTCTCCCTCTCCTCTTTGCTTTCGTCTAAACTTATCTCTAATACCTGGGAACATTTTATTGCTTCTCTGAAGACTCTTAAGTCATAACTTCACTGCATGGATACTTTCCAATCTCCAAACACGCCTCCCATTGACTGCTTGGAATCTCAGGGCCCCATTGTTCTCTGCTTTAAAGTAAATACTAATATCCTTAACTCACTTCCTTCTTAGTTGTACTTTATTTTGTGGAGAAAACAAACCCATACCATTAGATTTATTGCAGACTTACACTGATGCAGAAGTTAATCTGGAATAATTCCTCAAACAACAATTAGGGTAGAAGAGAGAAAGCTTTACTCTCTAGTGGCCTGGAGCTGAGATCACTATCTAAGGACTCCAGCCTCAAGTTCAGCTGGTACTTTCATTTTATATTAGGCAGGGCAGAGGTGGAGCCAATGAATCAGGACTTTCCAGAAGCAAATGCAGAGTTGCTAAGTGTCAGCAGGGCAGGCTGACTGCAAAGACCTGGGGTTATCAGCACCAGATGCCGATCACAGGGGTGGGTGGTGTCGTCACGTAACTGTCTTTGGGATTTCAGTAATTTTCCATTTCACCTTATGCTTAGCAGTAGCATAACATTTTACATTTTTCTATCTCCACATCACAAATGATAGAGTTAGCTAATCCACTTTCTGAAGACCCTGAATCTGCAGACCAGTCACTCTTCCATGGATGAGACTGGTGCAGACTCTCCTACCAGTCATCCCTTCTTTGATATTGGTGGCAACTCACTCAGCAGCACATAGTCCCAGTTAAAAATGACGCCTCCGAGGAGAACAGGAGGGAGACTGGCAAAGAAGTAGAAGGAGATGAGAAGAAACATAATGAGAAGAGAGGGATGGGATTGGGATTCAGGTTGTTTAATCCTAATATATTCCATACTATATTCATGTATGAAACAGGGAATTTTTTTAGAAAAAACTAATGTATCATTCTAAGACTTGAAAACAGGGTCACCATCCTCCCACACATAGCTAAACTAAGAGAAAGAACCCAGAGAAACAGCAATGTGTTTTTACAAGCCTAACACTATTAGAAAAGCAACTATCACCTTTCTAAAACTGAACCAAAGCAATATTTTAGCATTTAAAAAGTCCATTGGGTTGGGTTGCAGAGCCTCTAGCTGCCTCTCTCAGAAATTAGACATTGTTCTCTGAGATTTGTTCTCCATCTCCTGTGGAGAAGTGGCAACCTGCAAATAAATGTGCTTCCCTTTGCCACTGCAAGTGCACACCTCATCGCCTTGCCCACACGGCATGACTCTCTCGTCCTGTGGGCTCTACAGACTGCCCTCTGTTGGGAAGTGGGTCAAGTGTGAGAAGTCAGGAGTGACCCTCACAGCGCATGGGCACCTTGTCCATGAATAAAGAGAAACTGACATGAAGGAAAAGTCTTAAGAAATGCACTTTTAACTTTAGTAAACTCTTAAGGAATTTGTTAGCATTACAGGCCTGGTGGGGAAGCTTTCTGAACAGAGCTAAGAATGGAATGTTCCAGGGAAAGCAGGACAGAGAAGCCATAGGCAGAAGGTCCCATGGGTAGAGACTGGAAGAGAGAGGTGAGCAGGCAGAGAGGTGGAGAAGCCTCTAGGTGAGTCTTTCATTGCCTCGGGTGCTGCTAATGGATTGCCTATGTGGGAGAGGAGTAAGGCAGCGGGGTGTGGAGAAGGCTGGGGGAACTGCTATGGAAGCAGGGCAGTGGGGATGTTAAAAGGTTTCCTCTTAAGGTCATAAAGCTGGCTCCGTCTTCTACCCTACCATGCTGAGTCCGGCAGCTCTGTTGCTCTCTCACATAAAGTTCCCAAACCTCTCTAAGAAAAAAACTTTCTATCAATGAACCTCCCTATTTTTCCTAACAAATGTCATCACTAAAAAAATGAGTTGGAAAACAACGTATAAAAGAAATGTTTATAAATAGAAAAACTGCAATCTGTCTTACTATAACAATGGCCCATGTTGGTGATTATGATATGCATACCCAGAATATCATCTGCATATGAAATATCAGTGACTAACCACATTGCAACCTAACTTCTGTCACCATCCCTGTCAAATGTGTCTCAATGTTTATGTGATAAAAGAAAACACAATGAACTAATCATAATTACTCTGGTAGTCCACCTACTTCTCTCCACACCTCAAAATCTGCATCCTCAAAGCGCATAAAACAAATTGCACACAGAGTTCAGACATTAGTGAATGGCCACTCTACGGAGCTAAAAAACAAAGAGATAATTCTCGTTAGGCTGGTGTCACAAAATATTCCAGAATATTAATTTACACCATAAGAAAAAATTGTTTTAATTACTTTCTATTAATTTAAAGCTCATCAATAATTTTGTATTTGATGGAAAAAATGACAATTCTCACTTCAAAGAGTTAAGAAGTAGTTTATTCTAGAGCTAAATATGAGTGACCATGGCTGGGGGACACAGGTTCAACTTGCCCCTCACTCCTTGTGTTCTTTCTTTATAATTATAGAACAAAGAAAACTATAAATCAAGACACTTCAAATACACTCGTAGACACATCAGTGAAGTGGATTCCAAGAAAGTAAGAAGATCTCTGTTACAGATCTTACCTAAGGGAATTCTTAACCTTTTGGTTGGTGGCAATTAGTGGTCTGCTAAGTTAATACATTTTAAAAGATTTCCCTTGATAGCTGCAGATGTTAAGACACAGAGGAAGGGTGAGGAGGAGTCAAAGGGAACCCAAGAGAAACTGTAATAGGCTGAGCTTGCAACATTCCAGTCTTCGCACAACCACTGAAATTCTAATCAGTCAATCAGCATCAGCCCAGTTAGCCAGTGAAGCTTCTGTCCAGGAACTTACACTCATGATGAGAACTGGGTAGTTCTTCACAGGTCAGAGATCTCTAGAAATACGAGTGGCCCCAGTTTCCATGCAGGACAACTGAGATGTGAAAAGCTACCGATTAGGTAATATGTTTCTGACCTGTCACAGAGAGAAGAAGAAAAAGATCACAAAAGTAAAATTATTATGTAGAAAACTTGGTTCTATGGAAGTTAAAGTACACAGGCAGAATTTACCAATAATATATAAATGGGTACAGTGAGAGAGACAAAAATGTTCATGAGTATTTCTCACATATTGAAAAGAAATAAAATAATAAATTTGCAAAATTATAATTTCATTTTTGTTTAATATATTTTATCAAAGTAATTATAATTAATTCTTAAATATTATTCCATAAAACCTTAAAATATGGCACATAATAAATTTATTTTCTCCAGAGCTCACTTTATCCACTAGGTGGCTCTATTATGAAAATTTCTCTCTGACTTTATAGTTTAAAAGTATTTATGAAAACACATTTTAGTGTAGGTAAGCAAGGGGCTAAGTGATTTCTTTTTAATAGCTCTCTTTAATGTAACATAAAAATACCAAATAAATATATAACTCATTTAGTAAAATTTTGTGTGTAACAGAGTAAGTTATTTATTCTTTTCAACTGTTTCATAATGAGGAATCACCCCTTTTTTAAATCTATTTCTCAGTTTGGTGGAAACTTATCTCACTGACTACTTTAATTCAAAGTATGGTATAATAACATTCAAATATACATAATACATTTCATTTTAAAAGATAGTTTGAGCAACACTTAACATAGATGCTCTTAGACTAGCTCACCTTGCATATTCAGTGACACCAACAAAGAAACCCTGGCCTCATAACCAGAAAGTCCTGAGTTCATATCTCAGATCCCATATAATAACACCAGGCAAAATGGTGCCAGAATGTACTTCAGGCCCTGGTAAGCGGAGCCTGGGAAATCCCACAGCAAAGCAAGAAGGAGGTAGAAACAATCCGGGATGATTCCTGAAATCACCCTTGGTCCTCCACAGGGACACACAGTGCCCTCTGATACACACACACACACACACACACACACACACACACACACACACACACACATAAAATAAATAAAAAATATTTTTGAAAAAAGCATGGACCAGCACCCAAGTTGTCTGAGTTCTACATGCACGCTACATGCATGTTGCAGTCTGCCTGCATGTTGCTTGTAAATTCATGTCCAAATGACTTAAGGGAATCAAAGTGGTTTTATTTTGGTTTCTGATTGTCCAGTTACAGTCTTAGTCCAGCTTGGCAGGAAAGCCTATACCAACATCAAGGGCCAAGGAACTGGCCACACTAAGTCCACACATGATTGTTGAAAGGGGAAAACTTCACTTTCCAGAGAGCGAACCTGTCCAAGAATACCTAAGAAAGTCAACTCATTGAAATAGCTTCCACCATCTTATCCACTTGCCCAGGGAATGATCCCACCCACCATGGGCTGAGTTACCCTTCATCAATTAGACAGTCTCCTATAGGCTTGCTCAGGGGTTAAATCAACTAATTTTTTTTACAAATTATGTAACTAAGTTTCTATACCTTTATAGACTGCGTCAACTATATTAGTTACTTGAATGGTGACTGTGACAAAAGTACCTGAAAACAGCTGAATGAACAAAGAGCTTATTTTGACTCAGTTTCAGAGTAATTTCATTCATCATGGCAGAAAGGAATGGTGGTAAAGAGGGCTCTGTTCCTAGTAGAGGGGCATGAGGAGTGGCTATTCACAGGTCACTTAACAAGTGGATAATACTGCATGGATCAGTATGTAGAGAATACTGCAGGCACAACCTTCAAAGGCCCATACCTTGTGACCACTTTCTTCTAGCTAGCCCCTACCTCCCACAGGCTACATAACGGTCATGAGTTCTGCAAATTGAGATTAAACATTCAAACCACAAGTCTGTGGGAGGCATTTGGATTCAAACTGTAACAACTTACTTTTCACAAAAGTGTAAGAAATAGATTTTTTCATTTTTTCTCATCCTCTTAATGATAGAGTATGTATTTTACAAGCAAGAAGGAAATTCTCCATGTCATTATAAGAAGGAAATTCTCTATCATTATATTCTACATTCATCATTCATATGTACTTCACAGAATCAACATATGGCTTTCTCACAGTCCTGCCTAAAAATACTTCTTTGACTCTTAAAAATAGCTAAGTGTTTCAATGATGCAATCCCACGTTTATTAACAGTTCATAGGCTAATCTATTATGACTGGTGCAGAAAGTTTTTCAAGGTCATTTCCTGAGTGTGTGTGTGCGTGTGTGTGTGTGTGTGTGTGTGTGTGTGTATGTGTGTGTGTATGTGTGTGTGTTAAGGGACACTTTATTGTGTGTGCCTATGGAAACCCAAGGTGACATCAAGAATCATCACTGATTGCTCTTCCACCTTATTGTTTTGCTCTGGGGTTTCCCATGCTCCTCCTTCCAGGGCTGGAATTACAGGTCACTGTCATCTCTCCAGACCGCTCATTCTTAATGGGTGGTGTATGGATGCCTGGACACTCAGAAGCCGGCAAGAATTATCTGGGCATAAAATAAATACTGAGTGCAGGCAAACACACACATCCCATGGGCCACCATATACAACCAGGGCAGTATAATGACCTGATCCCGGAAAGAGGAATGGCTTATTTGAAGAAGGGTTCCAACAGGAAAAAATTAAAATCCTCAACTGCTCTGGGATTCTGCTCCTAAATTCTCAGGACCTGATTAAATACTTTTCTCTGCATGTTTTTTTTTTCACCAATAAATACACAGATTCACTTATTTTATCTTAACTTTGGTTTTTAAAGACTTAATTTTTCAAATATGAGTTAGCTTTATGTTTATTGAATTCTGTAAGTAGTTGAAAAGCCAAAATAACAGACAAATGGATTTCCAATGGATACTAGGTCCTGTGTCTTGGTAATTATCAGACATTTCTCCACATGACAAGCCTTGCTATGTGGCCAAGGCAGTCCTCAAGCTCACATCTCACTCAGCCTCCCACGTGCTGTGATGAAAGCAGCATGCCGCCATGCCCAGTGTCGCTCCACATTCATTAGCACACATCGAATTCTGGATTTCATAAAAACTCTATGGTGTTTTGAAAGAAATATCTAACATTTCAGGAGAAATTGCAAGTTCTTTTACTTTTGCTATTGCAATTATTGATCAAGAAGGTTTTTAAGTTTGTTCTGCTCATGTTTGATTCTCCATGTATCCCTGTTACAGTTACTCTCTCTGCTGCTGTGAGACACCTAAACTCTCAGCAGCCTAAAAGGAGAAAAGGAGATTCATTTGGCCTACTGTTCCAGAGAGGAGATAGTCATTATGGGAGAAAAAAACATGGCTGCTTTGCAAAAGCTGGAAGAGGCTTAATCCACTGCAGACATGGAGGCTGAGAGTATTAATGACAGACTATTAACAGAAGAAGCAAGATAGGCTAACCAACCTCAAGGACCAACCCCTCTCACCCCGTAACATGCCTTCCTCAACAAGGCTCTATCTCCAAAAGTTGTCACAACCTTCCCAAACATCAGCTAAGAATTCAAATACGGCAGCCTTTAGGGAATACCTTATATTCAAACCATGACACTTCACCCCGGTCTCCTAGGCTCATGCCCACCTCATGATGCAAACTATACTTAGTCCAACTTTACAAGTTCCACAGACTACATTCGCAGTCCAAACACAGTTCAAAAGTTCAAACTCCAAAGCGCCCTATAAAATCAAAAGACAAGTTCACATACTTATAAAATACAAGGGTACAGAATGAACATTTCCATTCCAAAAGGGAGGAAAGGAGGCATATTGAGGGAAGTTTGATCCATAACAAGACTAAAAACCAGCAGGACAAACTCCAACTCCTGTTCCAAGTCTAGCATATGAACCTACTGTTGAAATCATTCAGTTCCAAAAGGCTTTGTATCTCCCTCTCCAGTACAACTGGCTGCAGAATATATCATTCTCTTGGGCTGGCTCCTCATAAGGTATACAGCTATCCTTTGCAGATGTCCCACATCAGTTCTGATATTTCTAACATTTCTCAATGACAAATCAGGCTTTAATTATAGAACAGGAAATGTTCTTCTTGGGCCCCTATGTGAAATTTCCAATCCTGCCACACTACCTGGATTCAGCTGCTTTCTGAAACCTTCAAGGAAGGATCTATGATCTCCTCACTTTTGCTTCTTTAATGCCTCTAAAACCAGTACCACATACCACATGGATGACTTTGCCAGGTTCTGCTGTAGCCTTGGATTGGAGACTGACTACCTGGGATCATGGCTGGTTTAGCTTGTCAGTGCTGATACTAGGAAAAATCTCCCTTGGACCTTTGCTTTAGAGAGGAACGGGCAATTCCCTTGGAACTCTGATCTTCAGCACTTTATTTCCAAAAAATATTGCATTTTTTATGGGTAGGAGCCTTACCTGATGATCTTACTCTCAGGTTGTAACCTCTTCTATCCAAATGAAAAGCAGGCTTTGGTTTACTTATGGTGCTGACCTCTTTAACAATAGTCACAATTTTGCTGGCTGTATTCTCCTGGTTCAACTCTTCAAGTTTGCTATTGTATTCTTCATCATCAAATATCAGAGTTTTTACTTCTTTCTGCCTGATTCCTTGCTTTTTTTTTCAACAGAACTCTGAAGCAAGAACACTAAAAAATAGCTATGCCCTACTGTCAAGACTATGCTTCTTGAAATTTCTTCCACCAAAGATTTTAATTCAACTTCAGGCAAGCTTTCAGGATGAGGGCAAAACTCAACCAAACTCTCTGCCAGAGTATCACTTCATTTGTCCCAGTTTCCATTCTCCTCTGGACCATTGATAGTGGGTTTCCACTGTCCTCACCACACTGAGCATTACTCTCTTCCAAGTCCTCATTAGAATGCCCCTCTAGACCCCATCTCTAAGATGCAAAGGTTTTACTAGTCCAAATTTCCAAAACTCTACATATTTATCCCAGCAAACAGTTCCAAAGCACATTAGCTACATCACAATAATGGCTATACTGTTCAGGACCAAGTTTCTCAGCTTCATAGCACTTTACTTTCTGGTACTGGATCCTCTTGGTCTCACAGCAATACCCTACTTTTCAATACTGGTTTTTGTGGCAGTTACTCTTTTTACTTCTGTCAGACAACACTCAAACTCAAGCAACTTAAAAGGAGGAAAAGAGATTTATTTGGCTTATTGCTCCAGAGAGGAGATACAGTCCATTATGGCAGATAAGACATGGTTGGTTGGTGGAAGGTAGAGGAGGCTTAAGTCACTGCAGACATGATGAAGGCTGAGAAAACTAAAGTCAGACTACACAGAAGCAGGTGGTCTTAGCAATCACAAGACCTACCCCTGTGACATGCCTTCCTCCAACAAGGTTCCATCTCCTAAAGTTTTCACGACCTTCCCAAACATTATTTAAACATTTAAACACATGAGCCTTTGGGGTAAAATTCACATTCAAATCATTACAAGCATCTTGGAAAAATATATAAATTCTACATTTTTAGTTAGATTTTACCAATGTAGGCATAAATAATAAATACTAGGTCTCTAGTATCCGCAATAAAAAGGTATGCTAGGACCAGTTTATTAACTATTAGGAGTTTTGATCTCACACTCCATGCTTGGAGTTTCATTGCTGACAACTTTTAATTTTCTGAAAATAACTATAAGATATTTTTTAAATTCCACATTAAAGGTTTGGAAAGAAATGTTAATTTTAATAAGTGAAATAACTTGCTCAAAAACCACACAGTTGTTTACAAGCCAAAACTGGGCCTCAAGATTGTCTAACATTGAAGTCAGAAACAAGACTCTATGGTAGTATATAGTACCCAATAGCTGTGATACCCACACTCTGTGGTGCTATGTAGTACCCAGCATCCCATGGTAGAGTCTAGTACCCAATAGCCTATGGTGCTGTGTAGTACTTGCAGTCTGTGGTGGTGTTTAGTACCCAGAAGCCTGTGGTACTATGTAGTACCCAGCTGTCTGTAGTTCTGTGTAGTACCGAGGAGTCTGTTGTTCTGTGTATTACCTGCAGTCTATGTTAGTGCATAATAAATACCCAGAAGTTTCTAGTGGTGCATAGTACCCAGCAGCCCACAATGATATTTAATACCCAGCAGCCTGTGATAATATATAATACCCAGAAGCCTGTAATTCTATCTTGTACCTGCAGTCTGCGATAATAAGTTAATGTCCATAGTTTCCATTTGAAAGGCATTTCTGTACTTAGGAAGCTATGCATTTGTGTAAGCGAAGAAGTCCACCTAATTTCAGCTTAAGGAGACAGTCTAAAGTGTTATGACAGGTGAGTCCATGAGCAGCAGATCACCTTACTGAATTCCACAAGCTACTCTTCTGTCTGAATGTCCTTGTTCAACTACAGTATCCAACTGAACACTGATTCCTGAAAAATGACTTTCCATTCTTCTCTTAGGTATCTGTACATTTGATTGGCAGAAGTAATGATTGTTTTTATTCAAGATTTTGTGGGATGATATGAAAGGGTGTTGTTGTGTACATATCTGTTCATACCCACACATGGCATAGGTACATATGCTGGAGACTAAAGCTAAAGTCTCCTGTGTGCTGAGTGAGCATTCTACCACTGAGCTACTTCCGCAGTACTCAATACTTTCTTCTTAAGAGTTTTCATTGCAAATAGTCTTGATATATTGAGTCTTCCATGAAAAAGAACAAGGCTTTTACTATTTACCTAATAACAGTAATACCTCCCTCTATGGAAAAAAAAGCTTACACTTCATCATGAAATATCTGGATATTCTAAGTTTGTCCTGTTATTCAGTTCTCTAAATGTATATTTTCTACTATCATTCCCTTATCATGGATGATAATCATTGTACTGGTTAATATTATCCATTGCTGTGAGAGAACACCAGGAGCCAAGTATCTTAATAGAGAAAGGGAGATTTATTCAGCTTATGGTTCCAGAGAGGAGACACAGTTCTACATGGAGAAGCTGCATGGATGGTGGGCAGAAGCTAAAGAAGGTTGAAGTCATGTCCCTCATGGAGGCTGAGAACTACAAGACTTTCCACTCCCAGAGCAGACCTCTCTCAGAGGTAGGGTAGACTAATCCTCCTCAAGGTCCACCCCCTGTAACTGCTTTCCTCTAGCAAGTCTCCACCTTTTAAAGGTGCCATGACTTTTTCAAACAACTAAAGATCCAAACACATGAGCCTGTGGAGAACAACCTACATTTCAAACCATGATAATCATCAATTGTTGAATTTGTATTAGAAATAAAAATGTAATATTCTTAGCGGCAATGGCACTGGAATCCACTTTTTTTTAAAGTCAGTGCCAAGATTGAAATTTCATGACCAAGAAGAGCTACTCTTACTCTCTATTGAATATTGAGTGACTGCAAATTTTATAATCTCAATAATGTTCTTTTTATAAATTGTAGGGTAAAGTAGTACTTGTGTATAAGACATTAGAAAAAACATTTTGATGCCAAATAATATTGCTTGAGAATAGGTAATGTCAGGCCATTGCATGTTCTTTGCTTTGCTCTGGGATTTCCCAGGCTCTGCCTTCCAGGTCCAGAAGTACAGGTCATTTCTGCCCAGTACTTAATAGCATTTTTATGTGTTATCTGAACACAGGTTCTTTTGCTTGACAGAAAAAAAAAAAGCTTTAACCCCTAAATCAATGCTCCAATCCTTTTGCCTAAAATATTTTTAAAATAAGCTTCAAAATATAAATACATACCACTAGCAACAATACATAGCTATGCAAAATTATAGGTTGAGGAGAACTGGGATTTGTTTCTGAAGATCACCACCTTGCTTCCTGGTGATGGTGAGTGGTTCATGAGGAAAAAAATGAAAATAGAATAAATATTTATTTTAACAACAGAAAGCTTAATGATACATTTAATGAACTCATGCTTACATTAGCAATCTTAAAAAATGCAATTAGAACTACAGAGGCCCTAATAAAGAAGCTTCTAAAATATATGCACCCTGAAAATAAAGCTTTAAATTAAAATAATACTCTTATGGATGGAATTTCAATACTGTTATTAAATGTACAAAATAAATTAGCTAGAGATGGTTGGTGTTCTTTTTATTAGTGTAGAAGATAAATGCTTCATTAGAATTAAATTCATCTCAGGTTTATTTTTCTCAGCATACTAATTAATAGAATAGGAACATGAACTTTTTAATTAAAACAAGATACCTTGGGGAACTGAAATTAATTTTGATGTCCTAATAGATACTCTAATACCAGGAAATCTCCAGATGCCTTCTCAGCATCACACAAAAGTGGATAAAGGCATTTTTAGCTTGAGATTGGCAAAACTGAAAAGGAATTCCTCATCTTAAGACTAGTCTAGTGCATAAAGTGAATCAATGTAGTTCTTCATCGAGATAAATCTCATGGATATGTTGGAAGCTTTCAAACACTATATATCTAAATTGTGTGTTTGTATACAGTCCCACTTAGCAGTTACTGAAAGCTATGTCCATCTGACAGATTCAAAGTGTACTGAGGGGCTCATTTCTGCTTTTACCGAGTACAGGTCCAGTCATTAGAAACGTTGCCATGGTTTCCCATCTAATTAGCATATAGCCCATGTGTGAGCTGCACGGTGGCACTCTCCCACATTGGAAGAGAAACAAACAGAAGTATCTTTTGATGTACAAAGCCTGTATTTTTGTGCAGCATAAATTTCAGAACCAAATATTTTCCCTTTTGCTTAGAGTATTCATGTCATTTCTGAATTTTTTTTCTTTTTGATTAATATTGTAAGATATAACACAGAGTAAAGAATATTGCCACTACAGTCCTCAACATTTTGAGGAAAATAGACTCCTCTGAAAATTTGATGAAAGCTATAGAGCTCTCCCAAAAAACTTAACTTGTACATATACTAGTATTTATATAATACATAAATGTCACAATATAGCTTTATCCTAGTACATAGAAATCTGATCAGTACTTTAATTGTGTTGTGCAAATAGGATAGTATCAACAAATATTTTTAAATTCATATGAGAGAGAGAGAACTCACAGACATGCCATGGAGCACAGATAGAGGACAACTATCATAAGTCAGATCTCTCCTCCCAGCATGTGGGCATATAGGGATTACACTCAGATGACCATGTTTGCAAATAGGCATTACGCCATCTTCTTGGCTCCAACAGACAAGTTTTTTTTTTTAATTGCAATACCAGACTGAATAAAAGTACATATAAGACTTTCTTAATGAAAGGACAACAAAGTCTGTATCATTGCATTCATATCCTGTCTAGAATGGTATAACATTACACAACACACACACACACACACACACACACACACACACATACACACACTCACACTCATAAATGCCAGACATCACGTCAATAGGATTTTTGTCTGGACATCTGAGGCTATATTTATAGGTTTTTCAGTTATACCTGCCACAGATATATGGTACGTACATCTGCCAAAAGTCATTTGATTTTACATAAGCATTGTTCATAATCGTGAGACAGTTTGATCAGCAAGTTTTTATGCACTTCATTCATTTCTCCTTATGCAACCTATTGGTTTTCATAGACCCTGCATTGATGCTGAATTTAGTGAGGACACACATTAGATATAGTATACCAACAGCCCTGAATCATGGACTCAAGTGATTCTACTACCTCAGCCTCCCCAGTGACTGGAACCACATGCCAATAGCTTTGAAACACTTTGAATGAACCCTATAGAATGTTCTAAGCATATTAGAAATATAAAATACATACACTGATTGTACGGAACGTTCTCAATATCTAAAAGAGCTATTGTAAAAGTGTTAAAAATGAAATAGGAATGCAAAGTTTTGCACTTTTTTTGTCAAATTCATAAAGCATTTAAGTCAGTGCTATACCTAAAATACTTTGGTCTTCCTGAAATTCATATGTTGAAATCCTAAGGTCAAAAATAAAGGGAATTAAGAAATGCATACTCTGGGAGGTAAAGGAGTTATCAGGACACAATCCTCCTGAAGGAGACAAAACACTCCTAATTCCCTCCACTGGGAAGAGTTCCCACCTATGACCTGATCTGAAAGTGGCCTTTACCATGTATGAATCTCCTGGTGCCTTGATCTTGTGTTACTCAGTCTCCAGATCTATGAGACAGAAATGTCTGTGCTTTTAAGCTGCCCAGTTCATGCTTTTTGGCATGATAGATTTTGTATTTGTTTTATTATTTATATTTATAAAGAATATATTTACATTTATTCTTTATAGCAACAGATTAAGAAGGAAAGTGCTATACTTGGGGAAAAATCAATTCATTTTAGAAAACAAGTAAATGTTAACTGAGAATGAGAAAAAGGCAGTAGAGAGAATTCCTATCCTTCTGATACTCTGGGACAGACACTCAAAAGGAAAGGAGTTATGGCATAGTGTGGTATGGGCTGTTGAAAATAGCAGCTGGAAAGTGGTTAAGCAGCTCTTGGATAGGGACCATAAAAGAGGAGTTTTCTTTTGTCTAAAACCCAAAATGGCCGAGTCCACAGTCCCCTCCTTGCCAATGGCCAAAGACAACAGAAATGTTCAAGGCAAGAATACCAGAAGGGCGGTGTGATTTATCCTTATCCCTCTTCCACTAAATGAACAGCCCCGAAAGCAAATTAAATATGAGTACATGGCTGAAACTGGGCATCCCCAGATGCCTGGTGGATGGTCAACTGGAATGACCCAGCGTCTCATCTAGTAAAGCCTTACTAGCCCAAGATGAGGACCCTCTTTAGTGCACCACTCCAGGAACCCACCCCTACTCTCCAGGATCTGCAGCCTTTCTTTCTTTAGCTCTCACTTACAAATCACTCCCTGTCCTCAATCCATAATCAAATCTATAATAAAATTCCTTTCTTAACTCTCACATCCCCATTATCTATGAATTTCATTCTTCAAATTTGTAGGATTTGAACCAAGCGGATATTAGGTCAATGGGGGAAAGGAATAAAGAATAGCTCTATGACAATGTAGGACATCATGGAGGACTATTGTGAAAGAGAAGGTAACACAAGGCAGAGCCTTAAAAAAATGCTTCGTTAGGAGTGGATCGGGATCTAGCCACCAGGGAGAGCATGATGGAAGGAAGTCTGCAAAGCCCACAGGACAAAGAGGACTTTTACTTGTAGCTTTCAGACATTGCTGAGGCATTGCCAGGAGGTAGAGCAGTAGAGGTAGTGGGTGAAAGAAGGTCAGGCAATAGGCAGCCAGGTCTTAAGTCATAAAAGGTCAGGGATCTAGCTGTCTGGGAACCGCATCATTCCAGTCAGAAAGGAAAAGTTTTATTAAAAAGGGACTGGCTAACATAGGCCACTGACTCCTAGGTCAATGCCCAACTAAGACATGAAAACCATTTCAAACTCAAAGACACCCCACTTTCCTGTAATGCTTTGATGGGGAGGAAGAAATGTCACAGTCATCCCTAAGTCACTTGCAAGGCTCTCTGGACTTAAAGGCCATGTGTATGTTTCACCACCACTGAGCCTTAGGAAAGCACAAAACCCAGAAGTTAAAAATGCAATGGATTGGGCTGGAGAGGTGGCTCAGGGGTTAAGCCTCCGCCTTGCAGGCGGAAGGTCCTGAGTTCAGATCCCAGATCTCACGTATAGACACCAGGCGGAAGCGGGGGCGGCCTGCGCTTCTGGTCCTGGTAGGGCGGAGCCTATGAATCCCGGGGCAGAAGGAGGTGGAGGCGTCCATGGTGGTTCCCGAATTCGTCCGTGGTTCTACACATACACAGACACACGCATACACACACACACACACACACACACACACACACACATATGCACACAGTTGAATAAATAATAATAATAATAAAATTTTTTTTTAAAAAATGCAATGTATTATGAAATCCTAATTGCCTATAGGCAATGCTGATGTGTATTTGAATGAATATTGTATGCTTTTGTAATTTAAACTACCAAAATGAATAGTATATATATTTATTTATATATTCAAATAAAAAAACACAGATCTCATAATAAAAAGAGAGCTATGAATTAATATTGTGATTTTGGGGTGTGTTAACATTAAAGACAGCATGTAGATAAATTCCTTGAGGAGAGTATATATATTGCTAAAATTGAAAGAAATGTCAGTGAAACAGTATATGATGCAGAAATTTAAATTATCAAGAAAATCCTCAGCATCAAAAACCAAAGCCAAGAGCAAACAATGTCAGATACGCCAGAGGAAACTGTTTAAAAACAAAGGACCTGTCAGGGGCCAGGGTAGGCCTGGGAATGAGGTTTCAAAGCACATTCAGTTTTGGCCATGTTACCTTGGAAACAGCCTAGGGAGGAATGATAGGCCTTTGAGTTGGAAGAGGAAGCCAGAGTTCAGTTCTCTAGACAGTGATGGGAGGGAGGGAGGTAGAGGATGCTGAGAGAGCAAATATTGACATATTTTAGGAAGCTGCCATTGACTGACGTGGAAGGGTCTAGCTGCAGCTGACAGGGAGAGAAACGCTGTCTCCTTTTCTTTCACGTGATACTTAACCGCCTGCACAAAGCATTTCATGGGGATTTAAGAACTTCCTCCCAATAAGAAGAAGTCAATTAAACATCACAATGAATTTTTAGAAAGGTTTTTGTGAAATCACATTCTCCTACAGTTTATCAAGCCAAGCATGGAGTCCTTTTCAATCCCACAGTCGCCGTCATTTGTTTTTCATTTCTCAGTTTTCTGCATTAGCTAGTTTTCTAAGAAACATCTTAGAAGAGCCAATGAGACATTTTACAGATCTTGGTCAGAACAAAATAAAAAACCTTGAGAAGAAATTATACACTTGACATTGTAAACCTCTATCCCACTTACTTATGTGTAAATACTTGAAGCCCAATTCTACTGATTTTCACATTTTTTTGCTTCTGAAATAATTGGTTTTCTCCTGTGGAGTCTCTTGTACACACATATATGCAAGTGTCAGTAAATTAAAACAGTAGAAAGTGATTTGGATAAAAATCCATGTTTTCGCTATGCAAAGTAATTTCTTAACCTGAGAACTTTCAAGCACAGCTCGGTTTTCTGTCTAAACAGTTCTTTTTCTCCAGCACACTCACAAAATGATGCAGTAGGCTCTGCAGGATCCTCTGGAAATGTCTTTGTTTATAACTTTCATGTTATAAACAAAATCTAAAGCTCTATAAAATTTTCTTGCTTCAATGTCCTAGTGGCAGACTCTCCAGGCTCTTTGTGCAAATGAATTGCCAGGTTTCACACTTTCATTGGTTTCTGCAAAATACAAGTACTTCTAGACATGGCATTCACTTCAAAATACAGAATTCATACACTAAGTAGAAGTAATAACATGATTTCTTATTAATCCAATAAATTCCTCTTTGTGGTTTTTTATGCATATAATAAATAGTCAACAAACATGCAGAAATAAGACAAATGGCAGGTCTTAAGTAACATGAAAAAAATCTCTAATCTGGATCACACTGCTGTTTCTCACTTTTGTTTTTTGAATCTGATTCCTGTTTACTTAATTGTCTGGCTCAAAATGAGTTGATGATCTTTTGATGGTTTTCTATGAACAACAAGCTGACTGCTGCTTTGTCCCCTTAAATGCCAGATTATAACGTGTGTTAGCAGCTGATACATTAGAAGAATCCTGACTATGGAGAAAATGATTATAGGACAGACTTTCTAAGTAAGAAAAATTTGAAAGCAGATGAAATCAAACCTTCCTTGTAAAAAAAAAAAAAAAGGAGACTCCTTTCTCCAATTGAGGTTCAAAAGTCAGACACTTAGTGTTCCAAATGAGATAAGGAAGAAGCCACAGTTTAGCCTTAAGGTAGGAGAGCATTATTAGAACAGAGGAGATAACTTAACATCAGAAAGACCAGGGAGAGAGCTGCCTGACTAGGACCAAATGGCAAGAGAATAAGGGAGAGAAAGAGGATGGGTAGGGCTACATTCTTGTATTATTGTGGATGTTGCTAAGGAGTGGCTGAGGAGTTACTAGGGAAGTGAGATAGTTAAGATTGGAGGTGTAGTGGGGATGGTTACCAAAGGACCCAACGCTCTATTCTACACTAGCTGTCCAATAGAAATTAATCTATTACTTGGACCTTTCTCCACTCCTGTCACTCAGAGAACTCAGAGGTCTTTCTTGAAACGGAAGAATTCCGAGAACATCTTTGGATACTGACCTGGTCTATTGTTATATTACATTTCTTTTTCTCCTAACTTGTATAATTTATGGCCCATAATTGCCTTCTAATAAATAGATACCAGCAAGCATGATTGGTACAAAATTTTATGGAAAATATATGTATTATTACTAAAATGTGCAAAACTAGTCTTATTTTGCGTGATTAAGTAGTATCATGTTTCCTGACAACAAAATCTGATGTGAAACACACAGAGAGAACATGGCTTCCAAATGTTTTCTGTGCCCCTTTTTCAAGCTCCCCCTTCCCGAGTGAACCAAGACTCAAGGGCTCCACCCAAGAATTCTTTTTTCTTCACAAAGTTCTTTATTTAAAGTCATTGATCATATAATATGACTCATTTTTTTATGTTTTCCCAACAAGAAGTGCATGAATTCTAAATCATAATTGTAAAAAGTGATCGATCATTCGATAAAAAACCTCTCAGGTGGAGTTTGAGCCTGGCAATGACTTTTCTCTGACCTCTCTCTCAAGGTGCCTCTGACACAAAACTCACAGACCCTTTTACTGATAGCATAGCATTGAACTTAAAGGCCACAACTGCAGGCAGCCAGGTTTCCTGAATTGGGTTTGCTCTTCTGGCCGAGCCTTTCTCGCCTTGTATTACCACGGCAGGCATGATAACAGGAGGTTAGTCACATTGTCAGTGACGTAGATGTGCAGATTAGTTACAGCGTACTTCCTGACAGATGAGAAGCTCTCGTTCTAGCACAATCAGAAAAGGGTCTTCTCTCAACCCTGAAAGCTACTCCTACCAGACTTTTTCCAGAGAAGGCGGCTCCTTCCTTAAACAGCAGTTGTATTCTCTGGCTTCTAACTGCAATTTAGCCAGCGAGGAGTGAGGAGACAGAAGCGAAGGGCAGAGGGAAATAGTGGCTGCTTCCCTGGTACCCGCTCAGAAGTCAGTCTCCTGGCTCCCTCTGAATTCTGCTGTAATTTACGCATTCTCTGTAGGGCTATGTGCCTTTAGTCTAGCACTCACAAGTTTACAAGCGACCACTATGTAAATAAGCACTCCTGGTGGACTTTCCAAGCTGCCTCTCTCTCTCAATGCTTGTCTCACACACAGCAAGTCCTGCCTCCACCTGCCCTGGATTCGTGCTCCATATCTATGACCTCTGTTCTCTGCTGCTTGCTTCCTTAATACGACGAGTGAGATCATCAGATGGTAGTCGCTTGTGGGAAAGAAGATGTTCACAGGAAAGCTAATACGTGTGTTTTTTATTCATCTTCCATTACGAAAAAGAAAAGTTCCAACACCTTCCTTTTTCTGTGAAAAGCATCACTTTCAGTCACAGGACAACAAAACATTGATCTCGAGTTTTTTTCAACTACTGAGTGCTCAAAACACAAATTTCAAACTATGCAAATTATTAGCATGAATCCAAGGCAGGGCAAGGCAGGGCAAGGCATGCCTGGGTGTTTTACAATATAAGTCAAATCCTAAAACCCAGTCCTTGGTTCCATTGTCTTCTTAACTATTCACTGTCTGTGAATAGATGCCAGAAATATTTTAAAGATATTTTAAAAGTTTTATGTATCGAATCTCAAGATATTTTAAAGATAATCTAAAATTTATACATCTAAATATATTATGTAAAAAATCATAAGGTTATTCAAATGCAGATTCCTTATTTATTAAACTGTATATTAGCTCAACAATATGAGATTAAAAATGTAATGAAATCATTCCCCCCTTGACCACATTTTGATACATGTAATGTAATGATATACAATTGTTATGTTCTTGAGGCTTTTATAATGTACCTTCTATTGTTTCTCTAAAACCAAGTCCTATTTATACACTAAGCTAAAAATCTGAATACCAATCATCTCATTTGTAATACCATGGTTTCCAATAGTGCAAAATGAAAGCTTGTGAAGAAAACTAAAAGGGCCAGGAGTCTCAGGCTCAAGAATATTCACTAAGAGGAAACTGCTCTTCACATCAAGGTCTGATTAATTCTCTTGTCAGACAATCAATGCTCCAAATGTCACCGCATGAGCAGGCCTGTTCTTCCACTTTGAACTGTAGAGCAGTTATGTATAATTTTAAATGGGAGAGAAGGAAAAATATCATATAATCATCTACAGTATACAAAAATGTGGCATTCTTTATTTTTTAAACGTCAATTAACTTATTAATTCCAGGAAAAGCTGATAATGAGAATGAAATGATAGCTTTAGGAAGGTAACCTTGGTAACAGTTTGGCTTGGTATCCATGGTTACAAAGAGTGCAGCTGAGAGGCTCAAAGCATCACAATTTTCTTTGATTGGTAGATTCTCAAATGATGATTTAGAAAGTGACAAGGGATTTTAAAAAGAGAAAGAGTTCCCTCGAGAGGAAGGAGACATTAAGGGTAATGCTAGCATAGTGGCAGTCAGACATGAGGCAGGCTTTGAGATACAATGAAACCTTCCTTTGCTCTTTCATAGAAAGGGGGTAGAATTTTCAGTCCATAACAGCAGGAACCTACACACTAAAGTCCCTGGTGATTAACTAGGCAAAATGTGCTAGATTGTTTGTAATCTGCCTTTAGAAATTACCTTGCATCTATTAATTAGAATTATGAATCAATCAAAAGACTGTTTTTGTTGCCTTTACATTGTTTCATGAGATTTGGCAGGCAAAATAAATCAATAAATTGAAAGCATAAGAAGGGCATCATGAAATCTAATGTTGGTGATATTTTCAAAGCACCACATCATTATATTAGCTACTTGGATTTCTTTTGAGGAATTAATTATCAGTACTCACTATTAAAAATACATTGAAAATAATATGAAAATCACCCTAAACTACTGCTTAAGAAACACCACACATGCTGCTTGATGCATGGCATATACCCACCTTGTTGAAAAGATCCTAAATGGAAAATTACATTGGCCAAACAAACTTCAGAGATGGGAATCTTTTGTTTTTCCCTTTTCTATGTGTGTACCTGGAGTGTATGCATAAGTACATGCATATTTTACATGTGGGTGGGCACACATGTATGTGTGAGTACATTGTGCTCTTGCGTATAGAGATCTAAGACTGATATGAGAAATCATCCTCAATAACTCTTCTGTCTTATTCCCTCGACGCTGGGTCTCTAGTCAGACTCAGAGCTTACCTGTAGCTTACCTGAGGCTTACCTCAGAGCTAGTCTGGCTGTCAGCTTGCCCTGAGGATGCCTGGCCTCCACCTTCGGGACCTAGAATTACTAGGCAGCCATCTCCCCTGCCTAGCACTTTATGTGGGGATCTGAACTCCCGGCTTTTATGCCCTCGGGACAAATGATTTAACTGATAGCCATTTCACCAGTCCAAAAATCATTGAATTTCAGGAAGTGAAAAGAATAGTAACCCAAAAACAATGGAGTTGAAAGGAAAGAAATATTTACCCAGAGGTCACTGTTTCCATCCAGAAGTCAAAACAGTTGAAGACAACGTGCAAAACAAAAGCCACATCCTCTTGAGATGAAAGTGGATGTAAGGACAAAAGATATGAGCATCTTAATAGTAACTTTAAGCACACAATAGATGGGACAGAAAAAAAATTTCAAGGAAAAACTTGCATGAAAGAATAAATGATTGTATGAATTAAAAATTTACATACTTTAAAAAGAAATGTTACACAATAGCCATTTATCATATGGTAGTCATCTAGAGATTCAAGGGATTAAAAAAAGAGGGGCATCATCAATAAATAAGCAATAAAATTAAGATTTTGATGAAGGGTAGCTAATTACTGTCTTCCAACATCATGTAAATATCTAAAATCAACCAAGTAGATTACAGGATGATCTAAAGGAAATGGAAATATAATCCAGGAATGCTAAGTCCAGCCAATGTGCCACCAGTCTAAAAGTAGCAGACATTTCAAATGGACCTTCTAAGATAAGTCAGCCGAGCTAACATGCCCTCCTTGAAAATGCAACATCATCCTGCCCAAGAGGCACTGCCATGTGACTGTTGTGCTGCGTACACATCAGACAGGTACAGAAATGAGAGCAGCGACACCTACACTTGTTGTTCTGGCCTGTGAGCATTTGAAGGACATGACAAAGTGCCTGCCAACTCCCTGAATTCTATCTTTGTGTGCTCACAACATGGGTAGCCTCACATGGTCTGGGGTCTGTGTGCTCTCAACATGGATGGCCTCTCATGTGCCCGGCTCCATATGCTCACAATATGAATGGCATCCCTGAATTGGGGTTCTGTGGGCTCACAATATGGATGACCTTCCATGGACCAGGCTCTTTGTGCTTACAACATAACAGCTTCCCTGAACCAGGGCTCTGTGTACTCACAGCGTGGACGGTGTCCCTGAGCTGGGGCTCTTTGTGCTACAAAGTGGACATTCTCCCTGTCAGGACACAATAGCTCACAGCAGAGATAGCCTTTGTGGGCTGGAGCTCCACATGCTCACAATGTGGATGGCATCCTGGGCAGAGCTGTGTGCACACCATGTGGACAGATTCCCTGAGTCTGGGCTTTGTGTGCTGACAGTGTGGATGGTCTCCCTGAGTCAAAACTCCATGTGCTCACAGCATGAGCGGCATCTCTGGGCCAGGGCTCCATGAACTCCCACACTGTGAATTTAGTCTCTTATAGGACCAAAACTTCAATTCTTGAGCTTCATCATGGGTTCTTAACCATGGGGAGCTGGAAACTCGGTCATAGCATCTGTTTACATCCTAAATGTATCTTCTGTTATTGCTCATATAATATTTTATGCTGTCATAGTTAAGCACAGGTGTCAACTTGACTCTTGAGGGTTTGGGCTCTGGGCACAGTTGTGGAGAGTTGATGGTTGAGTTAAGCCCAGAGCAAACCTGAAGGAGATTGTGTAGCTGATGGGGAAGACCCAGCCCATGGTGGGTGGGACTAGGCCCTGGATAAATCACAGAGAGCTGGTTGAGAGAGTGGGCATCCTTCTGTACACTTGGCTGTACACATGCTGGTCTGACAAGTAAGGACTGTCCATCTCTCAGCCGTTATGCAGTGATGGTGTGGCCAGTTCCCTCAGCCCTGGTGTTGGTACGTGCTCTCCTGTCAAGCTGGACTAAGAACTGTAACCAGGAATCGTAAGAGAATAAACCCTTGTTCCCTTAAGCTGTTAGATGGTCACTTATCAGCAACCATGCAGGCGAACTGCTACATATGCTATAATCCAACTCTTTAAAAAAATGCATAAAGATGAGACATGGATATGTTAGGAAAATGTCTGGGGGCGGGGGGATGGAAAAGGAGAAGTGGGTAGCTATAATCAAACTCATTGTACACATGTATGAGATTATCAAAGAATAAAATATTTTAAAAACAAAATATCCTGACAACTCCTGATATGTCAAAAATGTGATTCAAGAAATAAGCCTTGAAATTTTACATATTGAGCCTATGCTAAATGTTAATACATATAACTATGGTGCATAACTTCAAGTCCACGCTATGGTACCTCCCTGTGATCCAGCCCTTGAAAATAGCTTCAGTGTTTATTGTGTTAACAAATGAATACGTAAGATTTTGTCATAGAAGAACAAAAATAGGATTCATAATTTCCAAATTCATATAGGAAAATAATAAGAAGAATTTATAACTTCATATATGTTCAATAAGAGTCAAAAAGCAACATGTAAAAAGGATCAGAAATCCCTATCCACGTTCCTGTAAACACTTTGATGAAATTCAGGGTCACCAAACAATGACAAAACCTAGAACAGCGTGAAGGTAGAAGGGGACTAAATGGCTAATTCAGCAGAGAAGTATCAGAGGGAATGAAGGAAACAAGAAGACCATAGGTGTGTGAATGTGATGAGAATACTATAAGGACATGAAAATGGCATAATGAAGCCCATTACCATGTGTAATTAACATGTGCTAATAAATATCCATGCAATAACTGAAGTTGAAAATAAAAAAATCAAAAGAAAATCTAAAGGGAATAGAACAAAACCCTAAATTATGTTAAATCATATGGCATAAATAAGTACAAATAAATAAATTGAAAGAAATCTGGGAAAAATCAAACATTGTCAGAATTTTTGGTACATTAATAATTTTCAGTCAATATGATGAAATGTCTGAAGCTAGAACTTCAGTGAAGATGAAGTTTAGTTGGCTCACAGTCTTGCAGTCTCAAGGACCTTGCAGGCAGCACCAGCATCTCTGATCGTGGCCTTGTGGTTGGTGCAACAGGAGGAGATGCCTTGCCTGGGTCGGTGAAGCAGATTAGGTCAGTTATGAAGCTGGTGAGTTGTTGCATAAGCAGAAATTTCAGAACAGCCTCAACTGGCCAAATGTCTGCGAGCTTACAAGGGTTGAAGGACCAGGGTCTGCAGGAAACAGGAACCCAGAGGTACCAACTAAGAAGCCTGGCAAGGCAGATTTTATGTGGTGTGTTCAGAGGCAGGTAGGAAGAGGTGGTATTTGGGATTCTGAAAATTGCTGAAGTGTTTCCAATTTCTCAATGAAGTAAGGTGCAAAGTCACAGACTACGAATCAGGATACGTGGGACCTGCAAGTGCTTGCTGAGATACGTGTGAAAGCCTCTGAAGAGCAGCTGGGAGTCATTGCCAGCTCGTTAGCAGTCAGAAAGACTAAAGTGCCCAGTAAACATTATTTTCTGTTTCATGTATATTTTACATCAAGCTTAGGTTGAGAGAAAAGTCAGAATCAACCAAGTTTTTATTTTCTTTTCTCTCTCTCTCTCTCATACACACACACACACACACACACACACACACACACACACACACAAACATGAAAATAAGGAGACTGGTATCAGACTTTGCATGGCTTGCACAATGACTGACATGTCAACGACCCCCCCAAAATCTAGTATGGATCACAGGCACTAGGATCCTTAAAAGCAAGGGACTAACAGTCATAATAGTGTTCCCATTCTAAAGAGGTGCCCAAGAAAGGGTTCTGGGCAATGCCACTGAGTCCTTACACCTCACCAGAGTGGAGGACACAGAGGAAGTTTTACATTCACACTGAAGGATGCTCCAAGGAATGGGAGGAGGGAAAGGGGGGTACTGGGAGAAAGCGAAGGGGAGGTGAAAGGAAGGGGAAAAGGCAGAGAGAGTGCAAGGGGGACTGGAAAAGGGTGGAGGGAGGAAGGGGTACCTATTAAGCTTGTATGATTGGGAAAAAATAAATAAATATAATAAAAAAAAGAGGGAGACTGGTAGGAACACAGATATGCAATGGGAAAGGAGAGTGGAGGGAACAGCACGACAAGGGGCAAAACGACATAAAATCACTGTATTCATGTATGAAACTCTAAAATAATTTTTTTTTTTTGAAAAACAAATGGAAAACAGAAAGTCTTACTGTGGGAGCCCCAGAGGAAGTGAAGAAGAAGGGAAGAAACAAAAATATGACATTGTGGAAGACCGAGAGTACTGGCACAGCAATATCTTACTCAAAGACACGCCTAAGGCACAGGTTTATATCCTTTAAAAAATGCTGAATTAGAATAGTGAACACTACCCCTGAAAGAAAGTGAGAAGCTCTTAGATTATTGTGATCATTTCTGTGTGTTTTGGATTAAGATAAAGTTAAGATAAAGGTCTCACTGAGAAAGGAGGCAGAAAGGCAGGGTCTATTAATAAAAGAATTGAAAGATGACAGTAAGTGTCAGCAGATGCCAGAAGCTAAATAAACTGTTCTGGTTTTCCTATTTTTTAAGCCTCGTGTGTGTGTGTGTGTGTGTGTGTGTGTGTGTGTGTGTGTGTGTGTGTGTGTGTGAAGGTACATGTCCAGGTAAAAGAACACCTCGGGTGTTGGTCCTTTCCTTCCACCTTGCTTGAGAAAAGGTCTTTTTGTTGGTAACTGCTATGTATGCCAGGTGAGCTGTATTGTCATCTTCCAGGGATTGTCTCTTGTCTGCCACTTGCCTAAAGAACACAATAAATGTTTTCACAATATGTGTTTTTAAAACATGTGTTTACAATATCTGCTGCCATGTCTGGCTCTACAGGGGCTCTGGGGCAATTGTCGTTCAAAATAAATTCACTCTGATGTCTTTGACCAATATGTTTAATGTTTATTTGTTATAATACTATCTCATGTTCACAGGAGCTTTGCTTCTAGGGGATTCAAGCTCAGGGAAGTTTCTTTTTAACACTGGAAGTTGGAGGAGACCGTGCTGCTTTTAGAAAACAATGGTGCAGCCTAGCCGGCTCTGAACTGCAGCTGCATTGGCTGAGCAGCTCCACTGCAGTCACTGCAGGCAGTGGTCTGCAGAACGCGGCTGGCTGGCTGCTGCAGCGACTGAAGGGCTTGTGACAGCATCTGGTGGCATCTGGAGATACAGAAAGATGTTGAGAGGACAAAGTGAACACAGTGAGCGAGGCACAAGGTAACTTTGAATAAGGATAAAAGAAGGACCGCAAAAGAGCAAAGGGATCTTGCTGGGGGGTCGTGAAGTCTCTGTAAAGATTGCTCCTGCCACGTTAATCTCCCACTATCTGCTTGTCTGCTTTATACCTCTAAATTCTCCCTCTTCTCTATTGATCTCTGTCTACCTCTATCTTATTGTCTCTGTCTTTCTCTCTCTCTGCCCGGAAAGTCTCAGGATGTCCTCTTTTCTTTTAGATTCTCAGGAAAGCACACAAGAACTGACTAGATTCTTACACAAAGACATGAAGACAGATTTATTTCCAAACACCATTCGGTTGAATTTAGTTTTTCTTGGAAAAAAATGTGCAAACTGGAACCCTGGGAAGAGCTACTCCAGCAACTGTACTTGACATCTGTGCTGTGCTCTGGTCTGCTCTTGGTGAATCGTCTGTCCACATGGACAAGTAGAGTCACCGGGCACAGACTGTCAAGCTCAGTCTGTCCATGTCACCTTGGTTAACAGGGACTATAGATAAGTGTGCTGCAGAATTATGCCAGACAGATTCTACTGCATGCCTAGGATTGTTTTCTTGTCTTTCAGCCCATTTAGATTAATGTCCTTTGTTTTCCAGATAGAAAGAAAGCAGATAGAAACTATTTCATATAACCACAAAGAAGAATGATACAATTTACTGTTCTCATTACTCACAAATGAATATTTCAATAGCTATTACTTTTCTGTTTGAAAGTAACAGAGAAAAGGAAATTTTAACATGCATGTGTGAAGCAATTTATTGCTCTTCTAATTCGAATGATACATTATTGATACTAAATAGGGATGTTTTTCAGAGACAGAATAAGTTGTGTCTTTTTTTTTTTCTTCTACCTTTTGAGGACGTAGAAATTGACTTGTAACTTTTTTTTTTAAGTAGACTACTGAATCCTGTATTGGGATATGTTTCTCCAGAGTGGAGACCCAACATTTTGTGCTGGCATGCTCCAAAAGCTGAAGACACAATGAAAAGCTAATGTGTGCTTATGAATGAATGATGAATGAATGAAACACTATCCAAAGATCAGACTTGAGTAGTGAGTAAAGAAAGGAACTTTGAAGTGGAGTACATTCTCAAGTGTGTAAGTACTTGAGACTAATGCAGTAAGGTTAAAAATCTTCCCAGTTCATATTAATATTAACAGATCATGGTTCTCATACTTAATAATGTACCTATAATATATGACTGTGGAAAGCACAAATGGTAATTTCTCTCTGTATTTACTTGCTTCCTTCTCATATTTACTTATTTACTTATACTATGTCTTGTTTCAGAATGAATTTGAACATGGGAACCCACAAAAATAAGACTTATTCATAGAAATGCATGTCACAGGTGCTGTATATTTAAGATCATGCCATAAGCGTAATTGAATGACAGGAGCTACTTTATTGCAAAAATAGTCTTTTTACATACAGGACCCCATTTCTAGTCATCACTTTTATAATGAGCTAATCACAAAATCAGTTATTAATTATTATTACATGGCCATGTGACAGAAACAGATGAAGACACAAATGTACATGAAGGTATTCATATTACTTAGGAAGTAATGTAAGATCTCTGAATGTTGCCTCTTTCTATGTTAATATTTAGGAGTTGCTTAGCTAGTTTTCCACTGCACTAACCAAGCATTTACTGAAAAGATTATGTGGAAATGAGAATTCTTAGCCATTACCACTGGGAATGTAAATTGTTACAAGTACCCTGGAAAACAATTCTGTGGTACTACTTAAAGAAGTACATCTTCATAGACCATAAGCCAGCAATTTCATTTCCCCATACATAGCTTCAAAGAGCTACCACGCGTATCTATAAGAAACATCCCCTCAAGAAGTGGAGACAATATTGCTATTAAAAGGCAACAGACAAAACGGGTTTATTTTTATCACAAGATGCAATAGCATGGGCTGGCGAGATAGTTCACAGGTAAGGTAAGATGCAGGTAAGGTGCTCACACACCTGGCAATCTGAATTCCGATTTTCAAATATGTACCAAGGCATACCATAGCATCAAATAAATAAATAAATTTTAAAATGAATAACAGGCAATGTTTGTAAATGATATATCATTATTCATTTGGAACATAGCAATTTTAAGAAAATAAAATGTGTTTCACAATTACATCAAAAATAAACTAAATGATATTTGTAAAATTCAAGAAAAATAAGTAGTTCTCACTTTATGTGCATTTGTATAATTTTGTATGCACACGTTTATATGTTCATATATGTGGGCAGTGACTATACTTCATAAGTAGCTTTGCAGGCTACAGGTCCTGGAAATTTCCTACTACAATATGCATGAGAATGTTCTGGATCTTGATGGTATGACCATGTGCAATTGCAGGGATGGTGCGCCCTCTACAGCTCAAATATATTTAATTATTATTTTTTTTAAATTTCAAATGTTTTCTGGAGAATACTAAAAATTAAGTGTTCAGTTACAACACTTTGATCAAAACACTTTGTGTAGTAACATAACTTGCCTTCTTGGGCTAACTTTTTTTCAAATGACATGGAAATTTATATTAAACAAAAGTTTAAATTTTACTTAAATTTTATTTAAAAATGTAAATAAAATTAAAAATATAATTCTTGGAAAGTGAAAACTTAAATAGGCAGCTTCTTATGTCCAAAATTAAGAAGAAAAACAAACAAAACAACAGAATGTCTCTTTGTCTGATAAGAAAAATCTAAACTTTGAAAATATATGACCTGTTGAACTTTTAAATTTGTCATAAGTATACTTTCTAAAGCATCTTAACTATTGATTGAAGTAGGAGACAGTGTTCTAATACATCCTGCTAGTACATCCATCTAAGGCAATTGACATGAGAGAAATCTCCATGGTCTCCGATACAGTGGCACTGAAAAATGAGTTGTCTCCTCAATGTTGAAACATGATTTTTAGGAGGCAGTGACCAGCTTCAGGAGTTTGTAAAGTTTGTGCTTCCAAATTTCTCTGATTAATCCCATTTAACTAAAACATGAATTTAAAAACTTAAATATGTACGTAAGAGGTTGAGAACACAAGCTCTTCTACCTCTTTTTTTTTTTTTTTTTTTTTTTTTTTGCTTTGTTATTGTGAGGCACGGACCGAAGTCACAAGCAAAAATGAGAACGATGCTTACAAACATTTCCAAACAATAAGGAATTATGCTTGCAAATATGAAATATTATATATAATAGGATATTAAAACACTAACTTCTAGAAATGGATTATATATAATAGAGTCATGAAAAACTGTATATTTGGGGAATATAAAACTATTAATTAGAAATACAGCTGTTATTATAAATTCTGTGTGCTTCCCTCTGTCCTTTTTAAAATTATTTTTAAATAGCTTCTTCAACTAAGTTAGATGACTGCTGCCAAGCAAGGTTTACCTATGGTAGTGATGGCTGTATCTCCTTTATCATCCCAGCAGATAAGATCAAGGACTCTAGAACCAGCAGGTGAACCCTGCCTGTTTTCTACGGGCTGACATGAGGCAGGCAGGCAGCATCTGAAGTTTATCCATGCAAGTGTCACTTTGCTGCAAATAGAAAAGCCCTTTCTCTTCCCTGGCTGTTTCCAAAAAGGTGATTGGGACATCCTCATGGAATCTAAAGGTAAGAGAAAAATAGCCAGCTAATAAATTTGCACTATAACTAAAATTGCATGTTGTTGAAGTACTGCAGCCAGTGAGGCTGATGCTTCAGAAAGCTGCAACGTATTGTTTGTGGACATTAAAGTTTGAAAATTTTAACTTGAGTATGCTGCACTAACTTACAGATCACACATTTTTAACCCACAGAATAAAAGTCTAGATGTCACAGCTGTTTCCATTACTAGGAAATTAAACGTAGTGAATTAATAAAAGTTGCAGCGCAAAAGTGAGAGTGGGACCTATGCAGGGCCAGCACAGGACCAGTAGAAGGTGGAAGAAATTACAGAACACTTTTCACACATACATGAAACTATGTTCAAATATGACACAAACATTTTAAATTTCCCAATTGCTGGAAATCATGTGACACACAGCCGTGGGGAGCAGAGAACATATTATCAATGCAGTCTACTAATGTAGTGGAAATAATGTTTTTGTTCTATAAAATTTAAAAATATTTCAGATTTTCTTCAGTAGTAAAGTAAATATAAGCAAACAAACAAAAATAATCAAGCAAGCAGACAGATGAATTAGACTTTGGGAACAGAGGATCTTATAGGTTTTTCCTCAGATCCACAAATGACAAAACAGCATTATTGATCTCTTAGGAAAACTTTTGAAAGGCAAGAAACATGTGGTTATGTGTTTCAGTATCACTTAATGAAAATACCTGTGAAACATTTAAAAGCAAAATTCTAATGTATTATTATTCAGTTATTATAACAAACTATTAAACTCTAAGAAACAATGAAAGTTTTTAATACAAATAACATTAATTTATGTAATGGAAAGTCTTTAATTACAAATAAGATGAGTTTACAAATGTTACAATATGTCAAATTAAATTAATGATCCACTTCAAGAATTGTGAATGCTTGTTTGTTTCACTATTACTGTTAAGACAAATGTTAACAAAGAAAAAAAAAACTTTTTCCTTTTTTTCATTATTTAATGTAGACTAGTTTCTGAGCATTATTGGGAAAGTTTACAAAAAAATAATACAATGCAAGAAAGAGCAAAATTATGAATTTTGATGCTTTCGTATCATCCTGCATATTTTAAAATGAACACAAAACTGGACACGAATCTGCCTTATTTAATAATGACACTATTGCTTCTTGTTTTATAAAGCAGAAGTTTCTACAAAAGTAGTTTTGGAAGGAGAAGAGTTGCCAAGTGTATAAAATATTGATGAGTTACTTATACATTTTTAAAACAGTAGAAATTCAAAGCCGGATAGAAATTCAAAGGTGATCCTTATTCATCTGGTGGTCTGGTGCTTTGAAGAAACTGTGACTGGAAAGAAATATTCTGATCAAAATATGATTAATCTTCCAAAAAAGCAACGAAGTCTATAATGATAAAGACTTGGAACTAAACTTAGAGACAAACTTTAGGAGAAAAATTAACCCTCCTATAATCTGCTCAGAGCATTCAGTCTATGATATTAACAAGGCACTCTTACAAGATCAGACTATGAAGCTTCCATTGGGATCAGAAATCTTATTCAAGCAATCATTGGTTTATCACTTATATGGCCTAAATAATTTTGAGGATATGTTTGTTACTTGTGGTTATGTTCTCTGCCCTTTACCACTGAATTGTCAATTAACATCTCCCCCAGAGAATCCAGGTTAAGTGGATATTTTGTAGACAAGTCAAGACCAGTCTGAACTGAATGTTATTAGATCCAAAGAAACATATTTCACCTAGAATCCATGAGCTATCTGAGCCAGCAAGATGGCTCAGCAGTCAAGGTGCAAACCCAGCCACCAAAGCTTAACCCCAAAGCCTGTGTGTTAGGAGAGAGAAGCTATTTCAAAAAGTTTTCCTCTGGCCTTTATGCATGCACTATGGCAAGTATTTATTCTCTCTCATTTGAGAGAAGCAAGAGATGTCAAGATGATCTAGCTGGTGAGAAATTTCCTATAGATGTTTCTCCAGTATATGCTGATGCCCACAGGAGGGAAAAGTGAACTCAGAAAGAGAATGAGACTCTTTAGACCTGCTGTTAGGTCTCTGAAAATAACCACCCAAGATGGGGACACACAGTCTGTTGCCAAACACTTAATACCTACTGTACTGTAGTGTAGTCCAACTACGTAGTTTACAGAACAATTTGAGATATTTCACCAATTTTTACCAAGAAAAATAACAATAAAATAATCTATTTTCTAACAGCTATTGTTAGATATCAACCCTACATTTTTTATTATGAGATAATGCATGTTTTGTGAAATAAAAGCACGAAATTTAAGTTCCATGATTTTAAAAATAAAGCCATGCTTATGTAATGACCAAGATCAAGGTGTAATATTTCCAGCATTGCATGACATTACAACATTATATCTCCATTCCCCAAATGAACCACTATTTTGAATTTCACCATTGCGAATTAGGTTCTTCTAGTTTATGACTTCATCTCTAGATTTTCTGTCTAGATCACATCTTTGTCTCTAGTTCTTTTTCTGCATTTTTGTCATTAATGTTGAAAAACACCATTGCCTTTAAAATTTTTTTTCAGTTATTGCTGTAATAATTACTCACTCCTCTCCCAATTTTAGCCTGACGTTATGTAGTATTCTTCCTGTGGATTTTAAATATGAAATCCCATTCTAGGGTCCCTTCTCGGGAAAGCAGAGATTTTCAAAATGCTTCATGTTTGTTCCAGAGCCAGGAGAAGCTGGGAGGCATCTTCAAGGAAGTACTCTGCTCTGGGGGTCATCATCACCACAGAGCTCTACTTCTGTGGATCCAATGGATACAAATACTCATCTGCTCTTAATCACAGAGTTTGTCTTTATAGATTTTTATGGCAGAGACTAATGAAAATTTAACAGTCCTATGTTGATATAAAACATAGTTGGATCCTACAAACTTAAGAATAGATAAATATATGAATCATTTGGCAATTGTCCCCATTAGCACTTCCTATGTTGCTAGCTTAATAAACTCTTGACTACTAACCACTGTTCATGACCTGTTGTCCCATGATGTCTGTGTTCCTCCTTCAGTTTTTTAATTCCCTTTTAGGAGTTCATTCATCCCTAATGATAAGGGATTTCTTTATTATGTAAAAGGAATCCCCAATGTATTTTAAAAGTATATGGGGAGAGCAAACAAAATCATCTCAATCTGAGAGTCAGAAGACACTAGAAAATCAGCAATGTTATAGGAAAACAACCTTGAAAGAAAATGCTAGAGAGAGAGAGAGAGAGAGAGAGAGAGAGAGAGAGAGAAAGCTACACATGCCATGGGTGGAGGTGACAAGACAACTCTCAGAAGTCATTCCTCTCCTTCCACCATGTGGGCTTCCGAGGATAGAAGTTAAGTCTGTAGGTCTGCCAAAGGATCTTTATCCCCTGAACTATCTTTATGGTCCCCATTAAAGATTTAAAAGATACTGGAAGATATCTCTCATGTACAACAAACTTTCATAAATTCAAGTATCATTCTATAGTAAGACCATATTAGTCGTTACTTACATGTGCATATACAGCACTCCTATTTTACTATGTGCTTCATGAGAGCACTTACTCAAATCTTCAAACAGCTCTTATATATGCTTTTTATCATTCCAAAGGCGTTTCTCTGTTGGTCTCATTCACATGTCTTTGGAACAGTTTAAATTATAGTTCCACATTGAATGACAATGAAATTAGTAAGTGATGGACTACAATGCCTAGGAAAGCCATTGTCATTTTAGCTTTTAAAATCCAGCCAATGATACTCATGCAATGAAACTGCCTAATGATGCATTCTTATCTTCAGTAGAGGTTCATGCACTTAAGTAGTTCTTAACAATACTGTTTTCATAATGAGACTACCTGGTCAGACACTTTGCTCTATACATATTTCAGAGCTGAAACATTACAATATTGACTAAGTGTGTTTATTTTAACAAGTCTGATGGTTTATGAGGATAAGAAGTGAAAAAACTGATAGTCTGGAGGGAAATGATACCTAAAAAGGAGATACTCCGATGATAGCAGAAGAAAGCAAGGGAAAATAATTGTAGAAAGACCATATTTATATTTGAAGTAAGAAAGCTTTAAAACAGTACTTATTAGGACTTATGAGTAACCTTACACAGATGAAAGCATAGCAGAAAGGAAATGTTAAAACCAATGATGAAAGGTTGGTTGGTTCGTGGACAAGAAAGCTAACATTAAGTTACCTGATATGTGATCTTCATTAGAAGAGTGAATCTTTAGGACAAGGGGACCATAACTGGGTTTTAAAGTGGAGGAGCACTAAAGCAGGAGAGACTATTCCAAGAGCAAGAACAGGAGAAGCACCCTTGTGGATGGCAGGGTTGGAGCGGTAGCCTTCAGAGACATCTCTGCAACGCCTCAGAATCCTGAGCTTCCCAGCAAAGGTGGCTGCAGAATTTGTTTTCAGAGTGTGACAGGAAGTGCCACATCATAAAACAGAGCCCTCCAGTTTGATGTAAGTGGAATATATTTACAAGTTGCTGCAAAGGCAGAGATAAGAGTGGAGGAGAGGAAGCTCAATCTTGTTCTGGGGAGCAAAGGGGAAGGAGTTTCTTTCCCACCATAGCAAGGGATTGCCAGTTCTTTGACCACAGCAAGTGGCTACCAGGTCTCAGCTTGCAGTGGTAAGTCCTTGATCTAACATTTCCAATGTTTTTGTTCCTATATATGAAGAAATGCAAGAATAATAAGAAAGAGAAGCAGAGTAGGAGTGCTAAGTGATAATGGACATACAATTCAAGTCGCCAGCATGCTTTCAGCTGGATTTGCACATAGTAAGCATGGGATGTGGCCTCCTCATCTTTCAGCAAACACTCTGCTGTTGTCTGTAGAGCCGAAGTTGGCTCAGATGTATCAGGAGGATAACCACCATTTAAATCCACATAGTGTGTTGTCCCGAAGTCTGCGTAAACTGAGCAGGCACAGTAGAGGGAGACTGTTGGAGGGAAACAACTTCAAGTTGTCGACCTAAGGTTGACAGAAAAAGTTTGATCTGTCTTTTGCTTGGGAGCTAGTTCCCAAGTTCCATCGCTGCCACCTTGGGGGTACCTCAGGCCACATGCCGAGGTCAGCACCAACTAGGAAGGGCTTGATCTAAGTCTATGCTTGACTGTCTAGTTATGACAAGGACTCTGGTCTGCAAGTTGGATCCTGCTATTGTTTGTCTTAATAGTTGTAGGCGCGGGAGATAATAGATGCAAAAGGCAGTGGGGGAAGGGAATGGGTCCCATTGAAAAAAGTGGTGGGACTGAGTACAGCTGGGCTTGTAATGAAGCCTGGTCAGAGATAAGGAGCGAAAACTGCAAATTGCCTTAAGGAACCTATGCATGCCAGAGAAGAAAGGAGACAAAGAGAAAAGAAAGATTATGAGGGCTGGAATTTGTTAGATCAAGCAGCCACGGAAAGGAAAGGAAGCAAGTCTGTAGTTGGATGTGTCTAAGCTTCATGTTCCCCTTTGTGGTGTCAGGCAACCAAGGTGACAAACCCGGGGTCCTTGCCAAGCAAAGCCCCAGCCAGACCCAACATCCTCGGATTTGGTGAGTGCCTAGCGAAGGACACAGGGCTTCCCTGGGAGACTGGCAGGGTGGAGGAACCAAAGTAGAGGTTTAAAGTGGAGAGCTGACACTCCAGGAAGACCGAAAGATGAAGCGTGGACCATGAACATGGAGGAGAAGGGGGTGGGGCATCAGAGCCCTGGAAGCAGAGACAGATTCAAAGGAAAGGAATTTAGATCCAGAGGCCAGCAGAGCACAGTTCTAGTCAAGAAGGGAGATGAGGTCGCCGAGCCCCCAAATGTTGAGACAGAAGAGTTTAAAAATAAAAAAGATTTTAAAAACACGGAATTATTGGTTTTGCAGGATAAGTCTATAAGGATGATAATCTAACATTTAAATATCTTACAGATTCATAATAACAATAATTGCTATTTTAGATCGTATCCAAGTATATCTTGTACATACAGTAACAAAATTCTTAGGATAAAGAGATATACACTGGGGTTTCGAATAGAAGAGTGCCCAAATGACAGGTTCTCCTCTGAATAACTGAAAATAGCACTTCCAGGTCACTTTGCGTGTATTAAATCTGCATACTTTTAACTTTGCACAATATAAATTCAGAGTCATATATGTTTCTAGTCACAGATACTGCCTTAAATGTACAAAAAGCATTTTCAAATATCTGCTCGATTACAAGGCAATCATTTGAAAGACTTCATCACAGACACTTAAATGAACTTGACTTTGTGGATAATTTCCTAAAGAACTGAAAGTCAAAAATGTAAGCATAACCAAATTTTTAACACAATGTAAAATCTTGTCACTTAAGTCGGTCAAAAAAGTTAATAAGAGCTGAGCAATAACCTAAAGAAAACCTTGTGGTTTTAGACACAAGAATCAGGTTCTAGTTTTCATACTGGTGTCTTTGTTTTAGAACATTAACATTTTTATACAGTCGAATCTTAATTCATTAGTTTACACAGTAAAGATTTTTATAATTGATGGCGTTCCTGTTTATGTTCTTCTCAGCCTTTGTGTAAAACTGTACAGGAAGAACAGAAAGTAATAGTATAAACTAAATGATATTATTAAGCTTCCAACATGAGGAGATGCAGGTATGAACAGGTGCGGCCCCTCCTGGGCTTCAAGTCCCAAGCAGACAACTTACAAAGTACATCATTTACTTTCTGCCATGTACCCACACCCACCTACTAATCGTTTTAACGCCAAGCAACTGAGTAATGATCTATCTCACTGTTTTTATGATTCTCTAGGGTTGATGAAATAATTCATGGATGACTGTGACAGAAAGAAACAAATTTTAAGTGCTTTCTTGACTTTATTACTTACATTTTTAATTTTTGAAAGGTTGAATTACGTTCAATTTTTAGCTTTTTTTAGTTAAGATTTTTATTAAAAGACTAAAAGGTTTTTGTAGAAAGCTATTTAAAAAACTTTTTTTTGTAACAATAACAGATGATGATGGCAATTAAGTGATACTCTTCCTGTAGAACTAAGATGTCTGACACTGACACAAACTCATATCAAATTACCAGAAGGTATTTCTCTTTTGAGCCAAGGGACAGCAGTCTACAGATGTTTCTAGTTCTTCCCATTAATCTGTTTTAAAAAGACAACTGACAACTTTGTTAACTTGAAAAGACTCAGGATAAAGAAGATAAACACCAATTTCCAGAAAAAAAATTGTCCTTTAAAAATTATGTGTGTTGGGGGCTAGAGAGGTGGCTCAGGGGTTAAGCCTCTGCCTTGCAGGCGGAAGATCCTGAGTTCGGATCCTAGACCCCACGTATAGACGCCGGGCGGAAGCGGGGGCGGCCTGCGTTTCTGGTCCTGGTGGGGCGGAGCCTGTGAATCCCGGGGCAGAAGGAGGTGGAGGCGTCCATGGTGGTTCCCTATTCGTCCGTGGTTCTACACACACACACACGCGCGCACATACACATGCACATACGCACAGTTGAATAAATAAAAAAAAATTTTTTTTTAAAAATTATGTGTGTTTGTGTGAGTGTGTGGATGTGTAGTTTACATGGAGTAGATGCACAGGTATGCACGAGCATATATACAAAAGGGTATTCAAGTGTGTGTGCCTGTGTGTGCCTGTGGAGACCCAAGGGCGACACCAGGAATCATCCTGGGTTGCTGTACCTCCTTTTTGCTTTGCCCTGGGGTTTTCCAGCTTTACCTCCCAGGGCTGCAATTATAAATGTGGCCCTATCTGCCCTGCACTTTTATGTGGGATCTGGGAATCTTGACCTCAGATTGTTTTGCTTGGGAGACAAAAGCTTTAACCCCTGAGCCATCTCCCCATCCCCACTCCTCATAAGAGTTTACATAGAACTCATCTAACACCATAACAAACATGAACGCAGCACCATATTTTTAAATAGAAAAAAGCACTATGCTAAAAGAAGGCCAGTCTTTCTAGCAAACAAGTTTCAATACACCGAAGATACATGACCATTTGAAAAGAGAATAAAGATAGAAAAGAGAATGCTGTCTTCTAATATTTCAAGGAGAAAATATTTTTTTCCTTGTCAAAAGCAAGAAATGATTGAGAAAATACCAAAGCAGTGGAGAACTTGTCTATTACACAAAAGCCCCTAGGTTCCATCCCCTGCTTCCAGAAAAAAAATGAGGGAGTGAAAAAAAAAAAGAAAAGAAACCTCAAAAGGTGGTCCCAAATGCATTTTTGATACAGAAATTCCATCATGTGCTGCTGGCAACAGTAAATATATAAGTCTTTAATCACTGTGTTTCTTTGAAAACATACATGAAATTCTTTTTTGTATAGGCACATGTGTGTGTGTGTGTGTGTGTGTGTACCAGAGTATAATTAAGTGTGTGCCTGTGAAGGTATAAGGCTGACATCAGGAATCATACTGGATTTCTCTGCCATTTCATTGTTTTGCTCTCGGGTTTCCCAAGCTCCAACCTCCAGGGCCAAAAGTGCAGGCCACAGACATTTCCCCCTCAGGGAATCTTTACCTGGGATCTGTGGATCAGAGATAGGTCCTTTTGCTTGCAAGGCAAAGGTTTCAACCCCTGAGCCACCTCCCCAGCCCATGGATCAAAAAGGAAAAAAATTAAAAATAATCTCATGGTGGTTTTTGCAGTGTACACATACCCCAAACTCTTCGGCTACAGAAGAGGCAGCCATCAGTGGACTTGGAGGACACCAAGGATGGACTCTGCTTCCCAGAATCTCTTGTGGATCCCATCTCACATTTCCCTAAACAACATACAGAAATAGGAAAGTAGTATAACTTCTCTCTGGCCCTGGGTAGAGATATTGCTTCTTCCAGTGTATCCCAAAGATTACAACTCATACTATCTTCCCCTCCCACAAAGCAGTTGCTTCAGATCCTTCTAAATATTTTATCTATTTATCATCTATCTATCTATCTATGGGAAACAAAGAACAGATATGTATAAGCCACATCACAAGTGTGGAGGTCAAAGGACAACTTTTGGACATCGGTTCTCTCCTTCCACCTTGTGGGGCTCTGAGCATTGAATTCAAGCAACCAGGTTATGCACAGGAGTCTTCTCACAGCTCTGTTTGAGTTCAAAAAAAAAAAAAAACACCTTTTCCTCTTTCAGATTTTCTTAGGATACTGACCAAAATCTAGACATGCCTTTCCTGACATGGAGCATTTTTATTCTTTCTCTGAAGAGCTCCTTTCTACATACATACAGGGCTCCAACCCTGAGCTTGCTTGCTTTGCCTTCTCAAATTAAATGATACTCAAGCTATCTTCTGAGTCTTTTTGTCTCATTTCCCAACCATTTCTGAGTCTTTTTGCCTAATTTGAGAGCCTACAAAATAAAATCCCAATTCCCCAGCAATGTATTTAGATATCAAAGTACATAGATTTATAACATCATTTATAGTACAATATGCTATTTCTCAGCAATTATTTCAGGGCAACACTGACTCATCTCAATATTGATGACATTTGTATTTTCCAAATGGATCAAAGGAAAAGAATATTTACATATAAATCAACCCCCAAACTAATCTTTTAACTGCACATTTCAAGGGCCTAGCAAAAGCAGAAATTTTATGAGCATTTATTCAGGTGGTATTTTTAACTATCTCTAGGTTATCTCTCCTAAGTACTGAGGTACTACAATCAGAATCTTCTCCAGCTTCAGTTTCGAGAATTAATATTTGAAAGTACCAGACCAAAATCACTTCAAAGAAGTAAGCTCAAAATTCACATTTCAGTTAGTTAGAATTTTGGATATTGTTATGGTTTGATGTGAGTTGTCCTCACATGTACCTGATTTCTCTGCTGATGTTCATGTTTGAGAAGGTCTTGGCCATCTAGAGGGTAGATCCTGTGGGAGGAAGGCACACCACGGTGGGTGGGCCTTGAGTTTTGGTGGCCCAGCCCTGCTTCTAATTAGAACTTGCTTCCTCTGCCTCCATGAAGGCAGCTGTAACCTGAGCTCCCCCAGCACTGTTGTCTGCCATGCCTGTCGTGCTGTAATGCACTGTATCTCCCCTCTGCTGCTGTAAGTCAAACGAATCTCCCTTTCTGTCTTAAAATTGTATATGAATTCTGTATCATAGCAACAGAAGAAAAGTGATTGCAACAGATATGTTTGCCTGACTTAACATCCAGTAAAAACAGTTCTTTCTTTCTTTTCTGTCTCTGATTCAAATTCTCTAAATCTTTGCATATTTAGCTAGACAACATAAACAGACATAGAAGCAATTGCCTATGCCTCCAAACACTCTCATTCATACACGCTTGAGAAAAGGTATGCCAATAATAATTTTTCAGTCTATAATGAGTTAGAAAAATGAAAAATAAAATCACCAGAGGTTTCATATTCTGTTTTTTAAAGCTCTAGGAATAGAAATCAGTTTTTCCCCCAAGTTGTAGAAACCATTCTAGGTTTACAGACAGGTATACCTCTTTCTAGGGTCAGGGGATAAAGACTTACTATCCTTCATGATTACATAAGTCATAGCCAAAATCTCCTCACACCTTTGTTCTTATATCTCAAATGTTTTACCAAAGTCTGAATGGCTCAATAAACCCACAAACCTTCCTCATACACAATTGGGAATGAGAACCCCACTTTGTAATAAGAAACAAAGTAATCTTGGAGTAGGGAGAGCAAGGCTGCCTGTTTTTACCACCTTGCAAAGTCAGGTGTCAACCCAGATAACAGGATAGACCTACCAATCACAAAAGAAACAGTCATTTTACAGCCTTAAGTGCAAGTCCCCATTCATGGGGTTCTCAAGGAGATAGAATCTTTCCTGGTTATCTGCGAACTCTACCCCAGATTTCCTAGTTTCATTCATTTAGTTCATTTTCAATTCTGAGAATATAAGATTTTTTTTAATTTTTTTTATTATTTATTCAATTGTGCATGTATGCATGTGTGCGTGTGTGTATGTATCTGTGTGTATGTATGTATGTGTGTGTAGAACCACGGACGAATTCGGGAACCACCATGGACGCCTCCATCTCCTCCTTGTTTACTCTGCCCCGGGATCCACAGGCTCCGCCCTACCAGGACCAGAAACGCAGTCTGCCCCCGCTTCCGCCCGGCGTCTATACGTGGGGTCTAGGATCCGAACTCAGGACCTTCCACCTGCAAGGCAGAGGCTTAACCCCTGAGCCACTGCTCCAGCCCCAGAATATAAGATTTTATTTAATATTCATTCTATGCTTTAATATTGGCAGCCCCCACTTCAACAGACCCTCAAGCAACTTCAAGCTGTGAGAAATTTTCCATTATGGGAAAAGCTTTATCCTTAAAATCAACTATTAACTAGTTTCCTCTCTCTCTCTCTCTCTCTCTCTCTCTCTCTCTCTCTCTCTCTCTCTCTCTCTCTCTCTCTCACACACACACACACATCATATTCCCACATAATTCAACAGAATTGCACATTTGCTCCAGAGAGTATCTAATGTGACAAGGCCCAAACAGTTCAACAGAGCTCGTAAGAGTGGTCACCAATGCAAACACTAGCAATGATTCAAAAGTGCCCCTGATTGCTTCAAAGAACCAAAAAACATACAAACAAACAAATCAGAATTCAAACCTCAAGATATACCAATTAAGGAAAAACTTACCAAACAAACAAAGACCAAATACTCACTTTTTTCTGCTTCACAAAATAGAGTTAAAAAGCAGTTGGTAAAGACTGATGTGGGAAGATAGGAAGATGTTGCAGGAATAAAATGACTACAGTGGTTTCTGGAACCCTCTTGTCTCTCCTTCTGTGAGCGTCAATGTTCTCCAAGTGGCAGACAACCCAAAGAGTGTATTTTCCCTTTCTTGGTTACTGTGACTGCTTCTAGAATTAGGGTCATAATCTGTGCCCCCAAAGCCAAGTTCCACCACCCATTCTTAATAAGCCAAATTAATACTAAATGCAGACAAAGGAGAGCTATTCAATGTAGCCACATTGGAAAGGGAGACAAATGAATGTAGCTAGTCCCTAAGCCCACCTTTGGGATCCCTACAATGAAGAGAGGTTTTTGTAGTAGGCAAGAGATACACCCAGCCAAGCAGGCCTGGTTAAGGTATGGCCATCATCGTGTCAGCCCCAGGTGCTCCGGCAAGGCCAAACTCTCCTGCAAGTTCTACTGACTCTCAGGAAGCCTTCAGCCTTTTCTTTAGACTAGGATAATTCTAATTTTGTGGGGTTCACTGTTTCAATAACCTGATAGCCAAAGGGAGAGGCACAAGGTATGCAGGCTACATGTTCCATAAAACTAGACAAAATGCAATACATTATCAGGTAATCTCATAGTATTTTGAGGAAACGAGGCTAAAAAGTAGAGTCAAAATTCCAATGAAGAAAAACTAAGTCTAATTTACCCTTTTATGAATATAGGCCATCTAGTTCCTTTTGTTCTTTGTTTCACCTATGTGGTTTATGATTTTTCTTTTCAAACAGTTATTATCTGCTCATGAAAATGCAATATATATGTATATATGTACACTTGTGTATAGATTATGTGTCTGTGCTTACACACTTGCATGTCATTTATTAAAGCCAAGTTATTCGACTTTAATCCCAACTACTATCAGCATTTTTTCATATTACTTTTTCTCTGGCTCAGGAGTCAAGAGCCAGTGGTGACAAGCAGGAAGCATTCTAGCAGGAGGGCAGCAGGGGGCAGCAGGGGGCAGCAGGGGGCAGCAGGGGGCAGCAGGGGATGGTTTGAGCTGTGCGTACATCTCTTACTGCTGTTGTGGGATAGCACTCATACCTAACAAGGAAGAAAGGGAGATTTGTTCAGTTTGCAGTTCCAGAGGGAATATAGTCCATTACGGTAGAAATTCCATAGCAGAAGGCCCAGCTGGAGGCAGAAATGAGAGGCTTCTTAGATCATCACAGCCACCAACAAGAGGTAAAGAGACCAGAAAGCAAGGGGAAACCCTCTCCCAGCTCCACGACCTAACCTCAGGAAGGCTACATCTCTTAAAGGTGCCACAACTTTCCCGAAACATTAACACTAGCTAAGGATTCAAACACATGACCCTGGTAGGAAAAGAGAGGTCACATTCAAACCATGACAATATGCAAACCAAACTAAAAGGTTGGAAATAAAGTAAAAACAAGCTAGCTGTTAATGCACAGGGTTCTCTGCTCTTGCAGATGCTCAGAAGCCTGGAAGTCGGCCTGGGTTTCTTTCTGGGGGTCCACACGAAGATGGAACCACTCACACAGCTTCTCCCTATCCCAGGAACCCAGCACAGCAGCTGACTGTCAGCCTCCCTCCTGGTCTAGAATATTTAAGCCAGGTATGAATCTTTCTATGTCAATCAATGTGTTACCTTTAATTCAGTGCAGACTTGCTCTTTGGGTTTTCATCTTAGACTGACAGACTTGGAGCATAATTTATTTTTTAAATGTTTTTTTAAATTTTTTTATTATTATTATTTATTCAACTGTGTGCATATGCGTGTGTATGTGCGCGCGCATCTGTGTGTGTGTATGTGTGTGTGTGTGTGTGTAGAACCACGGACGAATTCGCGAACCACCATGGACGCCTCCACCTCCTTCTGCCCTGGGATTCACAGGCTCCGCCCTACCAGGACCAGAAGCACAGGCCGCCCCCGCTTCCGCCTGGCGTCTATACGTGGGATCTGGGATCCGAACTCAGGACCTTCCGCCTGCAAGGCGGAGGCTTAACCCCTGAGCCACCTCTCCAGCCCCTTGGAGCATAATTTAATGAGGCAAGGAAGACATTTCAATATAAATAATGTAATTATAAGACACTGATTTTCTTTCTCTTTGTTATTTCATAAGAAGTGTGTTTTATGTCATTGCTATCTTTCCTTCTTTCCTTGGTAGACTAATGGGACCAAATAGCTTTGATACAGATCCTCAGCACAGTAACCTGTCTTCCGTGAATTGCACAAGGAATTATCTATCATTGATTGTCCTGAGTGATTATCTGATAGTCACCTATAACTGTTTAAAAAGAATATTTATTAAACACTTGTATATTTAAGATACATAAAAAAGCATGAAACCTAGTTCTTCTCTCACTCAATCATTCTGCAACTTAATTGATCAAATGAAAATGTTTGGCAAAAATTTGGTCTAGAGAAATGACTCAGGGGTTAAAGCCTCAAAAGTAAAAGAGGGCTTGAGTGCAGATCCCAGATCCCACGTAAAAATTGCTGGGCAGGAATTGAAGCACCTGTACTTCCATCCCTTGAAGAAGAAGCCTGAGAAACTCCAGAGCAGAGCAATAAGGAGGTAGAATAATCTAGAATGATTACTGATGTCACCCTTGGATTTCCACAAGCGCACACTCTCGTGTCTTCTAGTACACACACACACACACACACACACACACACACACACACACACACTCACACACACACCATGGATGCAAAATAATAGAAAATAGAATGTTTATTAAAAAAATTGAAGATTTGATGTGACAGGCTATAAATGCTCATGGAGCCATCAGGGATGCAAATCCTCAATTGAATCTCAAAAGAAGTGTGGAAGTCCTAGGGGAGCAAGCTATCCAGTTCCCATTATAGTCTTTTGAAACTTGTGTGCCTCTAGGCCAGGAGTGCAGGAGAGCTCACACTGGAGTCGGGGGATTGCTGTTCTTGTCATTACAGGGTGCACTGAACAGGGTGAGCAGTGATTCCGGTCTTACTTTATCAACCAGCAAAGAGACCCTCATCTGAATTACATGGCAAATAAACAGCAAGTGCTGTTCATATACTTGCATGTATTATTGTTGTTTTAGCACATTGCCCTACAAGAGATTAGAAATACACTAATATTGAGATGTCAGCACATCTGCTGCTGTTCTCGGCTTGTTTGGCATTCTTTCAAACAATAAAATCTATCTCCTTTATCAAAATCAAATCTCTGTGTTAATTCCCATAAGGTACAAGAGGTTTCTGTTATGCCTGATAGAGTTTAAGCTGCATGTAGCATATGTTCCTGAGAAAATGTTTATAATTGCAGATGCCTTCTCCAGAAACCCACTGGCAGACAAATGCACTTTGGAGACTAGAGAGCTCAGGGAGATATGTAAAAGAGCTGGAAAAGCTAACCTACTATCTTCCGTCTGCAGAAAGGATCAGCTGTAATAGCTGACTAGAGTTGATTAACTGCTGCAAGCTGTTTGGGAATGTTGTCAGACAAGGGTTTGCCAAGTATAAAAGTGATATACCAGTGCCAGAGGGCTGAGGTTTGATGATCACATATGGTCATCACATATTCTTCTTCCATCCATGAAGGATAGCATACCCGCAGCCAGATGCTTGACATGAATACATTTTTTAACATTTAGTAAACAGAGAAACTCATTGACTTCTCCTTAAAACACACTACATTATCCAAAATGCTCTTGCTAATCTTCTTCAGAAAACAAAATAGGCCACAAATTTTTGAATAGTCTACTTCTAAAAAGGATGATAACTTACTCATTTTATACTAAAAGAATCTGAGTTTGCTTTATTCCCTGTACATATAAAAGGATAAGCGAGCATTTCAAATGTATTTCCCATTTCTGTAATAGACACAATGATGGATGATTTAAGTGTTGACCTTGAACCAATAGACATAAGAATTAGGTAAAATCATGTGCATCTAGAAACAGCGTAAATTTAAGAAATAAAGCAGAAATGTTAGAAAAATCTTTCTGTATGAAAAACTTGAAATGGTTATTTTATTCCCCATGAATCAAGGGTATTCACTAACTTTCAAGAACACATTTTTCCATAACCAATTTAAAAGTAAGTTAAATCTAAGGATGAACTAATAGGTTCTAGATGATATTTATACATTCGTAATAAGGAATACAATTAAATAAAACCCAATGGTACCTCTAAATATAATCTTTTGGAATTGATTTTTAGGCTATATGATCAAGGCTGTTACCATATTTCCACTTCTTCAGTATTTAAGAAATATCTTACTTGTTCTAACAAGTGTACTTTCCTCTCTTTAAAGTTTCTATCTAGTTCTAGTTTATCAGCCAGGAGGTAATGATGGAAAGAATTCAGTTGGATCATAGTTAATTAGTGGCTCAGGGCTATATAAAAGCAATTACAAGAAAATCCAAAGCCAACATCTTCAAATCCAGGAAGTTTGCACACAGAGAGAGTTAGCCATCTTATTACAGGAGATGAGATAAGCATAAAAGTAACAAAATAAAGAAATTAATAACCAGAGGCTCTGGGAAATCATAGTCACACTGTAGGATTGCTGCCTTCATCCTAAAGGTAATTTAACCACATCACTGAAGAGAAAATACAAAGCATTTCAGCATTGGTGGCCAGCCACGTGCTGTGTGATCTAGGGTAAATTCCTTAATCTCTCTGGGGTACTCATGTCTCTGGAGTTTTGTGAGGATTATATCAGACATTATGGTAAAGACCATGTAGTCCAGTGAGGACCTCATGAAAGTCATTCAGCTAATAACTGCTACTATCAGACATTAGAGAGATACAACTTACCTTGTCATTGTGGAGTAGATCTCAACTGAGAGCTTCAACATCTCAGGACTAAACGTAGATCCATGATGTTGGTATTCCAAGTTCATAAACCCTGATTTCCTAACCCTCTGTGAGCATTTCAAATATTCTGTGGCTGCTCTACAGAATCACTGCTGGAAATCATGTGATCCTTTAAGTGTCCCTTTTCTTTCCCCGCAACTCATAAGAGAGCAGAAAGAATATAATACAACAAAAGACTTTCAACCAAAATGGTTTTACAGTATCTCATGTCACAAATGACTTCTGGAAAAAATGTGTTGTATGTCATTAAAGAGGTCACATTGTAGTATTTTATCAATGATAAGTCAATAACTGGAGTGTTATAATTTACCCTCAAATTAGGAGGTACAAAGAGTAAAGCCTTAAATCTTTTGTATTTATGGTATCCAGTCAATAATGTCTGATAAGTTGGGTGGTGCATGTGTGTAAAGGAAAAGGGGTTAAATACTGTTCCTATTGCTATTTTTGACAATTTTGTCTTGGTATTTCAAGAGTTCTACAAATTTTTACTTGAATCAGTATCACTTGTGAAAACTTAATGAGATGATCTGGTTCTATGTTGCACTGGCAAGTAGGTGAATCGGGATTGGTAACATCTCCACGAGCTTCCTCGGGGTTGTGACACTCCGTGGTGTTGCGCTGCTCCTCGGGGTTGTAGTGGAACGGCGATCTTTTCCTTTGTCACCCTTGACAGCTGGACCTGATCATCATACACCAGCAGGTGGAGCTTCTTGGAAGTAAGTTTGTATTCGTCAAAACCACTGAAAAAGCCCCGGTGCTCAGGACTTTCTTTCCTTATACATGTGTAGAACATGATGAACTCAGAAGTACGGACAGAGTTACATGAAAAGGCACTAGGCCTATTTTTTTTAAAGCCAAAGTACAAGTATTAGTGTAAGTTAAAGTACAAATATGAAACCCTTGTTAATTCTTTGGTGGTGATACCATCCAAGTTCTTACAAACTGAATCTTGAAATAATAAAGAAACATTGACATTCTATGGATACTAATCATTTAAATTTCTTAGTATTCTCTGAGAAGGAAATTATGATTGAGAATAGACTGAGATGTCCACTAAGACAAAATACTGCTCTTTATTTGCTTCTCCACCGACTTATTGAATAGATATATTATTTATCAACGAACAGGATCTATGAAGATAGTTATTTAATTTAGTTTGTTTATAATATTCTGTATTACTTATAAACATATCAGATTTATAGTAGTTGGGTAGCACACAGCTGGGTATGCTTCCAGAGAGCTTAGTCACAGTCATAACTATCAGTTTAAATTGCCTCCAGTAACTTACATAGCAACAATAAAGCTATTTAAATAATAGTTTCTTCTTTATAGAATTTGTGCCTTAATTGAAGCATAATATAGCATGTTTTAATCACAGATCTGGAATTAAAATTAATTGATTTGTTAGCTTTCCTTTCAGAACTTACTTTGATCTCCATAGCTAAGTCTTTGAAACCTAGGGTATAGAAGCACACTTGCATAGAGATGACAGAAGCAACTTAGTAATTCAGCAATGATTATTTTCTCTTAATGGTACTTGCTTTAAAAAAAAAAGTCTTCATACCAATGAGAGTACTTCTTTATAAGATGTGTTTTTCTGTCAGTGATTCTTGGCACTGAGACCGCCAACAAATACGAAATCAAAAACAGCTTGGGACAAAGAATTTACTTTGCAGTAGAGGAAAGCATCTGTTTCAATCGCACAGTGTGTTCCACACTGCGGTCCTGCACCCTGAGGATCACAGATAACTCGGGCCGGGAGGTGATCACCGTGAACAGACCCTTGAGGTGCAACAGCTGCTGGTGCCCGTGCTACCTGCAGGAGGTGGGTCTCGGCTCTGAGAGTGCTTCCTTTTGCGAGATTAGTTCTTTAAACAGGGTTCATCTGGAGCTATGAGACAATTACCCTTTCAATTGTCTGGAGTTTTATTTATTTGAGAGAAAGAGAGCGACAACCAAAATGTGTGAGTATATAGAGGTCAAAGACCTCTTTTGGGAGTTGATTCTTTCCTTCCATCATGAGGGTCCCAGGGATTGAATTCAGGTTGCCAGGTGTGGGTTCAAGTACCATCCCACGGAGCCATCTCACTGGCCCTCAAAGGTTTGAATTTATATGTTCCCTTTAAGATGAGGACAGCTTTTTTCCCCCTTTTCTATGAACACATTATAGTAGCTCACATGAAACTAGTTGGTGAAAACAGTTTATGTGTCATATCAATAAGACAAGTCATCCTAAATTTGCATTAGCCACGTACTTGTGACAACTACAAGTGCTGCCATTTATACTCCTTCCCTAGTAACAGTAGCAAAGATCAGAGCTCCTCTGAGATGTTCTCTTCTTTGAATATTATTTCCAACAGACTCTCATTTTGCACTTGCTCATCCATAAGAAAGTCCACACACAGTTTGCAAGGCAAAGCTATTATCCTACACAAATTATCCTATTATTTTATTTTAAAATACAATAGATTTTCAGTACTTAGTACAACTGTGGCAATTATTTTCAATGGCGTAGTGCAGTTAAATTAATACAGACTTTCACTTTCACTTTAAATGGCATCTCTGAGCTAAGAAGATACATGCTGCATCCAAGCAAACAGCTCAGAGAGTGAATTGGTTATTTGTGTTCAAACACACCATGCAGACATCATGGCAAGACCTGATCTGCTGATTCAACAGCGAGTTTCTGTGTCAGAGACTCTCAGGATATTAGGGACAAATTTAATATGGAAAGTGGTTATGCGCATATATGCCAAGAGTGCTTCTATGTAAACAAGGGTATGGGTAAGTACAAAAAAGTTCTATGTGCAAAGTTCACATGTGCAAGCCAGAGATTATTATTGTTCTACTGAGGAAATTTAAGATCAATAATTTCTAATGGCTTTAGTTTTTATGACAGTGTCATGTGATTATGCATTGTAGCTTGATACCTACGATTTTTTCAATTTGAACAAACTGAAGTATTTAATTAAAGTGATCTAAGAACACGAGAACACAACAGAAATAAACAGAAAATGATAAATTTAGTACGAAGAGCCAGAATGAGATTTGCAGATGGACCGCTGGGTCAGTTTTAAAGAAACAACTTTTAATTATTTTCATTCAAGTTTATCTTACAAAAGAATTTTATTTGGCCTACATAAGTATGGAGAGGCAATAAGGCCAAATACTAAAGTAATGTCTAAAAATAATAAACATAAGCATTTAATAATTGATAAAAGAGGTTCATAACAGATGTGTGTCATAGTTATGACAGAGTAGTTATGAGTTACACCATGGTAATACGCTCTCCTTGGTTTGGAGAGATGGCTCAGGGGTTAAGCCTCTGCCTGGCAGGCAGAAGGTCCTGAGTTCTGATCTCAGATCCCACATAAAAGTGCCAGGCAGATATGGCAATGGCCTGTACTTTCCTTCCTGGAAGGAAGAGCCTGGGGAACTCCAGAGCAAAGCAAATAAGAGGCAGAAACAATCCAGGGTTATTTCTGAAGTCACCCTTGAGCCTCTACAGGCACACACAGTGCCCTCTAATACATGTATACATACACAGAGGCACACATGCAAAAAATAATAACAATAAAGCTATCTTGACCAACCATTATGCTTGCAACAAAATGCAGTGTCCAGGCCAGAAGTTAGGCCTGGGGCAGCTGAGTTGAAAAAGTCAAGACTTGAATATGTGGTGCGAAGTCTACACACATCTGTGCATGATTCTCTCTTGTTTCTATAACAAACATGTGTAAAACAAGAGAATACACTTCTGATCTTCAAAGCAGACACTTAGGATGACTTTTAGAATATATTCACAACAGAATATTGTTTAGCGGTAAATTGATATTATAATGTAATTTTAAAACAGTAACCCTAGAAACTCTTACTTTATTATTATTTCTTCCTACAGTTAGAAATCCAAGCCCCTCCTGGTACTACAGTTGGTTATGTTGCACAGAAGTGGCACCCTTTTCAACCTAAATTCACAATCCAAAATGCAAACAAAGAAGATATTCTGAAAATCGTTGGTCCTTGTGCAACTTGTGGCTGCTTTGGTGATGTGGATTTTGAGGTATGATTGACAAAAATGAAGGAAGTTTTCACTTAGGTCCTGATTGTTTGCAACATAATACAATTTTTGAAACACCGAAATCTTGAAATTTCTGTAAAGTAAATTTAGAGAGTTCAATGCTAGTAGAGCGTATCTTTAAGAAATAACACTGTACATTCCAACAAGAACTCATTATTCCAGAGATTCTAATACAAAGACTTTTAGAAAAAATAATGTTATGAAAATATATGATTCTTGATCATGCTATATCTGTCATAAACTGATTCACACATTATTCAAACAATTCTCAACAAATTAAAAATAATGGCAGTTTTGAAATGAACTCTTGACATTATATTTGCTGAATACAAGGGGTAAACGACTGTATCTCCTCACTTAAAACAGTAAATATCTTGATTTTTTTAATATTTGAATATCAAGTGCTTCATGTATATATAGTTTTGTTCTTTAAGATAATCAAAATGTTTTGATTTTTAAAAAATTATTGCATGTCCTATTTTGGGTGGGTTTGCTTTATAGGGGACTACAAACATATGTGGTATAAAATGAATATATGGGTAAATATGTATATGGATATATGGATATATACATAAAGTATATATGTATATATGTTCTTGATAACCCAAATTATTTCATTTCTTTCCTTGGTCTTTAATCCAAGTTAGGTTTCATTTCAGAAGCACACACTCCATTAACATAATAGTACAACCATGTTTGTGACCTTCTAAATTTGTCTGGTAAGGTTATATAGTCATGAGTTCTGCAAATGAACATTCCCATAAAGAGTTATATATTCAACTGTGACAACATATGCAGTCTTAACAGGTTGTCCTAAACATACATCTCAGACAGAGGAGGAAGCTAAATTTGAAGTTTGTATCTAGTCTTTCATTATTTGTGTATATCTTTCCCAGGTCAGTTTTCAAGAGTTCAGGGAGATCTACAAAAATCCAACCTAGACATATATTGTTAAGTGATCTCAAATGGATTGACTGAGGAGAATTTTAATATAAGAGTTTTGTATTCATGATACAGTTACGTCCTTAGTAACTTTCTCTATTTTTTTAAGTCTTTTACCACCATAAGGAAAGTGAAGCTTCATATGAAATAACTTTCAGCATTAGAGTGTAAAACAGAATAAAAACAGTGATAAAACTGAATTATATATGGATCCCCAGTGGAGGACTAAGAGACTTAAATGTCCTCAATTTCCTGTACTTTAGCTCGGGTCCTTTATGCTCAAATATCGTTATCTGTCATTGTTTGAAATGTGTCCCCCACAGTGTCATGTATTTAGCAAGGTCATGGCACCTCGAGAGATGGAGCCTTGCTGGAGGAAGGCAGTTACAAGGGATGGCCCTTGAAGTGGATTAGTCCCACCCTACCTCTAGGAGAAGTCTGCCTTTGAAATAGGCAGTCTGGTAGCTCTGAGCCTCTCAGATGGGTGTGACATAGCCTATCTCCAACTGCTACCAGCTAGCTATGCCACCTCTGCCATGAAAGACTGTTTCTCCCCTCTGGAACTGTGAGCTGAATAAATCTCCCTTTCTCCCTTAAGTTGATTGACTTTGGGTGCTCTCTCACAGCAACAGTTAAGAATAACCATTACATTGCTATTATTATTAAGAAAGGAATGAATTAACAAATGTCTAAGTACAGCATAAAAATGTGGGGCTGGAGAGATGGCTCAGGAGTTAATCCTCTGCCTCACAAGCATAAGGACCTGAATTTGGAAAACAAATCCCATGTAAAAACACCAGGCAGAAATTGTGGCAACCTGTACTGGAGGGCAGAAGCTAGGAAATTCCAGAGCAAAGCTAAAAGGAGGTAGATCAATCCAGGATGATTCCTGAAATAACTCTTGATTCTCTATGGGCACACACAGTGCCTTTTGATAGACATGGACACACACACACACACACACACACACAAATGTTTAAAGGTTTCAATAATTGTATAGTTTATGAATTACACTTAGAAATTAATTTAATTCCTTTTTCAAAAAATATTTGCACATTATATAAATAAATATATATATATATATTCAATACACATGCAGACTTTTTTTAATCACAGAGAATTCAGGTTTAGAATTACACATGAGTAAAGCAATTGCCTTCACGGCTAGACTAAACAACTAAATTGTGTACCTGCTGCCATCTTGTGGTAGTTTGGTCTTAATTACTTGTTGATATTAAATTTTTTGTCTACATGTAAAACAGAAAGAAACAATTATGTCAGCTAGAACACCGTCACAAGGATGTCTTGAAGCTCATGGCTGGATTGGCCCGACTGTGCTCATGTAAAGAGAAGTGTCATGGTGTCTGTGAGGTTGCCGCTAGGACATGGTGAGCACAGTGCTTCATGCTCATCCTGAAGGACACACAGAAATAGCAACTATCTCCCCGTACTGCCTAATTCCAAGCCTCTTATCTTCTTTCCAAAGGTGGTAACAATTAATGAAAAGCTCACAATCGGGAAGATTTCCAAGTACTGGTCAGGATTTGTGAATGATGTGTTCACGAACGCCGACAACTTTGGAATCCACGTTCCTGCAGATCTTGATGTGACAATCAAAGCGGCGATGATTGGAGCTTGCTTCCTCTTGGTAAGTGTGGTCTGCCTGTGCATGTGGGAGTTTTCTCCTCAGTGGTCAGTCTCTGCGCAGTTAATTCTGTCACACGGCTTTGATCCCCAGAGCATGCTTCATGCACAAAAGGCATTGTAGGAAAGAACCAACGTCCTTCAGAAATCAGAATTTAGAAGCTTGTTTCTACCAGACAGCCCTTATTTAATGACCTCATACCACTTCCTGTGAACTCAGTGTCCTCTCCAGTGGCCTCATCTCCCCTAATGTGTCCTCACTCCATCTCATGGCCACATGCTCCCTCACATGGCCTCATGCCCCCTTCATGAAGCCTCACACCCCTCTTACGTGGCCTCAAGCTCCAAGCACGCGGCCTTTATGTCCCACTAACATGGTCTTACTCCCCATCTCACATGGTCTCACCCACCATGTGGGCTCGTTCCCTATCTCACATGGTGTCATGGATTGAAATGTGTTCCCCACAGACATATGTGTTTCTGAAGATCATGGTGCCTTTAGGAGGTGGAGCCTTGCTATATGAAGGCAGTCACAGGGGGTGGGTCCTGAGATAGATTAGTCCCACCCTACTTCTGGGAGACGTTTGCTCTTATAGCAAACAGTCTAGCAGCTGTCTGACGCCAAGACGTCTGCAGCGACCTAGGCCTATTGCAGCTTCTGCCACCAGCCGTGCCTTTTCTACCATGAAAGACTATGTCTCCCCTCTGGACCACAAGCTGAATAAATCTCCTTTCCTCCCTTCAGTCATTTGACTTTGGGTGTTCTCTCACAGCAACACAAGAGTAACCAGTACATGTGACCTCCCTGTTCTCATTTCAAGCGGCCTCCTCACACTCCCCAGCTCATGTGCCTCATTTCCCCATCTCAAGGGCCCTCAGTCCCTTCCATATGGCCTCACGTGCCTCTCATGTGTCTTCACAGCCATCAAAGGCAAATGTTTTCATCGTTTTCTCAAAAAGTTTCCTTTCCCTTGCAACTCCAATATAGTTTGTTGCTGTTGTTTTAGTGGGTTTTTTTTGGGGGGGGAGAACTAGGGAGCATACTTTCCCACTCAGAATACATAAATTTAAAATGACACATGAAGTCTCCTAGATAAGCATTCATACTGTTACGTTTTTAAACAATGCTCTGGATGATATTTAGATGTGAAAGTACAGTGTTTCTGCCCTTCCCAATCTGAGTAGATGGTTGGAATGAACCACAGCTTTAAGTTGTGTTAGTTCTTGCTTACTCACTTACCCTTTCACTAAAAGTTACCCTCAGTACCTGGACATTAGGGAGCCAAGTGACCTGGTGCCAAAAGGCTTGCCCTCTTCTGTTCCCAGTCCCCTCTTTTTAATTTTTTTTTTATTTATTCAATTGTGCGTGTGTGCGTATGTATGTGTGTGTGTGTCTGTGTGTGTGTGTGTGTGTGTGTGTGTAGAACCACGGACGAATTCACGAACCACCATGGACGCCTCCACTTCCTCCGCCCCGGGATTCACAGGCTCTGCCCTACCAGGACCAGAAGCGCAGGCCGCCCCCGCTTCCGCCTGGCGTCTATACGTAGGATCTGGGATCCGAACTCAGGACCTTCTGCCTGCAAGGCGGAGGCTTAACCCCTGAGCCACCTCTCCAGCCCCCCATAAATCCATTTTTTGTAAAAATAAAAACCTTACGAAGTATTCCCTTTTACAAATACACTTTTTGAAACAAGTTATTTCAGCTGTCTCCAAAGTAAATTGTTGGTGCTTATTACAGCTTCCTGTAACCACCTAGAACATCTGCAACTAAATTCAGCAGGCCTGATCACCCCAAATTCTGATTGGCACTACTGTGATGATTTAGATAAGATACAAGTTGCTTACACTTTAGAGTCAACATGTGAACAACATTGCAAGTTTTCTCCTACAAATGAATCGTATATTGTTGAAACACTGCCAGGAATTATATTGCTTAACTTAAAGCTCACACTTCAGTCTTTTGATCTTAATTGTTGCCTGCCGTGTAAATTCGCTCACATTCATATTTATTTATTTGTAGGATTTTATGTTCTTTGAACATTCACTAGCTGGATTATAACAAGAAAAATGATGGAAACAATAAAATATACAGAACACAATTCAGTAAGTAAAAAGCAAGTTTAAACACACTCTCTCTTTCTTTGAAGATGTCTGTATTTTATGTAATCTAAGCCTTTCTCATTTTTTCTAGGTATCCCTTGTGCCCTAAACATCATTTCTAAATGGTTCAAGTACTTGTGTTCTGAAGAACAAAATGTTAATTATTATATTTATTAAAATACAGTTAAATGAGACAATTATTTAGTTATGAGTGCATGAGAGCTAAATATCCAATTACTGGCTTGAGCACAAGGTTACTTTGAGAGATTACCATTCCCCTTTCATCCCTTTGAAGTCACTGCAATGTGAGCATGAAAGATGAGAACAGAGGCTTGCAGCATCGATGATGAAAATTCAATGTTTAAAGAACACTTTGAAGTTTTTTCTGGTGCTGAGGGCGGATACTAATCAAAAGCATTGAGTTTCTAAAAAATCTTTTTCAAAAGTAGTTCCATTTGACTTTGCTAATGTTCTTAATGTAGTGAGATAGTTTTTATTTTATACCGTCAAAGTTAGGGTTTGAGTCAATAATGTTTGAAGATGTGGAGGTTGATAGCTTTGATTCCACCTAGGAGTGCAGCTCAGTGATGTTTCATAAGGAAAGTAACAACTGTAAACCAAACACTTGGATATCCAGTCATGGCAGCGATCCAAAAGCCACAGAGGCAGACTTCTGAATCAGTAGAAGCAGAGCTATATGATACCAATGAAGTTTCAGACAATTAGGCAGTCAACAACTCTGAAAAGGGAAAGTGGACTAGTCTAGGACTTGAAAACAAGCAAATGAAACCAAAGGAGCAAACTCGGCAGTGCAGAGGTTAAGAAAGCATCAAAACCTGAGCTGAGACTTCTCGTGTTCATGCAGTGCTCCCTCCCCGCTCTCCAGAAGTGCACATGTTTCCAAAGCCACTGTAAGGTAAAGCCCCTTCTTCCTTCTCTTTTCTTTGTTTTTGTGCATATGCATGGAGCTCATGCATATGTGTGTACATGTTCACATGTGTGTGCGTACATGCATGTGTGCAAGTACATGTGTATGTAAGGAACTAAAATGTTATGTTGATCGTGCTCCATGTTTGTATTTAAGGCAGAATCTCTCAGGTGAACCCAGAGCTTGCCAACTGAGTAGGCTCTTTAGCCAGCATATGCTGAGGATTTTCTAACATTGCCTATCAAGTTCTGGTATCATAAGATCCGCCAGTCTGGATTTGATGTGTGTTCTGAGGACCTGAACTCTGATTCTCACTCTTACTTCACAAACATCTCACCCCCTGAGCCAGTTATTATTAATGGTAATAATCCTCCCCTCCTTAGAATAAGAAGCTGACTTTACTTACGTACAGAACTGTTCAGCTGTGCAGACTCCATTTTGAAATGACAAGGACCACACAAATAAACAGGCATGTGTGAAGGTGTTCGGAGAACTTTGGCTGCCACATTCCCCAACTCACAACATGGAATACACACCAGGCACCTGTCATTAAGATGACAGGTTGAAACTAGGCATCTGTCATCTCCCAGCAGTTACATTCAATGTCCTGTTGTATTCTCACAATAGTGCACAAATTCAGTTCTGTGATCTTAGGTAAAGGCCTCTTACACAATGTGGAAGGAAAAAAGCCTTTTTTCTATTTTGTGGCTCGGTTGCCTGTAGCATTCAATATATAACTTTAAGGTGTATGCAAAGCACTGGTTTTCACAGGCTGACCTTCACATACCCTGTGTGCTGCATCTGCTTGCTCTCTCTAAAGTAAATATTTTAAAAAACAGCATGCATTTTGCTGATAAAAAATGGTTTTAAATGTATAAAAGGAAAGGGAGGAAATTCTACATGTCTATTCTTATAGCTCTACAAGGGGCATAGGGACGAATAGAGACCCTGAAAGCCCACGGGCTTAAGGTGGTTCAGCCAGCAGCAGTGGAAGCAGCACATGTGGGACAGCTGCTCCTTCGTGACTGCCCAGTGCAGGTGAGACCGAGGATTATTATCATTAACCTCCAAGAAAGGTTGTGGGGGGTTTTGAGGCATGTTCGAGTCTTGGGTATCATGCTTAGGGCTGACAGTTCACAGCCACTGATTCTCTATGCTTCATCCTTCTTGTCCCTTGCATGTTCAGCAAAGTAAGAAATAACGATCCTCCCTTCTAGGGGATGCAGCACTCAAGACAAAAAGAACTCAGAAAGCTGAGTTCAACCCTTACCAGGAAACAGACTTGCCAGGGGCAGTCTTAGATTCCCAACCTCCAGAAATGTGATACATTTTTATTCTTTATAAAGTACTCAGCCTTATGTGTTGTGTTATGGTAAAACGAAATAGTAGACTGACACAATGGCTAACTTTTTTGAGGACATAAGAGATATCATAGACATCAAAATGATGTAACTATGGAATACCAGGCTCCACTTAAGTAAATCCTCCTGTAGTCTTTCATCCCTAACTCAGAACATCATGACACTAGCCCACCTCAGGATTAGACTGATTTTTGTTGTCCGTGCTCTCTTTCTGCCTTCATCAAGAGACACCAGAAGACCCTTTTATTTCCAAAGAAAACTATGGCTGAAGCTCACACAGGGCTTCTCGGCACCAGTTTTTCCTGACTTGGAACTTTCCTTGGCCTTCGCACTGCAAAAGATCTGGTTTGGCAGACAGCACACAGACTCAGTTCTAGACACGCTGAGTTTATAAAGTGTTGAAGTCTTTAAAAAGAAGACATCAAGGAGGAGGGGGACATCTGTAGAACTCATTCACACGTTTATTTACTTTCAGTCCTGGGTTTCAGCATGTGGCGCATGTGCTCCACCACTGAACTGTATACCATTTCAATGTTTATTTTTAATTGTTAAGAATTAGTTTACTTGTCATTTGCAACATGATGTTTTGCTGTATTCACTGAAACAATACGTATTAACATATTCCTCTCCATGAAAGCTTACTACTTTTATATTCAGAATATTTGAAACTAATTATCTAATTATCTTAGGATTGGAGAGATAACTCAACAGGTAAAGTGTTTGCCATGTGTTGCAGTTCACCTGCATGTTTGCTAACAAATCACCATCAAACTGCTTAAGGGAACAAGGGGTTTATTTTCTTATAGTCCAGTTTCGGTTCGTAGTCCAGCTTGATGGGAGAGTAGCACCAACACCAAAGCTGAAGGAACTGACCACACCCTCTATACATAACGGCTGAGAGAGGGGCGATCCTTACTTTCCAGACTAGCATGTCTGGCCAAGTATATATACAAGGATGCCAACTCTCTCAACCAGCTCTCTGTATTTTATTCCCCATCATCGTAGACAATCTCCTGCGGGTTTGCTCTGGGCTTAATTCAACTACTAATTCTCCTCAAATGTACAGAGCTCAAACCTTCAATTGTCAAGTTGACACCTGTGCCTAACTATGATATTATGTAAACCTGGAGACCTGATTTCAAATCTGGAACCCATATGGTAGAAGGAGAGAGGTGATTTATGAAAATTGTTCTCTGTATGACCACTATATGCGCACCATGCTATGTGATCTTTCTCTCTGTATGTCTCAATCTCCCTCCCTTCTCTCTCCCCCCAAAAAACATGCACAGTAAGTAAATATATAAATTTTTTTCAACATCATAAAATCAATTGTCTTAGCAATTTTCAAGAATATGAAACATTATCTGTAGTCACAAGGTTATACAAAAAAATTCTTGAACTGAAGAAATGGCTCAGGAGTTAAGACTTTGCCTCTTATGCAGAAGAATCTGTGTTCAGATCTCAAATCCCACATAAATTTTAGGCAGAAATGGTTGCAGCCTATACTTCCAGCTCTGGAAGGCAAAGCCTAGGAAATCCCAGAGTGTAGAAGCAATCCAGGATGATTCCCAAAGTCATCCTTGGTCTTCCACAGGGACACATAGTACTCTCTGTTACACACATACACTCATACACACACACAAATAATAATAATAATAAAATTGCAAAAAAAAATAAAAAATAAAATTGCAAAAACAAGGCTTATAATGAATTCTTCATCTAGCTAATATTTTTGAACTACTTTACTTATGCTAGATTGCCTTGGGTAATGATGATATTATGTTCTTACTCTAACATTATTTTAACAAATATTGCCAAGTGCACACTGTTGCTGTGCACTAAAATGATAAAAGCAAGCAGATATTTGTCTTTGTGCAATTTACATCCACATCAGGTGATGCAGAATATAAATAAATGAACAGTCACCAAATCATGATAAAATCATAGGTGGTCATAAATATGGACAAAATCTACCATTTAGTAGCTAAAACCAGAAGATATTTATGGTTTCCTTTGGCAAGCGGCTGGCCTTGTAAGAACAATCTCTATTAAAGATTTTGGGCACATGAAGTTTAGAAGCTAGAATGAAGACTTGGATGTATTTTGTTTTAAAAAAAAATGTTGACCAGAATGAAATTGTTACTTTTTGGTTGATCATTAAACAGGGAATAGTATCTCATGCTTAAAATCCCAACCCTTGGGAATTTGAGGCAAGCATATTGCTGTAAGTTCAAGGCCAGCCTGAACTAGTCCTAGGCCAGACTGCTACAGAGTGACAACCTAGTCACTTTGCCTTCCCTTCTCAAAAAAAAAAAAAAAAAGAGTAAAAGAAACTTGTTAATTTCACTCAATCTGATGTTCTCTGTTTCATTTTCAGTAATTTTGCAGAGGAAATGTTCTGATAGTCTGGCAGAAAGATGTGTACTTTTGGAAAAAGTGTTTGATTAAACACATTTGATACTGGTTTTAATTGTTATTCATCAGGATGATGAGCTATTAGTTCTATCCCAGCAGGGTAACAGTTTTATGTTCTCAAACCCAAATAAAAAGTAATTCAGGAAAAAAAAAAAACAGAGAGAAATAGAACTGCAGTCACAGAGAAATTCAGGCAGTTTGGAAAAACCGGTGCAAAGACCCTGAGTCAAGCACACAGGGAAGTGTGAGAAGCACAGTGGTTGGGGCAAAGCGTAGAGAGTGCTGCATCCTCTGAGAATCACGGGAAGGCAGCGGCTGCAGGGAAGCACGTGAGAAGGAAGAGTGCCCTTGACAAGGCCACACATAAGTTTTGCAAAGCAAATCAAAACCAAGGGATTGACAAAACCTGACACCTGGTTGGCTGTGGGACACAAGGTACCTCCAATGAAAACAGAATCCTTTCCTAGCATCAGTTGTGAGAAATCAAATTTCTAAGCAAGACACTCAACAGTCACAACAATGAGATGAAGGACAGGTGTGAGATGGGTGTGGTATCATAGATGCTATGACAAAAAACACAATATCATCTCCATTTAGGACATAAGGTTAGAATCCGGAGAGAATAAGCTGCATTATATGCAGTGAATATGTGACCCTCAGGCCAAGTGAGGCCAGTCTGGGAAGTGCAGAATCTGCAACTGAAGAACACAGCACAGAGGTACAAAGGAAGCAAAATGGTTATCAGCACCAAAATTAAAAAGACCCCAGGAAATTACAGGAGACCATCTCTCAGAAACAGAGCTACATGGTTGTTCTAATTGTCTCCTCCAGGACATTTTCCACCTGACTGTAGAATCTTCTGGGAGATCTGGAAACTTAGAAACACACCTGAAATACCGAAACTGAATTTTATGGGCCAATAGATACTAATGGAGTATCCTTTGCAGTCTATATCTTATAGGAAAAAGAATACTAAAGTACTTAAATAAATCACCCATATTTCCCCTTTACAGAAGAGGTCTTATCTAGTACATTTCTGTATTGTGAATAATGAAGCAAGAGAATATCGATTTTTTAAATTTTTAAAATTTATTTATTTAAGAGCCAATGGAGTTTATGTTTTTGCCCTGATCCCTTCCCTACCTACTTCCCTCCTCTCCCACCTGCCCCATCCACACACCCTTTTCCCATTCTCGCATCCCTTCATGCAGAATATCAACTTTGAAGTCCATTGGGGTTACACATGGAGCCCATTCTCAAAACACCAAAAGTAGCAAATAGGAAATAGAATCAATCCAGAGTGACTTTCAAAGTCACTTTTGGGCCTCTATAGGCACACACAATGACCTCTGACGGAGAGAAAAAGAGAAAGAGAGAGAAAGAGAGAGGAGAGAATACCAAAGATTAGAGATGTGGTTTCCTACAATATGCAAGGATCTGAGTTTGATCATCAGCAATGAAGTTTAAAAGAGAGAGGGGGTGGAGTTTTTGACAAGTCAACCTAAAGAATTAGGCTATAGCTGGAACGACATATCTAATAGCTCACTAAAACTGTGATTCACTTGAGTCTTGGTAATTTATGCATGAAAATTTTTAGATTTGTACTCTTTTATGATCAAAAGAAATGACAAAAACAGAATTTTTCACGTTATTCCAGTTTTAGCAGTTTTATGTCACAGACTAGACATTAAAATTAGAAGGATTAAATTAAAATATTTTGACTTCTCCAGTTAAATATTTCATTCAGACTATAAAATTTGCTTTTGGGGTTTATATGTGCAGGATGCACATGTGTCTAGAGATGAGAGGTCAACCCCAAGTGTTTTTCCTTAGGAACTGTCACCTTATTTGTTGAGACAGAGTCTCTCTCATGGACCTGGATTTCACCAGTGCAGCCAAGCTGGAAGGACAGTGCAGCCCAAGGATCTCCCTTTCTCTGCCTCCACAGCTGTGGGATGACAGGTGTCTAGCACCAAGCATGCCCCTTCCCATGGGTGAGCTGCAAACACTTTAGTACCTGAGCCATCTATCTAGGCATAAAATTGACTTTTTTTCTTTCTCATTGAATTCTTTTTTCAGAACTCATGGTTTATCTCAGAAGGAAAAAAATGTTTTTAAATAAAGATTCTGCACACAGATGTCAAAGTGTGTGTGTTTCTTACTATATGACTGTTCTAGCTAGATAGCTAAGCGTTGACTTGACAATTGAAGCTGAGCTCTGGGCACATTTGTGAAAAATTAGTAGTTAAGACAAGCCCTGAACAAGCCTAGGAGAGATTGTCTGACTAACCCAGGAGAGTCTAGCCCATTATTGGGTGAGACCACTCCTGGGCAGGAAGGAAGCTGGTTCGGTAAGTTGACGTTCTTCAGCATACTTGTGGAGAGGGTGTGGCCGATTCTCTGGCTCCTGGTATTAGAATTAGCTCTGCCCGCCAAGCTGGACTAAGAGCTGTAACTGAGCATCGTAAGAAAGAACAAAAAATTCCTTTGCTCTCCTAAGCTGTTTGCTCATGAATTTATTGGAAACATGCAAACTGTAACAATAACATTTTTTGCTATTAAAACCAAGTGAAAGCCACAAATAATCACATGTATTGTGGCTCTTAGTGCAGTGTTGTCTGTTCCACCCAAGAGCGTAGCACAGAGGCTAGGAACAAAAGACAACACAGCAGAAGGGAAGAAATAGCTGAAGTTACCATCTCCTGCAAGTACAGTCTTTTAACCCACCAAGCGTGCCACTGAATTTTACAGATTTAAGTGAAATCTTTTTAAAGGAAAGGAGAACAGCACAGAGGGCTTCACTGGCTGAGCCTCTCTTTTTTTATTTGCTTGCTTGCTTCTTTGTTTACACTGACGAGTATTAGTATTGTCATAGCATTGGAATGCATTTTCTGGGAACTTTCCATTTCATTTTAAGCATCTTGTTTCAAAAGATAAAATATCATTTTGCAATGGCAGTTGTAAGTATGATTAAAATCAGTATGATTAAAAATATCAAAATAAGGTATCTCACTCAAAAGGAAGCCAAAACATGAAAACATGTTTTGTAAAATGAGAAAGCTAGCACTCACACTGCCACAATGCAGTCCAGGAACAGGAAAGGTTACAAACGACAAAAGAGAAAGGCCTTCAATATCTAGAGCAAGCTTTCAAGCATTCCAAATGTTTTAAGATACATTACTTTTTTCTGACATGCCAAAGTCTATTAGTAAAAAAGAAAACTACACACAACTAACAAGCCAAATGCTCCTTACCTTCTTAAATAAAGTGATTGGTTTACTCAGCTATGCGGAAAAGGCATTGTCTGGTTTTAGTAATTCTTTCCTGCTGCAGATGGCAGCAACACCGTACATTACCTGAGAACTGTGCAGCTAGGCTGGAAGAATTAGGTTAAACCAATTACCACTGTGCATTCTCTGTAGTCCTGGAAAGAAAACATACTCGCTTGTATGTTAAAAGGTGAATGTTCGTGCTATTTTTCTTAACAACTGAGAAGCACACAGTTTTCTAGCTGTGTGATTCACTACCCTTGAAGGTAGTGAGACTGAACCTTAGATTTGTGAGCAGGTGGCTACTTCCAGAACAACTCTTACGGAACTTCTTAGTCACGTCTCAGGTATTAAAAGATTGCAAACACACCCAGTGGCTCTCTGCTCTCTGTCCACGCGCACATACTCTGCTTTGTGCTCCATGCCTCTCTTCAGACTTCCTCCTGCCAGGCTGTCATGGCAGCTCGCTGTCTATCCTTTCCACCTGAAGCTGCCTCTTCTGTTCCAGTGCTCCCCCGCCTTAAAGATAAGCTACGGCTCCTTTGGCCACCAGGCTTTAGGTCTAATAAAGCTCGTGTTTCTTAAGTCTATCTCTTGTGTCAGCTTCTCTTTATTCATAGACCTGCACGTGGCTCCCTCTTCGTTGTCTGGATGGCTCACGATTCCCTTTTCCAATTTTAACCTAAAAAACCACAACTGAGTATTTACTGCTTTCATGAAACAGGCATTATATTGTATCAGTCCATTTGGTAAACATGCATATTCCTCATTTTCCCCTAGAAACTAACATTAGTCTAACAGACAGTCGCATAAAACCATCAGAGCTGTTCCGCTTGAGCCTACATGGGCACGATCTTGCCCTCTGATACACACAACACACACACACACACACACACACACACACACACACACACACACACGTTTATGTAAATAAAACTATATATTTGTGTAAAACCGCTGTAAAGATAAAGTTTAAGAGCCAAGTGTGGTAGCACACACCTCAAATTTCAGCACTGGGGAGACTGAGATAGGATTGCTGCAAATTTGAAGCCAATCTTGATATATCATGAGTACCAGGCTGTCTCCTGTGCTACATAGCAAGATCCTGTGTCAAAAAATAAATGGGAAAATTAAATTTTAACATGGTAAAGCATGAAACCGATAGCAAATCCAATTTCTGTCTGTCACTTAAGTCCTAAGCAGCACTCCCACAAAATCTAAAGTCACTGAGAATTACGCAGGAATTCTCTTCCCTGTGGGCACTTTTATGCTTGGTCACGAACCTCAGAAACGTTGTAGGTGACAGAGCAATACCTGCCTGGAGTCAAAACCTTCCCCAGCTGTGTTTTTTTCACCATCAAGCTGTGTCAATAGATCTGATATGAGTACTAATTTAAAAAATAGCTTTTAAAGATAATAAATTACTGAGAGCACAAACCCACAATGAATATGCCAGGCAGAATAGTCAGAAAAGGAAAAAAAATATATAAAAGGCAGAGAAATGACCTTTAATCTTATAGGTTGTTTTTCAAGCATATAAATATTTAATTGCATGGATAGATATTTTCTTAAATATCAATTTCCAGGCCTCTATCTAGAAAGGTAAAATAAAATGAATTTAGCTGTTTCCTAGGTTACTATACACTTTTTTAAAAATGTATCTAGTAAGTCTAATACACCAGTAATATCAAGTTCCTATGCTGAAAATATGTGCAAATTCAATATTTAATTGAAATTCCTAAATCCGGCATTTAAAAGTTTAAGTAGTTAAGCTCTGACTTTTTTTACATAAATTTTCTGAATACTTTATAGAAGACTCATGTTTCTCCAAGATCTGTGTGTGAATTCCTAGTTTGTTCTCTTCTTTCAAATATATTGAAGACTAAATTGTAATGCTAACAGTGAAATCAATTTGCATTTTATAAATTTTCAAGTATGGCCAAATAGCTTTACAGATGCATGTATTTATGATCTGAGTTAGATTTCAAAGAAAACAGAGGGTTTTAGATATGCACAACATTGAAAATGAAGATGAAGACTATCCACTGAAAACCTAGAAAATTACATATATGAAAATATTAAATGACTTTTGTCTATAGGGTTTTCATACTGTGCCAAAGCATTTGTTTAAAGATTCTGAATAAATTAAAAAAATTCTTGATAATAGCAATTTGGCTAATAAATTATTTTTCACTCATTGAAATTTTAAGATGAGATTATTGGTAAAAGCACAGAGTGTATCTCTAGCATAAAAGGTAAAGAAAAAGAAAGCAATTTACACAAATGCACAGAACCATGACTTACTTGTAAAATGATTAACAGCTACATATAAGAAGAGGTAGGAGGTAAGAAAGAGAAACAGAAGAGACAATATAGAGACAATCTCAATTACTCATTAGCCGTAGTCAATACATATGTCCAAACATCCCCCCAAATTAATTTTCTTTAGCTATATGTTTAAAAGAATGAAAGCCAGTACACAAGTCCACACTAGTATTTAAAATGTGCCAGTTTTTCTAATGAAATTAAACTTATAAAAATTTTTTAAAAGCTCTTAGATCTGTCTTTTTTGTTATTATTTTTTTACCCACTCATACAAACTTAGTGGGTAACACAGTCCCCTCCCTCCCTCCACCCTTTCCCGGTCCCCCTTGCTCCCTCCCCTCCTTTCCCCTTTCACTCCCCTCTTTAGATCTGTCTTAAAGAAACTCTAAGACTTATAATCAAATTCAGAGTAATATAACAGTACAAATTTTTTCTTCAAAAATTTTTTTCATTGCCCCTAGGGGCACTGCGCATGTGGCCACTGTAAACCAAGTGTGTCAGACTGTGGCAGAGAGGAGATGAGACTATTTCTACATTCAGCGTTCTGACCTGTGGACAATCAAATGATTAATAGTCTGACATACCACACTGACTGCCCAAATCCTGAATTCCAGATCAGTGTATCACATCAGTGTATCCTCTCATGAGGAAGGCTCTGTATGCCCACAATATGGATGGCCTCCCATAAGCCAGGGCTCTGTGTGCCCCCAGCAGGGACTGCCTCCCCAAGGCCAGGTTTCCATGTGCCCACAGTAGGGATGGACTCCCAAGGGCCAGGTAATCTGTGGACCAGGGCTCCATGTGTTCACATCATGAATTAATCTTATAGAAGATAAATAAAACTGCTATTCTTCAGCTTTATTATATGTTCTTAACCATGTGGAACTGGGAGCTCAGTCATACTATATACATTCTTAATGTGTTTCTTTTATTGCTTACATATTGTCCAATTTAAAAAACTAGGACATATAGACAGGAGGTAGACATGCTAGGTTAATGCCCAGGAGAAGTGGGAGGGAGATAAGGGTACCTATGATCAAAATGCATTGTCTACATATATTAGATTGCAAAATAATAAAAATAAAACAAAATTAATTTAAAAAATTCTCCCCAGGCTATTTCTAAATTTGAGTTGGTTTTGAGCCATTATAATGTTGGAATTTGAAAACTTTAAAATTGAATTGAATGTATTTTATGAATGTAGCATCTATGGTAATAAGGGTTGGAAGGTTATAGTGTAAAAGTTATGTGTTTCTGTCAAGATTAACAAGAGCAGAGTGTAAACTTGGCAGTTGCAGGCTGTTTGGAGCATAGCTGTGAGTAACTGATAGTTAGAGCAAACCTTTGAACAAGCCTGCAGGTGATTGTTTAATTGATATGAAAGACCCAACCCAGAGTGGGTTGTGCTTTCTGATGGTGGATGGGACAAAAGCAAGTGCAAGTACCTCCTCTTTTCCTTATGTGGACTAGCTGGGTGAGTCCACTGCTGGTGTGTTGCTGCCTTCTCTGTCGCTGTTGCGGCAGCTGCTGCTGCTGTTGTTGGCTGACTTCAGAATTCAGTCCTTTTGGCCTCACTGCTGTTCTCACTGCTGATCCTTGCCGATATCTGATCCCAGTCCATGAGAGCCCAGTCTCTTCAGTCCTCCAGGCTTGAGACGTTCCTGGAAACTTTTGGTCTTATGAGACTTTCAACTCAAGAACTGAGCTTAAGGCTACTTAATTAAGGCTGTTGTTGGAGGTTTTACTTGTGAACTAATTTAATAGATTTATATATATAAATTATCCTGTGTATATATATCACATACAAATTATCCACTATATAATCGATAAAAATATATCCGTTCTGTCAGTTCTGTTCCTTTGCAGAACCCTGACTAATACAGCCAGCCAACAGGAGCTCAGTGCATGAAGTGCTTGGGTAAAGTGCTTGTCATTAAGCCTGATAACCTGACTTCAGTCACTGGACTCCTCATGGTAGGAGAGAACAAATTCCCACAAGCTGTCCACATGGGTGCCCTGACACATGTGCATATACATAGCATGATACGCACGCTCTCATACACACCCTAATACACATATAAATAAACAATTAAAAAGTATAAAGAAATGTAAAAGATTGCCTTTGAGTTCATCAAATAATCCCAACCCAAGGAGAGAGATATACAATCACGCATAAAATACACATCACAATGACTATAAACAGCCAGGTCCCAGATCCACATGAGAACAAATGTCTCTCAGAATCTTTCAAAATACTTGCAGAAGAGCTCCAGGAACTTAGGTGACTTGGTTCAGAGTAAAAATTTAAAGCAGAAAATTAGGCTCAAGAGATGACCGAGCAGTTAAAGCACCTGTACAAGCAAAAGGCAAAAGGATCAAAGATCAGATCCACAGATCCCCTGTAAAAGGCCAGGTGCGTGTGGTGTGCTTAGTAATTTCTGCCTTGGAAGGCAGAGACTAGGAACCCTCAGAGCAAGATGTCTAGTCAGAACAATCCTCTATGAGGTCTAGGTTTGATTAGAGAGCCTGTTTCAAAAGAATAAGGTGAAAAGGCAATGCAAGATGATTTGTGATGTCAAGCTCAAATTCTATTTTCACACACACACACACACACACACACACACACAGGCACGCACACAGTGCACCCACACATATATGCAAACAACTGTGTTGGTTACTCTTTTTTGTTGCTGTTGTGAGACACCACTCAAAATCAGGCAGATTTATTTAGCTTACAATTCCAGAGGGAGAGATACAGTCCTTCATGACAGAAAAAGCATGGCTGACTGGCAGAAGCTAGAGAAAGCTTTCATTATAAACATCATGGAAGGTGAGAGCTGTTGCAAGGTCAAGAACAGACTCACTAATCAAGCAGGTCAAAGCTAATCCCCTGTGATTGACTTCTTTCAGCAAATCTACAACTCCTAAAGGTGCCTTGAGTTTCCCAAACAACTAAGATTCAAACACATGAGCCTGTGTGGGGTAACCCATTTCAAGCCATGACACACACATGTAGACACATATATAATCCACATATACTTACACACAAAATGAAAAAATAATAAGTGAATGAATAAATAAATAGTAACTCAGATTTTCTAACTAGAACAAGAAATCAGAGGTTTTATTTTTCTATCTTATTTCATGATACTGTGAAATTATAAACATATAATCCATATAAATGATCCAAAAGAGCTGCATTAAAAATGGTGAAAGGTTCATTATTTCCCTTTTATTGACTTTACTATTTCTAAAGCAAAAGAAAAACTAACCATTATGCATGTTAAAAAGTTTCACTAATGATGAATAGATAAAGAAAATGTTATATATGTGCATGACATATATGCACAATGGAGTCAACCATAAAGAGAAATGAAATTATATTTTTTGCAGGAAAATTCATGCAATTGGAGATATCAAACAAAACATGTCAGACGAATAAATGCAAATGTAAAATCTCTCATTTTTGGATTCTAGAATTCTTTATAGATAGCACACATTCATAGAAACACACACACACACACACACACACACACACACACATACACACATCTGGCATGAAACCAGAAGGAAGACTAGAAGCAGAAGGAGAAAGCAAGAAAGCAAGAAAGACATGGTCTCAGTGTACTTCAAAGAAATTCTGTGTGAAATCCAACACTGTGTATACAAAAAAAAAAAAAAAAAATGCAGAGAACATTATTTGTGCTGGCTTGATGCCTTTGTGCCTTACCATGAGACGTCTATTAACATACTTGGCCAGTGTGCTACTTTCTGCCTTGAGGCCTTTACTTATTACAGAACCAAGGTCAATGCAAGATCAAACCTCTTAGAAGGCAGAAGGGGAGGCAAGAAGGTGTTATGTGCCGCTTTTTCCACTGGGCAGCCATCTTGCCCTTTGTCCCAGTCTCAATAAGTGATCAACCTGTTATTTAACAGACTAGGAGACAGGGCAGAGTAAGAAACAGATGGAGGAGGAGACTCTACAGCCAGCACAGCTTATAAGAGAAAGAACTACTGGGTGGCCTAAGGTAGTCTGAAGGACGCATCCTGACCATGAAGAAGCCTAGCAGAGGCTCTGAGCAGCCTAACAGGCTGAAAGCGGCCAAGTCAAAGCCAGCCAGCAGTCAGAGAGCAAACTCAGAGAAGTCCAGGAGCCTGGAGGAGACTCTCCAGCAAGTCCTACAGCACAGAGCTTCAGGAGTGCAGCTTCCATGAGACGCACCCACGCTGGGGGGAGGTTTTCTGGTGATGTAGCTGCCCTTGTAGCTCCTGTAAGTAACTCTTTCCCTATCCTGTACGTAACCCCAATAAATTTATTGACATTTGTCTGTCATGAAACTGTGTGGCATCTCCCCAGAAAAGTAATTCACACAACAATTGGTGTAGTTGTCAGGATCAGGACAGACCAAAGATGAGTTGAGAAGGAGCAACTGCATGTCCCCTGCTACGGGTGGTAAAAACTACAACCAAAGTGAACTGGATGAGGAAGGAGCATCCTTAAGGGAAAGCCTGGTATTGTAGGGTCCTTAGGTTAACCTTTGCTGGCAGTGTCTTGTCTGGGTGAAGGAGGAAATGTGCCTGGCAAGCTTGCTTTGGTAACCTTGCTAACACTATCGTGTCTGGGCGAGGAGGAGTGTCTGAGAGGAAAAGCCCAATATAGTCCCCTGGAAGTAACCCTACAAATACCTTGGTTAACAACTGCTAGAACCAATATGGGTTGGAGAGAAGTGGTTGCTTGGGCCCTGTCATGTTGGAGAGTAGAATACCTGCAGGGGGAAGCCTGATGTTGTCATCCTTGCCCATGTGGTGTGTGGTGGTGTGCCTTTTTGGAATAGTAGTCTTTGCATGAGGCTTGTTATGGGTAATGAGATGAGTGTTTAGAGTTGAGGAATCAGGAGATAAAGTGTCTGTGGGGGGAATCTCAAGATGGCAGTCATCATCTGTGTGGTATGGCGTGTCGTGCCTGCTTGATGAGCGGGGTCCCCTTTCTGAGTATGGAGATGTTATAAAAATAGCGAAAGGTGGGCTGGAGAGGTGGCTCAGGGGTTAAGCCTCCGCCTTGCAGGCGGAAGGTCCCGAGTTCGGATCCCAGATCCCACGTATAGACGCCAGACGGAAGCGGGGGCGGCCTGCGCTTCTGGTCCTGGTAGGGCGGAGCCTGTGAATCCCGGGGCAGAAGGAGGTGGAGGCGTCCATGGTGGTTCGCGAATTCGTCCGTGGTTCTACACATACACAGACACACACATACACACACACAGACATGCGCGCGCACATACACACAGTTGAATAAATAATAATAATAATAAAAAAAATTAAAAAAAAATAGCGAAAGGTCTAGAACAGATGCTGCGGTCATTGAGAGTAGTGCATAAACTACAAAAGTATCAGCAAGAGATTGAAGTTTTTGCCTGGCCATTGTTGTGTGTTATAAGACACATGTCTATGTGCGGGTGCCCACAAGGAGCTTGTACAAAGGGAACTGAAAAAAGAAAGGGAGGTGTGACTAGTATCTGCTGTGCAGGCCTCTGACTTGGTGAGCAAATTGGACCAAAGAGAGGATGAGATGGAATTGTTGGCTTGTTTCTTACAGCTGGGTGGCTAAAAGGAAAAGCGAGCTCAGGTTAGATCTGTGCTAAAGTAACCTGCCTGAGATCCCAAAACTTAGAACACATGGGATGATTCAGAGAGTATGGAGGATGAGAATATGGTGTCAGTGATAGAAGATTTCCCTCAAGTCTGACCTTTGGTAGAGAAAAGGAGGAAGTCCCTGGTTCCACATGTAGATGGAGGCTGTAACAATGGTCCAGTTCAAGAAACTGGTAGTTAGGGAACACTCAACACCTGAACTCCTGAAACAGGAAAGATTTTTAAGCCTGGCTCCTGAGATTGGAACATGGGGGCAGGTGGGATTAGCTTAAATGCTGTGAAGGCAGACATGACTAGTCCTCATCCCTCCTTGAGACAAAGGCTGCATAACCTGAGGCCATATGAGGATATCATATTACATAATGGACTGACTCATGCAAGCAGCTGAGGGCCTCATGTGTGTCAGGAAATGGACGAGGACAAAAGAACAGCAGGCATTGCTGAGGGAATTGGGAATTAGAGAAGCAGTATTTGATACCCAGTTTGCTGGGCCAGATAAAACTTGTTTACAGGAGAATTAAGAAGGAAGTGAATTGAACGGGAACCTCAGGACCGGTATAATGATTTAGTGGTTTTGCTGAGCCTCTTGGTGGGATGTCAAATTAACAAATGAAGAAAGGATGTGGTGGGTCTGAGTGACTTAGACCGGCATGTAAATCGGACCAGCATGGAAATCGGGTCCAACATGCTCGCTAGGTCTGTAAAGTAGTAAAGCAATGCAGAGGAGAAAAGAAAAGGATAAAAGAGAAAAAAGGGGTCTAGTTGTGTATCTAGAAGGCAAATATGGCAGGATTTATGTAAAGCGGAGTTGCAAGAATTGCTAAAAATTGATGGACAGTCAAATGCTAAAAAACTTTGAAGCCTGATCAACAGTTCACAGAAGGAAGGACTGTTAAGGCAACGCAGATAAAGTTTAAACATGTCCCACGGGTGGACGGCAATCTCCCCCAGAGTTTAAGCTGTGTGCATTTCTCTCCTACAGAAAGATAAGCTGGAAGTGGGAATTGTTTGCCTGGCCCAGGGCTCCCGTGACATCCAGGTATGACTAAGGGAGAGGCAATAGGAGTGTCCACAGCTGCAGTGCCAGCCCAGCCTGCCAGATCCACGGCTTTCACAGCAACCAAGTATATCTGATAGAAAGTCAACTGTTAGACCACAGTCAGAGTGCCACTTCAAGGGCCCTTTAAATACAAGGAACAAAAAAGATAGATGCAGCAAGGGAAAGCGAGACCTCATTCCTCAATGGCCTTAGGCAGGGTTCAACAGCTTGAGTCAGCAAGCACCCATTGGAGGTGAGGTCACAATAAAAGCAACCCAGAATGAGGAAACAAGGTGGTGGTTCAGGAACAATACCTATAAATTATAGAAGCCACATAAGCTGGTACTCAATAGTGTTCTTTTTAGGAAGCAATTAATGCAAACTATAGAAGACGCGTATTGTGTTAGATCTTGCTAATGTTTTCCTTTAGTATTCCTGTAGTTGTTGACACCAATGACAATCTGATTGTTTAGAAAGGACTATAGTGAGCCTTTGGACATCTTGCTAATTTCTTGTAAAAGGCTTTGCCATATAGATCATATAATGTAACCTGAATATATTATAGACTTGGAAGCCCATTTAGAAAAATCATACGAGTGCACCTAAAGAAAAGATGGGAAAATAGTTTCCAAAGTGTACATGGGTCAGGGATAACTGCAAGACTTTGGGGAAACTTCAAGATTGGATAGGACTCAGCTGATGACTACCAGAGTAATATTACAGATACAGTTTAAGAGTAAGCTAAGGTGGCTATTTGTGTGGATGTAAAAGGAACTCCTGGAGGCCATAAGGTGGTTGAACGCGGATAGCAATGCTGGATTGTCTGCTATGGATTGTTGGTCAGGGAGGCTAAAAACGGTAAAGGTTATTGCCACTGCTATTGGTTGTGACCAAAACTAGATGGTCAGACCCTATAGCCAAAGACATTACCTGCTGAAGGTTCAGGATAACCTAGCCAGGTGAGTGTGAACACGACCCTGACAGCCTCTGGTGGGCAAGAGTGCAGTCCTGAAAGCCAGGCAGGTGAGAATATGGTACTGGTGGTCTGGCTGACCACGGCACAGCCCTGATGGCCTGGCCAGGCAGGCCAAGCTCCCTAGTAGCCAGTCAACAGATCCTAAAGAGTATTATTGTCCCTGTTGGTGCAATAATGGCACAGGCTGTTTTGATTTCAACTAATAGCTATTTGATTGGATTTGAGGTCCGCTCCTCGGTGGGGATCCATGTCTGGTACCATGGGCCAAAACGAAGACCTGTGACCAAAAAAAGATCATAGGCCCCAGTGGGGAGGCCACGGCAATCATTTTGTTAAATGGATGTGAGGTGTCTGTGAAGCTGCCATCTGAACATTCGCGCCACAGAACAGCCTCACTGCCGCCCCTGGCTGCGGAGGAGTCCTAACAGTGATAGTAGTTGCTGACAGAGGGACTCGTGACAACCTTTGAAGCCCTGAGGACAAGCGCCTGTTGCTGACATGCCCAGTGCGCAGCTGGAGATGGACAAGGATGTCACCCTCCCAAGGCTCAGGGGACACTGGGGTCAGGAAGAATGTAGGAGCCAGAGGAAAGGGTGGAGTGTCTTACGGCACTTTTTCCTCTGGGCAGCCATCTTGGCCTTTCCCAAGCCTCAGTAAGTAAATGTCTTACTATTCTCAGGAAGTTCCTGAGAACAAGCTCATCCCCCAGACTGTGGGGAAAGAGTAAACCTCCATGCTGCCCGCAAAGCTTATAAAAAGGAGGGATTGCTGCGTGGACTGAGGAACTGAAGGAGATGCCCTGACCCGAAAGAAGTCTAGCAGAGACTGCTGAACAGCCAAACTGTGGATGGGGCCAAGCCAGCCAGAGCAGCTGGAAGGAGACCCTGGAGCAGCAGCCTGGGAGAGAGGGCTGCAGAGGCCAGCCAGCTGGAGAGACAGAGAGAGAGAGACAGAGACAGAGACAGAGAGAGACAGAGACTGAAAAAGTCAGTAAAAGTCCAGCAGTCCGAGAGAGATGTCAGAGCAGCCTAGGAGTCTGGAAGAGACTCTCCTAAAGCAGAGAGCCCCAGGGCACAGCTTCCATGAGTCTCACCCACGCTGGGAGGAGGTTTTCTGGTGACGTAGCTGCCTTTGAATTTTCCCTGCTCCTTAACTCTTGCCTTATGCTGTAAGTAACCCAAATAAACTTGTTGGTTTGGTCTTGTGAAACTCCTATCTGGAAGCAATAGCCAGTTGTTCAACATCTCCCAGGAAAAATGTTGTGTAATTCACACAACAGAAAGAAAAGGCCCCGAAAGAGGAACTGAAATACTGCAGCTGAGGTCGGCAGATGACCACCAAGGCCAGGCAAGGATGTGGAACGGCTAGGGGGATGGTCTCGTCTGCCACCATGGGACCTGCGGGGATGTGGAATGACTGGGGATGGTGGCTCCAATGCTACCATGAGACCTGCAGCCCAGGTTGCAGAGTTGTCCTCTGCCAAGATGCGAAAGTACTTATAGGAAATCAACCAACGTGTAAATGTGAAGAGATGTCATCTCATCAAGCTGATAGAAGCAGCAGCCCGATTCTTAGAAACTTTTAGTCAGGAGAGGTGCCAGTGGGGAAAACCCAGTGTTCCCTGCAGTGGGAAGAAGCATGCCGTGTTAACGATGGGCATGCTCAAAGAAGTCCAGGCCAGAGAAGGATTTGAAGAAAAAACGATGGAGGATCACATCAGATACGTTGAACCGATATCCTAGGCCACCAGATGTCCTCGCAGAAGAAGGACTATAGAAGGACGTGGTGGCCCATGAAGGCCAGACTCTCAGACGCTCCTGTAAGAGTTGCCTTCAAGCAGTTAGGACTAAGAATTCTTTCTTCAGAACATTCTGGCTTTGTTTGCTTTTTTATTCTTCAAAAGGTTGGCGCAATTAAATCCACTCTGATTTGTTTCACTCTCAAGGGAAGAAAAAAGAAAAAAGTCTTTAAAGAAATATCCAGAGACAAATAACAATGGACCAGAAACCAAGTTTTATAACGTCATCATGTGTCCCTGCATTGAGCAGTGAGCAACATAGAACATTCCTGATCCAAATTTCCCTTGGGTTGTTAAAGGGACCAAACCACCAGAGTAACAGCAAAGTAAAGATATGAATAAATGAATAAATATAATGGTCCATTTGCCTATCAAAAATTCCATTTGAGGGCTGGAAAGATGGCTCAGGGGTTAAGATTCTACCTCACAAGCAGACGGTCCTGAGTTCAGATCCAGGTCCCAGGTAAAAATGCCAGACAAAAAAGGCAGTGGCTTGCACTTCCTGCCCTGGTGGGCGGAGCCTGGGAAATCCCAGAGCAAAGCAAGGAGATAGAGCAATCCAGGATGATTCTCAAAGTCACCCTTGGTCCTCCACAGGGACACCCAGTACCCTCTGATACACACATACACACACACACACACACAAATGAATAAAATGTCTTTAAAATTTGGTTTGAATAGTCAAGGACTTGGTAAGGCCGATATCTGAAAAGATGAGAAGAATCACACACACATATACACATGGGAGGATGGGTACCTACCACTCCACATACCTGCAGCTCTACTGTTAATGTTTACAACCCTCCCCTGCACACCTTCAGGCAGACAATTTCTTATCACAGTGCCAGACTAGACTTTGCATATCGGATTGTTCTAGCACATTGGACTCAGAACAGCAGTTCCAGCCCTGGTTCTAGAATGAAACAACTGAAGCAAGCCAAAAGGTTAAATGCTTGTCAGATCCAGGCAAGCACGGCAATCCCTTCGCTCTGCACTCAGGAATGAATTTGTAGGGCCAGCAGGATGACTACGTAGTGTTTTTAAACCTTGTGATTTGAGTTCGATACCAGGAACCTACAAGGCAGAAGGAGGCAAGCACCTTCTGAAGTTGTCCTCTGCCCTCAACATGTACACTCCATCAATTAAAATTAAAGCTGAGAACTTATTTGGTTACAAGAATGAATTTGGGGTCCAAGAGATGACTCAGGCTTTAAAGCTTTCGCTGTGCAATCAAAAAGACCTGAGTTCACTGTCTAGATTTCAGGTAAATCCAGGATGATCCTCAATGTCACCCTTGGGACTCCACAAGCACATTATATACTTAAGGGCCCTCTTGTGCATACACCCACATACATATAAACGTACAAACACACAAAAGGAAAAAGAATGAAATCATTAAAATTTCCTATAATGAAATAGTTTTCTAGCAGTTCACACTTCACACATTCCTTGTGACTGCCATGCCCATGCTATTCTCACTCCACACCTCTCGGTTTCTAGATTCAAGGATTTCAGATATTATTTACCTAACTAGCAAAATTTTCAGCAAACTGAGTTTTTTACCCTTCAAAGAGGAGTTGAAAGCAGGGAACTTTCATGGCTAATTGTCCTGTAACATACTCTTCAAAGACACCTAATTCTGGAACCCCAAATCGTAAGGATCCGCCATCTGGGCCAGTAGCTTGTGGGACAGTGGTAGAGCAAACATTCCATTCAGCAAGTTAATTTTGCCCACAGATCTCAAGAATCACCTTTATTTAAAAATATGTATAATCTAACACACACACACACACACACACACACACACACACACACACACACACACACACGAGAGAGAGAGAGAGAGAGAGAGAGAGACAGAGACAGAGACAGAGACAGAGAGACAGAGAGAGAGCAAGTCAGGAGACAATTTTTAAAAATTTTGTTTCCTTCTTCTACCAGTGGCTATGTGGGCTCTGAGGATCAAATTCACATCTCTAGTTATGCGTTCAAACATCATTACAACCTGAGCCATCTTCTCAGCCGCACAGTGCCCTTTCAAGGAAATAGTACACTAAGTATTGGCCTTATGGCCACAGAAAAACTCTCCTGTACATGATTCTACCTCAGATCCAGTTAATGACCAGTTAGGGATGGAGCAAATCTAAAGTCCTGTGAGGTTTGGAGTACCACAATTGGGAGAAAATCTACTTTGAATTCTTTTTCTTTAATATTTATTTATTTTGCGTGTGTGTGTGTGTGTGTGTGTGTGTGTGTGTGTGTATGTGTGTGTATCAGAGAACATTGTGTGTCACTGTGAAGAACCAAGGGTGGCTTCAAGAATCATCCTGAATTACTTCTACTTCCTTTCTTGCTTGGCTGTGAGATTTCCCTGGCTCTGCCCACCAGGGTCTGAAGTGCATGCTGCCTCTGTTTCTACCCGGTGTTATTACATGGGACTAGGGATGCCTACTGCTTGGGAAGCAGTCTTAATCTCTGAGCCATCTCTCTAGCCCTTAAGAAAATATACTTTTAAAAAATCAAAATATGGTGGCAGCCTGTAATTCTGACTCATGCACACTCAAGTGCCCTCATACACACATGCACATACACGGACACCTACACATATGCAAACATGCATACACATACATGCATACCCCATACATGCAAGCCCCATATATGCATGTATAAAAAAGAAGTCAAGAAGCAACATTAACTTTCAAACTTAATTTTGAAGCCAAAGAACACTATCTGAGTCTTTTGTACTTAGGCTGACACGTTTTCTTCAAATTCTATGTTCAAGGCCCTGTTTTTAATCACTGTTTTCCATCCTCCTGAGTATATTTCATGTTCTAACTATCTAAACATTTTGTCTCTTAATGATTGCAGAAGTGTTTCTGTTTCAAAGGTATTGTTAAATTTTCCATTCAGTCTACATTGTCTTCTCTCTTCTCATGTTTTTAATATACAATGAGTTTACTTTAGAGATTCCCATGTTCTCTGTGAATTAAATCTGTTCGCCTCCTATTTCTCATCAATCATCACTAGACTCTGAGCTGAGGAATTCTGAGTTGCCAAATCATTTTTTTTCAGTTTATTCCTTTGTGACAGGACTCTGTGTCTTGTACACAGCTAATGATTTCAGTTATTAAGGTTTTACTGTTGTGGGATAAAGTAAAAATTTCAAGGTGCTGTTTAGCAGAGGTGGTTAAAAATAATCTTCAAATTTTCAAAATAAAAAAGCACTGGGCACATTTGGAGATAATTTTTAGTTGAGTTAAGCCCAGACAATAGATGGGCTAGGCCCTGGACAGATGAATAAAATACAGAGAGCTGGTTGAAGAAGTTAGCATACTTATGTGTACTTGGCCAGAACTGCTAGTCTGGCAAGTAAGAATTGTCCCTCTCTCAGCTGTTATGTGGAGATGGCATGGCCAGTTCTCTTAGCTCTTGGTGTTGCAGTGGGCTCTCCTCCCAAGCCGGATTAAGAACTGTAACCAAACTATCATAAGAGAATAAACATCTTGTTCCCTTAAGCCATGCGATGGTGACTTTATCAGCAACAATACTGGTGAACTGCAAAAGAGGTCTCTTAAGTCAAAGCTTACATGACTATTTAGAATCCAGTGACTTACTGATGGGAACTAGTAGAAATGCATGTTTGCAACATAAAGGTCGTTGTGGGACTAAAGGGGTCAGTCATCTGGTATCCAGGAGGTTATAAACACTAGGACAAAAAGTTCCCAACTTTAGTATCACAGGAAACCCAAGGGCCTCTGGGAAAGAATGACTAAGGGAGAAAGGGCTCAGAATTCACATTCTATGAAGAGTGAGTAGCAACATATATCAGCAGCTTGGAAAGTTGAACATTGAAGTGAGGATATGAATCAGCCTGCAATGTCCCAGGTTGTCGACCTATGAAACTGATGCGATAGCTGTAAATTCTCATAAGGCAGGGGTGAGTCCTGCAATTAGTCCTGTGCTTAGGGTAGTGCCTGGAACATAATGAGACCTATAAAGATTCAGCATTAACATCTTTATTCAAAGTGGTCAAGAACAGTGTTAGACAAAGGTGGGAAGAGTTTGGTCTGTGTTGAACAAAAATCCTCTCAAAAGAGCAAAAGGCTTCAACTTGTTGCTTAGATGCCATTCAACAAAGTCAATGCTCTTTCGAGGAATATCTTATCTTGTGAAGAAGTCAAACCAGGTCCCCCTCCAGGTGCAAAGCAAGAATGCTAAGTGTGTCTCCAGGAAGGCAGAGGTACCCCACAGGGCTCCACAGAGCACTCTGCCCCACATCCCCCTCCTGTGTAGCCGGGTTGAACATTGCTACACACATAAAATGTCATGTTTTGGGCAAGCATGCATGCCTGATGGAATTTGTGGAATAGATGCAACACTAAAATTATGACTCTTAGGAAACAAAAAATAACGAAATTTTGGGTCTCAGAACTGCCTTTCCACCCGTGGGAAAACTCAAGCGTTCATTCAATGGGAGTCACTTCACATATCTGCCTAAAACATACCTTATCAGTACAGATGAAGTAAAGGTAGAGGAAAATCAGGAAGAGATCACGGAAGCATGAATGCTCCCAAATTGGCTGAAATGTTCTAACTTTGTCATTTGCATAGGGAAAAATGTCAAAACAGTTATGCCTCATAGTGTTGGAGATGGAAACCTCTGAGTTGAAAACACTCTCAGGAGACCAGGTATCGTGACAAGGCAAACACAACCTCTTGCAGTGCAGTTAGCAAGCACACCAGTTGGGCTGTCTGCCCCAGCTAGCAAGTGCTGCCCATTCCATCTTCTAGCCCTAAGGTAGGAACAGGGGACTCCGTTCTTTAACCTCATTGTTTTGAGGCTTGGGCTCACATTCTATTCACAGTTGTCCAAGAAACTAAGATAAACATGAAGCTTGAGAAACTGAGAGGCAACTTTTAGCCTAGTAGGAGCTAAGGAAGTTAGAAGGTCCCTTTCCGTTCTGATAGATGGGTGGGGTAAAAATTCCCAGAAATTTTCTTATGAAACGGAGGCTGGCACCAAAATGGAGGCAATTAAGTTTTGATAGAAAAGACATGATTTTCCCGGTACTATACCAGGCAAAAAATTCATAATAAATAAAAAACCGCGTGTGTGTGTGTGTGTGTGTGTGTGTGTGTGTATGTGTGTACATGTGCGTGCTGGCATGTGCACAAGATATACTTAAGAGTGTATGTCTGTGGAGAACCAAGGATGACATCAGAAATCTTCCTGAATTGTTCTACCTCCTTATTGCTTTGCTCGGGGGCTTCCAGGCTCTGTGTTCCAGAGCCAGTTACGTGCACCTGGCATTTTTACATGTGGTCTGGGGATTGAACTCAGACCTTTTCAGTTGTGAGGCAAAGGCTTTAGTCCCTGAGTCATCTCCCCAGTCTCATAAAAATAACTTTAAAAAAAAAAATAGGTGTGATAGATGATTCCCATAAATTTTTATTAACTTAAAATAACATCTTTATATTGAATTATGTAAGAGAATTCTTGATTACTCAACATAAAACTCCACTCTTGATAACTAAAGCATAAAATAAATGTATAAAAGCAACTTGAGGTTGGGGTACAGCAGAGTCTGATGGGGGACCTTAAGAAACATGTAGTGTCCACTCTCAAGTAGGAGAAAGGTGAGAGGAAGGAATCTGGAACTCAGGAAAGACATGAGAGGATGTAATGTACTTATAAGAAATTACAGTATTAGTGTAAACGTGAACTATTTTGATTTTTCTCCTTTTATACTTCAACTAACTCAAAGTAGCATTAGGACTTGGTCAATAATTTCAAGGAAAATGTGTTTGTGAAACTGAAATAAAATGTCAAGAGAGAAGTCAGAGCTCCAAGGAATGACTCCAAATCCAGTTCCTTCCAGAGCTAACCGGACATGGCTGTGAACACCCCTGTATTTGCTCAGCGTGTGATTACACAGTCCCAGCTGTGTAGTAACTACAGACTCGACATTGTCATCATTTTCTGAGAGATTTACGATATCTAACATGCAAACTAGTCTTGAAGCCTTCAGAGCTAGACTGAGCAAACACCTTAGTAATATGAGCTATGCAAAGTAGAGGTGGTTCATTGCTCAACTTCCTCCCTTGTCGTCAAAGGCAGGGAGGGTGCATCAGAATTTCCTTCCCATTCCTACAGAAATTCCTACAGAATTACTTTAAGTAAGTCAATCACTTGCTGAAACTGAAGTCTTAACTTTCTATAATCTTTCACCAGAAACCAAGGCACTTATCTGATATGTGATGTTTGTTCAATATACCTTATAATTCTCATGCCAAGAGAAAACTAAAAAAAGTTTTATAAAATTAAAACTGGATTATGTTTGTTAAGATATTTTAAATGCAGTTATATAAATGGTGAAAAAGAATATAAGAAAAAGCCTTATCTTTTTAATTAAGTCAGAAAGGAATTCCTGAGGAAAGTGAACATATCATCATTCACCACCTCCTTTGGTGCACTATTGTGCATCTGAAGTCTAGAATCAACCATTGAGAAAATCAGGAACTCTTGTCATTGGTAGCAACTCGAATTTTCCATATCGATGTAAAAATATTTAAGTAGCATGTTACCATTTCAGAAAATTAGGTAATGCATCCATTAAAGTTTTTTAGAATTTTACAAAGATGCATATCATAGGTGACTGTAAATAACTGGAAGAAATCCATGAAAGGTAAGAGTGATATGTGATTTACTTTCAGTTGTGATATCAGTCAGCAATATTTTCAGAGTTCTAGACAATTAACAAGGAATAAAAAATAAACAATGTAGAGAAAAGGAAAGAAAAAACAACTATTGTAAGTCCAAATTATTTTATTTTTAGAAAATAATAAATAACTAAAAGCAAGAATATAATTAATAAAGTAGCAACAGATGAAATTGAGTGCTCTAGGAGTTACCAACAAGCAATTTACAAGTTCAGTGACAAAAGACCCCATTTAAAAGTTACTCTAAATACTGTAAAATGAAAAACTTGGACCAGTGAGATAACCCAGCAGGTAAGGCACCTACTTACAAACCTGGTGACCTAAATTCAATCCTCAGAAGTCCACAAGGTGGAAGGAGAAAATTTACTTTTTAAAATTAGCCTCTGACCTCCCTCCATCTGTGAGCAAGTGTTCTCCCCCCTTTTTCTCCCCCACAAACATGCACAGTAAATATATAAAATTTTTTCAACATCATAAAATCAGACTTAAATCCCCCACAGGGGTCACTCCTGGAGTCTTTAAAAATCCTGATTCTCTTGCACATATCTCAGTCCTTGGTATAACAGATCAGCCCTGATTAATTTTGTTTAGTGAAAGTCAGTTATAACTTCATCCTCAGAATACATAACCAATGGTCTTTCATTTTCATCTCAGTGAAAGTAAATGAAAGGAAATTCACACTCCCATTGTTTTGAATGACTAATTAGTGAGCAATCGGTTTTAAATCCTCACGTGATTTGGAATACCAGTAAGGAAATGCTGACAGTATGATTTGGAAGCCAGGATATGTTTATTGTTGTGTATTCAGATTAGTTCTTAGAACTTGAGTTGACATAAAAAGAAGTTTGAAAAATTTGTAGATTTAATTTGAAAAACAACACAGTGCCTCCAGGCTGGGGATGTAGCTCAGTTGGTAAAGCATTTGCTGGCATTATTGTGATTCTGAGTGTGGTGGTTCAGTCTTGTCAACTGAGCACTGGAAGGAGATTCTGGAAGATCAGAAGTTCCAGAGCATTCTACGCTCCACAAAAAGTATGAGCTCTGCCTGGGCTGAGGCACTGTTTCAACAAGAAAGAAGGAAAAACTTCGCTCATGTAAAGTTAGTTTACTTTGCAGCAAATTTCTAAATTGCCCTAACAACGAAAGACAATATAAGTAAACAAGTATTGAAGAAAGGGAAAATCGTTCACCTTATCTTTTATAATTGCTAGATTTAGTAAACTCACTAAATGAACAAAATCCCCACAAGGCACACACTGTACCTAAACAGAAACCTTTTACCATTGGAAAGCCACTAGAACTCACAAGGGGGGTCTTTTTTTTAATGATTTCAATTTCTAACTAGTAAAATGAATATACATTCTGCAATTTTTAAGTATCCACTCATAAAGATTGCAGCTAGTACCAGGGAGTGTATTTCAGTGACAGGAAACTTGCCCAACATGCAGGAGGTTCTCTGATTGTGGGTACTGTGAATCAGTCACAGATAAGAACTGTATCTAGTTAGAGCATGGTTAATAATTCCCAGTTTAGAAATTTCCTTCCTACTTTGTATGGCTTGCACTTTTCCCTGTGGATTAAGTCTGAAAAACTTGACTCCAAAACCTGGTCTTAAATGAGACATAGAAAGGGGTAAAATTAGTAATTAACCAAAGGACATTTCTATATCACACTTTGTTGATATTTGTGTCAATAACTGATATTGAGCACTTGCCCTTCTCAGGAAATACACTAAGTCCTTTATGTTATATCTGACATTTATGTTTTTAATTTTTATTTTATTTACGCTGTATGTGTGTGTGCATGTGTATGTGCATATGTGTGTGCATTTCTCAGAGGGCACACACATGGAAGCCCAAGGGTGACTTTGGGCTTCCTCTGGGATTTCCTAGCCTCTCTCTACCTTCCAGAGCTGCAAGTACAGGCCGTTACCATTTCTGCCTGGCATTTTTATATGGGATCTGGGATCCGAACTTAGTCTCTTCTGCTTTCAAGGCACATTCTTAAATCCTGTGCTCTTTCCAGCCCTAAATCTGATATCTCTGTAATATTACTTTGTACACTGAAGGGTTTAATTTAGTCATGCGGGGACTGAGTGGCAGTATTTACACACTTACTGTTTTTGCAGTTCCAGAACTTAGTCCAAATACTAAAACAACTAACTCTCATGTGTTGTATTTAAGTTCATGTGGGCAGCTAGCGACTGCTGCAATGTTTTATCTTTCAAGGTGTACATGCGTGTTTGTGTATGGATACTGACATGCGAGGTTGGTAATTTAGAAATATTGTCTGGATTAAGAATGTGGTCTCCATGTTCCACATCCTTAGCCATCAGGGAAATGCAAATCAAAACTTCCCTGAGATATCATCTCACCCCGGTCAGGATGGCAAAAATCCACAATACAAACAACAACAAATGCTGGAGAGGATGTGGAGAGAGGGGAACTCTCCTACATTGCTGGTGGGAGTGCAGGCTCATACAGCCACTCTGGCGAGCCATCTGGAGATTCTTAAAGAAATTAAAGATTGAAATTCCATATGACCCTGCTATTCCACTTTTGGGAATAATCCCCCATACAGCAGAGGTTCACCTCAATAGCACAAGCATGACCATGTTCATAGCAACACTGTTTATAATAACAAAGTCATGGAATCAACCCAGATGTCCAACAGTTGATGAGTGGATAAGGAAAAGTGGTACATCTATACAATGGAGTACTACTCAGCCATCAAAAATGATGAATTAATGGAATTTGCTGGGAAGTGGATGAAATTAGAAACAATTATACTGAGTGAAGTATCCCAAACCCAGAAAATTAAGCCCCATATGTACTCCCTAATAGGTGGCTCCTAGTACCAAACCCACTTAGAGACACACAAAGACAAATCTCTGTAATACCTACAGTAATTGTAAAGATTATAAACAGGAGGGATGGGGAAGGAGGGTCCCACCAGAAACAAGAAGAGAGGGGACCATGTTACAGGAGAGAAAATAGGCCACCATCAAGGACTGCAAGTAAATAATAAGACATCTGGTTAAGTTCACAGACTTTCCTTCCTGATCATTTGCAACTGATGGGGTATGATCTTACCACAAGGGGAGGGCATATGGGCTGCCAGATAGAAAGTAACCATTTTGTAAATGGGTGATTGACCCCTCTCTCACCGCAGTCTCCTACTTTTATTACATTTACCTTTGAATATACTCTTATAACAAGACTCTAGTTTAACATGTTTTTATCTCTGGCCAGGGGGTGACATCCAATACTCATCAGGATGGAGCCAAGAGCATTGCAGGAGCAGCAAAACCGAAAAAAAAAAAAATCAACAAACCATAATTCAGAACATCAGAGACTCTATATCAGCCACCTGGAACTGGGCAAGCCTAATTTCTCCCCATCTTGAAGCTCAGAGAAATTTGCGGAAGAGGGGGCAGTAAGATTGTAAGAGCACAAGGATGGGAGGAGTAATGATATGCAAGATACTCCACACAAGTTAGGGCCGAAGCAATCATATTTGGACTTTGCATGCCCTGTGTAATGTCCAACACACTATTGACCCCACAAAGTCTAGCGTTTGCTAAAGGCATTAGAATCCTTGGCGGCAAGGGATTGACAGCCACAGTAGTGTTCCTATGCTTAAAGGGAACACAGGAAATGGTTCTGGGAGATGCGACTGGGTCCTTGCACCTCATCGGAGAGGAGGACCCAGAGGAGAGTTTGGCATGCTCATTAAAGGATTCTCTGGGGATGGGAGGGGGAGGCACTGGGGGATGGGGAGGGAAGGGGGAGGGGAGGGGGGCATAGGGAGTGGGGGGTGGGAGGAAGGAAGGGACCTGTGTACCCGTTAAGTTTGTATGAGTGGAAAAAAAAAAAAAAAGAATGTGGTCTCCAGGGAGGCTCTAATAATGCCACACAGCTGCAGAATTATTGTCCAAGGCAGAATTATTGCCACCACAGCTGGACATGCCCTCACTGTGACTTTCTTTCTGTGGTTAGCACGTCTGGTGAACCTAAGGAAAAGGTAGGGCTGCAGACCTGACTCACAAAGCTAATTCAAGTCATGCAGAATTGTTTCCCAGCCTGGAACTGTGGAAATGATCTCTTTCTACGTTTAGACCGTGATGGAGAGGCTTGGTGTATCATGCTTCCCTCTCCCTAAGCGAGTACGAGTGTGTCTATGACTGAGCCAGGAAGTAAAGTGTTCTCATACAGAGCTATACTGGCCCTGAGGAGAGACAGCCTGCAGTGGCCCCTGCTCAGCTTTGGCCACCAGTCTTCAACTCTGAGTAGAACATTTATCAGCCCCAAAACTGAGATAAGATTTAGCTTAGGGACAGCGAGATGGATTAGTGGATAAGGCCACTGCTTGTAGAGCTGGTGACCTGAGTTTCATCCCCGGAAGCCCATGGGCCCATGTCGTGAAAGTTGTCTGCTGACCCCTCTACCCATGTGCAATGCCATGCATGTTTCTCTTTCTTTCTCTTTCTCTCTCTCCCCCCCCCCTTTTTTCCTCTCTTGCCTCATAAGCAAATAAAATATTTAAAAAATTTAGCCTAAAACACAGTTATATTTGGCATAAACATTTAGATCAAGGAAGTAACTCCTTCTAAATAAATATACTGCCTATAAAACTTGAAAAAAACTAATTTTGTACACTGAGGATACGGTTCAGGGGTTTGTCTTACAAGCAAAAGGATCTGAGTTCAGATTCCCAGATCCAGAGGAAAATGCCAGGCAGAAATCATGGTGTTGTTGCACTTCTGACCCTGGAAGGCAGAGCCTGAGAAACCCCGGAGCAAAGCAATAAGGAGGTAGAACAACCCAGGACGATTCCCAGTGTCATCCTCGGGCCTCCATAAGCATTCATACTTAAGTGCACTTTTCCACATCAGAAGGCACTGTGTGTCGCTGTGGAGGACCAAGGGTGACTTCAGGAATCATCCTGGATTGCTTCTACTTCTTTCTTGCTCTGCTCTGGGATTTCCCAGGCTCCGCTCACCAGAGCCAACTTTTCCACCTGGCTTTTTTTTTTTCCTCCCACATTTTATTTTTTTCCTAATTATACAAGCTCAATAAGTACCCTCATACTCTCCCTTTCCCTCTCCTTCCCTGTCATCCCTCATTGCACTCTCCCCCTTCCCCCCTTCTTTTTACCCTCTCCCTGCCTGCTCTCTCCCAGTGCCTCCCCCTTCCTCCCCCCATAGCCTGGAACACCCATTTATGTGGGTGCTGAACCATCCTCTGAATCCTCCATCCTAGTGAGGGTTCAGGACTCAGTGGCATAGCCTGGAACCCCTTCTTGGGCTCCCTGTTACTATGGAAACTCTATTATGACTTTTTAATCCCTTGCCTCTAAGGATTCTACTGCTTGGAGCCTTCTCTCCTGTGATCCATGCTAGACTTTGGGGGGCCCTTGACATGTCAGCCATTGTGCAGGTCAGACAAAGTTCAATCCTGGCTGCTGGAGCCCTAACTTGTGTGGAGTATCTTGCATATGGTTGGTCCTCCCCATCTTTAGGTTCTTACCACTTGCTACCCCCTCTTCCGCAAAGCTCCCTGAGCTTTAAGATGGAGAAAGTTTTGACTGATCTGGTTCCAGATGAGTAATGTAGGGTCTTTGTTATTCTGAATTATGATTTGTTGTTGTTTTCAGTTTTGCTATTCCTGCACTGTCCTTGGCTGCATCTCGATTGGTATCAGAGGTTACCTCCTCATCAAAGATAAAAGACTGTTTAAATGAAGATCTTAATATAAGAGGAGATTCAAAGGCAGATGGAATAGTGGGGGGGGGAAGCAAAAAGAACAAGCAGAAGCAGTGTTGGACTATCAAGCCTCAAGCTTCATCCTGTGACACACTCTTCCAGTACCACCATCTGTGAGTATTCAAAGTATTCAAATACAAGAATCTGTAGGGGATATTTCATATTCAAACCATGCCAATTAGTAGCTTTCGTATTAGTACTATGAATGCATATCACATTAAAACAGGAAGCTGTTGCACAAATATTCTTGCAATTCCTCTTAGATCTTTTCTGGACATTTGAGACCTATAATAGCCAACATTAAAATCAGAAATTGCTGAATAATAAATGGTGGTATGCTACCTAATAGCATGTAGCTCTTTTGTTCATTACATGTCCCTGTTTATTTACTTATTTTGAGAATTAAGAAATATGAATTTATTAGAGTTGAAGGTCAATGAAATCATAGTTTAGCCTTAAGGTGGGAAAGCATTAGAATAGAAGAGATGGCTTAAAGTCAGAGAAAACAGAGAGAGAAGAGAGCTATCATGGACAACATGGTGGGAGGAAGCCCAAAGAGGGGAAGGAGGAGGAGCAAGTTGAGAGCTTGAAACAAGCACATCCTGTTTTATATCCAGCACTACTGCCAGTATTTTTCTCTGCCGCTCAGTTTATGAAAGACAAAGATCAAGCTGCAAAATAATTAATCTCCCTCAAATTATTCAAGCAACCCAGCATTCCCCTTGAAAATATTACATATTTGGAATCAACTTAACAAGCTCGATTCTGATACACTGAAGTATGAGTTCAACAATAGTAGCTCACAAGTTTACTCTTTTGCAGTTTTCTAAGTATTTCAGTATTTCTAAGTATTTCATTCTATATTCCCTACTAGTTTAAAAACCCATAGGAGGTGGTATTTTAAGAGTGTAAAATTATACCTTTCTAATTTCATTACATGAAATTCCGGTAGACTCCTAGCAAGTCATGTTTATTTTTGCTTAGTATTGATGCAGGATTGTTTCCTAATATTTTTCATCTGTGGTTGGTTGGAACAGTGAACATAGATGCTTGCACGCACTCATGATAGCCTACTACTTGCTCTTGGCACGCAAAATGAAGGAAGAACAGATGTCAGCAAGCAGGGAAGGCTTTCTCACCTTTCTTCAACAATCAGAGATAGACCCACACACATGTTTATACAGAAAGACAGAAAGAAAGAGAGGGAGACAGAGAGAGAGAGAGAGAGAAACGGAAGTCAGGCCACATTACCAAAACTTAATGCCCATCGTAAAGGAAACGCTTCCTCCAGCAAGTCTGTACCTCTTAAAGGTTCCATAACCTTCCCAGTCAGTCCCATTACATAGGCCCAACTATTCAAACACATGGCTTTGTGGACAAGATCTCACATTCAAACCACAGAGTAAAGATTTGTCTCACCAAGGTGGAGGAACAAGTCGGTGCTGACTTCAATAGAACACCGAGAGGATTAAAACAAAGTTAAAGGCAGTGAGAACTGAATGTTTTAGTTAATGATTCCAGAAAGTTGGCTACACCAGAACACTGGAAAGGAATATGTCTAATCTGTCATTAATCAACCTCCCAGCAGCTTCCTACTGATTGCGAGATTATGACAAACCAGGAGCACAAAGGACGTGCTGGTTCCATTGTCCTTTGCTTCAGTCTAAACTATAAAGGCTTGTCCAAAGCCCCCACTGGCCCCTGTCTAACTCTGGCCATTTGAGCTGGGGGAAGCATCCTTCCTAGACTTAGAATGAAGTCTGCTGCACTGCTGTGGGGTTGGCCTCCCGGCTGCTTCTCCCCTTCCCTCTCATCTTCTCCCCTCCCCTCTCCTCCTCTCAAGAGAGAGGCCCACTGCGTCCCAGGGGACCAGTTCTTGTGGTTCTGTGGCTTTTGGACTCTAACTGGAGCCCAAGCTCTTGACTGAGTGGAACGAATGCACTGACTTTCGCAGGCTTTCACACTGCAGACACGCGCAGGACTGCTCGTCTTCGTCATCCACGCTGAAAATCATGGATGTCACGATCCACTCTGCAGAAACACACGCACCCCCTGTGGGTCGCTGCACAACATGGCAAGCAGACGAAAGGATGCTAAAGTGCCTTCACAACTCCATCCATCAACATGTCTTGTTTTCTTATTTTGGTTTCTGATATTTCCAGAAAAGTTTGTATTTCCAACTCAAAAATCTTTAGTTCAATGGAGTTATGAAATGATCTCTTTGGATTTTGCCATACCTTTCTGGTTAGAAATCTTAAAAGCTGCTTCTTACTATTTTTTTTTAATTTTTTTATTATTTATTCAACCGTGTGCGCGCGCGCGCGCGTGTGTGTGTGTGTGTGTGTGTGTGTGTGTGTGTGTGTGTAGAACCACGGACGAATTCACGAACCACCATGGACGCCTCCACCTCCTCCTGCCCCGGGATTCACAGGCTCCGCCCTACCAGGACCAGAAGCGCAGGCCGCCCCCGCTTCCGCCTGGCGTCTATATGTGGGATCTGGGATCCGAACTCAGGACCTTCCGCCTGCAAGGCGGAGGGTTAACCCCTGAGCCACCTCTCCAGCCCTGCTTCTTACTACTTTTAAGTACTATAGTTACGTTTTGAACATTTCTGAAGTCACTGCATTTCATTTTCTTGTCTTTTACTCTGCGAACAACCAAGACACAGAGTCTATTCACACTTTTTCGGTGAAATTGTTGGTTTGCACTTTGAGGACGTGATTACTGACATGAAAAGTAAGAAGGTGAAACAGTCAAGTTCTTGGATTGTGTGATAAAATCATTGCAACAGTTTCCTGGTCTCAAAGACCTGGGCCTGCAACCTCCAAGGGCTACAGACCTAGCAGCAGCGTGGAGCAGCGCAGCAGCGCGCAGCGCCTGCCGAGTGGACCAGCAGGAATGCTTTTATTCTCTGTGGTCTGAAGAAACTGAGCCAGAGGGGCCGGAACTGTGCAGCCGGTTCCTGCTTCCTTTGTGCCCAAATCCTCTCTCTAGGCCTGGAGCTGTGGCACGGGACTGTGGACTCTGATTTCTGACTATCACTATACTTTTTCTTTGCTGCTGACCGAGTGAAAGACACAGCTGATTAGACACTGGATTTATAACTAAAGCGAGTGACAACAACCTCTTTCAGCACTAGATGTGACCTGAAAAAGGTGACCTGTGACCTACAGACCAAGGCCAACAGCCTCAGGGCAGCTACTGGCTTTTTACTTGTAGCTGGTGAGGTCATTGTGGATCACTTCCTTAATCGGTCAGGCTCAGGAAACCAAGCTTTTTTTTTTTTATTTTTTTATTATTTATTCAATTGCGCGTGTATGTGTGTGCGTGTGTGTATATATGTGTGTGTGTGTCTGTGTGTATAGAACCACGGACGAATTCAGGAACCATCATGGACGCCTCCACCTCCTTCTGCCCCGGGATTCACAGGTTCTGCCCTACCAGGACCAGAAACGCAGGCCGCCCCCGCTTCCCTCTGGCGTCTATACGTGGGATCTGGGATCCGAACTCAGTACCTTCCACCTGCAAGGCAGAGGCTTAACCCCTGAGCCACCTCTCCAGCCCCATCAAGCTTTTGCGTTTTCTATATCTCTCTGGTACACATTTCTTGCTTGCAAAAGCAAGGGACCCATGATCATTGTGTGCCCCAAGATCTAATACCTGACCCAGTCATCACTCTAACCTCTCAATAGTGCAGACCCATCTGTTATCAGAGGTCCAATTTCTGTGCCAAGTCCTCACTCCTAAGAGTTAGCCAGAAATATCTTCACAAGCTGTCCTGCTTTGATGTCCTACAGGATCTAAATCTTAATTCATGGAACTGTACCCTAAATCTCCTGCTGCAATGCTATCTAAATGGTTGAGACGTCAGTGTCCCAGGTCAGAGGAATCCTGTGACAATTCCCCTTTCCTTCTCCAGAGTCTCCTTAGTGACCAAGGCTGCAAACTTTTTATCAGCAGATACTAAGTCTACCAAATAATGGTTTTTTACGGCATTTTCATATGAGCATATGCCGCACTTTGTCATACCTCCTCGTCCCTACCAACTCCCTTGCAAATTTTTACTGAATATCACTTAGTATCTTAGTTTCTGAATTGTCTTCATCTTGAATTACTATCAAAATCATCCCCTTAACTGCTTGTCTCTCCAATGCTCCAAGTTACTCTCCACCCTAATTTATTATTCCTGAAAAACCCTTTTAGTGCCTTTCTTATCTTCAAAATTATATAACATTATATATTTTATAAAATTATACAACAGTGTGATAACATCTACACTTTTTTTAGTCGTTGTTGTTTTACAACACATGACCTTGCCAGGTGTCCTGAGGACTTGTGGTCCAGTAAGCAGAACCTCTGACAGTAAAGTTTGTTTTAATGCAAACCATTAAAAAAAAATGACTGTATGCCAGAGACTCCTTATAACCCTTTCAGGATTAGTTTGGACAAAGCTGGTAGTTGTGATATATTTTCCAAAATTCATTTCTTTCTCCCTTACATGGCTGGAGGGCAACTCTTTCCATACAATATTTGGGGATGAAGGAATCCCTCTGCTTTTAACTCTACCATAACTTAAAGTCTTGTCATCTTTCTGGGGATAGTGAAAGGGAAATAGGATTGTGAAGACTCATCAACTTGTTTGAAAGTGTGGCTTTGAAGTAATAGATTAGCTTTTGTCTAGAAGTAACAGATTAGTTTTGTTCACTTGGCTGCATTTCAGTCACATATCAAGCCTGGATGCAAGGAAATGCATTTCTGACAGCTACTGGTCAGTGACCATTGTAATCTTTGAAAAAGGAAACACAAGTTTCAGTAAACATAATTATCTCTGTCACAAGATCAGAATTCTCTGTTAACTCTGGACTTTGTTCTCAGAGTGAAGCCACATCTTCTTTTAAAATTTCCACTTATTTTTCTTTGTGTATATATTCATGCTTGTGCATGCAATGTATATGAGGTGTGCAAGTATAAGCCACACTTCAATGTTAAGTGTCTTCCTCTATTGTTCATCTTATTTATTAATTTAGTATGTGTATGTGTGGTGGGTGCATGGGTGTATCTGAGTTTGTATGTGTGCGGGTTCATGGGTATGTAGTGTGCACATGCACGTATGTACCCACATGTATGGAGACCCAAAAGTGATAGCTGGAGTCTTTTTTTTTTATTTTTTTATTATTATTATTATTTATTCAACTGTGCGCATGCGCGTGTGTATGTGCGCACATATGTATGTCTGTGTGTGTGTGTGCGTGTGTGTATGTGTAGAACCACGGGCGAATTCGGGAACCACCATGGACGCCTCCACCTCCTCATTTACTCTGCCCCGGGATTCACAGGCTCCGCCCTACCAGTGCAGGCCAGCCCCCGCTTCCGCCTGGCGTCTATACGTGGGATCTGGGATCTGAGATCTGGGCGAACTCAGGATCTTCCGCCTGCAAGGCGGAGGCTTAACCCCTAAGCCACCTCTCCAGCCCCGAAGCTGGAGTTTTTTTAACTGATCTTGAGATTTTTGAATGAGGGTAGAGCCTCTCAGCTGAGCTCCAGAGCCCATCTACAGTCTAGTGAGCCAGCCAGCCTACCCTGGGTGCCTTCTCTTTCCTTCCAGCGCTGGGACTACAAGTGGCCACCGTGCCCACCTGCTTTTACCTGTGTTCTGAGGATGGGAATTCTAGTCCTTGTGCTTGTGGGGCTAGTGCCCTGTGCACTGAATCATCTATACACTATGCTTGTCAGCTCTTGGTTACTGTCCATTCTTTTTTTTTTTTTTTTCAAAACATAACTGAGGGATCTTTTACTGTAGAAAGCTGTCATTGCTTTTCCTTTTGCAGCTCCATGTTATCCATGTGATTTGTGGCAATGGATGTGTAGAGACTGCTGGTCTCAGGTGTGTGCATTATTATTTTTAAATGTCAATTTCATGTTTTGTAATGGGACTTGAAAAGCATCGGTTTGAAACCCTGGCTCATTGGAATGGTTCTTACTACAGACTTCTGCAATCTTTTTGTGTGTAGCTGTTCTCGAAAGGAGATGATTTAGAAGTGTATAAATAGTGTGCTTGTACATATGTTTGTAGGACTTCTTATAAAGAGAAGTTTTAGTTTTAGTTTTATACAGACATAACAAATTCATCATGAATTTGTCTTTCTGGGAAAACTACCTACTGCATTCTTCTGCCTTTCTTTCAGCTTGCTGTGGCCTTCTAACCTAGTTCAGACTAAAAAGTGAAAACAGAAATGGCATGCATCAGTTCCTGGCCTGGTCCTCAAAATGTCTATATGAACTCACCCTTTCTTCCCTTCCTCTGCGTACAGACCACATGTGAAGCCAGAACTACTAAGGTCTTAGAATGATGCTAGAGCCTTTAGCAAAGACGTAGTTACATAAGTGTAATTTTTTATCTTGTTATCTTCATTTATTTACTTGAGAACCAGAGAAGGAAAATGAAAAGAAAGATAGAGATTTGTGGGGGGAGGAGCATGCACATACGCTTATGCTCATGTATATGTGAGCTATAAGTCAATACCAGGTATCTTTCTCTATTGCTCTCTCATATGTATTTATTTATTCGCTATATGTATATATGTGGGTGAGGAGTATAAGTACACATGTATGGCATGTTTGCTTGGTGTGGGTGTACATGTGTGGCATGCACACACGGAAGTCATTTCAAACATTGGTTCTCTTTTTCTGACACACGGGATCTGGGAACTGAACATAAGTCACCAGATTTGTGCACAAGCACCTTTATCTCGAAATACCTTGCCTGAAGATGGAGAGGACCAGCAACATGCAAGATACACAAGTCAGGGCTGCAGCAGCCAGGATATAGCCACAGTGTGATTGGACTTTGCCTGACCTGCACGTCAACGACCGCCCCACCACCACCAAAATCTAGCGCGGATGACAGAGGAGAAGGCCTCAGGCAGATCTGTAGAGCAAGGGGTTAAACAGTCATAATAGAGTTCACATACTAGTGGGCAGCCCAAGAAGGGGCCCAGCTATGCCATTGAATCCTGAACCCTCACTTAAATGGATGATCTGAGGGATGGGAGGAAGTGGTAGAAGCAGGGAGAGGGGAGAGAGGGAGGGGGTGAAATAGAGTGGGGAAGGAAATAGAGAGTGTAATGGGAGGCAACAGGGAAGGGGAGGGGAAAGGGACAGGAGGGGGTACCTATTGACTTTGTATGATTAGGCGAAAATAAAATGCGTGATTAAAAAAAGTTTCAGTGAAAAAATGTGATGTTGGGGGGAATATTTTCTACATCATATGGAAATTTGCTAGAAAAACCCCATCTCAGGTACACCAAAGCAGAAACTCTGTATCTTTTTGTGATTCTTACACATGCTGGAATCTGAAAACCAGTCTTGTACCATATACTGAATTCCGATAAGTCATCGGTATCAACAATTCTTAATTTTCCGCTGCAAGGGGTGACATCCAAAACCCATCAGGATGGAGCAAGGGCATTGCAGGAGCAACAAAACCGAACCAAAAAAAAAAAAAATCTACAAACCATAATTCAGAGCATCAGAGACTCTATATCAACCACCTGGAACTGGGCCAGCCTAATCTCTCCCCATCCTGAAGATCAGGGAAATTTGCGGAAGAGGTGGGTGGTAAGATTGTAAGATGATATGCAAGATACTCCACATAAGTTAGGGCCCAAGCAATCATAATAGGACTTTGCATGACCTGCGCTATGTCCAACACATTATTGACCCCACAAAGTCGAACATGGACTAAAGGCACAGGATCCTTGGAGGCTAGGGACTGACAGTCACAGTAGTGTTCCTAAGCTTAAGGGGAACAAAGGAAAGGGTTCTGGGAAATGCCCCTGGGTCCTTGCACCTCATTGGAGAGGAGTGTTTGGCAAGCACAGTAAAGGATGCTCCGGGGATTGGGGGAGGAGGCACTGGGGGATGGGGAGGGAGGGGAGAGGGGAAAGGGGAGGGGGGAGCAAGAGAGTCGGGGAGAGGTGGAGGGAGGGAGGGGACCGGTGTACCTGTTAAGTTTGTATGAGCAGACATAATAATAATAATAATAAAACAATTCTTAACATACTTGAATATTTTCAAGTTAAAAACAGAGCTTTTTTTTAAGGACAGTAATGCAATAAATGTAAAGGCTATTAAAATAAAAAACCGAAAGATTGTAAAGCCCAAATGACTTCTTTTGAAAAGATGAGCTTGCTCGATTCAGAGTATAGATTTCAAAATTTGAGAAAGAAAGAGGCAGATGTAGCAGGCGGAGTAAGCGTGCTTTAAATATTCTAAGTGTGTAAAAAGGAACCTACGGAACATTAAAGAGACATGACTCGATGGCTGGAGAGGTGGTGGTCAGAGCAAAGGAAGTTGCCCTGAAGAGGCCACTCCCCAGGTAATGGCTTGCGTTCCAAGGCTGTCCACATCCCACTTCCTCCGCGGGGGGGCACTTGCGCTTGGAACTGGTCCCAGAGCCGGCCCTGGGCGGGGCTGCAGGGTCAGGGGTGGTCCTCAGCTTTTAGCCCTGGGGCGGCGGATCCAGGAAGCCTGGGCAGTGGCCATCCACGCTCCAGCCGGAGTCACTCCAAGCCCCTCGCGCTCGCTCCGCGTGGGCTGTGTCCCAGCTGCGCCCCAGCCAAGGTCGACCCGCGAGCCCGCGTCCCCGACTTCAGCTCCCCCGGCCGCGCAGGTGAGCATCAGGTGAGCATCTGGGAGCGCGGGCTGGCGGGGTCCTGGCGGTCCGTGCAAATGTCCTGAGTGGCGGGGCGCGCGGCGGGACGAGAATCAGGGGACCAGCACAGCGGGCTAACGTGTGGCTGGAGGCGGGGGAGGTGACCCCGTGAGCGGGGAGGAAGCTCGTGCTGGAGTCCGCGTTGATCCAGGGAATTACCAGCGCGACACAGCGGATCCGATGGCCAGAGTCACGCGGCCGAAGCCCCGGGAGGGTTCGCGTTGGCTGAGCTGCCGTGTTTCCCGGAGCCCCGCAGCGCGACCAGAAGCGGACCCCCGCGTCCGCAGCCCAGAGACACAGAAGGGACCCCTTGGGAGTGTCGCTCAGTGGGAGCACATTTGCTCAGCTTCTTTGAAAAGCCTTGGTTACAGTGCCGTTCTGGGAAAGAGAACATAAAAGACAGGCGGCAGGAAGTCATTAAAAAAATAAATGGAAAAGAATGAAGAAAAGAAAAAGAATAGAGGTCAAAGAGAGACCAACAAAAAGGAAAATTACTTAAAAATCCTGATAGTTGTGATGGAAATTGTGGCGGGAGTCCAAAGTTCTCCTGGCATTCTAGAATAGCAGAATAGGAAAGATGCAGTGACCAAAGAGAAAGTGGCCCCAAGCCTTGCTGTGGCCTCAGGCTTGTCCAAGCCTGACTCTGCTCTCCTGCTTGCTACCGGACCCTGAGCCAGTTTCTTCATAATAGATTCCTTCAGTTCCTCTCTGAAAGTGCAACTGCTACCAGACTAAGAGTTAAGTTACTTTACATGACTGTTTTGCTCAGGAAGCACCTTCTACATCTTCAAGGACTGAGTAAAAGTTAGCTCATACTATGTCAGCTCTTGGGGAAAGTTCTGACTCTTCCCCGGTTCCGATGAGTTTGATTTACTTGCTGTTATTCCTGGAAGTCTGGGAATGTTCACCTCCCAGTTCCAGGAACAAGTAGCTCTAATTTCTTCTGATTTCACAAGCTGGATGGGATGTACAACTAATAGGGGGCATTTAGGTAGGTTGAGGGTTTTCTCTTAATGCCACCTGGGTACTTGCAACAGTTGTGGGGCTTTGAATGGGGCTCACTGTCCTTTGAAAGGTGAACATTACTTACAAGGAAGTAAAGAGGTGATGAGTGCTTCCTGCCGCTGGACAGAGGACACGTGGGCTAGGCAAGCAGGGCGGCAGGCTCTAAGGTGAATATGCTGTGGAGGTGACTGTCCCCTGCGCATCTCCTTATCGCTCTGTTGGATCCCTACAGCGCTGTTGTGCAGCCCACAGATCCTTAATAAGCCAAGATCCAATGCCAGGATTACACTTGCGGGACTCCCCTGCCTATAGTCGTCCGCTGCACACTGGAGCAGTTTTTCTTCTCCCATCTGACTCTTGTGACTCTTGCCTGTCCTGACAGTGCCACCTCCACCTCCCTGTAAATCATAGCCCTGAAACACTCCTTTTTTTCATACACACAGTGTGTGCGTGACACGCTTAGTCATCAGCCCTGGGTGCCTAGGTGCATTGCTGAAGTGTCTTTGTGGACCCTCGTGCTCTCTTTTGTCCACTAGTACTTCCTGGAGGCCACATAGATGTGCACAAAAGTGAATATTTATATAGGAAATATTTCTATAGGTACAAATGGATGTGTGTGATGAACAGTGACTGAACAGTGCTCAATTAAGTCAATTTATTTTCAAATTAAAATCTTAGAAAAAAACTTTTGACAAGAATAAATAAAACTTCAATGCTGTGCTATCTTATTATCAAAATACTTTACAGATTTCACTGAAAGATGGAACTTCTTTTCCAGTAAAACAGAAACAAGAGTACAAAGATAAGAACTTGAGCTATCTTCTCTCTCTCTCTCTCTTTCCCCCCCCCTTCTCTCTTTCTCTCTGTAGGTACTTGAGTGTGTATGTCCATGGTGGCCCATGGGTGATATTGGAAGTCATCTTCCATTGCTCTTCAACCTTAAAGTTGTGAATCTGAGAACACACCACTGGGGCTAGTCTGGCCAGCTTGCTCCACCTTCAACAGCTAGAATTACAGGTAGTTTGCCACACCCTTCTGACATTTTGATGAACTCAGATCCCTTTGCTTTTGAGGTGAGGACTTTAAACACTGAGCCATCTCCACCTCCAACATGAACGTCTTAATTCAGATGTTGAGTGAGTTGTGTGGAAAACGTATCAGTTTCTTTTCATCTGCTTGGTGGCCTCATTCATAAGAAAGTCAAATCAGTGAGAGAACATTGGGGTGCTTCAAAAGGCTTCTCAGGAATAATTCAGGAACCCACCAAGAATAATTGGACTTACAGAGTGGTTTTGGCTTCTTTTGGGCTTGCTTGTTACTGTCGTAGAACACTTAATCAGTACTGTTTCAGTGGGTGCTAGCTTTTAAGTATACTTTACCCAAATGGTTGGAAGCATTTTTTTTTTTTTTTTACTCAAACCTGACATTATGAAGTGGACTTTGTGATAGGAAAGAAGCTTCCTGTTTCAGGGGATGCTGTGTCTCTGAGCAGCTGTCTGCATCTCAGCCCTTCTGGCTCTGGCTTACCAGGGTTACCTTGTCCCTAGTGCTCACATGTGCCACCCAGCACCCATTTGTGCTCTGCTGTTGTCATAGCCACAATTCAGCAGACAAGTGTGCTTCCTTGTGAAGGTCCATCAACCTTTCCAAAACCACGTGATCCACTGACACGCATGGCAAGAAGCTCATGGAGACTAGACGGCTTATCTTCATAAATTTTGCCTGACCTCCTTCCTGGCCTTTCAAAAATCTCCCCCCTTCCTTAACATTAGATCTCCCTATGACTTGTTGGTAGAGAGTTGGGGACCTAGAATTTTGGTGATGATTTTTAAAATGGCAAAATGTAGTTAAAGTATATCAGAGTGCAGATTGTCATTGTAGGCTGTGATTGATTTATCTTGAGTTGGATGACTTGGGGGGTAAGTAATAAGTTGTTTAATACACACAAATAAATTTTCATTAAAAAACCCAAATCCAGTTTATCCTTAATTTAGGAGTGTTTATAATATCCCAATATGCTTTTGAAGGCAATAGACATTTCAGGGCTCTAAGAGAAGGTGATCATTGTCCAGCAAATTGTGAAGAAGATCACGTTTCCTCACCACTTCTGTGTGCCGTGGGTGGACGGGCTCTACAGATGTCAGGTAGACCAGAGGAGCAGTGGGGATTTGGGGTGTTTTATCGGAATGACCTTAAGAGAGGCATGTTTGTTCTTATGTAGTATGTAATTCACTTTCTACAAATGTGTGATGAAGCACAGTTACAAGAAGTATGTAGTAATCAGGTAATGTTTCAAATTTCCTGTTTGTTCTGGAATAATTACAAATTAGCATGTCAACACACGCTATGAATTTATTACTTTCTTTTTCCTCTTTTGGTGCATCATAAATATAATGTTCCTTCCTCCTTTCCTTGACAACTTTTTTCATTAGAGTAGAAAAGATTATTTGAATTCATTAGATTAAAATCATTAGCTAAATGTTTCAGTCAGAGACACACTCAGTTATTTCCCAAAACTCTGTGACATGTTTCTTAACAAAGCTCTGTTAAAGTTGGGAAGAGCAAAGGATTTTGCCACTGTCAAAGGCAGGATTTAGCTTGACAACCTTCACTGGTATTTTAGAGGGGACATTTAATAAGGAGCCCAGAGCATTCCGTTTGAATGCTGGAGATACTGTGTTATCACTACACTTAAACCTTTAGTAGAAAGAGGACCCAGGTTTTATTTTGCAGCAGTTTTACCAGGAGATGCTTCTCCACAGTAAACAGTTTAAACTGTGAAATAATATAGCTAGATATGAAGAAAGAAGAGCAAGCTTGGTCAGACGAGCACTAGGGATTTCTGTGCAAAGAGAAAGTGTTCTTTAGCCCTGGGCAAAATAAACCATGTGTTCTTAGTTGGTATTCCTAGACTGAGACGTGCACTGTGTACCACACACGCTTAAACTCTGCCCCACAGGACATGTGTCATTGGCTTGTGAATTCCCCTTTCTTGCTTGTCCCTTTTTTCTGGCTTGTACCTAAGTTCCCAGCCTTAGCAAGGAAACTACAAGAAAGAAATATTTCTAAACTAAAATAAAACATTTTTCACTTCATCTATCTAGTAACTATTTTTGGGATGATTGATTTCCAGTTCAGGGCTTTATTTGCAAAATGTAAGAAATATAACATTGAATACAAGGTGACAATGATTAGAAACTATGGTCTCTGTAAGTTGTTGCTCAAATTACTTGAAGCCAGAGAACTTTTAAGCTAAGCATATTAAAGAGTGCTAAGAAGCAGGGGAGATGGCTCAGAGGTTAAAGTCTTCACCTCAAAAATAAAACAACCTTTGATCACGTCACCAGATCCCATGTAAAACATACCAGATGGCTAGGGTGGTGCCCTGTAATTCTGGACCTGGATGGCAGAGTCTGGGAAATCCCAGAGCAAAGCAATGAGGAGGTGAAGCAATCCAGGATGATTCACCGTTGGACTTCCACAGGCACATGCTCTAAAATATTCTTTTGTATATACACACACACAACACACACACACACAACACACACACATGTACACACACACAAATAAAATAAAATAAAATAAAGAGTACTAATATTTTAGGAAACAGGGAGCATATAAAACTTTAAATATGTTGAGTACAGCATATTAAAGGATTCCGCATCTTTATATACAAGTGTTTGAATGTGTTTTAATTTTATGCATCTGTTAAAGTATTTCTGACACATCTCATCATAATCAATATTCCTGCTAACATATGTTTTTCATAGTGGAAATGTGATATGACAAATACAGTCATGGCTTTCCTTTCTGTAGATGTGAATTTGTTTTTCTTTTATATTTTGTTCAGTGTGTTTGGACCCAAAACAGTGATATAGCTCCTTACCCACCTTGAGGATATTGGAGAAGAACATAAATATTTATATTTTTGCCCTTAAAACTTAGTAAGATCCACAGAAATTGGATTCTGAGCACTTTAATATAAGGCTGTGTTCTTGTCATTCAAAGAAAATTCAGAAACTTAAATCGTTAGCAAAATGACTTTAGATTTATTCTAAGATAAGAGTTAGCCTATCATGGATTATTTAATTGTTGCTGACCTCCTCGTGTATGGCGTATATATAATTGAGGTGAAGTAACTAGGATGTTCTTAAAAAGGCCATTGCTGCACAAAATTGTATGCTGAAGATTGCCAGTGTGAAGTAATCTTGAAAAGTAAGGAAGGTAGTCTTTGCTTCCTGGGAACATTTAATTATTTTTGTAGAAACAGTGATTGACTTATTGGCTACTCAGATTTGCACAGTAGAAATTAACAAAGGGGCATCTAGCCTGTAGTGGTCTGGGAAGAGGAAATGCAGAGCTAAGATCACAGTAAGGCCACAGAATGTCAGCCTAATGTTTCAGTTATAATCAAAAGACATTAAGTAAGCTGCAATCTGTAGTACTGAACATAGCTTCTAAGTAGCAGTGTGAAGGGCTGAAATAGAGCCCCAAATACTGGGAAGCAGATGAACTGAACAGGAATACTGTTGTCATCTTGTTCCTGCAGAAACAATCCAGTTGGATTAGCAAATGTGCTATCAGCAGGAGAACTTAAATGTAAGTCCATTGATAAAAAGCAACTTTTGATGTATAGAAAGGAATGTGAAGCCTTCTCAAATCTGCTGCTACAATCATGGATCAGCAAGCAACTCTGAAGTTCTAGTGAGAAATAGCATAGAAACGAGGGTCTAGCCAAAAAAAGTTACGGTGGATGGGATTGGAATAGACAGTTAAGAGACTGTTCCAACCGGGTGTCTCTCTTTTTCTTGTACTCATGTCTATGAATGTGTAGATGATGGATAAGAATCAGATATTCTCTTGGTCAAAATGGTACCAGTGGCCTCTTTCCAGTTCTTGATTTTTTTATTCAAGAATGGGATAAATAAAAAAAAAATGGGATAAAACCTATGGGAATTTGCAGAAGTAGTAGAGAAAGCTTTCATTCAGAAGAAAGCAGTAATGTCAAGGTACACTGCAAAGGAGCAGTGGGGTGCCTGAACGAAGAGACTCAAGGACACCTGGTTGGTCATGAGGTTTGAAGGAGGGATGTTGCTAAGGGGTGTAGTTCGGCTGATTCTTATTGTGCATGTACCTTCCCACAATTCATCTGGTTTTAATCATATCCATACCCAGTTATGCATAAGTGTTATGCATAAGCATAACATGTTAAATAGGAGATTTTTCACTAAAAAGGTTACTTGAGGATGCTTTTTAACCTTAAGCATGTACCCAAAATCAGTTCAGGACAGATCCGCCTCCTTATTCCAGTTGTTCTGGGAATACACTTGAATTTGATATGGAAAGAGAAACCTATTTCATTATTTAGGGAGGCACCTAAGTAACCCATGCTTGCAGCGGGTCCAGGGTTGGTAAGTGCATTGTTTGGAGAAAACTGGGAGGGTGTAGCACTTCCAGGAAAAGGACACAGGCTGCCAGGTGCATTACCAGAAGTGTATCTGTGTGTTGCAGGGCGCTTAGTCCAAACCAGGGGACCCAGGTTTCTAAATTACTCAGAATGATTCCCCAGCCTCAGAACTGTTTAAATCAGGGAAAAATAACTGATGTTGAACATTTTCTTTTCTTCCATGTTATGTTAAATCTGTTCACTGTCGTCATATTACGTTCTCAGCATTACGTCATTGCTTTGCATTATCCTGTGGTATCCAGTGTCTGGTTCAGTATTCTAACAGTGGAGAAAAATAGACTCTGATATCCAGTGCTACTATTTTTAAATGAACAACGAAAGGGCCAATACAATAGCTCAACAGGTCAAGGTGCTTGCTGCATAACCCTAGGGACCTGAGTTCTATCACTGGACCCACACGTGTAAAGGAGCAAAACTACTCCTGAATGTTATCCTCTGACTTACATACATGCATATACACACACACGCACACACGCACGCACGCACATACATAATTAAAATAATTTTAATAAGAAAGCCATAGAGAAAAGTCAGGTTGGTTGGTAAGTATGTTGTATAGACTATCTTATCAAGAGAAATTTTCTTTGTATGATTTATAACCATAAGGATACTCCCAGTCATACTAATTACAAATAATAAGTTTTTATGTATTAGTTCATTGTAAAAAACAAATATATACTTTGGTATGTTTTATGTAACATAAAAACTTTTAGGCTTACATAATGTCATTATTAATACTTTCCCTTTTTTCTCATGAAGAAAGTTGTAAATAAAATCGATAATGGTCAATCATGTGAAAAAATATTTTGCTTTATTAAAATTTATGTTCTGAAGAGAAAGTGCCATGTATCATGGAAAATAGGTAACTCTAATGATCAAATGATTGTTCTTTTCTCTTTTCTTTTTGTTGAAGTACCCAAAAAATATTTCTTCAATTTGCCTTCATGTTGCTGACAAATATGCAACCAAAAAACTTAGGGAAACAAGGAGTTTTATTCTTGTGTATGATTCTGTTACACACCATAGTCCAGCTTGGCAGAAGAGTCTATACTAACATTAGGAATTAAGAGAATGGTCACATTATATCCATAGGAATTGCTGGGAGAGGGGAAAGCCTTACTTGCCAGATTGCAAGGCTGTCAGAGTGTGTCTGAGTATAGCAACCTACTGAACCAGCTCTCTCCAGCCTATCTACCTGCCTGGGGGCTCGTCCCACTCACCATGAGTCGGGCCTTTCTACATTAAGGCTTGCTTAGGGTTTGCCTTAACTACTAATTCTTCACAAATGTACTCAGAGTTCAGTCTTCAATTGTTAAGATGATACCTATGTTTAAATAATATAAATATTCATCACTCGCCATAATGTTAGCCTTTGTGCATATGTTTGACAATTCTCAAGATCAAATATCTTACTTTTCTTCTCTTAATGACTTTTGTACTGCCTAATTTTTTTAATAAAATAAAATTAAAGCTGTTAAAATTTGTATTTGAGTAAAATTGAACTATCTTCTGTTTTGGGTTTTTGCACTCATTAGAATCATCTGGCTAGAGCACAGTTATATCTTTTCAAGAGTATGTATGTCTAAATAGTGTGTATGTATGCAAAAAAAACTTTGATTAAAATATGTACATATGCATTTATATGTGTACATAGAAATAAAATAAAATCTTTGTGACAATGTGATAGTACTATTGTTACTAATTTTTGGAAACATCTCATTTATTGATGAGACAGAGCGAGAAAGAGAAAGAAAAAGACAGAACCCACATAAATTTCTTGGTGCCTGGATGGAAGTCTGAGGAAGTCAGTTCTCTCCTTCTACCCTGTAGGTCTCTGAATATCGAACTCAGTTCTCCAGGTTTGTGAGCAGGTATCTTACATGCTGAACTGTTGCTACAGCCTGTATTATTTTAAAAGCCATATACTTAAGGTAAATTTCACTTTATATTTGAAGTAGGACTCTCCTTCATATTCTTTAGCATGCACAATTTATATTAAGTGAATTTACTCTGCTTTGTTACTACATAATACCATGAATATGGAAATGATCTCAGTGTTATTCTTCCTAATGCATGTTTTTTAAGCTGACACAACTCTACCTCTTCCTGAATTGCAGACATGCAGCCACAAGCACCTTACCCGGGAACGAATTTGCAACCTGGATATCCCCCTCAATATCCACCAATAGGATTCCAAGGTAAAAGATTTGATTGAAGAATCAAATCAATTGATATTCCCAGAGGAGAGAAGGAAAGGAACAGAGGCACACATGAGACCTTTAGTAATTCTTCGTGAAATCACACTGAAGGAGTTTTGGCTGGTTTGCTATTTTTGATTTTATTTCTGTCCTGATTTCTCTTCTGTTGCTTTAGTAAAACACCCCATGGAAGCAACTTAAGGAAGAAAGAATGTAATGGTGGCTCACAGTTTGAGGGTTCAATCTGCCACCGCAGGGAAGGTCACAGAAAGAGGGGCGTGAGGCAGCTGGTCACATGGCATCACTCATGCTGTGTGGAAAAACACACAGCAGGGATGCATGCTAGTGCTCAGCCCCACCCTACCCTTGTGGAAAGGTGTCAGCCCCAAGGGGCTGGCCTTCCCACCTTAATTAATCTGATGGAGCTGATCCCCACAGAAACACCCAGAGGCTTCTCTCAGTGGCAATTCAAGTTGACCACCAAGGTTAAATATCACACTTTATATTTTCCATAGAATTGTTTGTTTTTTCATTTGTTTTGTCTTCTTTGGGAGACAGTAAAAACTGCAAAGGAGAGCAATAAAATTTGCAGCAAGTTTATATTTAGCAGCAATGGTTTCCCTTAAAATACAGATATCAAGTAGGATATGATACTGACTACTCATCTGCTCTGAAAACTGATCGTGCAATGTCATCTAGGAAACTTTTCCTTGGGCATTTTTGAGTTATGCTCTACTTGGAACTCTGTTCAATGAGAGTAACACAAAAGTAGAAAGACTGCTTAAGACTGAACAGAAATGCTTCCAGGTTCTTCATATTCATTCTGACAGTGATGATGGGAGCCTTCATTTTTAACCGGGACTTGAGGTTTGGGCCCTAACATGGGAAGCTGAGGCAGGATGATCACAAGTTCACAGCCTGCATGGGCACCAGAGTGAGTCCAAGGCCTGCCAGGCAACTTAGTGGGACCCTATCTGAAAATATGAGTTAGAAAGTGGACTGAAAACACTTGCTTAGAATATGAGAGACCCTAGAAGCAATTCCTAGTTCTTAAAAAACAAGACAAACAAACGAACAAATGAAAACTTCTGCATGTTCATGATGATTCTTGTTTGACATTTCTAGGAAATTAAATGCATGTATGCAGGGTATGTGTTTTATTTTGGAACAATGCATAAACTGATTTGCATTGTAAATCAAAGATTTTTATTTAGGCAAACTGGACCTTTACAAATGGCAAAGTTTTATGGTGTGCCCTGATTTACCAGTAGGCAGGCTGTCAGCGTTCTGAAAGAGTATCTTGAGGATTAGGATTCAAGGTGCTCTGACTGGACAGAAGGGCGTTCGTTCTTCATTTGCTTTTGCTGAGCAAACAAATTGTCTTGGGGCTTGATGGCCTTTGCAGTGGTCTTTGAAACCTCCCTGTGGATTCCAGATAATGTCCAGATGTTTGTCTTTAATAGAATATGAGCTGAACTCTAAGGTGGAAGTTCTTAACTATAGTTGAACTTAGCTGTCACTTAACAAATACCAGCATAAGGACAATAGCAGCCCTTCAAACACAGAGACTGGCAATATCCTCACAACCAGGCTTGAGAATCACTTCATCAAATTCTTGTAGAGCTGCTGTTTGAAAAATCGTTAGCAAGTTTTTCATAAAACAGGCACATATAGAATGATTTCATACACCTAGAAGAATTTAAACTAGGTGTGCGTATTAAATTCAGCTAGAATCAGACTTGAAGTTCAATAGCAAAAGTAGCTTGGATTCTTTCCTAATGCCCAAGGCCACACTGAACAGATACTTCAGTCAACAGTGACACTAAAGATAGCAGTAGATGAGACTGAGAGCATCCTGCTGTCTACAGGTTGGTTGGCTCATTTTATCTCAAAATACTCTTTTTTTTTTTTTTTTAATTTTTTTATTATTATTATTTATTCAACTGTGCCCATGTGCGTGTGTATGTGTGCGCGCATATGTGTGTAGAACCACGGACGAATTCAGGAACCACCAGGGACGCCTCCACCTCCTTCAGCCCCGGGATTCACAGGCTCCGCCCTACCAGGACCAGAAGCGCAGGCCGCCCACGCTTCCGCCTGGCGTCTATATGTGGGATCTGGGATCTGAACTCAGGACCTTCCGCCTGCAAGGCGGAGGCTTAACCCCTGAGCCACCTCTCCAGCCCCTCAAAATACTCTTATGAGATCAGTGTTGTCAGAGTTTAATATCTACTTTCTCTGATTCAACCAAATATGGATCAAAAATACTTGAAGATTTGCATCTTTTCTTGATACAAACCATGTTTTCCTTGTCAGTATCCCCAAGCCATGCAGTGTGACAGCTGTCCCCAGACCAGTGGCTTTGTATTAAATAGGACAAGTCATCTAGCTATGAGAAAACATGTGGGAGGATGAGGGCAGATTGTGTGCAGATGCTGCACCACTGGCATAGGACACTCACCTCAGGCTGAGATTCTAGGGAAACACTCAGAATAAATCACTGTGGGTACAGGAAAATCACTATAATATTAGTTATCTTCTGAGGCTAGAAAACTTGGATCAGACTTCAAATTTTAGATTTAGTTCATTGGGCATAATTTTTCCATTTGCATTGTAAATAATAAGCAAAGCACTTATTACATAATTTATTTTTAAGTATTTACATTGATTTAACTTATAGACACAACATTTCCTTTATAAATCTTATATACTTAATATACTAACTTGAGGAAAGATCACCTATACTCTCAGAGTCCTCAGGAAATTATTATTTTGCTACTTCTGCATCCAGCTGATTCTCCTCTACATACCCCACTGACTTAGCCACTGGTTTCAGTTCCAAGGCCAGGGACCTTCGAAAATGAAACTCTCTGTCCATGTGGATTGCGTCAGCCTCCACTTCCCTGACTTCATATTACTTTGCTGCTGAAGAGTACATCTAGACTTTTTAGACCCCTTACCCTCCTCCAACATTAACTATCGCTTCAGCTGGCTGCCAGCAAAACTGGAAGTCACTCTTCATATCTCAAGACTCGTGCCGTTAATGCCTCAAAACTTTTCTGTGATATGTTTGTTTGTGTCCTTGGTCTTCTCATCTCCTGAGAAGCTTCGTATGTTCATGAAAAGGAAGGTGTCTTGAAAACTCTCCCTGTTCCTCTCTCTTTTTCCCTCTCAATAGCTACTTTTTTAAACATTTTTTTTATTCAATTGTGCGTGTGTGCGCGTGTGTGTATGTATGTGTGTGTGTGTGTGTGTGTGTGTGTGTGTGTGTGTGTGTGTGTGTAGAGCAGAGCCAGGGGCAAATTCGGGAACCACCATGGATCGCCTCCACCTCCTCCTTGTTTACTCTGCCCCAGGATTCACAGGCTCCGCCCTACCAGGACCAGAAACCCAGGCCAACCTCCCACCCCACCCCCGCTTCCGCCTACCTCTATACGTGGGGTCTAGGATCCTAACTCAGGACCTTCTGCCTGCAAGGCAGAGGCTTAACCCCTGAACCACCTCTCCAGCCATTGACATATGTACTAGTTAAATATGTAGATGTCAATTTGATAGCTGAAGGTTGAACTCTGCACACATGTGTGAAGAATTAGTAGTTCAGGCAAGTCCCAAATATACTTGAGGGAGATTGTCTGTTTAGTGTAGGTGGACCCATCTCATATTTGGTGGGACTATTCCCTGGGCAGTTGGATAAGATGGAGAGTGCTGGTTGGCACTGTTCAGCATAATTGAACAGTCTTGTATCTGACAAGTGGGGTTTGCCCCTCTCTCAGCAATCACTGTGGATATGGTGTGGCCAGTTCTCTCAGCCTCTAGTGTTGATATGAACTCTTCTGCCAACCTGCACCAAGAGCTATAACCAAGAATCATAAGAAAGAACAAAATCCTCTTTCCCTAAACTCTTTGGTCTTGAATTTATTGGAAATATGCAGGTAATCTGCAGCAGAGTTAGTTGTTATAAAATCCTTCAAAACTTGCATTGATAATTCCTATAAATATGGCACTAGAGTAAGGTAAACACAGATTGTTTCTCCCATTAGACAGAGACTGATACTCCTCTTTGTGAGTCCCAGTGCTCATCACTGCCAAACACCTGGTGAGATGTCATGATATCATGGAACTCTTCTCCTTAGAGTCCTCCGTGTCTGTCAGTATCTGCTTTCAATAATATGCAAACACTCCATCGAAATTCCCAGCAAACTGCTTTCTCTTGCTTTGCTCAGTCATACGATCTTTTTCCATTTAAAGACTCCCCTCTCCAGTAGACTTGCCAGATTCCTTCCTAAAATCAGAGATTTTTGACATTTCCTATCTTTCTCCAGGCTCCTTAGTCATCAGACCTACAGAGAACTTTTCCATGAAAATACTTCAGAACCGAACCAAGATAAACCCATCTGAAGTCACTGCTTCTGCCCTGTTATGTCTTCCAAATCTTTTTCACTTCACATCAGCATGCATTCTACAAGAGAACATAGATATTTATTTGTTATGGAGGTGATACATTATAAGGTGCTTATTTAAAAATGCATTATGAATTTTAACACTTATGAATTTTAAAATGATTTTGAAGGCTGGAGAGATGACTCAGTGGTTAAGACTCTGTCTCACAAGCAGAAAGTCCTGAGTTCAGATCCCAGGTCCTAGAAACTCCAGGTGGAAACGGTGGCCACCCATATTCACACTTCCAGCCCTGGTGGGAGGAGCCTGGAAAATCTCAGAGTGAAGCAAGAAGGAGGTAGAAGCAATCTAGAATGATTTCTGAATTCACCCTTAGTCTTCCATAGGGACACAAAGTGCCCTCTGATACACACACACATAAAATAAATAAATAAAATATAAAATGTTTTGAATAGCCCATAAATGTTATTAGAAGTGTTACACTTGAAACATACATCACTTGTTTATTTTATGTATCAGACTTTCTGTGACTTTGTATGTGCTCCTTTGAAAATGTATTCCATTCTATGTAATTCTATGTAATTACTTCTCTACAAATAAGTTTTTGAAGCTTCGCTGTAATCAAAACTGTTCTCTGGTATCAATACTTGAAAGGATTTGGCTTTGTAGTTGTGTGTGTGTGTGTGTGTGTGTGTGTGTGTGTGTGTGTACATGAGGAGGTCAGAAGACAATTTTTAGAAGCAGATTCTTGCTTTTCACATGTATCATTGAGACAAGATCTCTTGTTTCTACCACTGTGCAGTATACTGTAAGCTGACTGGTCCCCAAGCTTCTTGTTCCTGTCACTACCTTCTATCCTACCTCCTCCTCCCATCCTACCTCCACCTCCCATCCTACCTCCACCTCCCATCCTACCTTTACCTCCCATCCTACCTCCACCTCCCACCTTCTACAGGATGCTGGGATTACATATGTGTGCTGTGATATCTGGCTTTTCAAATGGATTCTGAAGATTGAACTCAGACTCTCATTCTTGGAGATTAAGAGTTTTTACTCCTGAGCCATATCTTCAGCCAACTTGTAGCTTACCTTTTTGTTTCATCTTTATTTTGTAAGGAGTATAAAGTGCTACATTCTGAAATTTAATTTCTAACATTCACATCACAATGAAAATTCATTAGGTTTTTAATGACATCAGGACAAGGATACACTGAAGTAAAAATCTTGGCAAATGAGTATCTAGAATGTACTAGAAAGAATGGTTTGACTTTAGTTGTGTCATGATAATGTTTCAGGTTGGACAAGGGTTTGTTTTCAGGAAACTGTTCTGGACATTTGGGATATTAAAGAGCATTCTTGGGCTTCACCACCAGAGGATAGCACCATCTGAAAAAGTATTGTTCATATCTTCCAAGTTACCCCTTGGGGAGAGATAGAAAAGCATTCCCACGCTACACATGCAGGAGATGAGGTTCGAAGTTTCAGATTTATCTTTTATGCAGCGTTGTTTTCTGATTCCTTGAGCTAAAAGTCTTCATTTGGGGTATCTCACCATGAAGGCATGCCTGTAGGTCCTGTTGGGATTCTTGATCGTAGCTTGTTGTCTTTCCTGTTGTCAAGTCACTGTAGCACTTCTCCCCATCTGAGTTTTGAAAGGTAATTCAGAAAGACACCTTTTTATATAACCAACAGCCCCAAAACAAAATGACCTTAAACCCTTAAATATTGCATGGAAGGTTTTCTGAAAGAAAAATTTTCTTTAAATATCATGTAGATCCTATAGCTGTAGGATTTCTGAGCAGAAAGATCAATTTGTAGATCTGATAGTTGGGATAATTCTAAATGAACTGATCACTATAGTTTTCTGTAAAATTACAAATTATCTGATTCACTCTTGTTTCAGGGCCACCAGAACATCCTGGCTACCCAGGACCCCAGGCCGGCTACCCAGGACCCCAGGCCGGCTACCCAGCACCCCAGGCCGGATACCCAGGACCCCAGGCTGGCTACCCAGGGCCTCAGGGTGGTTACCCAGCCCCATCAGGTGGTCCAGGTGGCTTTACAATCCAAAATCAGCCAGTGTACAACCAGGCTGGTGGACCTGCAGGGGTACCATGGATGCCACCACCACCACAGATTCCAGTGAACTGCCCTCCGGGACTGGAGTACTTAAGTCTGGTGAGTTCCACTGCAGAAAATACTTATAAAAAACAGAACTATGCTTTAGGTTTTGGCTTGGACTAAACTAGCAGATTAAAAATTCACCAAAACGTGAATGGGGGAAAAAAAAACAAATTTCTAGGCCAGATTCACTTTTTATGCAAAATACAAAGGTGTGAAGCATTTGTGTTTTTTGTGATCTTGAATTCAGCCTGACACCATAGTCAGCAGCCACTGTTTACTGACAGTATTATAAGGTATTGAGTTGTTTTCTTGAGTATATTGCATGTATCTACCTCCTTAATTGTTATTGGGAAGTCTGTGATGTATGGATGTCACAATCCCCATTTTCAGAAGGGCAAAGTTCTATCCTTGGCTAGGATAAAAAGCTAAGGAAGCAGGCTTTGCAATCTGGACTTTGCTACCTATGCTTTTTCTCTAACTCATTTTATGACTCACACTTTAGAGCTGCTAAAACACTGGGTTTATGATGACCTTTCTTTCCTTTGAACACTCCATTTTTATAAATCCTACTGATAAGAAGGAAAGCCATGAATACACTGTGCTATAAGATAATAAATCATTGCACACTGATTTCTAACAGTTACGTGATGTGGAAAATTAGAGCACAGTTGATAAACATCTACAAATGAGTCTTGTGATAACTCACCAGCTCCCAGCAAGTCACACATCTCTCTCACCCACGAGCATAATTTCCCACAGTGCTCTCAAGCACCATTTAATACAGAAGCTGTAGTTGTCATTTCATGAAGAACTATTTAATCTAGAAATTGTTAAAATCTAGATCTTACACAAAACTAGAGAAATTCATCACCTACTACAAATGAAGATATTACGAACACATGAAAAGATTTTTCAAGCTTCGTGAAAAGAACTTTGCAAAAAGTATTTCAACAAAAAGTATTTCCAAGTATTTCTAGAAAGGATTCTGTTTTCTACTTATAGGACTTTGGGGTAAATTAATTTTATTTGGTGAAAATTTTCTCTTAAGTAGTAAATAATTTCTACAAATGTTTTAGAAGTAAAAATATTACCTTTTTTTACTAAAAATGATTTAAAAAGTATGAAATATTGATAAGTGATTACATGCAAATTTCTCTCTCTTCTACAACAGATAGACCAGGTTCTGGTTCATCAGCAGGTGGAACTTCTAGAAGGTACGTGCTTGTTGTGGCAGTAGCTTTTCTAGAGAGGAGCAGGTGAGACAGGCACTGATGGCAGCGCTGAAATGTGGGAAGCCACTAGATGCATCACAATAGCTGCCAGGATGAGATTCTGGGTCTATTTAGGAGCCACAACATCCTCCTTCCAGATCTCAGAAATGATGAAATGTTCATGGTATTTAAAAGGCATAATCAAATTCATCTTCACCTGTTCTCAAAGTTTCTTTCCATTAGTAGAAATTAGCAGAATGAGAGACTTCATTGAAGTTTAACAGAGTAATTTTTATCTAAAATAGAGATCTCTGTTTCTTGACAAATTGCTTTCTGAATTAAAAAGATAAGAATGGGTATGGTATTTTTGTTGTAAATGTGCAATAACTATGCCCATTGCATTACATTCCATGTTGTTCATCACTTTTAAATTTGTGAACTATATGTAACTTCATCAGGAAATAGAAAGTAATTCAAAAGTATATTCATTTTTCAAATTAAGGATGTCCTTAAGTTTCTTTTTTCTTTCTTTCCACATTGAACATCTGCCTAATTTTTTACATTATGAGTAGAAAAAGATGAAAATTACTCAGTGATCTGAGGGTAGAGCCCATACTGCCATCACTTTTTCAGTCAAGATACACTAGATCCAGATGCACAATCCTTTTGTTTTCTTTGTTTGCATTTTCTAAATCATCAGAAGGAAAGTAAGATAAATAACATACGCTGCTTGACAAACAGATTCAAGATACTGAAATACCAATAGATTGAGTGGTAAATGCCAGTTGCTCCTCTCTGTTGCTGCTGCAAGAAACCACCGAGGCCCAAACAACTTAAAGGGAGAAAGAAAGATGGATTCCACTTACAGTTCCAGAGGAGAGATAAAGTCCTTCATGGCGGGAAAGGCGTGGCTGGCAGAACTGGACACAGCTTAAGTTACGTCCATCAAGGAGGCTGAGAGTTGCAAAAACTGCCAACCCTAGAGCAGACCTGTCCAGGAAGCAGGGTGGAGATAATCTGCCTCAAAGCCCACCCCCTGTGGCTGCCTTCCTCCAGCAAGGCTTTACCTCTTCAAGGTGCCATGACCTTCCCCAACAACTAACAGTTCAAACACATGAGTCTGTGGGAGACAACTCACATTTCAAACCACGACACCCTTTCAAAATCAGCCCATGAACTGCTGTGAACAGAGAACTTAGAATCAGTCTTGACCCTGACAAGGACACATCCTTGTCAGCTCCTGGTGACAGAAGACCTGGAGGACATTCCCAACTGACTAAAAGTCCTTGCACAGAGAGGGCAAGTAGAGCTTCTGGTCTCTGCTGTAATAACTTTTCAATACTCAGATACAACTTAAGGGAAGAAAAGGAGATTTATTTGGCTAATTGTTCCAGAGGGGAGATAGAGTCCATTATGGCAGAATCACATAGCAGAAGGCATGGCTTGATGCAGGAGCATGGATCCGATGGTCACTGTAGCTATTAGAGAGGCAAGAGAGGGCAAGAGCAAATTGAGAAAAAGCAGCAAGGTCAGGACACCAAACCTCAAGACCTGCCCCTAAAGCGTTCAAACAGAGTCCATAGAACGCTCACATTCAAACCATGGCAGCCTCTGCATACTTCATTTAATCTCTTGTGGCTTCGTGTGTTATATCCTCTGATACAATGTGACTGAAGTGCTTGAGGGCTGTAGACAAGTGAGGAAGTTCATTCTCCCTCCCAGGGAGCAGAGGGAACTCAATTTGCATGTCTGCATGGGAACCTCTTTAGTATGAAGCGCGATGGGAGCCTGCTTGTAAAACTCTGCCGGCCCATGAAGACCTTGGGCCCCATAAGATGGAGAGGTTCACTTAGAATTCCTGTGATCTACACAGTCTGTGAATTGTCCCTAGTCTAAAGCTCATCTCTCATTTTGGATTATCTGCTGCTGAATTAAACAAGAGGGCAAGGAGTCCAATGTCATGTTTGAATTCACATTCCACATTCATTCCCCTTTTTCACACCAATAAATGTAGAGCAGCCCTCATTACCTATGCTCAAAAGGTACACTAAAAGTAGGCCATGAATATGATTGTAGTACAAAATCTCAGCCAATTGATTTACGGAATTTCTAGACTACACACATAACAATCATGCTGTAACCCCTCTTAGTATATAAAAACTGCCAGGTAAATGAGCAGGTACCCACCAGCTCCATGGTACCCGCCCACAGAGATACAGCAGCCATCTCTTTCCTGTTCACTTCACAGCGTTTCTTCCTCTTGTCCCACGTCCATTTCCTGAATCCAGAACATCTCTCTACACTTCCCCTTTCCCCTTTCCTGCTTCCAGCTCACGAAACATTGACACACCTGAGTGCCAGTATCTTACAAAAGATTTGATTTTCTTAATAAAGCAGTGAAAATGATTTCCTGTTTATACGTTCAGTCTTAACAGGTTTTGAAACAAATAACAAATACGAAATCAAGAACAGCGTCGGACAGAGAGTCTACTTTGCCGTGGAGGACAATGACTGCTGCACTCGAAACTGCTGTGGGGCATCTCGCCCCTTCACCATGAAGATCATAGATAATACGGGCCGAGAGGTCATCAGCCTGCAGAGACCCCTGAGATGCAGCAGCTGTTTCTTCCCCTGCTGCCTGCAGGAGGTCAGTGCAGCCTCCCCGAGTACCTTGAGAGTTGTGGTGCATACCTTGACCCTGGGCATAGCTATCTCTAGACCGTACTTACATGCACTCTTGCTTTTGTAGCTAGAAGTCCAGGCCCCTCCTGGTGTGACAGTGGGCTATGTTGTACAGACTTGGCACCCATGTCTGCCGAAGTTTACACTTCAGAATGAGAAGAGGGAGGATGTTCTCAAAATTATTGGCCCATGTGTTGTGTGCAGTTGCTGTTCAGATATTGATTTCGAGGTAAGAAATATTGTAATTTCCATGGGATTTGCTTTCCTAAGGTCAGAACATAGTTATATAGGATATTACTAATAAAATGTATTAAGTAATGTGAACTGGTGTTTGTATATTTGAAATTAATCAGAGTGGTGGCCATTACTGTGATTAAAAGTCATAATAAATTATAATTTATTATGTAATGGAAACCCTGTAGTACAAAACAAGAAAGCAAAGGGTGAGGAATGTGGCTTAATGGATAAGACATTAGCCACACGAGTTTGAGTACCAGAGTTTGGATCCCCAGAATTTGAAAGCCAGGTGTCCATTGTCGCTTCTTGTCATCTCAGCATTTGTAGGCAATCAGACAAATCCCCAGCACAAGTTGGCTCAGGTAGATTAGCCAAAGAGTGAGCTCTGAGTTCAACTGAGAGGCCCTGACTAAGTGAACAAAGTGGACAGCTATCCAGGAAGACATGCAATGCAAACTTAGGGCTTTCACACAAACATATACCTATGTACACATGCACACATATACACACATGTTTGCCCACGCACATATGAATATGCATACCCTTGACCCCCCCAAAAAAAGGAGGAGGAGGAGGAGGAGGAGGAAAACAATTGTAGCACCTAAAATTCTGTATGTTGGCCTGGGGGCATGGCTATGCAAGCATGAGGTCCTGGATTAGGAGGCTCAGCACCCATCAGAAAAGGCTGGGATGAAGGAATGTGCCTCTAATTTCAGTGACTACAGGAGTGGAGACAGGAGATTACCTGGGTGGTCTGGTCTACCAATCTAGTAGAACCTGCCAGCTCTAGATTCAGTGAGAAACCAAGTCCCAAAGTACAGGGCAGAGGGAGCTAGAGAGATGGCTCAGGGGTTAAGTTTCTGTGTCACAAACAGAAAGACCTGAGTTTAGATCCCAGATCCCAAATAAAAACACACCGGGTGGAAATGGTGACTTCCTGGTAGTTCTGACCCTAAGAAATCCCTGAGCAAAGCAAAATGGAAATAGAACTATCCAGAATTATTCCTGAAGTCATCCTTGAGCGTCCACAAACACATACAGTGCTGTCTGATATACACAGACACACTAACAGAGAAAAAAAATCAGGGCAAGGAGCAATTGAGGAAGATATCTGGGTTTGTCCTTTGGCCTCCATACTTGTGCATGTCCACAAGTGCTCACGTAAGTACTGGCTCTTGCCACCACACATGCAGATTTCTGTATGCTCTCACTGTGTATTACTTTAAAAAGACGTGTAAGCGGCTTGAACCAAATGTGATACCTGGGCCCTTAGTCTTTGACTGCTGTAGGATACTGACACAAAAGTCACCCTTTGAAGTTCCCATGAGAAATTCAATTACATCATGAGAGTTTCAGCATGGTTAGTTCAGAATTTCCATCTCCACAGTTTCCATTTCTACTTTCAGTTTCCCACAGTGAACTGCAGCCTGAAAACATGAAACAAAAGAGTCCAGAAATAGAGTCCACAAGAGTTCACTTGCTCTCACTTCTGAGAAGTGTGGATTAATCTCCATCATGGTAGATGCGACTCATCTTTGCATCATTCTTAGTAGTTGATTTTGAAACCTATGTTGCTTCCAGTGTTTGTATTCAAATAATCCCTAAAATAGTATCTTACTTCTGCCAAACAACATCTGGTGGTAAGATATGGAAACTTTGGAAGACCTGCCCCATCTTTCCAAGGTTTCCATTATGTAGTTTTATTTTCTTATGTTACCCCGCCTCTCTATCTATTAACAGGAACTAGAGTCTTCTGTGAGAATCTGGGTCTGTGATGACTCCCTCCCCAAAGGAATTCATAGTCTGATAGCAAAGTTGGGAAGTTGCAAAGAGATCCATGGGCTGGACAGAGGCGTATACAATTAATGTGTGGAAAGACTTTTCATTAGTCCATGTACAATAATAGTTCTTTCTGCAGAGAATATATGTCCTAGACCCAGAGAAAATAAAAGTAATCACTTTAAACATATGAAGGATGCTTTTTTCAAGGAAACATTACTAACAAAAACTTTATGTGCTTAAAATTTTCAGTAATTTTTAAGAAACACTAGAGTTTTCTGAAAGTCGTATTATTACTGGCAGTATTTTGTCCTGCCTTGTTTCTTGAGTGGAAGCATTCAGACATTCACTATCAGAAATGAATGATCTTCACCACCACACAGCTAAGAGTGTGACATCTGGTTTATCTGCAACAGAGTTTGTGATGGAAGTGATCATGTCTCTCAAAAGCAGTAAACATGAGAACTCTGAGAAGAGAAAGTAGCATTAGTACTATATGGCCAGAGATAAAATTTAATTGTATAGATACCCTGTTTAAAATGTTTATCTTTTAATTATGTACAAAGTCTCCTATTCCAATTACTTTCTATAGATTTCCATTCACACTTCCGATTTTGGTTAACATGAATTTTGGTTAACCTTGAGTTGTTATGTCATTAATAAAAATGAGAAACATTGACATGCTTATCTGTGTGGCACTGTGTGCCTGATGCTGATGAGATATTATTTCCTCTTCTAAAGTACGTCAGCATTGAGAAAGACATTTTAAAATTTATGACTTACTTTAAATGTTATTGCAGATAAAACACTAACATGTGCAAGAGATAATCTGTGTTAGTCCAGTTTACTAAGGTATTTTCACATCTCCCACAAATACTGAAATCCCATGACTTCAAGCACATTGCATTATATTCATCCCACAGTCTGCAGCTAGCTGGTCCTCCATGCTTAGCTGGAGCTTGGTTAATGGCTATGGCTGCAGAATGGCCAGTGGTCTGTCAGATACAGGTGTTCTAGCGCCGCATGTGACACTTCTCAATGGATAGCCAGAGCCAGACTATGCTAGTTGGTCATGCTGAAGACCGCCGCTCAAGCTCTTCTCTCCAACCCATGGATTTCCCTGTAAGCTTCCCATATGCCCAAACCTAATTATCAATGCACAGAAAATAAACTATGTCTAGGACTAAGAATCAAGAATGAAGTTACTATTTGACAAACAATAATTCATGATATGACAATTTCGTATTAAAAATTTCAAAGCCTTTTAGACCCCCATCCTCTTCCTCTCAGATGAAGAGATGAACATGTCTTAAGTGTGCCTACATTTATTTGGTGGATTCCAGCCAGAGGCGAGGGCTTAGATGAAGTTGTCTGCACATCTGCTGTCTTGTGTATGTCGGGGAAGGACAGGCCTTCTCTTCATATAAAACCACATATATGTATATAGTCTAATTAGTGTCTAGTTGCTATCTAGCTGCTCACTTGAGTGGCTTTAGCTTGGCATAATCTGTTCCACTTTCTGTGGTGACCTTGGGCTATCTTTCAGAAGAACCCCAAGAACACAACTTTTTGAGTTTAGAAGTCTGTTTCAAATGCCTTTCTTCTTGGACCCTTTACACATCTTTAGTTATCCAGCCCTACCCCACCTTGCCCTGGGGCCTACGATAGAACTGATTTCTCTGTTGGTCATCTGCCATTAACCAGTTGGTCTTGGTTTCTTTGCCTTTTGTTTTTCTCCTGATGTGGGTGGACTTGAGCCTCCACCATATTTCAATGGTTTGCTGAGTGAATCCAGCACTTCTCTTAAAGCAGAAATCTAATAGGAGTTTCACTTACTGTCTTCTCAATAGACTCTAGAAATTTCACCAAAAAAATCATTCATATTTTTATTGTTTTCTAATGAAATTTGCTTTGGACCAACTTAAAGAATCTATTACTGTCAATATAAAACAAAGAATGTTAAATATTTCAGTACAGCTCTTCTCATGTAATTCTCTGTCCCATAATCCTGTTTCTTATTTATCAATAAACAGACACAGGAACCTATATCTATGTATTTACTGTTGCTTATAGATGCTTATCAATTCACATAATTTTTTAATTTATTTATTTGAGAGGAGAGAGAGAACGGGCACACACATGCACATGTGGAAGTCAGAGGACAACTTTTCAGAAGTCTGTTCGATGCTTCCACCGTGTGGGCTACAGGGATGTTACTCCAGACATGACACTGGCGTTTTATGTACTGAGCCATCTCAGTGGTACAGGGCATACAATTTTTGTATATTTATTTCAGTTTAATGCAACTTTGAAAGGAGGCCTGCAAAGATTCTAGAAATCCAAAATTTTTTTTGCTTTGCAGATCAAATCTCTGGATGAAGCCTCTGTAGTTGGCAAGATCTCCAAGCAGTGGTCTGGTTTTGTGAAAGAGGCATTCACAGATGCCGATAACTTTGGGATCCAATTTCCTCAAGACCTGGATGTGAAGATGAAGGCTGTGATGCTTGGCGCTTGCTTCCTCATTGTAAGTCCATGGCTGCCAAGTCTCATTAGAGGTGGTTATTCTGTTATCATTCAGGATGGCTCACCTAATCAAATATTCCAGAGTGGCTTCTGAAAGGAACAGGTTTTTCTTTTCTTTTCTCTCAGTACCAACAGTTAAATCTAGTTGTGAAATGCCACTTAGGGTGTTCTGAATGCAGGCACCCGCGCAGGTGTCTTTGAAGAGTCTTTGCACTTTCACAAGATGGGAAGAGGATTTTATAGTACATACAGGTCCTAGTTTTTGAGTTATTTTGAAGCACAAAATGAGTACTTTGGGATGACTTAACAGCTTTTTAAACATGTATTAAGTCACTGAAACATTAGTTAACCTGATGGATTAAAAAACTAGGCGTAATGGTTGGAAACTGCTTGTTTGAAGATAAATCCTGTTGATGTCATGTGTGAGAACTGGATTGAAAGGAGGCATCGTTGCAGTTGTGTAATGCGCAAGGAATGGCTACAAGGGATAAAAGGCAAAGAGAGATGAGAGGTGTGAGAGAAGTCAACCCCACAGGCCCTGTTGGAAGTCGTGGAAGGACATGTCTCATCAGACCCTGGCAGCACAGAACAAGCTGGGAAAGCACAAGCAGATTTGGAATCCAAGAGGCCAATCTGCACTGCATTGTGACTCGGAGGAGGCTGCCTTGTCCCCTAATGCAAAGCTTTCCCCACAGCTCCTGTTGCTACAGACATGTAGTGGGAAGGAAAAAGGAATAAAAAGAAGCTGAGTAAGACAGATTTCAAGGGGAATCAGAAGAAGTGTTATTCAGATGAGAGTTAATTGACCCATGAGTAGGATGAATGAATGGATGAAGAAATAAACAGATTAAAAATAGAAAGGTGAACGTGGTGTTTATATAGTCCCAATGTCTCATGGTCTTTAGTTCTTCTTGAACAACATGTTTGTGTAAGTCCTTTTGTAGCTCTCTGTATGTGAGAATTGAACCCTATTTTGTTGCTGAAATCTTTTTGTGTTTTTTTTTTCTTATCTAGGATTTCATGTTCTTTGAGCAAACTGGAAATGAGGAACAAAAATCAGGAGTGTGGTAGTGCCTTCATGAAAGTGTTGTGAGGAAATGGAAGGCCTGAAGGCAGCTCGAGTCTTCACAAGCATGTGGCCATGGCTTTCGTTGTCGTTGATAACCTACCTGTGTCAATTAGCCTTCAGTGGCTGTAACTCCACTTGTATGACTGTGATTCCAAATTAGTTTATTTTCTGTATTGCTATCATACATTTATTTTTATATATATTTAAACATTCACTGTGAATTTGGAGAAAGGGCATAGAAGTTTTTACGGTTATAAATGAAACTTTCTGTAAAGAAACTTCCTGATTCGTTTTCTGTTTTTATAACACTCAGTTTAATATAACTGTTTAATATAAATTATAACATAACGGTTCAATATAAATTGCATATTATCCCTTGAGTTGTAATTATAACTTATGCTGATTCCTCATATTATTTTGCAATACTGTCTTTATAAAAACTCTGATAATGTTCTTGTTTTCATTACTTTGTGGTCAAGTGTTAGTCATCAATAATGACTGTTAAATGTGTGTGTGTCTCTTTAGGAAACCTAACAAATTCAAATGTTCCTATTAAAGAATCTATTTATGTAATATAATTATCACACTAAGACTATGAATTACTGATTTCAAGTGACTTTCAGTGACAAAAGGCATGCTTTTCTGCCAAAGGAAGCCTTTTTAAAGATGTTCTTCCCCCACCTCCACTAAAATTTATTAAAGCACAATATTGAAATTAATTTTATATGCACTGTTGAGCTCCCTATTCTAGCAATCCTTGAATCTGGTAATTAGGAGATTGTCAGGTGTTTCTTAGAACTCCATGTTCATACGGGCACCACGTGGAGGGAGGTTCATGACTGAAGAGAAAGAACTTGAAGGAGAGACTTAAGAAATCAGAGTTTATTTCAAGATGAGGGTTGGGTGGCCAAGGGAGCCGTGGTTCAGACTTAAGATGGGAAAGCATTAGAACAGAAGAGATGACATAAGGTCGGAGAGAACGGGGAAGACGCCGCTGTGGCAACCTTCATGGCGGAAGGAAGAAAGGAGAGCAAAGGAGGCCAGAGAGCTTGGAGAGCTGGAGAGAGAGACTTTGGGGATTGGGGATCCACGTCTTAGAGTCTCAGGTATTGCTAAGGAGTTGCTAGGGAGTTATTAAGAAGTGAAGACAGGGGATGTAATCTGTCTAGCTAAGGTGGAGGCTTTGCAGAGTAGTGACCATAGCTAACAGTATTAATTAAATGGAGCAAATATAAGCTTCAACAGCCATCAGATTACCAAGGTAGTCAATATCCAAAATGAATCCATATAAATATAATTTTAGGTTTTTTTTTTTTTTCCTAAGTGATAAGAACAGATCCCTAAGGGGATGGATAGCCCATCACCCTACTGTAGTTACACCCTTGGCTTTCATTTTTAAACGAAATGCTGCGATACAAGGGATCGATTTAGTTAAACCTGGGTACATTATTCCTTACCCATTCAATATTTCCTTTATGGAAAGGTTTATGATGATTTGAAATAAAATCTGAACCCAAGGCAACTAAGATCTATCTGAAATGAAAGGGACTCTGTAAGCAACTTTTTTGGGGGGAGAAGGTAGAAAATTGAAAAAGGAACTGAACAACCCACATGTTAGCACATGCAAAGGAAACATGGACTCAAAAGAAAGTCATGAAGTCTCTCTCTGGGGAACTCCATCCCAGGCACCTCTTCACCACAGATGTAAGCCACAGCAGCCCTTCCAGGTCTCCCTAAAAAAGACCACCACAAAAAAATGTCTTCTGTGGCAAGGAGGCGAGCAAGAGGACAGAGTTCGAGGACAACCTGGACTATGCAGTGAAACTGTCCCAGGTCATCTCTACCTTTACCCCAGTGGGAGCTGCGAGCCCCTGACCCTGTGCCTATCTGCAGTCTCCAGTTGGCCCTGCTGCAGACTGGATGGGAGGGACGTACCTTCCCCCTCCTGGCTGCCACAAAAGGAAGTCTTCTACATGCGCATGCTTCCGGAAATGAAACCTGAGCCCCAGGCAACTGCATTCAACTCGTTCTGAGGTGCTTTCTTTCTCGACTTTAGGAGTTGAGTGTGCTTGCTACCTCTGTGTGTGGCCTGGGCTTCTGCGCACCTTCAGCGTCCTGGAGACCATGCAGGAAGGTGAGCCAGCTGCTTTGTTCCCCGGGGCGAGGGGCCTGTGTCTGGCTTTGGGGCCCAAGGGTATAATAGGTTTGGGCAAAATGCTGAATGAACGATGATGTTGGTTCGGCTGATGGAGGACATGCCCGAAAGGTTGTAGGTCTGGCACGAAACTCCAGAGAAGTTGGCGTGAGGCGTGTCTAGAGATGTTGCCGGTGGCACAGTGGCCAGAGGGACGCAGAGGTGGAAATCATTTATCATCGAGTTGTTCCTCTTATTGTGGATAAAGTCTTGGCCTCTGGTGTTGCTTTCTGTATTTACTTTCCGTCTTAGACTATTTTAGCTTGTAAACAGAGTTTCCTCTTTAATTCAGAAAGAGCTGTAGACAGAAAAATCACAATTCTCACTTCAAAGAGGTAAGAGGTGGTTTATTCTAGAGCCAAACATAAGAGTGACCATGACAGACTTAAGTTGCCCCAAATTCCATGTTTCAATGGAATTACAGAAGCAAAGAAAGCCATACATCAAGATATTTTTTAAACATTGTCGGTGGGTTACAGCAGAGCTGGGGCGGGGGATCTCTATTGTAGGAAAGCAATGTTATCCAATGCCTTTCTTGGCCTTTTGGTTTGTGGAGCTGGTCTGGAAAGTAGGGATTGCTCCTTTCTCAGTCCTGCAGATGGTATTCCCGTGGCTCTTGATGTATTTTGCCAAGCTAGACAAGGAACTATAACCACACAGCCGTAAGCCAAAAGAAAACCCCTTGTTCTTTTAAGCTGTTTGGTCCTGAATTTTTTGGCACAAATGCAGACTAACATCATAAATCATACTGGCTGACACTGAACAACAATGATTTCTTGGAATTATGGCTAAGGGCCATATGCAAACTAAACTCAGCCTTCTAGACCATCAAGATGAGGAAAGACCACGTTCATTTGGGGAAGGGTGAGTTAGAACCATACATGAAGCCTCAGGCTGTATCTGAACTTGGCCATTTTCTTCTTCAGCACCTCTGAAATAGTGTAACTGTTTCAAGATTTACAGGAGCTCAGGTACTGATGTATCTGTTAATGAAGCTGATAATATGCTTCTGCCGCGCATAGAATACTGAGTGGAAATGAGCTTTGTTATGTCAAACTTTCCACCAATCCCCCGCTGCCACCAACTTATTATCTGGTCTCCAAGGGCATTTATTTAAGTGTTCTTATTCCTGGAAGCCTGTATGAGGCCACCTCCCAGTTCTAGGAACCAGCAGTCAGCCAATCTTACAGGGAAGCAAATGTCACTAGTAAGGTAGCAGGTTGGGAACTTAAGTTTTCCTTCCTAGACTGTTCTAACAGCAGAACTTGCTCTTGGTGCCTTTATGTTGTCACCAAGGCCCTTACCAGTAAACCACAAAGGAAATATACAAGGTAGATGCCAGAGGAGAGTTCCGCAGCTGGGCAGAAAATTAACTACACACTGGGTTGGCTGGGCACTGGGTGGGGCTTCTGGGTCTGTGGAGGAGCTTAAGGTAACTTGAAGACTTGCCTACTGTTAGTAATATGAATGTGGAGATTTCCCAACCTACCCTACCAACACTCCCACTTATCTCCCTAGACCCTGACCTTCCTGTGCTGATAACTCTGAGAGAATAAGCATCTTTTGCATGATGTTCTTCCACTCCTCCCACAAACCCAACTTCCTGGACAACCCCTTATCACTTCTGAAAGCCATGAAATGTAAAAGTCCCTTTGCCTCCTGGGCACTCTGCTGTCCCCTCCCTCATGTTGTCCTTGTTCTTGTCTCTGACTTGCAACTATCTCTTCTGTTCTAATGGTTTCCAGCCTTAAGACTAAATTAGGGTTCCCTGGTTCTAATAAAACCTATACATTCGCTTTCTAAAGTTTGTCCCTTGAGTTAGCTTGTCTTTATCAGCAGACCTCTTTGTCAGAATTTGGCCCTGGAATCCCTACTCAGCAGGACCTAACGCTTGCATGATTCCACCCCCCACCCCCACAGTCAGCTCTGAGGACCTGTCCCTCTGCTACATGGCTCTGATCCTTCACTTCCTCGAATGACATAAGACTCCAGCATCAGGAATTGTGATGCTTGTTATTCCATCTGTCTGTCGTGGTCAACTGCACCCACCACACAGTCACATTCCATGGCTGGATGATTATAAACATTTTTCTCCTGGGATCTGATACTTCTGTCAATACCACCAGCACCATCTAACAGTGCCCTGTGAACCTTTGTTACAGCACCACCATCTGCACTCGCAGGAGTTAACTATTCCAAATAGCACATGGCACTTGCTTCACTGTCCCCCCAAAGTTAGGGATATGCTGTAATGTCTAATGTCTGCTCAGCTTTTATGCTAAGAGAATTCGGACATGGGAAATATTTATATGAACATGCATGTATGGATGCTCACAGTGTAGAGGTACTATATTGAACATTGTAAACCTAACAATTTTTTCTTTACATTTTCTATATTTTTTAAATGATTAGAAAAAAATATCCCTGATATAGGAAAAACTATGTGGTCACAAAAATAAGTTAAAATTACAGGTTTTTCTGCTCTTCAAAAGAAAGGGGCATTACTGACCATTGCTAAGAAATTGCCTAGAAAATTTATGTGCATTGTTTAATTTTTCCCTGCTGTGAAGTTAGGGCATGAGTACAAAGGATATGAACCACTAATAGTCTTAATTCAGTGGTTTAGTGTTAAATAGCCATTTCTCCTGCGGGCTTACTTTGTGTGTAGAGAAAAATCAAAAAGCCCGAGGGAGCGCCTGCTTTCTCAGAAAGGCTTTTTGGGACTAAGCAAATAATCATATGAACCAGCTTTTATGTTTATAAATATTTTATTTATTCATTTGAGAGAAGGGAACACATACCTGGGTGGAAGTCAGAAGGCAAAGGGCTGCTTTCAGGAATCATTTCTCTCCTTCCTCTATGTGGACTTCTGGGGAATTGAACTCAGATCTCCAGGTTTACAACTGAGGCATCTCACCAGTCCCGGTTTTTATGTTGTTTGTCTCTTGGGTCTGGTTGGGTTTTTCTTTTTTTGAAACCTTTGGTCCCTTCTGAACCCTTGGTCCCTTCTGCTATGTAACACTTTTCCTCAGAGAGTGTTGCAGGGTTACTCTCTAGGAGTCTGTGTGTATCCAAGTTCTTGTGTTTGTAGTCCAACATTGAAACCAGAACACATGTAAAGGATTAAGGTGGAGTTTATTAGAAGAGAGAAAGAACAGAACTCAAGGGGCTAAAATGCCCTGGAGAACTCGTGGACTGCAGGATGGAATCCCTGAGGGGCATGGAGCTGGAAAAGAACTCCTGGGCTGGTGGGGAGGGGGAAGGGGGAATGGCTTTTCCTCTTTGTTTAACTCACTTTGGAGCCCAACCCACCTAGATTTGTGGGGCTTTTTCTTTTAACGGATTTCGCTTATCTGCTATGGAGAACTCATCTCCATATTCTTTCATAAGGAAAGGGTTGGGGAAGGTGGACCACCTTATCTCTGTGGAGAGGTAGAGTCAGTTCCTCCTAACTATAGTGGGCAGGGAATGGCTTTCCGCGACCTTCAGACACTGTCCCAGCATGGCTGCTCTAGACCTGCCTAAAGAGGACACACAAACTTCTGTTCACCCCAGTGACAGAAAAGTCCAGCATGGTGAACCAGTGAGCTGAGTGTACTCGGATTACTTACACAGGAGTGTGGATAAGGGCTCCTCGCAAGAAGCAGGGACTGCTGAAAATCAGCTACAGCATTAAGAGTCGCATCCCATCCTGGACAAGACTCACAGGCCTGGCCGGAACACTCCAAGACCACTGCCAGCGTGCTCCTGAGAGACTCTAGGCTGCCCCTGGTCAGGGAAATCTCCACCAGCCCATCTTCACAGCTTTTGTATGATGTGAGGAAGTGTCTCCACCTCCTGTCGGTTTCAAAAAAGAAGTGAGATATAGCCATTTACTTTCTGAGTCTCTTGAGTCTCCAGGATAAGATGTTTCAGGTTGCTCTACAGCATCCTCTCCAGAGACTACGGGCAGATTTCAAGATGGCATCCTGTTTTGCCTGCAGCAAGAACACCGTATACCAGTTTCACCGTTCTGGGTTTCTAATGTGTTATCCCCAATTGGGCCTAAGCATGTTTACTTTTTCTTGAGCCTAAAATTTTTTTAAAAATTGCTTTCAGTAGACAAACTTTCTGTCAAAAAGACTACATGGAATTTTATCTCTCTCCCTTAGTGCAGCATTTATTGGGGTGGTTGTGTTTCCAAGAGTTTACCAATGTCTTGCCGCCTGCATTTATGCAAATACAATCATTATGGCTTTACCCACCAGCCATCAACACCACAATTCAACAGTTGAAATATGTTTCTTTTGATGTTAACTAAGCCTTTTAAATGTCCAAAAGTTACCAACAGACATGACCAGAAATACATGGTAATTATTTGGTTTGTGGGTGATCTTTATACATTTTCCTCTGACCCTTTGTGATGCAGGACAGGGATCCACCATCCCAATGTTGTAGGGTTCTTGTGTTCGGAAGATTGAAACCAGAACACATGTAGAGGATTGAGGTCGAGTTTATTAGAAGAGAGAAAGGTAGGAACTTATGGACTCCAGACATGGAGTGCCATGAGGGGTTAAGACATTGGAGAACTCAAGGGAAGTAGGCAGCTAGAAAAAACTCATGGAATCCATGAGAAACAGGCACTAATGCCATGAGGGGTTAGGGCGCCGGAGAACTCATCCACCCTTGACATGGAATTCATGAGGAACAGGCAAAGAGCTAGAAAGAACTCATGGCACAAGTGCAATAATGGCGCCAGGGCCAGGCATGTTTATACACCTGGACAAGCCTGGGAGACTGGTTTTTTCTCATTGGTTAACTTTCATTGGGGCCCAACCCAGCTGCTCTTGGGCCCATATAAGAAGTTGGCCATCTTATCTCTGGGAAGATTGGAGTCAGTTCCTCAGCAAGAGTGTTCCTTCAGGGAGATCCAGCAGTAGGGCGATGACCTTCAGGAATTCCCGAGACTCAAAGACCTTGAAAGACCCACCCCAGCATAGCTGCTCTAATCCTGCCTCACTTGGACTGCTTCCTGTCTCCTCTTTTCTTCCAAATGTAGTGGTGACTCATTTTTACTAATTGGAAAGAAATTAAGAGATATAGAATCCTGGTGATGGTTGTGAAAGTAAGTCAGAACACGTTGCCATGTGGGGGCCATTGGAATGCTGAATTGGTTTATCTTGTCCATTGGGTGATATGGGGAGAGAAATTTGTTCTCAGGCAGTTCACAAATAAAGTCTGATTTTATAGCCGCAATATTTTGTACCTTATTGACATGGCAGTTTATGATATTCCATAAACCCCTTTTGAAAGCAATGAGAAAAGAATTCTCAAATTTCTGAATTATAAGTTGAAAAGCTTTCACTATACCATGAGTTGTGAAAATAGCTGCATTTCCACACTCTTCTCTCTTGATGGGTGTGTTTTACAATACCAATAGTCCAGGGAGGGTTGGAAACTTGCAATTTTTGACAGAAGGATTTTAGCATAACATACTCATATTTATATATTACACAGTGCCTCAGTTCCCCCCAACTGTGGAGAAAATGGCAATAGTAATGAGATTATGTTTTGAAGTTCTGTTTTCCGTGGTTGAACTCAGGTTGACAGGTTTTTGAATAGGGGCTTAACCTGCTGAGGCTTCTCACTGGTCCAAGTTTCTGGAGTTTATTTTGTTTTGCTAGAGAATTTGGCATCTGTTTCCATATCTTAACTATAGAGAAGAAGTACACAAATATCAACTACACTACTCATTTTATTCTTTCATAGTGAGAGAACTTTAGGAAATTTTAAATATTGGGCTTATTGCTTTATGTGTATGCCAGGTTTCAGTTGGGACAGTTTTCTGTTTTTGTACACACTATGTGCACGAGAATACTTCAAGTCATCCTAATAGGAAATTACAGCTGGAGTCAATTGGATCACTCAGTGAGTTGGGCACATACTTGGAAAGCTGGTGCCTGAGTTCTATCTTTAAAAGCCCATGTGGTGGAAGGAAGTTTGTCCTCTGACCTCCACCTGGGCACCATGGCATGCGCCTTCTCTTTCTTACCTCTTTCTCTCTCTCACATAAATGAAATATTAAATAAAAAAGAAATGATAACTGTTATAAGCCAGCTCATTAGAACAAGTCCTCAAATGCATGCTTTGGTACATGTTTTAATATCAGTGAGTCTTGTGTAGACTTAAGAGAAAACAAATCCCAACCTTTGTGCTCTTACATTTTAAATAAAAATAACTTATTTTAACAAGATGAAGATATTAAATGACGCTGAAATTTATGAAGCATTTAACAAAAGATTTTGCCATGTCTGAGTTTGAAAGTTTTTAATCTTAGGATAAACTTTTCTGAAATGGTCATTTTATCTTGTTGAAAAAAGCAAAGAATATTTACTCTCACCTTAATGTCAGCCACAGTGAATATGCTGGACTGTGCTGGGGGGGGAGAAGCATAAAAGGGAAAATCTTAAAATCCTAAAAAGGACTTCTTAAGCCTGAGACATTGCTGGCAGGCAATAAAAATGCCCTCTCCCCACCATGCTCCAGAATTCCTGTTTGGAATGCCGTTTGGCCAGAGGGCCTGCAAGAAGCCTGTGAACCACTGCCTGCTAAACTGCTTTGCTGGTGCCAAGGAGTCAACTAATGGATCTGTACCCAAGGGAGGGGGGTGTTTACAACCTCCTTTGTCTCTTGTGTATAAAAACTGTGAGAATGTAATTCAGGGCTGCATACACATCACCGTGCCTGTGTATAAGTCTTGGTACCAGTCTTTCTTTCTTTCTCTCTCTCTCTCTCTTTAATAAAGCCTCTCAGTTATTAATTTTAACTTTTGGTCTATGGTGGATCTTTGAATGAAGATCCCATATCCATAGCAGGGTTCAGAAACAGAACTTACTATGTGAGTAAGACCTTTATCAATGACTTCAGAATTGCTTAACATCATGTAAATGCCACTAAAGCATTTGAAGTTTGAATTGATGATGAAGAAGTGAGCTGTTTTAGCTGATAGAAGTTCTGAGATGGTTTGATTGAATTTAGAAAGGTCCATGTGGTGCTGGGGAGATGTCTCAGAGGTTAGGAATCTTGCCTTGAAAGCAAAAGGACCAGAGTTCTGATCCCCAGATCCCATAGAAAAAAAAATGTCAGGCTGATATGGTGGTGCCTGCAACTTGGGCCCTGGAAGGAAATATCTAGGAAGCTCCAGAACAAAGCCATAAGGAGGAAGAGAAATCTAGGATGGTACCTTTGGGCCTCCTCCAGCACAAGCACTCAAGTGCCCTCTTGAACACACACACACACACACATCCAAATAAAAAAGAGAGAAGAAATGAAAAAAATCATTTGGCCATGATCAGAGTCATCTTTTAACTCTTTAGTTTCTTATACATAAATTATAAGTTGTTCATGTGCTCATATGTAAACAATTACACATGTCATGGAAAGTAGAATGTCTTGAGTATGGAAAGTAGAATGTCTGCAAGACACCTCAATAAAATACAGAAATTAATATGCAATCCCTGTGTTCTCGGTACACACAAGTAAGAGATGATCCTTACTTGCCAGACCATAATGTCTGTCCAAAATACAGGTGTATTTTTTTCACCTGTCCAGGGCCTAGTTCTAGCATCAACTAGACAATTTCCTGTAGGTTCATTCTAGGCTTAACTCAACCACTGATTCTCTACACATGTGCCCAGAGCTAGAACACTCCAACCATCCAGTTGACACCTTTATCTATGACAGGGTACTTCTTGTCACAATCAGAATGTCTTCCCAGGAGATGTGTTCTGATTGGATGGCTCAGATTGAGGCAGGCCCACAGCTGGAGGATGGAATAGGTAGGCTTTTTTCTTGCAGTGGAAAAGTAGAAGAGCATGATTTTGAACTGACCCATGCAGTTTCAGAGATCTGTGATAACTTAGGATCTGTTATACTTTCTGTTTACAGAGAAGTTCTGATTTGATAAGAGATCATGGTTTCATGAATTCGTACTTCTCATGGACTACATTTCACTGAAGTTGTTATGAAATAAATTGAAAAGAAGTAGGGTTGCAGTCCAGCCTTGCCCACATGAATGAATGACTTGAATGGTGTTTGGGAGTTCAGAGTCAGGTTACATTTAGACAATACCAATTTAAAAGTTAGGGTGTTTCCTTCTATTGTCCATCCATAAGTCTATGATTCAGACAGGAAATTTTTTTATTTTATTCAAAAAAAATGTTCTGTTCGCCCCATTGCGTTCAATGCTGTGCCCCAGTCCCACCCAGAGTAGCACAGAAGATGCTAAGCAGATGAATGGATGAATGAATTAGATGATGAATTAGAGACATGAATGTGAAGAAGTAGTAAGTTAAAATCATTTGTGTTTATGTTGATAATATTAAAGCCACAGTATTCAGCCTATAATAATTTGTCACCAAATTGCAATTCAATTTTACAGTTATTGGAGGTCAGAAGGAGTTACAAGTTAGAAATTTGTATGCTTTAGCTTTATTAGTGCAGGTCTAGAGTGAGAATAAAAATGCAAGTATTGGCAGCTAGCAAGATAACTCAGTGTGTAAGACAGCTGCTTGCACCTGGAGACTCGTGTTTAGTTCTTGAAGCCCACCCACATGGTGGAAGAAGAGAACTGGCTTCAAAACTAGTCCTCGGATCTCTACCTTCTACATTATAGCATGTATGTGTGTCCTCTTTATTTCTCTGTCCCTCGCTCTTAAATGAATAAAGAAAAAAACAGAAATCCTGTAGTATATGCATTATTTTAAATAAATTGAAAACAATTCTTAAGGCAATGATTATGGATATCTGTAAAATAGTCCATCGTTCTATCAGAACCTACTACCTAAAATAACCTTTATTCTTTCTATATTGTCTTTATGTGCTTTTAATATTTTTTTCTAATATCACAAGTTAAAACATGTACCTGACCAGTCAGAAGCTAATTTGAAAACCTTGGAATTCAGCCTCAACAACTGAGCTCATTTTACTCAGAAAAGAATTTGTTTGAAATAGTATCTATTGCACACTAGTACTTTTAATAGGCTCATCTTATATAGAAAGATTTATCTGACCAGGGACACAATCACCTTTTCACTTATATAATTTTCACTTATATAATTATATGTGTAAAAGTATGTATATGTGCTTAAATAGCAATGGAATATGAAAATGTTTTCATAAAATAGTACACATATATATATATGTATTATATACATACATAGAAGCAAAACAAAATATCTTTGAGAAAGTGATAGTGCTTTAATTTTTTTGTATCTGTATGGTATATGCCTATGTGTTTTGGACACTCTTCTCTGTTGCTGTGAAACAACACCTAAAGCTAAGCAACTAAGGGGGAAAGGGAGATGTATTCAGCTTACAGTTCCAGAAGGGAGATTCAGTCCCATAGTGGAAAAGACCTGGCTGGCTGGCTGGCTGGCTGTCAGAAGTTAGAGGAGGCTTAGGTCACTACAGATATCATGAAGGCTGAGAGCTGCTGCAAGCTCAAGAGCAGATTCATTCAAGCAGGGTGGGGCCAACTAACCTCAAGGTCTGCCTTCCTCCAACAAGGCTCCACCTCCTAAAGGTACCATGGCTTTCCCAAACAACTAAAGATTTAAATACATGAACCTGTGAGGGACAAATAACATTTTGACCATGACACTTTGTTTCCATGTGGATGGGTACCATGAGTGTGCATGCATGTGGAGATTAGAGGGTGATAGTAGGAACCATCCTTGATTGTTCTTTGATCTTGTTTTGAGACTGGGTCTGTAATCAAAGCCAGAGCATGTCATTGGGACTAGTTTGGCCAACCAATTGGGGGATTTTTAGACTCTGCCTTTAGTGGCTATAATCACAGGCAGGTCACCACACTTCCCTGACATTATTCTTTGTATGTTTGTGTATCCTTTCATATGTATAAGAAGCATTTTACATATTGTCCATCTCCCCAACCCTATAATTTCTATAAGCTACTTAGAGTAAATTTCAAATTATATTTAAAACATGTCTCTCTTTCACCTTATCTCTAACAATAGGCATAACTTATATTAAATGAATCTACTTTGTTTCAATACAGCATACCACGCAAATAAAAATTATTTCAGTGATAATCTTCCTGATCTTCCTAACATATATATCTGTTGCAGTCCGCCTGCATGGTTGCTGATAAATGACCATCAAATGGCTTAAGAGAACAAGGGTTTATTCTCTTACAATTCCTGGTTACAATTCTTAGTCCAGCTTGACAGGGCAGCATGCACCAACACCAGGGCTGAGGGAACTGGCCACACCATCACTGCATAACGGCTGAGAGATGGACAATCCTTACTTGCCAGACCAGCATGTCTGGCCAAGTGAACAGAAGGATGCCCACTCTCTCAACCAGCTTTCTGTGATTTATCCAGGGCCTAATCCCACCCACCATGGGCTGGGTCTTCCCCAGCAGCTAGACAATCTCCTTCAGGTTTGCTCTGGGCTTAACTCAACCATCAAGTCTCTACAACTGTGCCCAGAGCTCAAACCCTCAACAGTCAAGTTGATGCCTGTGCTTAACTATGACACTATCTAATTTAAGATGATATATCTTTTCCTCTCCTGAATTGCAGACATACAGAAGAAAGAGCCTCACTCTGACGGAAGACTTTTGCTAGCTGAATACACTCCTCAAAATCCATCAACAATATCCCGAGGTAATATTTGAATGAAAAAGAAAAAATAATGTTAATCAATTGATACTCCCAAAGCGGAGAAGGAAACTGAAGAGGGGAAGAAGTAATGTGTATCTTTATTTCAGTAATTCTCTCTCTTTTTTTTTCTTAAATTGCCTTGAAATATTGTGTGGCATTAGGCTTTTTTTTTTCTTTTTAGTGAAGGAATTTTATTTGCAGAGAACTATAAAAGATGTAAGGAAAATGAAGTTTACATTTAGCAATGAAATAACAGTGTTAAATAAATTAAATCCCAAGATACAGATATGGAATAAAACAATTGTGTTAGAAATTGTTCTCATGTAATGACATTTAGGGGATTTATCAATGAAGTATTTAAAATTGATTGAACTGCATGAAAAATGATTCAGAAAATGCTTAAAGTGGAAGCTGCATGGATAGAAACATCACCGCTTTGGAGTGATTCTCACTTTCCTTTCTTTTAACACACATGAAGTCTTTATTCTTATATGTGATGATTCATTCTTTTCTTGCTCAAAAAAGGAAATCAGTCACATGTTCTCTGTACTAGGATGTACTTTTCTCTTTTCAAACAATAGAAAAGTTTCAGAGACCTCCTTTCAGACAAATGACTATGCAGGCGATGAAGGTGTCCATGACAGATTTCCCAGTAAGAAAGCAGTCTACATGCTGAAAGAGCACAGGCAGGTGGAGACTGAAGCCTTCTGGTGAGAGAAGTGCGGATTTATTTTATTCTCTTTTCTGAGCAATGGACTTGGGAATATAGTGGCCTGGGTAACTCTCAGAGCCCTCCCTGTGGATCCTGGAGTTTATTCAGATATTTGGGGTTAAAAGAATGTGAGCAGAATAAGTCCAAAGCTCTTACATGGTAGTTCTTAATCATGACTGACATTAATTTTCACTTAAAAATAATACAGGAATTCACTCCAACGAAATTAAGTCAGATTTCTAGATTCAGAAATTTTGTACTAGTTGTGTGGTTCTATTGGAAGCCAGAGCACGCATCAGAAAGGTCTAATGTACCTCAGTGTTATTTTAAATTAGGCATGTGTACTAGATTCAGGTACTATCAGACTTGGAGTTTAGTGGAATGCAGCAGCTTGGTTTCCTTTCTAAAGTATTCAGGTGACAGATGCCAACTATAATGATAAGAACTGAGAGTCACTGAGCTGTTAGGCTTCGCTCTTAGTGGGACTTGGAGTTGGTCGGCTCGCATCATTTTTTTGGCAATTTCAAAGCAGCCATGCTGGGAGATCTTCGGAGGTCATCCCCCCAGTGCTGGATTACCCTGATTGAACACAGCTATTAATCTAGAGGACCTAACTCTAATCCTTCACATAGATAAAGTCACCAACTTCCCCTAATCCGAGAATATGGGATTAGTTCTCCATTATAGATAAGATCTACCACGTGGTCGGTAACAACATTATAGTGGCTTGGACCTCAATATGAACAGAACAATGAGATGTAAAGGATCGCAAAGCTCCAATTAGGTTTGCAGGAACTGGAGCTAACCAATGAGGAAAAGCCACCTTTCCTGGGCCTGCCTAGCCATATAAATACCCCTGATCCTCACAGCCATCCTTGGTCCTCATGGATCCCATGTCTGGAGTCCGTGAGTTCTTTTCCTTCTCTCTTCTAATCTTAGCTGCTCTCCCACTTCAATTCCTAGATAACAGAAAGCAACATTTTGGAGCAATCAGTTAGCTCTCTTCTCCCTTACGGATACATATCCGTGGATTCTGTTCTTTTTTTCCTGTAAGTAAACTCTGCCTTAATCCTCCATGCGTTTTCTAGTTTCAGACATCTACTCCTGAACACAAGAACCTGGATACATAAGACTCCAGTGAACCCGCATCACTTTCAAAATATTCTAAGGAGCCAATTAGTGTCAACACTGTGGATTCATGTCCACTGCTTCAAGGAAAAAACATGGATCAAAAATATTTGGAGAAAAAAAATCATGTGTATTTTACACGTTCTTCCATAATTATGAAAACAAAATGGTGTGACAATTATTTCTGAACAGAGGACATGGTATATGTATGTATGACAGTCATAATAGAGCCCCTGACTTTGTGTGCTAACATAATTTAAAAATTGCTATGATCTTTAGTTTGCTATTCTATGCCATATAGTATAATGGTATATGAATTTGCTGATAAATTGCCTATCTGGCTATTAATTTTGAATGGCTCTAATATTAAAATACGGCAGAACAAGCCATTTTTAAATGCATTCTTTGCTTATTGAATTGATACTCCGTAAAAAAAAAAAAACAGTTTCATTGCTGTAATGTATTCACATACAGTAGATAGTATATGCTCTTACTGAATTTTCCCCTGTATTCTTCTCATCCCCTAAATTTATTTTGCTACAGATTTTAGCATCTGGATTTCCTTTTTTTTTTAAGTCAAACTGTTTTGACAGAGAATATATGGTTCTAAATTATAAACTTTATATATTTATTTATCATGTAATGGAATTTTTAGTTCTTAATAGGCACCTAGAAGAGAAGGCACTGTGGTTTCAACTCCAGACAAGAAAATAAGTTTCATTGTGACATTTTCATAGACCTTTATTAAGAGTTTTGATATTATTTATCCCCATGCAATAAATACAAATGAAGCAGGACCACAAACAACAACAGAAATAAAACAAAACCTCAAGGCAAACTGTCAATCTAGGTAAAGACCTGGAATCTTCTGGAGGCATGATAATGTTCTAGTTTGAACAAGTCTTTTGATTCCAACCACCAGATTGCAGTGCTGCCCTTTTCTCCGGCTTGTTATGTGTGTGCCTTTCTGAATGGTCTCAGGTATCCCTTAGAGAAGCGGGACAAAACCCCTCCCCAGGACTGTGTGTGCAGGGTCTGCTGCTCAGTAGAATTCTAGAATTAATTTTGCCTCATACTTCTTTGGTTCTTGATTCTTGGCCTATTGTCCAATGCCATATATTTTCCATGAAAATAGGCAGAATCTTTATGTTGCAAGGAACTCATCTGGTTTTCTATCCCATTATCAGGTTTTAGAGTATTTTTTTTTCTGAATTATGAAAGGAATTGTAGTAAGCTAGCTGTCTTCTCTTCAGAGCCTACCACTCTTAAATTAGAAGCGGCGATAAACTTCAAACAACACACTGAAAAGTCTCTGAAAGACAAACACATAAACAATACAGATACAGCATTGCTAAGCTGAGAGGTCAGGTGGAAGGATGTTACCATTTGTGTATATGTGTGTGTGTTAACAAGATATTTGATCCATTCTTATTTCAGAGTTTGAGGAATATACTGGATATCCCAGGCCCCAGGCTAGCTATCAGTGTCTCCCGACTTCTTACTGGGGGCCCCATAGTGCATATCTGGGGCCCCAGACTGGCTATGCAGGCCCACCACCTGGCTGTGCGAGCTCTGATGCAGTCAGTGTTCCTGTTCAAAACAGTCCTTCTGTGGTTTTGGTGGTGTCACCTTGGATGCCAGCACCGCCACCTCTACTGAACTGCCCTCCAGGCTTGGAATATCTAACTCAGGTAATTCAGATGCACAAAGAGCTCAGCAAACAAACTGACTTCTAGTTTCTCTAGGTAGAATAACAAATGAGGAAGTCAGCCAAGTATCAAGTGGAAACACATTTTATTTCTACGTCTTCTGGTTACTCATAATTCTCTTAACCAAGTTCACTGTTTAGGCCAAGTACAAATGTGGCTATCCGTGTTTCATGATCTTGAATCCAACCTATGATAATAGCCAATCACCAATGCTTGTTAGACACTATTTCAGTCTTTTCTTCAGCATATCACATGTATTATATCTCAGTTACTCCATATAGAAAAATTTATGATGTATCTGTAATATAAATATCACCATTTTTCATAAGTGAAGCTATTGTCTAGATCAAAAACCTGAGGAAGTGTGGATGACTTTGAAATGTGGACTTTGGGACTGAACCCAGGCCTCTTTACCCTAAAACTAAACTTCACCTCAGCCTTGGTATTTGAGAGAAACTTGCAATAAAATTTATTGCTTACTATCCTTCAACTACATCCAAGTATGGTATTTGTATTTATTATGTCCCCCTTCATTTACTCAATAAAGCTACATATTTATAACGCTGCTTTTGTTCTTTTAAAAATCCCATTTTATAGACTCCAAAGGAGAAAAAAATTCAGGGATTTGCTGTACTACACAGTAGTGAATTTCAGCAACATGAAGTTTAATGTGTACTTGACGTGAAAAAATTGCTAAAAAAGGAATATGAAATACAGCCAGTGGATAAACACATCACAAATATAATTTCAACATGTAGTTGTTTGTGGTGTATCATGGATATGTCTGGCATGCGTTCCAAGTTGCACTCCAGCAGTGTGTTGGGACTTTTCAATCATCATTGTAGATTCAAGAAATACCTTGAAATACAGTTTTAATTGGGACAGTGTACTGCTAAATATACTATAGGAAGCATAGTTTGAATGTGAGCTGTCCCCCATGAGCTCTTATGCTTGAATCCCTAGCTGTTGGTAATGTTGGGATGGTCATGCACCTTAAGAGGTGGAATCTTGCTGGAAGAAAGCATGTGGAGGTGGACCTGGAGGTTGCTGAGCCCCTCCTTGCTTCCACTAGTAGTCTGTTTTAGCAATGTACTGCTTGTTCTCTCTCTCTCTCTTTCTCTCTCTCTCCTTTTATGATGGCTGTGGTGAGGTGACCTAAGTTGCATCTAACTTCTGCTAGAGGATTTCTGACACAACAGATATTGTCTTCCCTCTAGAACCATAAGCCAAATAAATCTCCTTTTTCTCTTGCATGACTCTGAGTGTTGTCTCACAGGAGCAGAAAGAGTAACCATGACAGTAAATAATAGCATTTGTAAAAGAAATGTTTTAAAGTAAGTATGTTAGCATAGTAAGCCTCCTGTAGTGTTCCAGAAATGCCACTGTAAATTGGTTTTATTTTGGAGAAATATTCTCACTTTGTAATGAAAATGTAAAGATACATTTACCTTGTAAAATATAAAATTTACTGTTGCATGGAAAACTAATGCAAACTATGAAACATTGGTAATATTAATTTTTGATCACCAGTTACATGCAGATGTTTCTTTTCTACAACAGATAGACCAGATTCTGGTTCATCAGCAGGTGGAACCTGTGAGAGGTAGGTGCTTATCGTAACTGTGGTTTTTCTAGAGAGAAGCAGGTGAGATAGATGTAGGCGACAGCACACATTGTACACGCTCACGTGGGGCTCCAGCCAGGTTGTTCTCAAATGTCTCTCCTCACATGACTGAAATCATGAGCGTCTTCTCCAGTTTATTTCTGAAAACCATGAGCTTCAGAGAATCAATGACAATATTTGCAGTTCTTGCTGGGAGTTCAGAGGAGCCCTGTAAAAAGTGTGATCCAGGGGGCTGTTGTTGCTCAAATTGAGTGTAGGGCCAGGTAGTGTTGGAGATATTGGCCAGTACTTCTACAAAACCACTCCTTCAGTTCTGAACTGGCCAGGGCAGATGTCTCATTGTACTTCGGTGTCCCAAAGTACAAAAAGGAACTTAGCCACTAAATGAATCACAATGGCTGCTTAGAGGAGACCTTAGGTCAGCAGTGTCTTCCTTCTAGATCCAGTTAATGTTGAAAGCTATGTGTTGTCTAGAGTTTGTCTGCTTAATTCCACTGCACTTGTTTGTAAAGTTCCTTTCAACCACTTGTAGAAATTGCAGCATGAATATTAAAATAAAAACCATGGGTTTTGTTAAAATCTAACATTTATTACATTTAAATTCCTAGAAATTCTAGAGAATTCTTGATTTTTCTTGAAGTTTTCTGAAAGGGAGCCCTTTGTGATAATTTGATTTCAGAATTTTTAAACTATTTTATCAAATTTTATGTGATATGCTATGAAATATAAATAACCATATATATGAAATATAAATAACCATGAGCTATGTAATACAACACAGCTATTTCTTTTAAGTTTTAGAAGCCTCAAAATATATTTGTCGTGCATGTTCTTAAATCATGGAATACAAAGTAATTATCAAATTCACTAGTATTCCATTTTGAATTTTTTTTGGAAAGAAATGTCCTTAACTTTGACATTTATTTTTCTAAAAATAGAGCACCTGATGTTTTAATATCCCAAATAACATAAATACAATGAAAGTTACTCAGAGTCTATGAAATATACATGCAATTTTCTTTAATTCAACACTTTCTAGAAGTGCTAGAAAGATGCTAGAAAGTGTGTGTGTTGTGTCTTGTGTGTGTATGTGTGTGTGTGTATCAGAGGTACATGTGTCCTTGTGGAGGCTCCAGGAAACTATCCTAATACCCTCCTTTTGTTTTGCTTTGGGATTTCCTAGGCTCCGCCCACTAGGGCCTGAATTGCAGGTATTTTTACCTAGGATCTTGGACCTTCTGCTTACCAGACAAGAGTCTTAACCTCAGATCCATCTCTCCAGCCCCTCTTCCCATCCTCATATGCAATCTGGTCTTCTCTTAATAGTCTGTCTTCCTTCTTTGGGTTTCCTGAGTACAGATCATCCCTCTACACTTTTCCTTGCCCCTTTCCTATTTCCGACTTACAAAACAATGATGCATCTGGATACTGTTCTATTAGGAAAGATTTGGCATTCCGAGCATCTTGATGAAAATGATTTCCCATTCATGTGTTCAGTTCTAATAGGTATCGTAACAAATACCAAGTTTGAAGTCAAGAACAGCATTGGGCAGAGAATCTACTTTGCAGTAGAAGATACTGACAGTTGTACCCGAAGCTGCTATGGATCATCTCGCCCTTTCACTTTGAAGATGCTGGATCATGTGGGCCGGGAGGTCATCACCCTACAGAGGTCACTGAAGTGTGAGAGCTGTTGCTATCTGGAGGAGGTCAGTGCAAACGCCCGGAGTACTGCAAGAGTTGTGGTGCATACCTCGCCCCTGGGCATAGCTATCCCTAGACCGAGCTTAACATGCACTCTTTTGCTTTTGTAGCTAGAGGTCCAGGCTCCTCCTGGAGTGCCAGTGGGCTACGTCGTACAGACCTGGCACTCGTGCCTGCCAAAGTTTACACTTCAGAATGAGAAGAGGGAGGATGTTCTCAAAATTATTGGCCCATGTGTCACATGCAGGTGCTGTTCAGATATTGATTTTGAGGTAAGGAGTGTCATAATTTCCTTGGGATTTGCTTTTCTTTTTAATATTTTCATTAATGAGAGAGAGAGAGAGATAAGAATGTGTATGGAGGACAACTTTGAGAAATCAGTTCTTTTTTTTTCATTATGTGGATTTCCAGGGATCAAACTCAATTCACCAAGTTTGCAAGCAGGCATTTACCCACTGAGCTATCACACCAGCCCAGGATTTGCCTTCCTAAAATAATTTTTTTTCTTTTTGTTTTTCAAATTTTTTTCAAATTTTTGAATTTTATTTTTCTTTTTTCTCTCTGCTTAATTCCCATTCCCATCACCCTACCTTTTCCCTTGACAATCCCTCGTGTTCCATACCATACTTCCTCCTTTTTTCCTGTTTGGATCACTGTGTGTCATCTAGTTTGTCTTTGTCATATCCCTGATGTGATTCATGTTCCAGCAAGTGTCATAAATCAGTGGGTATACAACTGAGGAAGTAATTCTTCTTTTCTTCCCTATAAATATTAGTTCTCATAAGTATCTCAGGAAGGTGTAGAGCTTCTTGATCTTTTCCATTTCCTGGTGAGATATTGATAGGACAGTTCCATGCAGTTCTTGTCATGTTCAGGATATAGTGTCTGGCCCATCACTGGTGCACTTCACGCTCTCACGATCTTACTACCCCCTCTTCCTCAATGTTCCTTGATTCTTGGGGTCAGGGTAGATGTGGCTTGGCTGACTGATCAAGGCCAAGCTGTCCTTAGCCACTTATTTTCTGCAACTTGGCCTGCTGTGTTTTTCTGTAGTGAAACCTTCTGTTGCAGAAGGAGGCTTTTGAGTACTAAGTAATCCTTCAATCTGTGGGTATAATAATAATAGTTGTTCAGGAGGCAGGTTGGTGTAGTTTCTTCATAGCTAAACTTTCATAGCCTTCTCTTCTCCTGGGACCTATGTTCTCCCCTTTCATAGGGTTCAAGCTGGGGTTTTTTAGTCCATGTCTTGTGATCTATGAGTGTTTCATCTTCAGTAACAGGGTTTTGCTGTCAGTTTCTAGAGGGCAACCAAGAGCAATGGCAAAAATCTATACTGTTTGGAGGGCCTTTGAGATCTCTCTGACCAACAATTTACGGATCAGTCTAGTATTCCATTATTTATGTACACATTTTCATTCCCATTCCTCTGTTAATGGGCATATTGGTGGATTCAATTTTCTAACTATAGAGCTGCAAAAAGCATGGGTGTACAAGTGTCTTTGTAATGAAATGTAGAATCCTTTGGGGATATTCCCAGAAATACTATAGCTGGGTCATATGGTAGTTCCATTTTTAGCTTTCTGAGGAACCTCCATACTAATTTCCAAGGCGACTATACCAGTTTGCACTTCCACCAGCAATGAAAAAGTGTTCCCTTTTCTCCACAGCCCCAACATTTATTCTTATTTGTGTTTTCGATCTTAACCAATCTAGCTGGGGTAAAAGGCTATCACAGGGCAGTTTTAATTTTAATTTACATTTTGCTGATAGTAAGGGAAGCCAACCATTATTTTAAGATATTTGTTTGACATTTGAATTTCTTTTTGTGAGAATTCCCCTTTTAGCTCTAGGCCCATTTTTCAACTGGTTGTTTGCTTTCTTGGTATCTAATTTTTTGAGTTCTCTGTATGCTCTAGAGATTAATTCTTTGTCGGATTAATAGCTAACAAAGATCTTTGCCCATTTTTTGGTTTGTTTTTTTTTGTGTAATGGAAAGTTTCTTTTATAGAATAGAAACTTTTTTAATTTCATGAGATCCTGCTTGCTGATTATTGGTCTAGTTCCTGGGTGTTTGGGATCCTATTCAGAAATCTTTACCTAGGCCTATCAACTGAAGTGTGCTCTCAAGAGCTAAATGTACTGTTAGAATTTGTTAATTCCAATGTTCCTTTAGTTTGTTTTTTTCAGTGTTTCTAAGCTTGTTTTCAGATCTTCTACCTTCTTTTTAATTGTGTCCAGTTTCATATTTGTGTTTTCTTGGTCTTTCCTGTATCTGTTGTGTTCTTCCTATTAGTGTAGGTGTTTATCTATGTTCTCTTGGCTCTGCTTCATCATATTTATAATTAATCTTTGAATTTCATTGTCAATTGTTGCTCTCTTGATTATTATGGCAGCACAGAGAATTTTATGCTATAATCCAAATAATATAATCCAAATTAATATATACTACAGGAGCTCACCCTTGCAACATATCTGAGAATGTAAAATTAAGTAGGCAGGTGAGATTATAAAGATAAAAAAGCCAAAAACAGGATAAACAAAGAAACGGAAAAAGCACTTGTTAATTTTTTTCTCATCATGTAGCTTAATCAAAAAGGTCTAGTCCGCAGAGTACACTCTGGATGTGGAAGAACTGGTATTTCTTGGGTGAGTTCTGGCAGTTGTAGATGTGGATGTCTATGACCATGTAGTATAGATGTCTGGTGTTGGATGGAACATCAAAATCCTTTGTTGGCATATGTCCTTTAATTTCTGTATTGTTTGAGAATTGGGATGCTTTTGAGTGTAACTTTCAGGAGGGTGGAGGAAAGAGGTGTCACTGACTGTCTTGGATGGGTCTGGTGTTGTAAAGTAAAGGATGGGCATGATAGGAACTGCATGGACAGACCTGCACACCAGGCCAAGAAAGGCTGGGAAAGAGAAGGTGGGGGAAGCAAATCTGGAAGTCTGTTGGCTGTGTCAACTGGCTCTGTAAGAGAAAATGGTGGATGTGTTCAAGAATATCTTGTACAGGATGTTACTGATACACTAAGTAGTGTGAACTAATACGTGCTTGTGTATTTAACAAATTACAGGGATGGCAATTACTGTGATCTAAGAGACATTGCAGGTTATACTCAGTGTAATAGAAAGAAAGAAAATGTATGTTGGACATAGCGTTATTAACCATTTGAAATAAAATCTTAGCAAAACTTGTAACCAAGTGTGGTACCTGGACCCTTAATCTGTATTAATAACTTTGACTTCTCCAAGGCACAGATACAAAACTCGGCCCTTTGGGGTGTGATGCCTGGACCCTTAGTCTGTATTAATGATTTTGGCTTCTCTAGAATACAGACATAAAGCTCAACCCTTTAGGGTTCATATCAAAAGCTCAGTTATATGATAGTAGTTTCAATATGCTTAGTGTAGAAGGCCTGTATGTTGCACAGTTTCACATTTCACAGTTTCAATTTCCCAAGCCCTGTGCCCTGTAAACATGAAATGGAAGTTTCCAGAATTCAATAGTTCACAGATTTTATCACAGATTTTAGCAGCACTCCATTGAGAAGTGTGAGTTAGTCTCACACAATCCTGCTCCATCCTGGTCACTTTAAGTTATCCTGCCTGTGTTATATCCTCCCACTACTCACTTACCAAAGTAGCTCTCAGTATTTGATTTTGAAATCTGCTCTTGTGCTATCAAGTAACCCTTAAACACCAGCCTAAACCTACCACGTAATCTCTGTATCCTTTGCCTTACTTCATTTTATCACATCATTCAACTCACTTCATCACAAAATAGATGTGTGAAAAGATACCAATTCACATGAATTTTATTACTGTATATTATCAATTGATCTAATCTCATAATTAATAGTCATTGTTACTCTTTTCCTGTGTCTCATTTATAAAAAACTATGTACAGGAATAAAAGATCACTTTGTCCATAGGGTTTGTGACTCTGCATCTTCAAGCTTCCAACACGGACTGGGTACATGTGACCCACAGACAAGGAGCATGGCTATGCAATGGACATTGCCCAGTTCTGCTTCTCTCGACTTGCTTTATTCTTGAACTGTATTAGGCAATTGGAAATGCCTAATGTCTGAAGTTCTGTGACAAGTGGCCTAGCTTCATTTCTTGGGTTTTTATCAAGAAATTCTATAGATTAGTAAAAGTATTTTTTCATTTCTTACTTCTTTCTTATTTCCCCCAGAAATGAAAAAAAAATAGACAAACTGAACTTATTTCTACTCACAAGCAACAAAAATCCAAGTGATAAGTAGATACCCCTGTGTATAATATAAGGAACCTCAACTTTCTCTAATTTCTATGCTCAAATTTTCTGTTATATTACCTACCTCCTTCTCTATGTTTATGAAACTCAGTTCCTCTGAGTGAACTGATATATGAATATTAATTCATTCCCTGACAGCATTCAAAGTCCAATGGCAAAGTTGGCAAGTTATAAGGAAATTCATGAGGTGAACAGAAGTATGTATGCTTTGAATGTGGAAAGACTTTGTGCAAGCATGTGTAATCATCATTTTGTGTGTGAGAGTGTGGTGCTTACTCACATGAGGAGTTTAGATTTTATTCTTCTGTCTTCTGAATGGAAGTCTGAAACTATTCACTGTCTGAAGTGTATAATCTTCCCTGCTATGCATCTCAGTGACATCTAGGTGGGCCTTTGACAGTTTTTAGAAATTGTCACTTGGTTCATCTTTTGTAGTTTGTGATGGTCTTAAAAACAGAACTATTAGTGACTAGCAATAAGTATTCTAAGTAGGCAAATTTCACATTAATATTGTATTAATTTGTTATGTTCGGAGCTAAAATTTCATTGTCCAGATACCCTATTTAAAATGTTATTTGGAAATTGCTACAAATTCTCTCATCCTGATTTATTCCTAACTGTAGATTTTTGTTCACATTTCTGATCCTTGCTCCAATAAAATTACATTTTTTGACATAAATGTTGGTTAATTTTATGTTACTTCATAATAAAAATGGTTTACTTGGTTTACTTGGTGCTAGTAGGTGACTTATGTAAAGAGCATTCTTCCCCGTGAATTACTTGCACCAAGTAATGTTTAGTTGCTTATCTCTACATTATTGGATTTATGATTCTGCAAGTTGCCATTTCTTCTAAACTCCTCAGAATTTAAAAGGACTTTTATGACGGGCTTTTAAATGTGTAGCTGAGAGCTACTGTGGGTAAAATATTAACAAGTGCAAGAGAATGTTTATATTAACACCATTTACCACAACAGTATCACTTCTGACACAAACATTAAAATTGCATGGGTCAGACATGCTCCGAGGTGCTCATGCAGGTTCTGCAGGTAGCTGGGTCTCCATGCTTAAAAGGAGCTTGAGTGGATGACCCTAACTCCCGGAGTCAGGTCTGCTCAGGTTCATGTATCCTAGGGCTGCTCTAGCTTATTGATGATCCTTTTCAGTGCAGAGCTAGAGCCAGGCCAGTTAGTCACGGGGAAGAATGCTCTTTATATAAGTCACCTGCTAGCACCAAGTAAACTATGCCTAATATAAGAGTGAGAATGAAATTAGTTTGACAAGTAATGATCCATGATATAACAGTTTCATATTAGAAGTGCATTTCAGAGTCTTTCAGGCCCCTTCCACTGCCACCCAAATCAAAGGATAAACACCTCTTAAGTGTCCCATATTTATTTGGTGGATCCCAACCTAAGGCCAGGGAGTAGAAGTTGTCTGCACATCTGGTGACTTGTGCATGTTGGAGAAGGACAAGCCTCCTCTTCATATAGCACAACCTGTAACTATGGTTAGTGCTTGGTTAGTGTCCAGTTGCCCATTTGAACAGCTTCAGTTTGGCCTAATCTCTTCAGCTCTGTGGTGACCCTGCACATTCTTCAGGAAGAACCAGGAGATCAAAGTCATTGGACTTTGGGAGTCTGAATTCCTGTGTCTTCTTACACTGTTCCTACTTCTCTAGTTATCCAAACCTCCTCTACCTTGTGCTGGGGCCTCTGATGAAATTGTCTGCTGGACATCTCCCACTCAGGAGCTGGTCTTTGGTTCTTGTGGGTTCTTTCTTTGCCTTTTAAGTTTCTCTCCTGACAGTGCAATGAGAATTGAAATGAACTGCCACAAAATTTGCACTATTAACCTTGTGAATCTAATCCTTTTCTTCAAGTAAAAAAAAACTGACAGGAGTTTCATTTATCTTCCCAATACTTTCCAGAAATTTTACAGAGAAAATTTTAAATTTTGTCCACTAAATTTTCTTATGGAAGAATTTATTACTGTTAATCTTATTGTGAAACAGGGAATGCTAATGTTTCAACTAACCTTTCATCTAATCACATAGTTAAGCATTTGTTCTATATCTATAACCAGATTTAGAAGATACTTCTATATATAAATATCATTTATACTTTTAGGTACATATAGGAATAATCTTTAAAATATATTTGTTTTTACTCCAGCCGTGAAAGTATACTATATATTATATATTCTTATTATGTATTTTCAATAAATCTTCATGACTTTGCTTTTGCAATGTAGATCACATCGCTAGATGAAGAGTCGAGAGTTGGTAAGATCTCCAAATATTGGTCTGGTTTTGCAAAAGAGGCATTCACAAATGCAGATAACTTTGGGGTCCAGTTTCCTCTGGATCTCGATGTGAAGATGAAGGCTGTGATGCTTGGCACTTGTTTCCTCATTGTAAGTATATTCTTATTAATCTTGATGGTAGAAGTTTCTGGTAGTCTCAAATGATTTGGTAAATTATACATTTCAAAATAATACTAATTAATTTTATAGCAGTTTACTCTTAGTCAGTTCTGCAACTGCACTTGATCCTGATAGTTGCATATACTGACTGGTTTCTTTTTGAGGAGTCTGCAAAGAAACTTTTATAAAAAAAAAAACATTTAGGAGATTGTTGCAAGAAATACAAGCATTTGATGGTATAAAGTACTTAGGGCATGTTATACCTGATTGTATTATAGAAAAACAAGAATCCGGATTCTTATCCCTTTCATAGGAAATGCTTTTTAACATTTGTAATAATTTGTTTTGAAATGATGTAGGTGAGGAAGGCAGGTGAAGTAAACCATGAACTCAGTTTGTTCACACTAACCACGATTGATAAAGCATTAGTCATGATTGAAGCTGAGTAAGCAAGAACTAGAACTTTTTGTTCAATTATAGTTTATTTGGGTTACACTTGATATTTTCTGTTGTAAAAGCTTAGACTGTAGTTTTGTGTCTTAAGTAGTTGTTCTTTTTAACAGAAAAGTAAATTTAGCTTTAACCTTGAGGGGATTGTTTAGCCAAAGTGTATGAATGATGTCAGATGGAGAAGCAGAAAACAAGTCATGGATCTTCTTGCATAGATAAGAAACTAGATTGGAAGAGGGAGAAGGAAATGTGGGTTGTCTTCTGAAGGAAGGTGAGAAATGAATTCTGGGTCTCAGATCAAAGGAAGACACTAGGAAAAAATTCTGAAAAAATAATAGATACTTGATACACACATATTGAAACATCATGTCATGAATGTTTTCTCCACAGCGTAAGTCACTGAAAATTGGGTATTGATTGGTCTTTAAGTATAATAAAATAGAAATCCAAATTTAGAAAGAAAAATGGAGGTGACTATATGTGAAATGGATTAGAGAGAAGTTAACATAGAAGTTGTGGGCACAAGTAATAGTCAGAGGTTTAAGTAACTGTTGTAGAAATAATAAAGAAAGGTAAGGATATAAGTGAAAGAAAATCCATAGACTCTTATTATTGTCATGGAAGATTCTAGTTAAACCCTGATAAAGGAAAACAAGCTCAGAAGAGAATTATAAATGCAAAGTATTAATGCATTCTGACTCTGAAGAGGAGTCTGCCTTTGTCCTCAAGTCTAAAGCTGTCCGAAAACTCCTGCTACTCAAGGATTTATATTACTAGGAAGGGAATAATACTAATCACTGAGAAATAAAAAATGGAAAGAGAAAGATTTCACAGGGAATATGTAAGTGTGGTATTTAGAGTATTTGAGTGTGGGTTAATTAAACTGCTGCATATATGAGGATATATACTACTGCAGATGTGAGTTGAAGATTTTGAGTCCTACAAGAAGAACGGCAAAGGTGGAACTTCCTTTGGACAGGATTTTGCTGTATTTACTTACCAAGTCTAGTATTTCTTGAATGGCAGTTTGCCACCATACAATAAGTTCTCTTGGTTTGCAGTATCTGAGAATATTATTCTTAGTTTCTGAGAACTCACTTTCATATTTTTGTCTCTATCTAGGACTTCATGTTCTTTGAAGAATGTTAGTAAGAACAAAAACGAGGAGTGTGGTGGAAAAGTAAAGAAGGCATATACAGAAAATTTGTAACATATTGGCTGAGACTGCATGAGCAGGAAACTTGGTGGTTTGGTTTTCTTTCATGAAATATCATGTATCTGCAGAAATTCACCTATCGTGCACCAAGCACCAGTTATACAATTTTGCTTTTCAAATTGTAGAACATATTTTTACATAATTGACATAGGTATGTACATATCCTTATACATTTCTCAAATATTCACTGAGAATTTGGGAAAATATAGTATTTTGAATTTAAAAATAAAACTTTCCATGAAAAACTAATTTGAACCATAATGTCTAATTTACTTTCCATCTTAGATCACAATTACCCTTACTAGTATAAATTTTAATTTTATAAATTCTATCAAATCTACATTACTTCTTATGAAATACATACTATTTGTCAAATATTTGTATATTGTGAAATCTTTAAAAAGTTATACTGTTATTTGCTATTAAGATAAACAATATGAAAGTAAATGAAGAAAAGTAATATGAATATTTTTCTCTCTTTAAGAAATCATGACATTCAGATGCTCTTACTAAAAAGCTTTTTGGCATTTGAAGAGAGTTTTTTTTATTTTTTAATAATTTATTCATTTTTTCCCCCAATCATACAAGCTCAATAGGTACCCCGGTCCTCTCCCTCCCTCCTATTTTTTTTTAAATTTTTTATTATTATTATTTAATCAATTGTGTGTGCATGCGTGTGTGTATGTGTGTGTGTGTAGGACCACGCGCGAATTCGGGAACCACCAGGGACCATCTCCACCTTCTCCCTGTTTACTCTGCCCTGGGATTCACAGGCTCCGCCCTACCAGGACCAGAAACACAGGACGCCCCCGCTTCCGCCTGGTGTCTATGCGTGAGGTCTAGGATCCGAACTCAGGATCTTCTGCCTGCAAGGCAGAGGCTTAACCCTTGAGCCACCTCTCCAGCCCCCCCTACTTATTTTTTTATTAAAGAATTTTTTTAGTTCAAGCAAAAGAGTTTTTTTTTAATTTCCGCTCATACAAACTTAATAGGTAGACTAGTTCCCTCCCTCCCTCCTCCTCCCCCCAATCCCCTGCTCCCTCTCCCCTCCCTCCCCATCCCCGAGTGCCTCCTCCCCAATTCCCAGAGAGTCCTTTATTGTGTATGGTTGACTCTCCACTGGGTCCTCCTCTCCGGTGACTTGTAAGGACCCAGTGGCATTTCCCTGAACCCTTTCTCGTGTTCCCCTTAAGCATAGGAACACTACTGTGGCTGTCAATCCCTTGCCTCCAAGGATCTTGGTGCCTTTAACAGATGCTAGACTTTGTGAGGGCAACAGTGTGTTGGACAATGCGCAGGGCATGCAAAGTCCTATTATGATTGCTTTGGCCCTAACTAGTGTTGAGAGAATCTTGCAAATCGTTGCTCCTCCCATCCTTTTGCTCTTACAATCTTACCGACCCCTCTTCCGCAAATGTCCCTGAGCTTCAGGATGGGGAAAGATTAGGCTGGCCTAGGTCTATGTGGTTGATATAGAGTCTCTGAAGTTCTGGATTGTGGTTTGTTGATTTTCTTTTGCAGTTTTGCTGCTCCTGCAATGCCCTTCACTCCATCCTGATGGGCACTATATGCCACCCCCTGGTCAGAGACAAAAAGCTGTTAAACTGGAGTCTTGTTATAATAGCACATTCAAGGGTAGATGTAATAAGAGCAGGAAACCTCAGTGAAGGAGGGGTCCATCACCCATTTGCAAAATGATTACTTTTTATCTGGGAAGGTTGGCGCAGAGGGAGGGGGCGCAGGGCCCCGGGGGCAAAGTCGGAGGCCGCGCGGCGCGGTGCTGCTGGCTGGGCGGCTCCGGGGTGGGGGCCAAAAGAGTTTATTACCTTGCCCCCTCCCCCTCTTTTTTTCACCCCCTTTCTCTCTTACCCTCCCCTCCCTTCACCAATCCCTGTCCCTCCCACCCTCACGCCTGTCTGCATGTGTGGACCGCAGGGCTTCTTCGGGCACCTGAAAGGGACCAGGCTCTGTGGTAGTATATGTGACAATTCAGTTGGAGGCAGCTGGGGAAGCTTCCCCTTCTCTCGTCCCGCACCTGCTCTAAACATTGTCTCTGAGTGTAATTGTTTCTTCTGAGATCCTCACTCGTGCATGGGGAATTATAGATGTGCGAAACACTTGTAGATAAGATGGAAATAAATCTCACTGAAATGGATGCAGCAGCCTTGTCACGACTGGCAGTACCGCTCACCACCTTTAGGCTGTCACTGCTCTCCTCTTCCACTAGGTTCCCTGAGCGTTTGGATGGGGAGAGATTTTGAGGCCTTGATAAGGGCTGAGCACTCCAGAGTTGCAGTTACTGGGCACTGTGACCCCTTGTGGTTTTCAGCCTCAGTAGGAAATAGGTTGCATCTTGGTTGAGGGCTGAGAGTTATTCTTACCTAAGTGTATAATAAGTGGTTTGATGATAATTTACTATCACGTATTTACAGTTAACAGTAAGACATCTGTTTCTTTCTAGTACTTATTTTCCCCCATCACTGTTATTTGGACAGGTGTATGGTACCAGGCATGTGTTTCCTAACCGTAAGGGAAAGGGGGGATATGGTTTAGAATGCAGTCATACAGTAATTGGTTTCCTGAGGCCCTTATATACCACTATTGCTTCCGTAGACTCTTCTTACCAAAGTTGTTGATTTTTTTTTTCCCTGAGCCACATGCTTTCTTTTTTTCCTCCCCTACCCCTTATACTGTCATATCCCCTTTTTGCGCTGTCCATTAATGTCTCGTTCAACTATATGCCTGTGGGTTTTCTTTGTTTCCACTCTTGTTCTCTACACCCCTGACTTATTTTCTTTGGTAGTTTATGGGTATTATGGAGTTGTCCATTTGAAGATAATGTTCTGAAGGTAAAATACTCTCATTTACTTATGAGGAAGAACATGCAGTGTGCGTATTTCTGCAACTAAAATACCTCACTGTGTATGGTTTCTTCATTTATCACAAATTCATTAATACATTTTTTTCTTTACAGTTGATATGTACCATATTTTCATTATCCATTTGTCTATTGTTGGACATCGAAGCTGATTCCATTAGTATGTGAACAGATGGACATCGAGGCTGATTCCATTAGTATTGTGAACAGAACTGCAATCGTCATGGGTGTACGAATGTTTCTGTAGTAAGATTGTTAGTAGTATTCCCAACAGTGGTATAAGTGAGTTATATGTTTTTTTTTTTTTTTTAACTTTTTAAGGAACTTCCATGCTGCTATCCAAAGAGGTTGTAGAAGCTTGGATTTGGACCAGAAATGGATGAGGGAACCTTTCTCCCTTCGTCCTTGCCAACGTTTGTTGTGATTTGTATTTTGTATTTTAGCCATTCTAACAGGGATGAGATGGTAGGCTGCATCTCAGGGTGGTTTAATTTGTAATGCTCTAATGACTAGGAAAATATAAAATTTTTTAAGATACTTGTTAGACATTTGGAATTTTGTCCTCCGACAAGTTTCTTTTTAGTTCTAAGACTCATTTTTTAAAATTTGGTTGTTTAATTCCTTTATTTTTAACTTCATGAGTTCTTTCTGTACTCTCGATATTAGTCCTCTATCAGATATGTAGTTAGAAAAGATTTTCTTCCATTCTGTGGGTTATTAACAATACCTTGGGCTGAGGAGAAGGTTCAGCTGAGTGTTGGTCTTATTTCCTGTGGATTTGGAGTCCTATTTAGACAATGTTTACCTAGTCCTATTAATTCAAATGTAAAATCTATTTTTCATCTAGGAGTTTCATAATTTCCTAATTAGCACTGAAGTCTTTTGATCCATAGGTACTTAATTTTGAGCAGGATGACAGATAAGGATCTAGTTTCATTCCTCTCCATATAGATATCCAATTTTGCCAGGCTCATTTGTTTAAGATACTGTCTTTTATACCAAAGGGATTTTTTTGGCACCTGTAGGTGTATTAGCTTATATTTGGGTCTTCTATTGGTCAATCTTTGCTTTTGAGCCAATTCTATGTTGTTCTATTGATCAATATCTGTGGTTTTGAACCAGTACCATGCTGTTTATATTTATAACCATAGCTATAATATATAATATAATTTAAGGTCTGGTACAATAGTACTTCCAAGCAAAATTTTTATTACTCAGGATTGTTCTTGCTTTCCTGGGCAGTTTATACTTATATATGAATTTTGAGATTGTTTCATCAATGTCTGAAGAATTGCATTGTAATTTTAATTGGTATAGTATTGAATTTGTATGTTGCTTTTGGTAGTCTGATCATTTGTACAATGGTAATACTGCCAATACATGAACATGGGAGGTCTTTCCACTTGTATTATCTTCTGTAATTTCTTTTGTTAGAGTTTTAGTTTTCATTGTATAGGTCTTTCACATCCTTGATAAAATATATTCCAAGAAATTTTTTTTTTTTTGGAGCTATAATGAATGGAATTGTTTCTCTCAGATCTTTATCACCTTTTTCATTCTTGGTGTACAGAAAAACCACTGATTTTTGCACATTAGCTTTGTAGCCTACCACTCTACTGAACATATATTAGCTCTAGGAGTTTCCTGGTGGAATCTTTGAGGTCTCCCAGCTATAGAATCACATCATCTGCAAATAGGTATACTTTGACTCCTTGCTTTCCTAATTGTATCCCTTCTATTTCCCTCTCTTATAGCTCAAGTCAAGACTTTAAGTACAGTATTAAGTAGAAGAGGTAAGAGTGGATAGTCTTATCTAGTTCCTGATCAGAGTGGGAATGCTTCACATTTTTCACCATTTAGGATGATTTTTGCTATAGGATTGTTATGTGGCCTTTATTATATTGACATATGTTCCTTCCATCCCTGCCGTCTCCAATGCTTTTATCATAAAGGATATTGAATTTTGTCAAGAGTTTTCTTCTGCACCTTGCTTTTTGTCTTTACTTTTGTTTTTATGGTGAATTACATTTATTGGTTTTCATTTTTTGAACTACACTTGTGTTTCTAGAACAAATCCAACCTAGTCATGGCAAATAATTTTTTGATGTGTTTTTAAATTTGGTTCTTCTGTCTTTTGGTTGATTTGGTTAAGGGCGTGTCAATCTTCTTTATCTTTTCAAAGAGCCAATTAGCAAGTATTTTGTTGAGTATTTTTGAATCTGGGTTCATCAATGAGATTGGCCTTTAGTTTTCTTTTTTGTTGGTGTGTCTGTATTTTGTTTTAGGATCAGTGAAGTATTTACTGACTTCCTAGAGTTCAGTAATGCACCTTCCTTTTCTACTTTGCAGAATATTTTGAGGAGTAATGGTAGTAGTTTTTTAAATTCTAGTAGAATTCTTCATTGAGTTCATTCAGTCCTGGGCCTCTTTTGGTTGATAAATTTGTAATTACTACTTTAATTTTGTCACTTGTTATAAGACTGTTTAAATAATCAGTCCATCCTGAATCAACTTTGGTAAGTTGTATATGCTTATAAATTATACATTTCTTTCTGACTGTCAAATATGGTTGAGTATATATTTCTGAATTATGTCTTTATTAGTTTGTGAACTTCTTTGGTATCAATAGTGGTACCTCCATTTTCTTACCAAATTTTGTTAATTTGGTTCTTCTGTCTTTTGGTTGATTTGGTTAAGGGCGTGTCAATCTTCTTTATCTTTTCAAAGAGCCAATTCTTTGAATGACTCTTTATTGTTTTTGGTGCTTAAATTCCAGTTATTTCTCTCTGGTCTAATTAATCTCTGCCTGTCTGCTGCTTTGTAGTTTAGTTAGAAATAGCAACTGGGGATAGCATTTGTAATCATTTATAACTTGAAGAATGTCTCTCCAAGCTCTTTTGGCTTTTATTCCTTTGAAAAGTTAGCTGTTGTTCTGATAGGCTTGACTTTAAATTGACTTAGCTTTTCTGTCTTGCAGCTCTCAAAACTTTCTTATTATACTATATCTGCATTGTTTTAACTGTTATTTGTCATGGGATATTTCTATTTTGGTCATATCTTATTGATGTTTGGTATGCTTCTTATGGTTGGATGGAGACCTCTTTCCTTAGGTGTTGAAAGTTCTCATTTATGATGCTGTAGAGAATATGTTCTGAAAAATTTTCTTAGGTTTCTTATTCCAGAATATCATGAACATGCACATGTAACTTCTTCATGGTGTCCCATAAATCTTTTAATGCATTCTTTTAACTTTTTCAGCTTCTTCAATTGAACAATTTTGTTCTGCTGTCTTATCTTCCAGTTCTGATATGCTGTCTTCTACCTGATCTGTACGGTTTGAGACTTTTTACTGAGTTATTATTTTACTTAATTTGATCTTTATTTCAAATTTAATTTGACTTGGGATTTTTTTCAATAAGTTGGTGCTTACTTTCTTTTCCCTCATTGTTCTTTTCATTTCATTTAGCTGCTTATTATTTTCCTCCTCATATTTGTTCATGCCTTTATTCACCTCTGAGAATTCTTCTCTTTCCTCTTGCATTTCCTTGATCATATTAATAATAGACTTTTGGAATTCATTATTTTGATTATTATTTTCTTGGCTAATATCCAAGAAGGCATTATGTTTAGAATCTGTCATTATAGTGTTCATTTTTTTTGTAGGAGAAAGAAATTTTTCCTTGTTTTTATGTATATTTTGTGTCTTTACAATGTGATTTGAGCATCTTGTGTTAAGTCTTTGTTTGCCTTTTTAGGTGTTTATTTCTGACTCTTGAGTCAGATCAGGTTGCCCAACTTTGAGAGTTTTTGGAACTGCTTCCCTGGATTTAGATGGAATGGTGTCATTTAAGAGTTTGTTTAGGTTACATTGGTGCTGTTTTGTGTGTGTGGTATCTTCAGCACACTTGCAGTATAAGCTGGCCCTCATTTGGAGGTGAAAGGATTTATGATCTAATTTTAATTAAGATATTCAAGATTGGGGGTCAGGTTTCATGGGTGAGGTTTGGCTTAAGTATCAGAAAGGTTTCAAAAGGATAGGATATCGTAGCTAGGAGAATGAGTAAAGGTGGCATTGAGAGAGAGATGACAGCTTTTAGGGTTTATTAGAGGTACTTGAGGGTGAAGGACCAAGTAAGCATATGGGGTATGGGTGAATGCCTTGAGCTGAAGTGAGATTCATCTAGGAATAGATGACAAATAAAATGGGATACTTTTCTTATGGTTGATTATCTATGCTAATTAATCTTATAAACTAGACAACACCTGGGATTAATTTACAGATTGGCTATCAGACCACCTGGAGTCTTTTTTGTTTAACATATTTACAACACAAAATCAATCTTAAATCTGAATGGAACTTCTCAGTAATAGGCCAGATAGAAGGAGTCACAACATATAAGAACAAGAGACTCTCTCATCCTGTGCTGACAAACTCATCTTCCTTCCTGCTGCCACCAGACCCTCCATGAGGGACATGACTAAGCTACCTCCAAATGTCAAGCCAACTCAAAGGAACACTTCTAGGTACTGCCATGCCTGTGAAAATTGTCTCATTTTGATTTCACCCTCTGTGTAGGACTGTGCATCTCTTCCTAGGAAGAATAAAACTGACTGCTCTCCACAGTTCCTCCAGTGTACACTGAAGGTTTGAGCAGAAATCCACACATTAGCATTAGAACCCATTGAAGGACAACTACTAGGTCTACACATGCTTGTTGAATATTCAGACTATCCTGTGAACACTAGTGACTGTACTAAGAGTTGCATCAAGTATCTTAACCTGTACTCTTCTCAAGATGGAGGATACTACGGATTTGTTTTTATTAGGTAAGCTGTGGCTTCATGGATTTCCTACCCGAAAAAGTCAGTAAAGACAGATGTGATGGCTGAGTTGAGAGCTGATGTTTCAGTCTTGAGAAGGAAGCTCTGTGCGGGGGTCCGTGTTGATGGGTAACAATGAGAAGGGCATATTACTATGCTTGTCAGAATCTCTGGTAGGAAAACCAAAGTAGGAAGTGGAAAAAATTGAAGTGAAGATGAGGATAAAGGGGGGAAAAATGAAAAGCAGAATGAACACAATAGAGTCAACCAGGAAATTTTTCTCCTATTTTGTTATCATTTTTCTGCTCTCTGCATCCTCAGTATGAAAATGTTTAACTGAGTTTGAGGAAAAAAATGAAAACAGAAAAGAATTGTGTAGACTTGAGTAATTAACAGGGACTCAACAGAGAAATCTTGCCGTTACATTGGAAATGTGATCCAAAGTGCTTCAGAGTACAGATCAGACTGCTGGCACTGCTGAAGCAGCAGAGGTACTCAGAAGTCCCTTCCACTTCATACTCCTCCCCTGCCATGTCCCTGCCTCCTTCCCTCAGAGGCGGCTTTGACTTTCCTAGTGGACTTCTGCATCTGGCCTTGTCATTTCTGCTCTGAGTCTGCCCTTGTGTCTGGCTTGCTTAGTTGTACGCAGTACAGTTTCTTTACTATAAGGTTGATTCAGTGATGTGGTCTCACTTGGACAATAGGACAACATGAAAATAGGTTTTATGAAAGGAATTTCTATGGTGTATTTTTGCACTGTGCATAAAATTACCTTGATTATTTTGGAAGGTGTTAATCCTCAGGAAAGAGAGATGTCTCCCTGTGAAGTCAGGTTATAAGCTGGGAAATTTTGTGGATTTGCCACATTGTGGTGGGATGCTATCCCATCCCAGCAATATAGAACTCTCTTCTCAGCCCCATCGCCTCAAAATGTGACAGGCCATGAAAGAGGGAGACATATTTGGAGAAGGCAGCAGACCAAACATCAGTGATGACACAGGTCTTGAACTCAAGGCTTACACTTGTGGGTAGCTACAGATGGCATTCTGCAACTCTGTTACCAGCACCCAAATTCTAAGTTAACTTTCAGTCTGTTTCAATGTTTATGATTTTAGATGTCTCAGTTATGCTAATTTTTTTACTTAAGTTGGAAACTGACTAGATCTGGAAAACTAATGTTTAGTCTATTTCTGTACTAAAGAAATACTGGGGTTCTGTCATTAACATATTGAAGTTTTTCTGTATGTCAGGATAGAGAACAAACGGTGACATACTTCCACGGTAGAAATTGTATATTTGGGATATAATTATATATTTTGGCTATATGTGTGTGTGTGTGTGTGTGTGTCTGTGTGTCTGTGTTTGTGTATGTTTGAGAATTAGTTGCTAAGAAACCTTTCAGCTTTAATTACACATTTCCAATAAAATGCAGTCGTGCAGAAACAGCACAAAAGAATTTCCTTTTATCTGAACTTTGCAAAGTTAACTAGACTTTGGTCTGTCTCATACCTAGTCTCTCAGTTCCTACTCAAACACATTCAACTGTAATATAATTCATAAACAAACATTTATTTCTTATAGTTTTGAAGACTGAAGCCCAAGATGAAGGCAGCAGCAAGGTCAATGCCCTAAAAGGGCTCAGCATGCTGTCCCTAACACTGCAGAACCTATTGTTGCATCATCCAGTTCTACAATGCACAGGGAGACAGCAGCCTAATTGGCTCCTGCAGTATTGTTCTAAAACACTAATCCCATCAGCCCTCATAATTTAATCATCTGCTCAACATTCTGCATCTTCATATTATTATAATGGGCTTTTGCTTATGAAATTGTGGGGATCATATGCAAACTACAAGAAGTTGCCGCTGTCCTCCTAATTTCATTTATACAACATTCATCCCATTTCTATAATCCAAAATCCTTATGTCACTATAACATAAACTTTAAAATCTCAGTGCATCTTGATCATTTAAGTTTCATCAAAAGCAAATACGCACAACACCTCAGGTATAATATTTGTGGGAAAATTCCCCTAGAGTTATGACTCTGAGATGTCAACAAGTTACATGCTTCCAAAACACAACTACGGGACAGAAATACAGACAGGCACTCATGTTCTTAAAGAGAATTGAGACCAAGAGATAATAGATCCCAGGCAAGTCCAAAGCCCAATGTGAAATAAAACCTCAATCCTTGGCAATAATCTTTGTTCAACCCCCTGAATATGTCAGGACAGGGGACTTCACCACAAGACAGCAGGAAAGGCTGTTCCCATGAATTTGGTGGAATCATTTCAGGCAGCAGCCATCACACAGCTCACTCATAGGCTTGTGTTCTCTCTCACTGGAGTTGCATCCTGCCACACTTCTGAAGCCCTGGCAGCCCAGATCTAGTGCTGCACTTCCCTGTGACTGTGCCAGCCTTCTAGCTCCTGGAACGTCGTTCCAGTGCAGGCTTTCTAAATGACTCTGTAGTATCCTCAACTTCATGCCTCCACAAAGCCCTGTCATAGTGGCTCTATTCAGCATTGTCCTAGCCTGCCCTTCTTTCACTTGTTTACTTGGATACTCTAAGACATCCTTTGGAATCTTTATGGAGGGAGTCACAGCTCCACAGCTGAGCACTGGGGATGCCTGCAGAATCAGCACCATATGAACAGCTCATAGATCTGGAGATACGACCCAGGCCCACTTGAACCATGTGTGGGCCAGTTAAGGAGCACTGTACCAGAATGAAGGAGCAGGGTCCTACAGTGACAGCGATGGGGGCAGGAAACCCCAAGTTCTCAGGACCCACTTCCAAGTCCCCTGTCATGAAAATGTTGTGTCCTTAAATGGCCTGGAAGTTGCAGCCTTGACATTCTCCGAAATAGCTTCCAAGGTCATTCTTTTATTGTCTTGATTAGTAGCATGAAGCTTCTTCACATTTCCCTGATCATATCAGACATCTCCGTGCTCTGTTCTTTGTGTTCTCTCCTACCACATTGTCTTATTTTTTGCAAATTTATGAATTTCCAATTTTTAAGTTCTACCTGCCTTTTGGTTATACATTATGATTTCAATATATGTTTTCCTTACATAGGTTTACTATCAGCAGTCAAGAGGAGTCATCCCAACCCTCGATATTTGTTTTTTTTTTTCTTTTAGATGGTTTTCCACTAAATATATTAGTTCGAGGCCTTTCACAAAGTTACAGGATATAAGATGCCATCCAACAAATCACTTTGCTGCTTTGTAAGAAGTTGGTCTTCCCTACATTTTTCAGTAACGAGTTCCTCATTTTTTGTCAAGAGATTTTTGTTTCTTATCCAACATACCTTTCCTGTCTACATTTACCAAGATAGTGATGACATCCACTAAAATAATCTCTAAGAAAATGTTGCTGCAGCTCCCCTCTTGCTCTGCGCCTTATATCAGTCACTGGCTTGGACCCATTCTGCAGTTGCAAAGATGCTCAAAGGTTGTGTAAGCATCTGTGGCAATAGCACCTGCTTCTGCAATGCCGCATTATGCCAGTTTCACTACTGCAGCTACACTCTCACATCACAGACTAGGCCACTATAAACGGTAGAAACTTACTGCTCACTGGAATGGAGCCTGGGAAATGGAAGCTTCACTGGTGAGAGAGCCTGTTTCTACCTCCTATAGTACATGCTACTGCACCCTCCCAAAGCAAGAGGAGGAGCAAGCAGGGATACAAACAGCATGTCTCTCCTAGGAGTCCTAAGAAGTTCCATCTCCTAAATGCCCTAGCTCTTAAAATATCAAATTGGGCCCCCATAGATTGAAAAACAGGAGTTTCGTGGAAACCAAGTACTTAAGCGCAAACACATACAAAGTACACTAATCCTAAGTACTACTGCTATTCTCTGTCTTTCGTTCCCCTGTGGCAAAACACTTGTGAATAAAATACATTCACTCAAATAATTCAGATAAATAAATTTGTGGCATTGTTTTAGATCTGAAAGGATGGGTAAAAATCACAAAATTAACTGATTCAAAGAGGCAAAACTCAATAATTGATGAACACAAAGAAGTCTCTGCATCAGGCCAATGGCTATAAGGTGCACTGGAGTCAGGAAATAATGAAAATTCTTTTCCACTAGGTGCTGAAGCCACTTGCATGCACCATGGAAAGTAAATAATAGGCTCATTTAGCAATTTTAAAGTTTAGGTATTTTTTTAGGGGAAGTTACTTAAACTGCAAGACATTTGCTCTGCAAAAGGAAATGGAGAGAAGACTGTTTTAGGCAGAATCCATAGATGAAAATCATATCCAGATTGCTAGGGACCAGGAAGATTTCCTTGTTTCAGATTCCAGCATGTTTGTTTGAAACTCATTCCAAAACTCTCTGGCCTGGGGCCTATAACAGGGCGGAAAGGGGAAGGAGAACAACAAATACCTCAAAGTATTTAGACACGTGTGTCCTTGAGAACAGCTTGACTCCAGAAACATTCCCTATGGAAGTTGATTCATGGGGAGATTGGGGGTGGTCTCTACTGGGGTCTCCCAGCTATTTCTGGTAGAATTGTAAGCACCCAATTGGATGGTGTTTTGCTCTCTGTCCACTACTTGTCACTTATTCTTTTACTTTTGCTTGCTATTTGCTTAATAGATTATTCATTTAAAACCAAAAGCATGACCAGGATGGATTTGTTCTATATGAATAGTCAGCCTTGTAAGGTAGGCCAAGTGAAAATTAGCCTTAATATCATTTGATGTTTGGTTGCACAGATGGCTCAGAGGCTAAGACTCTGCCTCACAAGCAGAAGTCTTGAGTTCGGATCCCAGATCCCATGTAAAAATGCCAGGTGGAAACCTAGCAGTCTTCACTTCCAGCCCTGTAAGTGGAGCCTGGGAAATCCCAGAGTCAAGGGAAAGAAGGTAGAAGCAATTCAGGATAATTCCCAAAGTCACCCTTGGTCCTTCACAGAAACACACAGTGCCCTCTGACACACATATACACACACAAATAAATAAAGTTAAAAAAAATCCTTTGATATTTATTCTTTGACAATGAAAACAACTCAATATTAATTCAGTAAATGAAAATAAAATGAAAATTCTTTACTAAGACATGAGAGAGTAAGGAAAAGAGGGAAGGAAGGAAAGACAGAAGAGGACGAGAACAGAAAAAAAGTTTAGTTTCTATTCATGAGAATGAATAACTTAAGACCCTACCTCTGAAAAATTTCACAATGGGCCTCAGATTTCAAAATAGGGGAGGGGTAGGGAAGAAGTAAGGAAGGAAGAAAGGTGAGAAATTCCTTTTTTAGAAGTCAAGTGAGAATTAGAGAAGGAATGAAGGAATCTGGAAATTGACCCATGGCAGTCATCAACAGTCCACGAGAAATTTCCATCTTTTCAAATTGGCTCCCACAAGTTTATTCATTTAGAGAGAGCAAAATAGGAAGTTGTTGTTTTTTGTTACTACAGGGTGAAACTTAACTGGATTATCTGCAACTATGAGATAAACACTCCCTCTGCTCCAGGCTCCAGAGCGTGCTCCTCCTGAGTATGACAGCCTTCTCCTGCAGTGCCTTTGACACTCTATTCTATAATCTACTCAGTCTCTTCACACCAATAACATCCAAGGTGCTAACGATAATCTATACATGTTCCTTCCTTGTGGCCACCTGGAACCAGACCTCAAAACCAGAGACCCCACCTGACAGATCACGGCCAGAGACCTTACCCAATAAATCTGAGATAAAATAAATCTTCACCAGAGATCCCATCAAGAATGTTAATCTGATAACCGCATTGTCATAGTTAGGCATAGGTGTCAACTTGCCTGTTGAGGGTTTGAGCTCTGGGCACATTTGTGGAGAATTAGTGGTTGGGTTAAGCCCAGAGCAAACCTGCAGGAGATTTTCTAGCTAATGGGGAAGGCCTAGCCTATAGTAGGTGGGATTAGGCCCTGAACAGATGAATAAAATACTGAGAACCAGTTGAGGAAGTTGGCGTCCTTCTGTACCCTTGGCCATACATAGGATCGTCCCTCTCTCAGCCATTACATAGAGATGGTGTGGTCAGTTCCCTTGGCCCTGGTGTTGGTGTCTGCTCTCCTGTCAAGGTGGACTATGAACTGTAACTGGACTGTTGTCAGGAAATAAACCCTTGTTCCTTTAGGCCGTTTGATGGTCATTTATCAGCAACCATGTAGAATGTTAATGTGATAACTGGTCAAACCCAAAATCTCTTCTTCCTGTACTCCATCGATAAAAAGCTTGCACCCTGGACTCCAAGTCAGTAGCCATTTCCATCTGAAGGCAGGGGAGTTTAGGATCAAGAGGCTTGCTTCCTGGTGAGGGCTCTCTTCTGTTGGGTAGAAGGTCATGTGACTGCTGTGTCCTCACAGCAGGAAGATTAAAAAGCTCCTGTCTCTGTGAGCTGTTTACATTTACTTCATCATTAGATTTAGTTTTCCTAAGTAGGTCATTACTCTGCAGAACATAGATTTAATATACAATGTGAGCAGATAATCTTATTTTATACAAAAGTTAATATCCTTATCTTGGCTACTGATCTACCAACATCAGTTTTTCTTTAATTAAACAAGATCTGATGTGGTTGGTGCTTGGACTGTGTATTTCCAGGTTTTTGACATCTAATTCATGAAAACGATAAAAGCCCATATAGATTGCTATAGCAAGGAAATTTCCTTTGAAACAAAGTGATAAAAAAAAATCAGAGTACACTGTCACAATGGGCAGTGGACATGTGTGTAAATATATTTCAAGTCCGACTCAAGTCATGTCTCAGATACATCTGGATCTGAATACATGTTGTCAGCCTTAATAACAAAATGTGTGCAGTGTAGTCATGACACAACTCATGTGGTATTGCTCTTGTTGAGTTGATGCAAGAAGCGAATACAAGAAAAAGATACAATATACAAAAAATAGGTGGGATTGGGTGGTCTTCATAGATCATGATGAGGATTAACACTAGTAGTTATCTCAAACATTTAGTATTTTATAGACAAGCTAAGTAAACATTGTATCATCAGATTCCAAAGGCATGGGAATATGAGGAGGCTATAAATTTCTATGCAGTATACAATGTACTCTGAAAAGAAGCCAAAATCAAACAATCTTATCTAAAAGAACAAGGAAGACAGTACTCTGCCCAAGTCATGTCTTCTGCATATGACTTTCTACACAGCAGCTGCTTTAGACCAAGTCAGGCTCTGCACATATGAGGATGTTTTACTTCTTCCTCGAGAGATGGGTTCTCAGAATGCCACAGCCAAAACTGAGAGTAAAGGAAGAACTTGACTATGTGAATCACCTGAGTTGTGGGGTCAGTGGAGTTTCTTTCCATCTCAGATTTTCCTGTTTCTCTTGTTTGTTCACATCAGCATCAGTGTGGCTAATAAATGATGCAGTTTTACCAGAAGAGAGAAGTATTATTTTATGGACTGAAACAGCATATTTCTACTTCATGTTGTAGAAAGGAATCTGCACGTGCATGCTGCCTTGTAAATAACTCTGCGTGTGATCGCGCTGCTAACATGGTATTTGTGTGGAGTTAACCTTTAACTTAGATGGTATCCTGGCTTTAAGGCAAAGTTCAGTGGCCTTGGAGGATGTGATCAGGGAGAGAAACCATATGAGGGAAAAGTACAGCAGAAGATAAGAAGGACCAACTCCATGAATGTCAGACACAAGGCTGAATCCCTGACAGGGCTACCGCTGTTTTCATCCTCTGTAAGGTGCACTGGCTAGCAATAAGAAAGGGAAAGATAGGGGTGCTGATATTCTGTCTTCCAAGACCAATACCTCTCTGAATAAAATACAGAATATTCAATTCCTGTCTTTGCTAATTGATGCTTATGGTTGACAGGCATCACAAACTCCAGTACTCTGGTTGTAGCTTTCCCTGTTGTAACAAGCTGGAAATGCAAGATCCGGAGCCATGAGCACACTCCTGAATATATGTAAGCTGTACTGCAATCATACTGCCAACCACCTTTATTTTGATTGCTGTTCTTGGGCTTCCTATTTACCAAAAGCTTTAGGTCACCTATGGTTTAGGTGAACAGGGACCGGAGACTTTCAGTTGATAGAGATGAGGAGCAGCATGAAAAAGTCTCCCATGAGATTTGCGTCAGTGTGTTTGCAGCTCATGTTCTAATTGGTGACTCAAATAGAAAGTCCCTGCACCCCAGGGACTGACTTCCAGACAACTCTGGCCAGTTTTTGCTTATTTACCTGTCGTGGTTTCTCGGTCACATCGTACACTGACTTCTTGGGATAAAGAGGAACGTTTCCAAAGAAAAATTCCTCCTGTGGGTAAGAATGGAACTCAATCAAAATAAACAGGCCAGCAGAATAAAAGAGAAACTGCCCATCTGCGGGATGCCATCTTGAACACTCCGGGACTCAGCAGCACACGTTACTGTTGGTCAGAATGCAGCAGGTCCTCCCTTCCCCTTCCCAGCAGGCTGCCGGAACAGGTCTGAAGTGTCTCCTTCCCATCTACCTGCCAAGACTGACACGCTCAGGAAGCAAATAATTCATGGGCAGAACTGAAATGCTTGAAATGATTTTTTGTAAGTGCAAGCACTTCTTTATGTTTTACGGTGAAGTCTGTGGATGTTTTTGAAGAGATTATTACAGCCTGCCATTTTGAGCTCTATCTGTATCAAATTATCAGCCAAGGGAAGTTATATAATATTTATTTTTTTTAAATATTTTGTTGAGAGAGAGAGAGAGATGTGAACATGTGTTTAAATCAGTGGATAAGTTTCAGAAGTCACTTTACTAGAATATTCTTTCGTAAGCATGAAGCAGAGTACTCAGGCTGGGAAAATATTTTTTCGTAAGCATGCAGCAGAGTACTCAGGCTGGGAACGTTCCCAAAAGTCTGTAACCTGCCACTACTGGGAATGTCCTAACAACTAATCAGACCTCTAAAAGAGGTAAGATCACCATTCTAGGAATTTTCCCCAGACCTGAGTTTACTACAAAGGGGGCAGTCCCTTGATCTACAAAAAAAGGCAGTTTAGTTGCTATGAGTCTATGCCCAACATAAAGAGATCAAAAGTCCACTTAGATTTAAAGAAACTGAAATTAACCAATAAGGACAATCTTCCTTTTATTAACTTGCCTACCCCATAAGTTCCCAGAACCTCTGACAGTTTCCTTGCTCTCTGAGATTTCCCAAGTGCCCATGAGTTCTTCTCTTTTTTTTCACTGTCAATAAATCTTGTTGTATCCTCTCCATGTGTTCTGGTCTCAATCTTTGACTACAGGACACAAAAACTCTAAAAAGAAATCCTGGTTTCAATTTCTCACCTTCTAACTATGTAGGCGCTAGGGATTGAACTCCATAGCTTTGTGCTCAGACCCGTTGAGACATCTCCCCAGCCTTTTGCTTAACCCCTCTTGGCCTCCATTTCTCATCTGTAAATTGATATGTAATATTGATGGAGGAAGATATTTGGTTCCAATATGATTCTCCATATGTCTCAATGAGCTTTTGTGAGAATTGAAGCTATTTTAAAGTTCTTAGAGCTATGTTTGGCATGTTGACAGTGCACCTCATGATGGTGCACAATGAGGAGCAGTATCTTCTGTATTTCAGGCCATGTTAGTACTTGGTTCTGTAGGAGACATCTGCAAGCACATACTGCCAGTGGCTTGTTGGTGCTGAGTTAACCTGTGATATGTATATCAGCACTCAGGACGAATGCTTTGACCCAGGAGCAGCTTAGGTACACTTCCCTGCTACTAAGGAGAGAAAATAGAAAGGAAAATAGAAAACTGATCTTGACCACAGTGACAAGACTGAAGTTGGGAATTGTAGAGGACTATCCTAGTAACAAGCCAATCTCTGGCTGATGGACACTTCTACAACTGAGAAAGCATCATTAGATGCTTGAGAAGGTTTTCATGAGCTCTTGTGAGTGGAAGTAGTATAGCTTTAGTTGGCATTGCTGATGTCTGAAAATTCCTCTAGTGGTAGAACAAAGCACCAGACCGAGGAGATTTTCCATGAAGTGAGGATGATGTGTGAGAATCCTCCTGCCATGGATGAAAGTGAAAAGTTCTCCTGCCACAGAGGCAAACCTCAGTACATGAAATCGTCAAAACCAGAGTGTGAATGTCTGTTAACAGACTGGAAACTGAGATGCCACCTACTCTTTTATCCCTTTCAGTCAATCAAATGTCTCGCATCCTGAGTCTTTCTTGAGAGTTAATCGGTAGTTTCAGCGCACCTCCCCCCAGTGCTGATGACCCCTTTCTCTTTTGTATAAATAATCATTGTGGAAATCCATTGACGGTTTTTACAGTGTCCCCATTAGGTCTTGTGACCCCACCTGCTATTTTTTTTAATTTCTATTTCTCTGTGTGCTTCATCCATCCCTCTGACTTTTCCTGAGCCTTAAGATGCTGTGCTAGTCGATACTATTTTCTCCCAATAGTTTGGTAGATGGAATCATTGATTGCCTGTTTCTTTTCCCCATATAATCTGCTGGCTAAAGGTGAGATAGAAAACAGATTTTTAGGATGCTGATCCACTCAGATTGTTGGCTCTAAGAATAAAGCACAGCTTCAAGACATGATTCCTAGCTTTTCCTTTTCAAAGGACAGCAAAGCTGTATATCATATAACCTAGTTAAGTCACTGATTTTTCTTCCCTAAAGTGAATCTGTTTTTAACTTACATTAATGATTAGCATTCTTACAATTCATCTTTCTCAAATTTTTTAATATTAGTCTTTTAAAAATCTCTAAAAACACATTTTTATTTCCAATTGAATCTAGTGTACCTACTGTTCTAACCCTATGACTAAAGACCTTTCAGCTCAAACTATAGCTTGTATATGAGTTTCTGAGACAACTTGAGAGAAATACAGAGTTCGGGGCTGGAGCACAGAATTTCTGCCTGAAGAAACTTGGAGGAGCTGCCTGAGAGCTCACGCTTCATGTTCTAGCAGCATCTATACTGCTGATCTGGGAAACAGACTTGAGAACAGTTGTCTGGCAAATGATTTTTGTTTGTTTGCTGACGTTTGTTGAGGAAAGAAATTTGAAAATGCAGGTGGTATGTTTATTTGTCTGTGTGTGCCTACATGCATATACCCACATATACATATTTAACTGAACAGATATGCTATGTCTGATTTAGAAGGCACATATCTAAGTAGATAACAAGATACTATCAAATATCAAGTGATCAAGCAGCACGTGGTTACAAGAGTTTTTCAAGTTTTCCTTAGAAATCAGTAGGCATATTATATAACATAGAACCTGAAAATTAGGATAATAAGCTTATCACATGGCAATAGAAACATTCAAAAATCATTACATCTGAATTAGATTGGTATGGTTGCAATCGAATGAAGAGTACACGTGGAAGACATGTAGTTGGGGAAGCAGATTGGAGCAAAGAAAAGTTGATTGTTCCGCCCCAGGAAGGGATGGAATGAGGAAATGGTGTGCTTTTGCAATCCCGGTTTTTCTAGCTTGTCACAATTCTAGGCAGTGTGAGGTATGAGACTGTGAGTGCTGGTTAATTACTAACTCTTTGGATTTTGGTATGCATGCTCTTTGCTGGGCATCAGGCTTTTGGGAGTCACCAAATCAAATATTCAGTTTCTACTGTGTTTGCTTTTTAAGTGGAAGAAGATGACCAATGAATACAATTTATGTACACCTCTTAAAAAAAATCTATGCTTTAGGCAAGTCACATGTTTCTATGACTCATCGTTGTCAACCAAAATCTGGTCCTAGGGCTGGAGAAATGGATGGGGGATTAAGTCTCTGGTTTACAAACAGAAGGTTCTGAGTTGGGATCCCCGGTCCCACCTTAAAAACACCAGGAAGAAAAGGTACAGCACTTCTGGCCCTGGTGGGCAGAGCCTAGGAAATCCCAGAGTGAAGCAAAAAAGGAGTTAAAGCAATCCAGAATGATTCCCAAAGTCACCCTTGGTCTTCCACAGGGACACACAGTGCCCTCTGACACACACACACACACACACACACACACACACACACAGGTATGTATGTAAAATAAAGTTTAGAAAAAGTTTTAAAATTTAAAGATAAATAAATAAAACTGAGTCCTTCAGTACAACAGCTAAACTAGTTGTACTCCATCTTGTGTTGTTAGAAGGATTAAGGTATAAAAAAATGTTCTTAACTTGTTGCTATTAAGAACCACTGGGGTTAAAGTCTAGCATGGACTAGGATCCTTGGAGGCTAGGGACTGACAGTCACAGTAGTGTTCCTAAGCTTAAGGGGATCACAGGAAAGGGTTCTGGGGTATGCTCTTGGGTCCTTGCACCTCACTGGAGAGGAGGACCCCGAGGAGAGTTTGGTATGCACAGTAAAGGATGCTCTGGGGATTGGGGCGGGGGAGGCACTGGGGGATGGGGAGGGAGGGGTGAGGGTGGGGGGAACAGGGGGATGGGGAGTAGAGGGAGGGAGGGGACCAGTGTACCTGTTAAGTTGTATGAGCAGAAATAATAATAATAATAAAAGAACCACTGTGGTATAGCTGATCAGTATATTAATAATATTTCCCACTTAAAGAGCAAGTCAGTTTGATATTTGAATTTCATACTTAATACCTGAATTTATTATACTTGTTTCAATTTAGTTTTTCTGAAAGTATGTACTTGCTTCATGATTTTAGAAAATATTTAAAATTATCTGGTACACCAAAACCCATGATCTTTTACCTCAGCGATTTACCTGAGAGAAGCAGTTTAAAGGAAGAAAGGTTGTTTTGGTTCACAGTTTCAGAGGTTTTTGTCCACGTTTGGCTGGCTGACTTCATTATTTCAGGGTCCTGAGGAAGCAGAGCATCACAGCAAGGGGCACAGAGAAGTGAAGCTGTCCACTTCCCGGGGACCAGCAAGCACAGAGACAGACAGACAAGGTCCAGCTGGCGCCTCTCCCAGAATCAGCCCACAGTTACCAGTAACTCTTTGCCTCCTGTCCCTGGAAGTGCCCTTGTCACACTTGCAGCTGTAAGCAAGCCCTCCCTCCCTCCCCACTGCCCAGAACAGTAACAAAGTTAACTCGCAGCCAGTCTTTACCCGTACCATACACATTCTGGCACATGTGGCAGGGCAAACAGTCATGTGAGGTAAAATTCCCCATCATACTCTAAAAAGCTGTGAAAGGCAGAAGCTAGCTCCTTGAGGTGGGGGGTTGTGGATTCTGAAGCTTCAGAGAGGTTTCTGTGAAGGACCAGGTTGGCTCCGCTGTTGACCTTGGTGGATGCCTGCCCTGTTCTAATGCTCTCCGGCCTTAAGGTCCAGTTATGGCTGCCAAAGCCATGAGGCACTTTCTTCTGCTAAAGCTTGCATTTCCTAAATCTCGTAAAGCTGTCTCTACACATCTATCTCCATCACTCCTTTCTCTCTTATCCATGAACCAACTAATCTTGCCCCTCACTTGTTTGTTTTAACAGACAGGAAGAGACCAGGGATAATACAAGGACATACCAATGACCAGCTCTGAAATTATGAATCCATCAATGGAAACAAAATCCTTATCATCCTCAGTGAATTTACCACTTGGGGACTCAGCCTTCAACGCACAAACCTTCTAGGGAACATCCAAATCCAAATATTACAGATATTTAATAAATTAAGTCACATTCAATTCAAATTTTATAATTTATTTTAAATGCATGGGATTTAAATTTTTTCAAATTTAATTTTTAATTTTTAAATTTTCAAATTTTCTTCTTTAGCACATCCACACATAGCAACTGTTTGTTCAGGAACACTGAAACTCTCCTGGATATCCACCTTTATATCTATGTCCATCATTGTCCTTTGATAGTCCTTGGGCAAACTAAAATTAAAAATCAGCAAGTAAACAAGTGTTCTCACTCTTCTAGATACATGATTTTTATGGGTAGAACAAGTGTTTTTAGATTTATTCAAAGAATGGTATTTTTGGAAGAATATAAAGTATGTAAATATAAAGCTATGATGAATCTTAGTATTATCTATGTAGAGAAAACAGTAAACATTTTAAGGCAGACTCAACTTGAGAGAAATAAGGAGCTTGTATTTTGCAGCCAAGTGTTTCCTTCTAAAGGTAGTGTTTCAGTTGAAATGCAGGATACCATGTGAAAACCACTGCCTTGTTTTAGAATCCAGGGTGTTTTGTGACCAGTGTTTATGCTTTACTTTTATAAATGTAGGAGGAAAGTAGGATTTGAAATTTGAAACTTTGAGTGTGTCAAGAAATCAAACACATTTAATCATGCTGATTTTATTACTTTTAACCTCATTGAAAATGTAAGTTATTTATTAAAACAATCAAATCCTTCATAGGGAAGTTATTTATTCTTATCCTTTTGTGTTTATGTTAGTGTACATAGTTCTCCAGAATATGACATCATAAAATCTTGAGGGTTCAAGAAATTTTTAAAATATTTTATTTTTATCTATCTATCTATCTATCTATCTATCTATCTATCTATCTATCTATCTATTTATTTATTGATTGATTGTGTGTGTGTGTGTGTGTGTGTGTGTGTGTGTGTATCAGAGGGCAAATGTGTCCCTGTGGAGGACCAAAGATGACTTTAGGAATTATCCTGGATTACTTCTACCTCCTTCTTGCTTTGCTCTAGGATTTCCCAAGCTCCACTCACCAGGGCTGGAAGTGCAGGCCACCACTATTTCTGGCTGGCATGTTTTTGTTTTTGTTTTTTTTGTTTTTTGTTTGTTTGTTTGTTTGTTTGTTTGTTTGTTTTAATGTGGAACCTAGGATCCAAACTTAGGATCTTCTGCTTGAGAGGCAAAGTCTTAACCTCTGAGCCTGAAATATAGAAATCTTATGGGATTCAGCCAAATGATTAGGAAGCAACGAGGCAAGACCACAAGTCTTTGGGTTAAAAGAGCACAGAGCAGCAGTTGAGCCCTACATATGGACCCTTGCTTATGGCTTGGCTTGGAGTACAGTCATGGTTTAATGTATAGGTCAAAAAACTCTAGTAAAGTCTGACAACTGATCTAGCTTCTTCTACTGAAGAACAGAAAACATCATCTTCACTCTTTGCTTTTAAAAAATATTTGGAGACTTATTGCCTAAGCAACTTGCTTAGTTTATTTTCTTACTGCTATGTAAACACTAACAAAAACAGGATGAGAAAGGATCTATCATGACTCACAGTTCACCGGGCATCACATCATGGAGGTCAGAAGAGGAGACAGCAGCTTGAGACAGCTGTTCACATCCACAGCCAGGAAGCAGAGGATGACACTGTAGGCTTCATGCTCTACTCCATCTCTTTTGTCCAGTCCAGGATCACAGCCCAGGAATGGTTCCATCGTGTGTGTGTGTGTGTGTGTGTGTGTGTGTGCGTCTTTCCACCTCAGTTTACCCGATCAAGCCGATCCAGGTTACCGTTTCCCACATCAGCACCACACAGATACAGAGGCACTCAAAGGCCTAGCTAGGAAAATACCTTCCAGGTATTTTCTCATCAAGTTGACAACTGAGATTAGTCATTTCAACACCCTTCTAATGGCTTGAATCCTTGCACCCTTAAGAATTAAGAATAAGTAATGATTAAATTCAATCCCATCATCAGATAGATATATCAGCTAGTGTAGCATTTTTGGTTCTTATATCCTAATATGACTGGTGTTCATTCAAAACATACTGCACTTTATGAATTTAAACAAAAGCTTTAGTGAAGCATTTCTTGGGTTTGTTCTTCTCACCTCTGAAATCATGATAATTCCATTTACAAAACAAAATTTAGTTTTGTTAAAAAAGAATGAGTCATGTTGTACCATTCTTATCTTTTGTTTGTATTGTTAATGACTACTTAAGACTATTTAGAGCACATTACTCTATAAATATTTTTATGAGCTTCTGATGATATAGGTAATATGTATCTCTCCCTGATAGAATGAATCAGAAGAACAAGAGTTTGTTCAATCTTGACTTCGATTACTCCTAATACATAATTTTAATTCATACTTATGTCAGCATACCAAAACATGAATAGTTTCTTCAGAGTCCAAAATTGTTACCTGAGAAAAATGCACAAATATACACTTTTGAAACTAGAAGAATCAAGGTTTAATTCATAGACGAGGAAACTGAGGTCTCAAGATCACTCAGTTACTTAATGTTAAAGCTCACTATAGACAATGACTTCTGAACAGGTCTGGGCTTTTAAGAAATATTTTTGTGTAAGAAGTTGAGAGAGAGAGGGAGGGAGAGAGAGATAGAGTATGTGTGAAAGAGAGAGAGAGAGAGCAACTTTCATAAGTCATTTCTCTCCTTCCACAAGTTCGACCCTGGGCTTCCAAGAATAGTGCTCAGGTAGCCAGGTTTTGCCAGCCAACAATTTTGGTTTTTATGGTTTTGTCTTGTGGTGGTCTAGAAAAAGGAAGACCCAACTCTCTGTGTGTTATGATGAAACTGTGTGCAGTGTGTTATAGAAAATATGCTGTGGAAAAATTTTGACCTTAGACTAACTGTAAATTGGCTTCTGTAAACTGCTTACGCATAAGCACAGTCACTGCTTACACATAAAAAAATAGTCAAAACTGAGCCGTCTGGAGATTCTTAAAGAAATTAAAGATTGAAATGCCATATGACCCTGCTATTCAATTTTTGGAAATAACCCCCCATACAGCAGAGGTTCACCTTGATAGCACAAGCACGACCATGTTCATAGCAGCACTGTTTACAATAGCAAAAACATGGAATCAACCCAAATGTCCAACAGTTGACGAGTGGATAAGGAAAAGGTGGTACATCTATACAATGGAGTACTACTCAGCCATCAAAAATGATGAAGTACTGGAATTTGCCGGGAAATGGATGTCATTAGAAACAATTATATTAAGTGAAGTATCCCAGACCCAGAAAATTAAGCGCCATATGTACTCCCTAATAGGTGGCTCCTAGTACCAAACCCACCCAGCCCACCTAGAGACAGTAATTGCAAAGATTATGAACAGGAGGGATGGGGTTGGAGGGCCACACCAGAAACAAGGAGAGAAGGGACCATGTTACAGCAGAGAAAATAGGCCTCCATCAAGAACTCAAATAAGTAATGAGACATCTGATTAAGTTCACAGACTTTTGTTCCTGATCATTTACTACTGAGGGGGTACGATCTCACCAGAAGAGGAGGGCATATAGTCTGGCAGATAAAAAGTAACCATTTTGCAAATGGATGATAGAGCCCTCCCTCACTGTGGTTTCCCACTTTTATTACATCTACCTTTGAATGTGCTTTTATTACAAGACTCTAGTTTAACAGCTTTTTGTCTCTGGCCAGGGGGTAACATACAATGCCCAGCAGGATGGAGTGAAGGGCATTGCAGGAGCAGCAAAACTGCAAAAGAAAATCAACAAACCACAATCCAGAACTTCAGAGACTCTATATCAACCACCTAGAACTAGGCCAGCCTAATCTTTCCCCATCCTGAAGCTCAGGGAAATTTGCGGAAGAGGGGGCGGTAAGAGTGTAAGAGCAAAAGGATGGGAAGAGCAATGACATGTAAGATACTCCATACAAGTTAGGGCTGAAGCAATCATAATTGGACTTTACATGCCCTGCGCATTGTCCAACACACTATTGCCCTCACAAAGTCTAGCATCTGCTAAAGGCACCAAGATCCTTGGAGGCAAGGGATTGGCAGCCACAGCAGTGTTCCTATACCTAAGGGAAACACGGGAAAGGGTTCAGGGAAAGGCCACTGGGTCCTTGTACGTCATCGGAGAGGAGGGCCCAGAGGAAAATCAGGCATGCACAAGAAAGAACTCTCTGGGAATTGGGGCGGGAGGTACTGGGGGATGAGGAGGGAGGGGAGTGGGGAGGGGGAGCAGGGGGTACGGGGGGAGTAGGAGGGAGGGAGGGAACTGGTGTACCTATTAAGTTTGTATGAGCTGAAATAATAATAAAAATGTATTAATAAAAAAATAGTCAAAACTTGCTCTCGATATCTGCTGACCACTTGGTTTCATAGTTACAGCCTTGGGTCAGCAGGACCACCACTCAAGGTTTCTACACCTCCTCTCACCCCTATCCAAATTCCACCTACAACCACTATCTGAAATTGCCAGCTTGAGTCACTAGCTGGACAGCATGTACCAACTTAGAAACTTTGATAAGAACTGCCCCCTGCCCTTACTTGGGGCTCCATCATGAGATTCTGAACTCTGATGGAGTCCTGGAGCTCTAAGGCTCCATCTAAGGTCCCAAACTTGGGTGGAGTCCTAAAGCTTTAATTCTATTAGACCCACTTTCAATAAATAAGCTTTTCAGTCAAGCTCATTGTCTGTGCCTCACTGGGTAGACTTCTGAACCTTGTAACAGTCTTGATTCTGGCATAATAGGCAATATTCATTTTAATGACTTTTTAGAAAGGAAATTGAGGCTTTTCTCTGGTCCCACCCCTGGGCGGCCTAGGCACCTACAACCTTTTCCAACAACCCCCTCCCCCTCACTTATCACACACATAGAAGAAATAAGTTGAAGCAAAAGATTTCATATGGCACCAAACTTCAAAGAATAAAGAGAGAAAAGGCCTCCATAAAACAACAGAATAGTCACCTCAGAAGACCCATCTGAGAAGCAAGAGAACACTACAACCACTACTTTTTTCTTTTTTGAAAACCCACACAATTGTTACTTAACACAAAGACAGACTTAGACACTATTATCATCTAACTGCTGAAAACTAGCATCACAGAGTGACTTTAAATAGAACTACAATCAACATCTGCCCATCCTAAAAATGCCAGCATCTCACAAGAAAAGCAAAAGAAGCATACAAATCCAAGAAAACACGTCTCCCCTCAATATCATGAAGGTAAGGCTTCACATCTCATAATGGATAGTCCAATTGGAAGGCTTCCAAGAGAACAATAACCAAGACAATGAATTTCAAAGATCAATTATAAATATGTTCAAAGGCCTCTGAGAGACAGATAAATGCCTAAACTCATTTCAAGAACACAACAAACTCAGGAAAGAATTCTAAGAGTACAAAAATGAACAAGACAAAAATAGAATGGAAATAGAGAGCCTGAAAATAGATCTTGAAGAACTGAAAAAAAAAATGTGATCTAAAAACAAACATAGAAACACTGAAAAAAACCCACACTGAAACAACACTGGAACAAAAAAATCTAAACAGCGTAATAAAAAAAATCAATGGAAAGTCTCAAAAATAGAATTGATCATGTAGAAGACAGAGTCTCAAAACTGGAAGATAAGATAGAAGAGGTTCATAAGTCAATGAGAGAAACTGATAAGCTGAAATACACACTGGAATAGAACATACAGGAACTTTAGGATACCATCAAATGACCCAAAATACCGGTCATTGATATTCCAAAAACAGACACAAAAAAGGAAGATCTACCATGTATAATCAATGAGATAGTAGAGGAAAACTTCCCTAACCTAAAAAGAGAGATAACCATACTGATTCAAAAGGTATATAGAACACCAAAACTCAACACAAAAAAAGAAATACCCCTTGACATACAATAGGCCAAACACCAAATATACACATTAAAGACAAGATCTTAAGAGCTGCAAGACAAAAGGAATGAGTCACATTTAGAGGTAAACCCACCAAAATGACAACTGATTTCTCAATACCCTTAAAAGCCAGAAGGGCCTGAAGAGATATAATACAAGTTCTGAATGAACACAAATGCCAACCCAGATTATCATATCCAGCAAAACTGTCAGTCCTAATAAAAGATGAAAGAAAAATATTCCATGACAAAAACAAATGAAAAGACTATATGGCCACTAAGAGAGGACTACAAAGAATACTAGAAGAAATGCACAAGATGGAAAATAAGGAAAAATACATCAAAGAAGCTAAAAGAAATAATATCAGCAAAAAGGCTGAATGAGGGACTAAAAAAAGGCAAACACCACAAAATCAACAAAATGCCAGGAATCATTAAACACTTTTCAATAATAACTTTAATTGTCAGTGGGTTCAACTCCCCAATCAAGAGACACGGACTTAAAACTCAGATCAAACATCATGACTGACCAATTCTCTGCTCCAAGAAACATACTTCACATTGAAAGATAAACACTTTCTCAGGGTAAAAGGATGGACAAAAGTACTCCAAACAAACAGAAAAAGGAAACAAGCAATTGTCCTATTAATATCAGACAAAATAGACTTTAAACTAATGAAATCCATATGAGATGCAAATGGATACTACATCTTAGTAGGGGGAAAATTCCAGCAAGATCTTACAGTCTTAAACATATATGCACCAAACATGGAAGCACCCAAATTCATCAAACATACACTACAGGAGACAAAACAATTAATCAATCCTAACACAGTTGTAGTAGGAGACTTCAATATCCCACTCATAATATTGGATAGGTCAATGGACCAAAAGCTAAACAAAGACACAACAGAGTTAAATGAAACCATTACATATTAAATGAACCTTATATATATTTACAGAACATTTCATCCAAACATTTCTCTAAAATAAATCATATACTAGGACACAAATCAAGTGTCCATATACACAAATGAAATAAAACAGGAAATTAAAAACTTCCTTGAAGCCAATGAAAATACAACCTACCAAGACTGGAGTATCACCCTGCCATATTTGAAACTATATTGTAGAGCTGTAGTAATAAAAACAGCTTGTTACTGGCACAAACAGATACACTGATCAGTGGATCAGAATAGAGGCCCAGATATAAACTCCCATACATACAGCCACTTAATTTTGAAAAAGGTGCCAAACATGCATACAAAGACAGTATCTTCAACAAGTGGTGTTGGCAAAATTAGACATCTACATGTAGAAGAATAAAAGTTGACCATTGTCTCTCTCCTTACACAAAAGGCAACTCCAAATGGATCAAAGACCTTGCTATTAAGCCCAAATCTTTGAAATTATTTGAAAAAAGAGGAGGAAGTGCATTTGAATTGATAGGCCTAGGTAAAGATTTTCTAAGCAGAACAATAAATGCCCAGGAACCAAGACCAATAATCAACAAATGGGACTTCATGAAATTAAAAAGCTTCTGTTCTGCAAAAGAAACCATTAATTATACAAAAGTTCAAGCCACAGAATGGGAGAAAATTTTTGCTAGCTATGAATCTGACAAAGGATTAATCTCCAGAGTGTACAAAGAGCTCAGAAAATTAAGCACCAAGACACCAAATATTTCAATTAAAAATGAGCCCTGGAACTAAGCAGGAATTTCACTCAAAAAGAAATTGAAATGTTAAACAAATACCTTTGAACAAAGAAATACCTTTGTTCTAATTCTCTGATTATCAGAGAAATGCATATCAAAACAACCCTGCAATATCATCTTACACCAGTCAGAATGGCTAAAATTAAGAACACAAACAACAGACATAGATGGAATCGTGGAGGCTGTGGAGAAAAAGGGATACTTATGCACTGCTGGTGGGAGTGTAAACTAGTACAGCCTCTTTGAGGATCAGTGTGGAGGTGCCTCAGAAAGCTTAAAATGGATCTGCTATATGACCCAGCTATATCACTCCTTGAAGTATTCTCAAAAGACTCTACATCTTATTATAAAGACATTTGTTTATCTATGTTCACTGCATCTCTATTTATAATAGCAAAAAAAAAAAAAATAGAATCAGCTAACATGCCCATCAACAGAGGAATGGATAATGAAAATGTGGTACATATTCACAATGGAATATTACTCAGCCATCAGAAAGGATGAAATGAACTGGAAACTTTAATATTGAGTGAGGTATTTCAGACACAGAACAGCGTGTTCTCTTATATGCGGATGATTGAACAATTGATCCTTGTCAATGTATTTGGATCGGAAGCACTGTAAGAGCCAGAAAATTTGTAAAAAAACCTATGAGTGGGAAAGTGGGAAGGGATGGTTAAGGTGAAACCTTTTAAAGGGGAGATTTAGGATCTCTGGACAAGGGTGAGGGAGGGAACAACTGGAAAAAAATACATAGTGGAGAATGAGGGGATGGGAGATAAGAGGGACATGAGAGATAAGAGGGACAGAAGGACTTACAGAAAACTCTAAGATTGTGGAAAGCATCCCCAAAGGAACATTCTATGCAAGTAATATGTAAAAAAACGATTTTAAAGAAAGGAACAAGAATGGGCAGTCCCGATGAAGAGAAGCATGCAGTGAGGAAAATGGGGAAGAAAAAAAGCCTTAAGCTGATAACCTTAGAACACAGGGACAAAATTATACTAGAAGTAACAGGAATGTGGCATTTCCTGATAAAATGTTAGAGAAGTCTTAAATGCCCCCAAACACTAAAGACTTTTTCCATTACTCTTGGTTATTCTCCAAAAACTGTCAGTAAGACCCTATACTAAAGATGCAACACAAATGGATCACAGAACATGGGCAAAATATATCCATTGGAACTGGTCTGAGGACTTTCTTCCTGCTGGATAACTTACACTGTATCAAGGAATACTATAGAATCTTCTGGGGGAGAGAAATAATCACAAACCCCATCAACGGCATGAGATGTATAAGTTGTAATATAAACCACCAGTGTAACAGTGGCATGAGTAACAAGGAGACAACCAACAGCTTTCTGATTGGATTCAAGACCCACTTGCCAGAGGGGTACACATCCCTGTTACTGTAAACTAGATCAAGAACCAAAAAAAAAAAAAAAAAAAAGAAAGGAAATAGATTGTCATAGTTAGGCACATATGTCAACTTGACAGTTTAGGGTTTGAGCTCTGGGCACATTTGTAGAGAATTAGTAGTTGAGTTAAGCCCAGAGCAAACCTGAAGGAGATTGTATAGTTGATAGGGCTGACCCAGCCCATAGTGAGTGGAACTAGGCCCTGAACAGGTGAATAAAATACAGAGAATTGGTTGAAGAAGTTTTCATCGTTGTGTATACTTGGCCAGACACACTGGTCTGGCAAGTAAGGATCATCCCTCTCTTAGCCATTTTGTAAAGAGGGTATGGTCAGTTCCCTCGGCCTGGTGTTGGTACATGCTCTCCTGTCAAGCTGGACTGAGAACTTTAACTGGACTATCAGTAAGAAAATAAATTCCTTGTTCCCTGGAACAGTTACTCTTAACTATTGCTGTGAGAGAGCATCCAAAGTCGATCAACTTAAGGGAGAAAGGAAGGTTTATTCAGCTTATGATTCCAGAGGGAAGGTACAGTCTCTCAAAGCAGAGGTGGCATGACTGGCTGGCCAAAGCTGGAGAAGGCTAAGTCACTGCAGACATCTTGGAAGCTGAGAGCTGCAGACTGCTTACTGCTAAGACAGACTTCTCCTGGAGGTAGGGTGGGACTAATCCACCTCAAGGCCCACCCCTTGTGACTGCCTTCCTCCAGCAAGGCTTCACCTCTCAAGGTGCCATGACCTTGCTAAACACATGAGACTGTGGGGGACACATTTCAAACCATGACATTCTCTTAAACTGTATTCTGGTCATTTATCAGCAACCATGCAGGTGGACTGCAACAAAATTTGGTACCCAGGAAGTGGGGTGTTGCTGATAAATATGACTATGTGGACTTTCTGGCTTTTGAACGGTTTTGCTGGACAAAGTTTGACTTTGTGGATTTCCAATACCATTCTTCAGAGTTTGGTGGGCCATTTGGAAGATAATGATGCCAAGAGAGTTGTGAATTGTTTTGGCCCAATTTCTGATGAGGGGAACAAGGACTTTGTTGAAGGTGAATTTGAACACGATGGACTGGTTTGCTTGGTAGTGGAGAGTCATGGTTTGAAATGTGTCCCCCACAGTCTCATGTGTTTGGCAAGGTCATGGTACCTTGAGAGGTGGAGCCTTGCTGGAGGAAGGCAGTCACAAGGGGTGGGCCTTGAAGTGGATTAGTCCCACCCTACCTCCAGGAGAAGTCTGCCTTTGCTGCAAGCAGTCTTGCAGCTCTCAGCTTCCAAGATGTCTGCAGTGACTTAGCCTTCTCCAGCTTTGGCCAGCCAGCCATGCCTCCTCCACTTTGAGACTGTCCCTTCCCTCTGGAACCATAAGCTGAATAAACCTCCCTTTCTCCCTTAAGTTGATTGACTTTGGGTGCTCTTTCACAGCAATAGTTAACTGTTATACAGTCCAATCTCATTTTTTATAGATTTTCTATACGTGCAATAAAGCATTGCAACCTTCCACCCATGGGGAAAAAAATGTAAAAAGAAGGAAAGGAAGGAACGAAGGAAGGAAGGAAGGGAGGAGGGAAGGAGGGATGGAGGGACGGAGGGAGGGAGGGACGGAGGGCCAAAGAAATAAAGAAAGGGAATTTAAGGGAAATTGTATGTGAAGAGGTTTGTGAGACAATAGGTCTCTCGCTAAAATCCAAATAAACTAGATTTGGATTGAAGTTGTTACCATGAGAGTTACATTTGTGTCTCTGTTCAGGCACCTGCCCTCATTAAATTAATAAGAATTTACGTTGGTGATGAAAAGCAGAAAAGGGAAATTACTCAATATGACCATATGGGGAAGAGTCCAACTCTATCTTCTTCCAGGCAGCATGAGGGGTAAAGTTGAAGAGAAAGCGAGAGATATGTACAGCTAAAACAAGCCCTGTCCTCTGCAGGAGGTGTGGTTCTGAGAATGATCCTGGGAGGTGGTCTGACCTATGTGACATTTCTTTTGGGAGACAGAATCCTGCTCTGATGGCAGCACTTCCTCTCTGCTCCCAGCGTGAGATTCCTGGGGAGTTTCAAATGTGCAGGTCCCTTCTATAATCTAGGCAGCCAGTGTGGTGTGGGAGGTGCACTCTGGTGCCATCACCCTGCTTCTCATTTACTGTCTGGCAATAACCTAACACATTCATGTTTCTTTCCATCATTTAATTCTGTGTTCTCTGCAACCTGTGCCTCATGTTGCTGGGCTCAGAGGGCATAACTCTGCAATGCTCATTTGTTCCATATAGGCCAATAGATATTCAATGACCAATTTCAAGATCGATGTCTGTGACCTATTTAGTCTGCCTTTTCTTCCATGGGTTGAAGTCAACCACCTGAGAGACACAGATACTTTGAGACAGGCTGAGCTAATATTTCATAAATAACAGCTTGGTCATATCCTTTCTTCCTTTTAATGGGTGCCATTTGTTTCTCCTTACAGTGCATGTTTAGAGTCTTTGCCCCATCCACTGGAAATACCTCGGTTGCCTTCCACAAATTCTTTCATCAAATTCATCCAATTGCAGTGGACTGAATTGTGCAAATGACTTCTAAGAAAGCTTCCACCTGTTAGCTTCCTGCTCTTAACAGTTTCTAATGTGCTCGAGAACCTAAATTAATCTATGACCTGCATATGTACTTGGGCTGCATGCTAAGAATCACAGAAGTGCTGGATAGGAGAGAAGGGCCCATTATGCTATGACTGTAATTCCTGTTGCTTCTGACCACAAGCATTAGAGTGTTGGACTTGTTTTCCCAGATGCTCCAGTTATGGCTGCCAGGATGGGACTAGGAATCACTGGAAACATTCTGTTCCATGTCTGAGGAACGTAGATACTCTAACACCCACCTCCTAAATATTCAGCTAAAACTTCTCTAAAATCCACATTGTAGAATGCACTATGCCCCACATTGGGGCAATCTATTCTGTTCTCTGTTTGGAGTGCATTGCTTAGCTGTGCTAAATAAACTTCATTTTGCTAAATAACTTTGCTAAATAAACTGCACTTAAATTGTTTCTTGCTTTCAAGAAGAAAAGATAGAAGAGACCCCCTCCCCTCTCACACGTACATAACATCTGGAGCTGTCTGTGCCTCAGACCAATTTTTCTTCAGAGATAAGGGAAAATGAGGTGCTTTTTACCTCTTGTTGAGATCACTGTGCCTCTAGGATTCATTCTTCTCCCTCTCCCTCTCCCTCTCTCTCTCCCTCTCCCTCTCCCCTCCTCTCTCCTCTGTCCCTTTTTCTTTCCCTTTCTCTTTTTCTCTCAGTACTTAAAAAAGTCTCTCCCTTGCTCCTGCATCTTCTTCTCCTTCATCAATGTCTTGCAACTGTATGGAGTATTTTGGCTTGGGTCACTTTCTCTGATATCTATTCCTTCTCCTCTCTGGCCCTCTGCTCAACTGATACTGTAACCCTGGTCTAACCCTCCCTGCCATCTAGTGCGTCTGTTTCTTTCTCTGACCTGTGGATCTGAAAATTACTTTCTCCCAGAGCTTCTGCACAGCTGGACCTTGCCAGCTTCATGAAGAAAGCAAAGCCTACATGGTGCGAAAATTATTGAATCTGTAACACAGTCCCGGAAAACTCACAACCATTGGTAAAGCATGCTCCTTCCCTTCTCTCTTCCCCCAGGGAGCAGTAGATATGAATATCCTTGTCCTCATTGTTTGGCTCCTTTCAAAGTCCTAATACAAACTTAAGGCCTCTGGGCAAAGCAATGGCTGATCTTTCCTATTATGATGTTCTCCTGCTCAGATGCATTGCCTGTTGCTGGGTGATGAGGCCCAGACCCCAGCGCTCTCCATTAGGTCTATGTCACCTGGAGAGAGATAACTCCCTGGGCCTGAAACTTATCTTAGATTTGGACCAACAAATGTCCAGGACAAGAGCCCAGTTAAGGGATGATGATGATCCAAGAGGTCATTCAGTATTAGATCACAGAGGCAGAACTCTCTCAAGTGTTACCCACTCTGCTGAAGAACAAACAAACAAACAACAAATAATAAAAACAAAAACACCCAAGCCTCCATCTAATTAGGAAAACCCTGAAGTTTCATCTTAAACATTGTCACACATTTAACCCAGGCTTCCTAAAAACAGATTCCTCGTTTTCTTTTATATGATAGCATCAATCATTTAGTGTTACTCAGCGAGGATATGGAGCATGGGTGATAACCTTAGTTGTCTGATAGACATGTGTAAGAGGGATTCCAGGGGTACAAGTTATTGAAAGATGAGTGGCATGGGCATACACTTTGCAGACAAGCTAAGCCACCGCGTCTGGAACCCCCATCTGCCCCCAGACAACAGTCTATTGTCTTGAGGGTGCTTGTTTGCCAAGCTCTTCACTGCGGTCACTTTGAAGCACACGGCAGCTCATGGTGTGTAGAGACTGTCAAACAGCTGGCCGTCCCCAAATCTAGACAGTGTAACAGAAGATGCCGGGCAGCATCTCACGCTGGGTAAGAGCAACAGTTCATTCATCCTGGCCCACTCTTGTTTGGGTGCCTGGTCACTTATGCACACACGACCTACTGGTTCAAGTGATATTTTAAGCTGAAGAAAAGGAAGGGATGAGTTAACTAATCCAAGGAAAAGACACACACAAGAAGAATGTGATTTAGGTGTCAAGTTGACAGTTGCAGGCTGAGTTTGGGGCACAGGTGTGAAGAGTTGATAGTTGGGACAAATCCCTGAAAAATCTTGCAGTCGACTTTTTAATTAATATGGAAAACCTAGCACAGAGTGGTCTGTGCTTTCCAGTGATGGGACAGGATCATAGGAAGCACAAGGGGGAGGGACATGGACTGCCTTCTCCTGTGTTGACTCACTGTCCTGAGTCCACAACTGGTCTGTTGCTGCCTTTCTCTGCTGCTGCCACTGCTGCCATTCCTGGCCGACATCAGAGCCAAGGTGACTGGAGTTCAAGGCTTTCCAGGGATCCTTTGGTCTTCTGAGATATTCACCTCAAGACTGAGCAGCTGAAGGCAGCTACTATCAGACTATACTGATTTTTATTTTGTGAGTGAATCTAATAAATTCCTTTATATATACACACATACGTTCTCTCAGTTCTGTTTTTCTAGAGAAAAGGTTCTAAGTTATGTCCAGATTAGGGCAAATGTGATCACCATCTGTCATAAGGGCTACTATCTGCATGGGTCTCTGTGCAGATTTAAGAAGCTTCAAACAAAGGAAAAAGAGAATGCAGAAGAGATACTGCCCTAGTCTCATATTTCTTTGCTCTAACAAATACTCCACTCAACCATTTAGGGAATAAGGGAATTTTTATTCCAGTTGATGGTTTCAGATTACAGTTGATCCTTTCAGCAGAGCCAGGGAACTATGTCACAAGCCAAGAGCTGAGAGAAGTATAAGAACCAATGCTTGCTTTCAGTTGCCAGCCTACCAAAGTGTAAATCAGCTTTCTGTCTTATTCACCTACCTAAAGAATAGTCTCGCCCATTATGGGATATAATCAAAACACTTTTTACAGGCTTGCTAGAAGCCACCTTAACTAAACAATTCCTCATGGTCCTGTGCACAGACTCACCTGGGAGAGTTATGCTGACAGCTGAAGCCATTTATCACAGATGTCTTGCTCTGTGTCGGTCCTTACTCCCAACTGTGCTCTGAGATTCTGGAAATCCTCTAATCCTCAGAAATTAAAAAAAAAAAGCTGCTCAATACTTTTCTGTGCTGTAACATGCAATGATTTGAAAGATAGAGAAGTCTGGGATCATGAAGGAAATATTAAAGTATCACGATTCTGACTTGTTAGAGGTTTGGACATGAAATAAATCCTAACTGTATACTTTATGCTAACTATAGCAGTATCTTCCCACTGGATCTGTTCTATGGATAAAAAGACATAGAGGAGGCTGGAGAGATGGATCAGGGGTTAAAAGTCTGCTTCACAAGCAGAAGGTCCTGAGTTCAGGCTCTGGTAGATGTAGACTGGGAAATTGCAGAGAGAATCAAGAAGGAGGTAGAAGCAATCCAGGATGATTCCTGAAGTCTCCCTTGGTCCTCCTTAGGGATACCACAATGCCCTCACTTTCTCTTACACACACACACACACACACACACACACAGAGTAAATAAATAAGTAAATAATTTTTTTTAAAAGGCAAAGGGACAAAGTTTCCTTCAATTAAAGGACAATCCCACTATCTATAGAAGGCCCAAAAATTGGATCTTAATTCAAATGATTTATTACTATGAACACATCTACTTAAACACATACTTTTCATGGATTTGAAATTCTGTGAGGAATAAAACTTGTCTTATCATAACATACAGGCTACCAGACAATTTAAAAACTAAAAATGACAGACAGTAACTCTTCACAAATAGGCATGATCACTCTAGTGGCTTTTCCTTGTTTCTGGAAAGAGATGATTGCTCTGATGGGTAAAGGCTTTTTTCTGTCTTTTGTTAGGTCCCACTCTCAATCACAAAGCAGGGGAGGGAGCCCATGTGGGAAAGTCTAGGCGCGCTATGAAGAGCACAGATGTTCTAGGTGTAGGTTGTCATCACTGGACTCAACAGTGAATTTTCTCTTTGCTGGTGGATCTTTCTGCTTTTTCTCTTAGTTCCTCAGTAAGAAAAATTATCACTCACTGCTTCCTTTAGTTTTTTTAGTTGATTTCTGTATGCCTGTGTGTGTATTTCAGAAGCTATTGTGTGTCCCTGTGGAGGACAGAGTGACTTCAGGAATCATCCTTTTTTTTTTTTTTTTCTTCACTCAGGGATTTCCCATGCTCTGCCTTCCAGGGTCAAAAGTGGTGCAGGCCCCTGCCAATTCTGCTTTGAGTTTTACACATGGGATACAAGAATTGAATTCAGGTTCTTCTGCTTATGAGGCAGAGTCTTAACTCCTAAGCTATTTCTCCAGCCCCTCCTTCAGTTTTTCGGGGGAACAAAAGCTTTCTGCATCTCAAAGTACAATTATAGGACTAACAGAGTTTCCTTGTGTTACTCACTCAAGGGCATTCTCTCTCCAAGGTCATTGGAAGTCCTGTTATTTCAGTCAACTCCTGATGGAATGTAATATGTAATTATGAGACTTCCACGAGACAAAAAGTCTTTTCAAAACCCAAATGATACTAAAATCTAGCGCTGACATTTTTAACAAAAAGGTTTATAGTTTAACACTATGTTGACAGGTAATCTGATTATATTACACTATGACATGTGTACTTTGATGCAAATCTATTTTAATAAATTATCAAATTAGTTTATGTTGCTATATTCATAATAGTGAGGAAGAAAAAGTGAATCAGTAAGTAGGAAAAATATTGTAAAAGTTATAAGTAGAAGGACATATTTTTGGTGAAAACAACAAAAAGGTTGGAAAGGAAATAAGATATTTTGTATAAGAAGTTTTGCCTGAAGGTAAAAGTGACTGTATTTTTCCAAAATGGAAAAGATAGCATGAAAACCAAACCTAGGAAGTATAAGCATGTCACGGGAGTTAATTGGACGCAGCTGTGACCACAAGACATGTATTCCCTGATTGGTTTAAATAATCTGTGCTATATATAGATGATAGGATTGTTGCTGTCACTGTAAATGAATGATGCAAGCTAACACTTGCACAACTCTCAGAGGGGCCTGAGGGCTTCAGGTCACTAAGCCAACACCTTCACAGCACAGCTGATGCAAAGAGATGCAGAGCTCGTGGTAAGATATTGAACAGAAGAGTTGCATCAGTATTTCACATTGCCTCCGCCTCCACCCAGTGTCCCACACAACCTGTTTAAAGCAAACCACAAAACGATTTGAGACTATAAAGTCGCAGCTTTCTGAATTGCTTCATCAAAAACCATGTCTGCCACAAATTCTCTGAAACAAGACTGAAAATACTTTTTCCACATAATAGTAAAATGAATCTTCATGTGTTTTAGTTTAAGTGTCTTGCAACTCATGTAGTTACACAGGCAGGGAAAGAATTAGAGGAGGGAAACAAGTTCAAAGTAAATTCCAATAATTCTGTTTTGAAAAGGAAAACTCATTGTTGACATTGAATTTCTTCATACACGATATTCTCAGCTGAAGCCAAACATTACAACAGAAATAACCATTATTGGAAATGATGTGAATTTTGCACTAATAATTTAAGAAAAGACATTCTCATCTTAGAAAATATATTAGTCTATACCTCTTTTAGATAATAGTTCTAAGAAAGTGACTTTACCATGAATTATAATAAAACATCGTAAATTCATAAGATGCCAGAATCAAAACCACTGAAAGTTAAGAATTAGCTGTAGATGCATGTCTAAATGCCAATATTATTCAGTCATGTTTTGACCAATAAACAAGGTAGGGATGACTAAACAGGAATAATTGACAGGTAAGGTCACATTGTTATTATTTCAGATTGTTACTTTACTTTTAGAAAACATTAAATAAATTGAACAAAGAGACATTGCATAGTGGCTGCTGTATTACATATGCATCATTAGGTGGCAGGGATGAGAGAGACTATGTCTGCTCAGTGTTGAGACCTGTGGACATTTGTGTGATTCATAGCCTAACACACACAGTGCCTGGCAAACATCCGAATACCAATGTTCACCTGTGTATGAACGTGAACATTCTCCCACGGATCAAACTCACCTGGCAGCCTCATGTGGTCGGAGGTCCATGTGTTTGTTCACTCTGTGGATGGTCTCCCTGGGGCCAGAATCTGTGTGCTCATACCTTGGGCAGCATCCCCCAGGCTCCAGTGTGGATGGCCTCCCATGGGAAGGCTGTGTGCTTACACTATGGACTTACTTAGCCTCACTGGGACTAACCCAAACTGCCGTTATTTAGTTTTATCATATGATTTTGGTCATGTGGTGTTGGAAGCTCAATCATAACAGCTCATCTACATCCCAAATTATTTTCTTATTGCTCATATATTATTTTAAGTTAGAGTCTTGTTTGCAAAAGAAAAGAAGACATGAAGGAAGGAAAGGAATGTGTTGGGCACATTCCCAAGGGCAGTGGGAAGAGTCATGGGACAGGTAATATGAAAATGCATTACAAACATGTATTACACTTACATAAATAAATAACAAAAAGAAAGCATTAATTATTTAAAATGCAGTAAGATGTTGAACAAAACTATCATTTATTGCAAGCATTACGTGAAAAGTTAATGTCCAATGATTCATTTAAAATTCAAAATATTACCACTCTGGCGAGCCGTCTGGCGATTCTTAAAGAAGTTAAAGATTGAAATGCCATATGACCCTGCTACTCCACTTTTGGGAATAACCCCCCATACAGCAAAAATTCACCTCGATAGCACAAGCACGACCATGTTCATAGCCCCACTCTTTACAATAGCAAAGTCATGGAATCAGCCCAAATGTCCAACAGTTGATGAGTGGATAAGGAAAATGTGGTACATTTATACAATTGGAATACTACTCAGCTATCGAAAATGATGAATTACTGGAATTTGCCAGAAAATGGATGTCATTAGAAACAATTATATTGAGTGAAATATCCCAGACACGGAAAATTAAGCGCCGTATGTACTTCCTAGTAGGTATATCCTAGTAACAAACCCACTTAGAGACACTCAAAGACAAATCTCTGTAATACATACAGTAATTGTAAAGATTATAAACAGGAGGGATGGGGAAGGAGGGCCACACCAGAAACAAGAAGAGAGGGGACCATGTTACAGCAGAGCAAATAGGCCACCATCAAGGACTGCAAGTAAATAATAAGACATCTGGTTAAGTTCACAGACTTTCCTTCCTGATCATTTGCAACTGATGGGGTATGATCTCACCACAAAGGGAGGGCATATGGGCTGCCAGATAGAACGTAACCATTTTGCAAATGGGTGATTGACCCCTCTCTCACTGTGGTCTCCTACTTTTATTACATTTACCTTTGAATATACTCTTATAACAAGACTCTAATTTAACATGTTTTTATCTCTGGCCAGGGGGTGACATCCAATACTCATCAGGATGGAGCCAAGAGCATTGCAGGAGCAGCAAAACTGAAAAAAAAAATCAACAAACCATAATTCAGAACATCAGAGACTCTATATCAGCCACCTGGAACTGGGCAAGCCTAATTTTTCCCCATCCTGAAGCTCAGAGAAATTTGCGGAAAAGGGGGCAGTAAGATTGTAAGAGCACAAGGATGAGACGAGTAATGATATGCAAGATATTCCACACAAGTTAGGGCCAAAGCAATCATTATAGGACTTTGCATGACCTGCATTATGTCCAACACATTATTGACTCCACAAGTCTAGCATGGACTAAAGGCACTAGGATCCTTGGAGGCTAGGGACTGACAGTCACACTAGTGTTCCTAAGCTTAAGGGGAACACAGGAAAGGGTTCTGGGAAATGCCCCTGGGTCCTTGCACCTCATCGGAAAGGAGGACCCAGAGGAGAGTTTGGCATGCACATTAAAGGATGCTCCAGGGATGTGGGGGGGAGACACTGGGGGATGGGAAGGGAGGGGAGAGAGGAGGGGGGAGGTGGAGGGAGGGAGGGGACCGGTGTACCTGTTAAGTTTGTATGAGCAGAAATAATAATAATTAAAAAATGTCAAAAAGTTCAAAATATTGAAAAATGTTCCAGGATAAATATTTAAAGAAGTAGTCAAGAACTCAACCTAAAAAACAAAAAAAAAAGTGGTACAAAATGCGAAGATTCAAGATGGCTGAATAGAAATGCCCAGAATTCACTTCCTTATTCACAAAAAAAATCCCAATGCGATGTGTGTCAAACAACATTTTGAGATAACTGTGGAAGATGAGAAATTTTCTCGGGAGACACTGAGACCATGGGAGGGAGGGGGAGAGAGAGAGAGAGAGAGAGAGGGAGAGGGGGAGAGAGAGAGAGAGAGAGAGAGAGAGAGAGAGAGAGAGAGAGAGAGAGAGAGAATCTACCACCCAAGCTCTACTACAGCCAAGAAAAGGGGAGAGTTCCCTTTGCAAAGCAATAATAAAAGACAGTTTTGACAGCTGTGAAGATCCTGACCATCTAACACCTGTAAAATGTCACAGCCCTCCACTGAGATAAGAAGTGTGAAATTTTCACTCTGGCCTTGTATTAGCAAAAGACCTCATAGAATCTCTCAGTGAACAAATCCCTGGGCTGCTGTTGCCAGGAGCTGTCTAGAAGCAGAAGGTATTTTATGACATTGTGCTGTTCTAGGGCTGAGAAACACATACATATCCCATTCTAAAAAGCCAAAGGCATTCATTCCACTGCACTATCTTAGGAGGTAGAGTTTTCATAAACTCAGCATATCCAGTCATGCAGACAAACCCCACTGGATGCCCTGCCCTGTAGGGGACAGGCATAGCAGCACTGGGGCGGGGGGGGGGGAGGTGGCACTGCTCGAAAACCAGAAGTCAAATGCACTCACCCTCTGAGACTACCAGACCAAACTTACAAAAGGCACTTAAAGAAGTCCTAGATCTGGAAACGAAGATAAAGAGCATAACAAAAGAGAAATAGGAAGCATCCAATGGTATCACCACACCAACCTATCAGACCATTTGACATAAGACATGAAGAAAAAATAAGGAATATTCTGAACAGTTAGAAGAAAATCAGCAGAAAGAGTATATCTGTGCTCATCAATAATAATATTGACTCTAGACTGACTAAATTCTGCAGATTGGATGAATATATAAAAACAAAACCTAGCAATGCATGCCTGCAGCAAACACACGGGGACACAAGTATACTTAAAGCAAAAGGATTGGGAGTAGTATTCCCCATCCAAATGAATTCTAAAATCAGACTTTAAAATAAAAACTGCAACAAGGGACAGAGAAGGTCACTGTACATGTTCAAAGGAGAAATTTAGCAAGAAGATAGGACTGCAAATCTATGTCTATCTAATGCTGACACACCTAATTTTATAAATAAATACCATTGAACCTAAAGGGATAAATGGACTCTGATACAGTAATAAGAGAACTGTGGTAGCTACATCTAATCAATGGACAGATAAGAAAAAAATCAATACAGAATACAAAAAAATTATGCTGAAAAACTAAAGAACTTAGTCATTCATAGATCATTATACCAAACAGCCAGAGAACACATTGTTTTCATTAGCACATGGAGCTTTCTCTGCAGTATGTACTAGCTCATAAACAAGCCTTAAGAAACTCACAAGATTATATATCATACCCAAAGTTTTTTCTGATTACAATAGATAAAACTAGAAGTCAATAACAAAACAAAAAGGTTTGAAATTATGTGAGTGGAAATGACACCACAGATTTTTATTATTATTATTATTTCTGCTTATACAAATTTAACAGTACACCAGTCCCCTCCTTCCCTCCACCTCACCCCGACTCCCCTGCTCCCCACTCCCCTCCCCCCTCCCTCTCCATCCCCCAATGCCTCTTCCCCCCCCCCCCCCCCCGTCCCTGGAGCATCCTTTAATGTGCATGCCAAACTCTCCTCTGGGTCTTCCTCTCTGATGAGGTGCAAGGACTCAGGGGCATTTCCCAGAACCCTTTCCTGTGTTTCCCTTAAGCTTAGGAACACTAACTACTGTGACTGTCAGTCCCTAACCTCCAAGGATCCTAGTGCCGTTAGTCCATGTTAGACTTTGTGGAGTGACACCACAGTTTTGAGCAAACAATGGTTTATTAAAGAAATGAAAAGAGGAAACTAAAAAAATTTTCAAAACAAATGAAAATAGAAACACATTATACACAGACTTACAGCAAAGTTAACATTGAGAGATGTTTAGAGTAATTACTTCCAATATCAAAAATAGAAAGATTCTAGATAAACAATCTTTCAAAACCATTTCCATGACCTAGATAAGAAAAATAAACCAAATTTAAAATGAGTAAATAGAAAGAAATAAGATATGAAATAAAAGCTGAAAAAAATAAAGTATGGGTTAAAGAGTTGGATTTTTAAAAAGATAAACAAAACTGGCAAATATTTAGCTAGAATAATCATGAAAAAAGGAAGAGAAGACCCAATGAAATAAAATTAAAGATGCAAAAGAGGACATTGAAACTGATGCCACAGAAAAATAAAAGACCAGTCATTAGGATTATTGTGAAAAATATGTATTAGTTAATTGAAGCAATTGATGCAATTCTCAACATATTACAGTCACTAAAATAAAAGCATGCAGCACTTGAACAGTAATGAGACTAAGTCGGTCAGTAACAAGTCTCCCAGTAAAGTAAAATGCAGGAACAGATGAGGTCAAGGTAAATTTCGCTAAACACTGAAAGAAGAGATAACACCAGTTCTTAAACTACCGCCAAAAAATTGGAATAGATGAAACTGTTCCAAAGAATTCTTTGCGGCCAGCATTGCTCTCCATAATCCCCAGGGAAATAATACTCAAAGCCACAGGGAGATACGTTCTTGTCAGAGTGAGAGCAGCCAGTATTCAAAAGATCAAGATAACAGCTGCCAGGAAGGATGCACAGAGAAGAAAACCCCGTGCAGCACTGGTGTGATATAAAGTAATATAGTCATTATTGCACCTGCGCAATGACCAACGTGGCATTGACCCCCCAAAGTCTAGCATGGATCACAGGCAATAGTATCCTTAGAAGCAGGATCCTTAATAGCCACAATAGTGTCCCTATACTAAAGGGGAACACAAGAAAAGGGCTCTAGGCAATGCTAGTGAGTCCTTACACCTCATTAGAGTGGAGGACCCAGAGGGAAGCTTGACATTCACACTAAAGGATGCTCCAGGGATGGGGGAGGGAGAGGAGGCAATGGGAGAAAGGGGAGAGGGAACAAGGGGTTCCGGGGAGGAGTAGAGAGAGGGAGGGGACCAGGGTACCTATTAAGTTTATATGAGTGGAAAAAATAAATTAATTAATAAAAATATAGTCATTATTGCAAAACAGAATAGTAGCTCATCCAAAAATTTAAGACGCATATATACAATTACTTTTGAAAACCAAATATTTCACCTTTAAAAACTAAAAGTCTAACTTATGTATGGTTTTCAAAATAGTTTATTTGAGGGAGGGAGGGACAGGGAGAAAGAGGAGGAGCATGCATGCGTATGTGGAGGTCAGTTCATGTGAAGGTCATAGGACAATTCTTGAAAGTTGGTCTCTCTTCCACCATGTGGGCTCTGGGGACTGAACTTACACACAGCTTGTAAAGGTCACTATGATCTTAAACGATAATTAATAACAAGTATAGATAACTAAATAATGGATAACTAGATAACAGGTACTTAAGTAAGCACATAATTTTTGCATTCATTCCACTATGTTCTGTAAAACACAAGTGTCTCAAATTTTTACTGCTCAGTATAACACAAAGAGAGTTCTTGATTATAAAGGAAGTCTGAAAATATTTTTTCAATGAAAGTCAATTTCATCCGTTATCAGAAAAATTTATGTGTTTGTTGTGAACATCTGAAATGAATGTCCCTTTAATATTGTAATTGCTGCTGTCTGATTAAAAATTAAAAACTGTTCTTAATGATATCATACCATCCCTCATTACATTTAAAACAATTCCAATCTTTCAGTCATCTTTGAGAAAATTAAATATTGAAGTTTTCGGAACATGAAAAAAAATAAGAAAATAAAACCAGAACCATTTAAAAAAAAAGAAAAATTCATATGTCACTTTATTATCAACAAGTATTTTCTGAATATGAACAAAACAAGCCCCACACATAAATTTATGTCAATTACTTGATACTAATCAGTATAGTATTATCCCTTACTAATTCTGAAATCCAGTGAAGAAATTCTGATCTTAGTAACATGGTCACACCTATTAGAACTCATTCACAGACGTACTCAACATTACATTTATGAAACATGGAAAATCTGCTCTTTGAAAACAACCTCATGCTGTGGAAGGTGGTGGTTACCCAGGGAGGAGGCACGTGCAACAGTCTGCAACGGTGGTGGGTGTCGGGCTGCCCCTAGGATGGCTTTCTGTTGACACCAAAGGCAAACATATGATTATTTAGCATGAGAAAAAAATCCATCTCTGCTCTTGGTTTTGCTTCTATAAATATCTAGTGTAGATTTTGTATATATACCAATTTGTAGTATATTCCTTTTTCAAAATCTAATCTGTGTCTATAATGTACCCTAATAGTGGAACATACTTTCAATTGTACATTTGTACATCTGTAATATAACTGTGGAGAAGTCTCAATCAACACTGCTTTTGGTAAGAAGAGAATTACCCAGCCCTGTGCACTCAGTATATAGTCCCACCTTTTATGATCATAGCATATAATGATAAATGTTCTTTATTCAGCCTCGTTAATGTTTAAAGAGAAAAGATAGCTTGGCTTTATTTGTTGTGTAGTCGAGGTGGTAGCTAGAGCCTTTCTAAATGTTATTTGAGATGATTCAATTCACATGAATGATTTTTTAACACTTAATAAGTAATGTTTTGCGGGCTGGAGAGGTGGCTCAGGGGTTAAGCCTCCGCCTTCCAGGCGGAAGGTCCTGAGTTCGGATCCCAGATCCCACGTATAGACGCCAGGCGGAAGCGGGGGCCGCCTGAGCTTCTGGTCCTGGTAGGGCGGAGCCTGTGAATCTCGGGGCAGAAGGAGGTGGAGGCGTCCATGGTGGTTCGCGAATTCGTCCGTGGTTCTACACATATACAGACACACACACGCGCACGCACATACACACGCACATGCGCACAGTTGAATAAATAATAATAATAATAAAAATTTAAAAAAAAAAAATAAGTAATGTTTTGCTTATTTTGTGATAGTCAAGAGGATGCAGAGCTTCAGCCCTACCCTCTCTCCTTAATCACAGCCCTCTCACCACGTAAAGTGTAAATCCCCCCTTTTTGTACAGATTAACTGCATTTTGCATTATGTCTACTTGTAAGTGAATTTAACATACTGTCAATTTCCTTGTTTGAATATGGAATTGTAACACTATACAGTGTATATTTCCAGAGTCTTGTGTATATTTCCAATGAACTTTTTCACAAGCACACTTGTAACCACATGTGTATAATTAACAAACCTGTGTATACCTGGGGAACTATTTTTGGTAACTCTTGTGTAGATTGCCTCTAAACAATGTATGATCTTTATTTTGAAAAATATAGAACCAGTGGCATCTAAACAGAAACATTATTAGGAAAGACCACACAGAGATCACATAAAATTTCTCAAATCTCTTATATTTTCACAAGTGAAAATACATAGGCATTTCAAAATTTAAATATTTTGTTTTTATCAGAAAGAGTGCAGATAGTGGCATTTGAATGCACAGGAGCAGTGTTGCAAATTAGTGTGCACATCTATTCTTCTTCCAAATGTATAAATGCACTTAATATGTCTACATTACTGAAATTTCCTGTGGATAAAAATTCCCATTTAATGTAGAATAAAGATCTTATTTCAAAACATGTTTCAATAAAAAATATTAAGAAAGTAAAAAGGAAAGAGCAACAAGTCAAAGTACTTTTAAAATATATAGCAATGATGCTAATAATGACAAATACTGAGTACTCACTACATGCTAAGATATATGCTAAGCACTAAATGTTAAGTCTATTTTTATAATATTGTTCTTTGCACATAAAAGTTGAGATCACAGTAGATGAAACTATGGCAGAGTGGTGGAACTGGTGGGACACAGTAGCACCTTTGGAGAGGGTGTAGTTAATTCAACACTGAGCCATTTGATATACAGACATTGTATTTAGGCTTTATAAGAATACAGTGAATTCTACAGTGTTTGAAATGTCACTTGGCTGTAGGTTTGTGTGTGTATGTGTGTGTGTGTGTGTGTGTGTGTGTGTTTGTTCATGTGTGTTTGTCTATGTGTGTCCACATAAGTACAAAGTCCATCAAGGTAGACTTTTCTGTTTGAGAAGGATAGCAGATGTTACCTAGTTACTGTATTCTGTCAGATGAGACTTACGTCGTCTCATCTGTTCCTTTCCTTCTCTCCATGGCATCTTTCATGTACCTATAAAAGCAAAAGAGCTAAGTCCAGAAGGTAGGCCATGTCTGTCTCATAATGGAGTCATTTTCCCACTAGAACTAGGGAAATAGCATCCTTTTGTATTTTATGAAATACAAGAATGAACTTAGTTAATAATTTTATATTAAAACCTTAGCTATATTTCTTAGTGATTTTATACATTATACTCAGTTAAATTCATGTAAAGAGGGACAGTGAAGCATATAAGTCTTGCAAAAAGATTTATTTTCATCATTAAAGCCCAGAAGCAACATTCAAGAATACTGGCTCTTGAGGTAGAAAACTAGCTGTGAATTGGTCACCTGTGGTCATCTTCCCTATCTTCATGAAAATATCCATCTATGAACTTGGAATTCAGCCTAAGCTACACTCAATGAGCAGCCAAGCAGATGTAGGTATGTGTATATACACATAATTTCCTCTCTCTATCTCTTTATGTAATTGAAATTATACATGAGTTTAATAAAATGTGCCACATCTTTAGCAATATGTAGTGTGTGACTTTTCCTGGGAACACACAAACAATGCCCATTCATCTGAGATCAGGCACAGACAAAACTAAGAAAATATTCCACCAAGTCTACCTTATTAGGATCTGTTTCATTTTGATTGTGTGTTGCTGATAAATTCATGAGCAAGAAGCTTAGGGGAACAAGAATTTGTTCTTCTGGCATATGGTTATCCGGTTGCATTTCTTAGTCCAGCTTGCCAGGAGTGTTCAACAACACCAGAACAGAAGGAAGTAGCCACACCAGGTGCACTGCAGAGCTAGGACAGCAAGTCCACCCAAGTATACTGAGGAATGTCGACTTTCCTGAACTATCTCTATCCGTCTTTATCCACCTGCCAGGGAATAGGAGCCCCTCTCCATGCTGGGGCCTCTCCGTCAATTAGATAATCTCCTTAAGGCTTAATCAGGGTTCAACCCAATTAGTAGTTCATTATAAATGTGACCAGACCTCAAGTTTTCAATTATCAACTCAACACCTGTAGCTAACCACTGAGTCACTTGGCAGGAGCATGCTGAAAAGCTTTAGGCTCAGGGGAGGGAGTAAGGCTTTGTCTTACTGCAAAGCCCAGAGCTGGTAAGGATTCACATCCTTAGGGAATCAACAAGGCTGCATTCCTGAGTTGGCTGCACCACCTGCTGTGAGCTTCATTAGAGTAAAGCCCCCACTTCCTCAGCAGCTGTTTTCTGCTTTTGCAATTTGGGGGAAGGACTTTGTGAATTGTGTAACTTTCATGAGACTCATAAGTCTTGTGAGTTTCCTTAGATTTCCAGTCTTAAGAGCAGCTCCCCTCCTCTCTCCTGGAAAGTGTTCTAATTTGAAAGAAATAGCTACACAACAATGACATCCCACACCATACAACACACTACACTGTGAATGTGATATTCAAATAAAGATGTCATATAAAGAGTGGAACTGCTGGTTATTCGTGTGTGTTTTTGTAATAAAAATTATAGCATCTTTAATCTGAGTGTCTTTTAGGACAATGATGTCACTAAGTTGGATCTGAGAACCTTCTAAGTCTAGAGACTGATGCACATGTATCATTAGAAGAAACATATGAATTGATGTATTTCCAAGTTTTCCTGGAAGAAGCCATGGCTAGGAGAATGAAAATAATTCTGTGAATGAGTTATTTTGATATATAATTGATACTTATTTTTATATATTCACTTATCTATGAAGATAACATAATTACACTGATTGTTTTTAGCTTTAGGATTGGAGAAGACATCTCTACATATAGATTTTGAAGAATATGTTCACCAAGCACTTTTTAAAAATTTTTTTAGTAATCTGAGAATTATTGATAACGAGTTTGAGATATTTTAAACATAATCCTGTAGGTTCACTGAATCCCAACTCTTCTGTATGTGAAATCTGCATACAAAGCAAGGGTCAGGGAGCAAAAGTATAATTTTCAAACACTTAAGACATGTGTAGTCCTTTTAGCCTGGGACGCGGACAAGGGCAAACTCCCTGCTCCTCAGAAAAGGCCCCTACAACACGCCCCAGGCCCCAGGTCACCCGCTGTTCCCAGCTCATCCCACCAGCCAGCCAGAGCAGCAGTCAGTCTGCTCTGGCACTGAGAAAGGCCCATAGGCCATGTCCCAGGTCCCAGGTGATCTATGCAACAACTACAAACATAGCTCTTTTTGCCCAGAATGTGGGCCAGGGTGGACACACTGAACCTCAGAATTCAACAGAGTCCAAAGAAAACCCAAGCAAAGCTCTAGGGGACAAACCTCATACATCTGAAGTCCTCTAAAATCATCCTATCACATGGGAGAGATTCTTCACATCCATCTCAAAGATAAGTAAACCCTTTTTACCATCTTGTTCCTTTCAATTATTAGTCACTATAGTTTAACTTTTCCATATAGCCACCCCAAAACGCATACAATTTCAGGGACTATACCATTCATCCTCACATATCACCAAGGTAGTAAACAAAAAAAGTGCACTCCATACTAATCTTCACTTCCTGTCTACTACACCTGACTTAATTGATGTTTAACAGTTAATTAAGAGTTTAATAGCCCCATCTAGAAAATAACACCAATACCAGACAACCCAACTCCAAGGCAAACACTAGCAATGACTATTCAAGAGTAGTAATACCAACTAATTCAGTTCAGTCAAAAGCACACAGAAACTAAAAGAAGGTCTTAAGAGATAAAACAACAATGCCCAGGTCACAGCACAAATCCATGAGAAATAAAAACCAAGACAACAAATCTCTCACCAAAAGAATTAACCACATAATGATAGATTCCAACCAGAACAAACTCACAGAATATAGCCAAGAAAGTCATACCCAAGATAATGATTTTCAAAACCTGATCTTCACCACGATCAATACTATGAAAGAGGAAATCCAGGAGGAGTTAAATAACCGCATCAACCACTTTGAAGAGGAATATAACAGGCACTTGGAAGAGATGAGAAAAACAGTTGAAGACACAAAAATAGGCATAAAACAGTTAAAAAAATCTCAAGCAGAGTTTAAAATTGAACTAAAAGACAAGTTATCTTCAAACCAGAGCTCAACAGAGAGTCTGATCAGCAGAACAAACAAATACAATTTCAGATCTTGAAGACAAAGTGGAAGAACTAACCAGCTCAATGGAAGAGGTTGTTAAAGCCAAAAAGATACTTGAGAGGAATATTCAGGAGTTATAGGACATCTTGAAGAAGCCTAACATGTGCATCCATGGAATACCAGAACACCAAGGAATACCACACCTGAGGAAATTTTTCAAATTATCATGAAGGAAAACTTTCCTTATCTAAAGAAAGAGAGGCCCATCCAAAGAAAATAGGCATTCCATACCCCAAACAGATATGATCAAAATAGAAACTCACCATGGCAAATAATAGTCAAAACACTTCACATACAAGACAAAGAATAGGTGCTGAGAGCTTCAAGGGAAAAAAAAAACAAGTCACTTTAAAAGGTAAACCTATTAAAATGACAAATGATTTTTCAATGGAAACAGTAAAAGCAAGAAGAGCTTGGAGAGACGTACTTCAAGTATTGAATGAGCAAAAATGTCAACCCAGACTGATATACCCAGCAAAACTATCAGTCATGATCGAGGGTGAAGAAAAATTTTCCAGCACAAAGACAAGTTGAATGCTTATGTGTCTACCAATCTGGGTCTTCAAAAAATGCTAGAAAAGATACTTAGGCTTGAAGAAAAGAATAAGCGTATCTAGGAGGACAGAATGAAAAAAGTAAAAAAGACCTAAGAGAATCAATTCCATTTATTATAGCCCCTAAAAAATGAAATGCCTTGGTATAAACCTAACCAAGGAAGTAAGAGACCTTTACAATGAAAACTTTAAAACCCTAAAGAAAGAAATTACAGAAGACACCAAAAAGTGGAAAGACCTTCCATGTTCCTGGATGGGCAGAATCAACATCATAAAAATGACCATTCTACCAAAAGCAATATAGATTCAATGCTATACCAATAAATAGTCCAATGCAATTCTTTAAAGAAATTGACTAAACAATCTCAAAATTCATATGGAAGCACAGAAGATCTAGGATAGCAAAAACAATTATGAGTAACAAAAACACTGCTGGAGATATCACCATACCAAACCTTAATCTATACTACAAATCCATAGTAATAAAAACAGCCTGATACTGGCTCCAAAATAGACACACAGATCAATGGATAAGGGTTGAAGACACAGATATAAGCCCACACAATTACAGCCATTTGATCTTTGACAAAGGGGCCCAAAAAATCCAATGAGAAAAAGAACAATACCTTCAACAAATGGTGCTGGCAAAACTGGATGTCTACATACAGAAGATTAAAACTGGACCTGTACTTGTCACTATGCACAAGAATTAATTCCAAATGGATCAAGGACCTCAATATTAGGCCAGAGACTATAAAAACCCTAGTTGAAAGGGTAGGGAACTCCCTCGAGCTGATTGGACTAGGCCAACAGTTCTTAATCAGAAATCAAATAGCACAGTCACTGGAAAAAATACTCAACAAATGGGATGTTATGAAATTAAAGAGCTTCTGTTCAGCTAAAGTGATTGTAAACTGAGCCAAAAGGCAACCCACAGAATTGGAGAAAATCTTCACTAACCACATGATAGAGCTCTATTATCCAGAGTGTACAAAGAACTTAGAAAACTAAATGCCAAGTAAATAAATGGCCCAATTAAAAAATGGGCCTAGGAACTCAAAAGAAACTTTTCCAGGGATGAAACTGAAATGTCTAACAAATATCTTTAAAATGCTCTGCATCGATAGCCATCAGAGACATGGAAATCAAAACCTCCCTGAGATATCATCTCTCCCCGTCAGGATGGCAAAAATCCGCAATACAAACAACACCAAATGCTGGAGGGGATGTGGAGAGAAGGGAACTGTCCTACATTGCTGGTGGGAATGCAGGCTTATACAACCACTCTGGCAATCAATGTGGCAATTTTTTAAAAAGTTAAAGATTGAACTGCCATATGTTGCTGCTATTCCACTTCTAGGAATAATCCCCCATAAAGTATAAATTAACCTCAATGACACAAGCATAACCATGTTCATAGCAGCATGATTTACAATAGCAAAGTCATGGAATCAACCCAAATGCCCAACATTTGATGAGTGGATAAGGAAAATTTATACAATGGAATACTACTCAGCCATCAAAAAAGATGAATTAAATTTGCCAGGAAATGGATGAAATTAGAAAAAATTATATTGAGTGTAGTATCCCAGGCACAGAAAATTAAGTGCCCTTTGTACTCCCTAATAGGTGGATTCTAGTATCAACCCCACTTAGTGACATATTCAAAGGTAAATCTCTGTAATACCTACAGTATTACAAAGATTATAAACAAGAGGAAGGGGAAGGAGCCCCCCCCCCTGAAATAAGGAGATGGGGATCATGCTACAGCAGAGAAAATAAGTCACCATCAAGTATTGCAAGTAAGTAGCAAGACATCTGGTTAAGCTCACTCACTTTCCTTCCTGGTCACTTGCGAATGAGGGGGTTTGATCTCACCAGTCAGGGAGGGCATAGAATAACCATCCTGCAAATGGGAGACTGACCCCCCCTCACCGCGGTCTCCTACTCCTATTCCATCTACCTTTGAATCTCCTCTTATAGTAAGATTCAGCCTTTTATCTTTGGTTAGAAGGTAACCTCCAATACCAATCAGGATGGAGCCAAGGGTAGTGCTGAAACAGCAAAACTGAAAGCAACAACAAACCATAATCCAGAGCATCAGAGACTCTACATTAATCACCTAGAACCAGACCAGCCAAATCTCTCCCCATCCTAAAGCTCAGGGAAATTTGCAGAAGAGGGGGTGGTAAGATTTTAAGAGCCTAAGACGGGGAGAAGCAATGATAGGCAAGATACTCCACACAAGTTAGGGCCACAGTAGCCATAATCAGACTTTGCATGACTTGCTCAATGACTGACATGTCAATGACCCCCCCCCCCAAAGTCTAGCATGGATCACAGGGACTAGGATCCTTAGAGGCAAGAGATTAACAGTCATAATAGTTTTCCCATACTAAAGGGGGAGCCCAAGAAAGGGCTCTGGGCAATGCCATTGAGTCCTTACACCTCACTAGAGTGGAGGATGCAGAGGGAAGTTTGACCTTCACACTAAAGAATGCTCCAGGGAATGGGAGGGAGGGAAAGGCGGGGACTGGGAGAAAGGGAGGAAGGGGAGAGAAGGGAAGTGCAAAAGGGGGTAGGATGCAAGGGGGACTGGGGAGGGAGGGAGGGGACTAGGGTACCTATTAAGCTTGTACAATTGGGAAAAAATAAATATAATATAAAAAAGACATGTATGAATTGAATTAATTCTCATTAAATGAATGACTATGCATAGTTGATCATGTTCACATATTTATGAACATATATATGCACTATAAATGTAATATAATTTAAAAAGCAAATAAAGTTTCCAAGTGCAGGTAAGATGGAATATTCACACTGTAGCCTATTCCTTTCACTTATTGTAGCTAAAAACCCAGGGCAGACATGCAGTAGCAATTTAACAACTCTGAAAATAGAAAGATAAAATAAAGATCTTAACCTGTTCTTTTGTCATCATTTTTTAAAAAAATTCACAGTTATCTAGGGACTGAAGACAGTAAATACCGCCATATACAGTTGACTTTCTTGGACTTCATACTTGCCAACGGGTCTCCAGGTTTCTACTTCACACGTCGCATTCACCGAGGCACTCGCGCAGACACTGGCGCTTGTATTCTAAGCCTTATTTCTGCCCTCATCTAAGAGGGTCCTGGACACACGGGGCAGGGATGCCAGCCACTTATGTCCCAAGCCACCTGCCAGCAAGGCCCTGCCAGCTCCTGGTCAGTGCTGTCTTGAACCACAACACCTACGTTCCTAGAGGCTTCGCCCCCAGGAGGAAGCAAGTGGGCACGTGGTGGGCTTGCGGCGCGCAAGCTGCTCGCGGCGCTGGAAGAGGCAGGCTCGTTGCCTCCCTGCAGGGGCCGGATCCGGCTCCAGAGCCGTGGACGAGGAAGCCGGCGAGCAGCTGAGCAGCGGAGCAGGACGGTTTGACGCGGGCCCGGCGCCAAGAGCAACAGGCAAGTCACTAGATTCTGTTTCGGGAGAAGCTCAGCAGCCGGAAGTGGGCAAGTGGGTGCGCTGTTCCCGTTGTCTTTTGCGGGTACAGGATCTGTTTTTTCGTGTGAAGAGAAGTGAACAAGAGAACAGAGCACCGACATGGTTCTGAAGCTCTTTTAAACACAAGCCGAGGCCGATCCGAATCATCTGTCTGCTCAACCCATCCACACCCCCCACACACCTCCCGACACCCCCCCATCCCCCCCCCGACACCCCCCCCCCCGCTTGGACTCTGCTTTAGCTCAAAAGTGGTTCACGGGAGGTGGGTGGGTCAGCAGAGTGAGAGTATGGAAGGGTCGATGCTTAAAGCCAATTTAGCTGTCCTTGGTTGCAAGAATGTGCTGAAATTGTCCCAAATAATATCTGGCAAATAAAGAGCAGGTAGGGCCAAAGCAGGTGAGATCATCAGCTGCTGACTCAAGCCCGCCCCAAAGTGACCCTCCTGCCTCTGCTGTTTATACCCAGAGCCCACGCCAGTTTCTTCATACAGGGACGGTCCTTTGCCTCACCTTGGAAATCCTGTCATTATCAGCAGACTTGTAAGAAAGCAAGGCCGAGTGTGTTATAAGTGAATGTAGACGTCAGAGCTGTGCCGGGCACTCTAGGTGCTAGAGACAAGCTTTTATAATCCAGCAGTCAGCAGTCCCCACGGCTCCCAGCTCTCTGCTGGCCCTCCTCTGGCTGGATGTACCAGCTCCTGGTCCTGAAAGACTGTCATCCACACCAGTTGAGGACTTTGAAAAATTAAAAATGAATGGAGAGATGGAGAGATGGCTCAGGGGTTAAGACTCTGCCTTGCAAGCAGAAGATCCTGAGTTTAGATCCCAGGTCCCATGTAATAAAACCCTCAACAGTCAAGATGACACCTGTGTCTAAATATGACAAATGTATTTCCTATCTTACATCCAAATGATAAGGGTATCGTGTTAACTTTTCCCAAGAATTCACAGATGGTCTACTCACCCTAGAGAGGGTATGGGCAACAGACCAAAGTCCAACTTGGCAACAAATGACTTTATTAGGGTTGCTTAAATAAAAGAGAGTGGATGTCACAAAGGCAGCTGTGTCATCAACCTCCCCTCCCCTCCTCCTGGTGGCCACACAGAAGCTGCAGCCTGGAGTTCTCTGCCCATGTCGCCCTCAGCGCTGCCAGGTCTTTTGCTCCCAGCACTCCTTGACTGCTTCTACGAATATAACCTTGGGGAGGTACCTTAAGAATCTTGTAAGTTTCCACTTTTCCTGATTTGGGAGGTTTGTTTACTTCCCAAATTTTATGAGCCTCTCTCCTGCAAGGGAATATTTCAGTTCTGAGGAAATTAACCCACAACCAAGGAAAGGGCTGTTGGCCAACTTTATCTATAGTCACCACACTCACAACAGAAGTGACTATGAAAGCCTGTATACTTCATTAAACTGTATCTGAAAAATTAAATCACGTCTAAAACTATACAGGTTCTGATTTGAAAGGTCAAGTTACAGACAGCTAGGGTAATCCCCCAAAGTTAATGATTCCATTTTCTGTAGTGACAAATTATTTCACTTGCTCCTGTCAGGAATTCGAAGACCTCCTCGTTACTCTGGGACCACACTGGCAACTCCATCTCACCAGCCGTCTATTCGGTGGCAGGCTCAGCCTTCCTTCTGTTAACAGGCAGACAGAAAGTAATGAGCCAGGAGGATTCCGTGGAATCCAGCCTTGTGTCCTATGATCTCCCACCTGGACTGGAATACTTAACTCAAGTAAGTTCAATATGTAAACTGTTCGTAAAAGACAAGGCTGTGCTTCTAGTTCTCTTACCAGCTACAAATGGACAGGAAGTTGTTCTTCACTCACTAAACTCAGAAATGCTAAACAACCTGGGTTTTCACTGCTGTTTTGTTTTCACGGGGTGTTGCTCTGATACGCTGACCCTGAACTCACTATGTAATCCAGATTAGCTTTGAACTCTGGACAGTCTGCCTGCCTCAGCCTCCTAAGTACGAGATTTCAGGTGTGAAGTGCCACATGTGGCAGCATGCTTTGTTAGCAAATGGCTCTGATTTTCTCTGGGTTTGGTTATCTTTTGGAGTGGAGTATGAATATGTTAGCAATTGTGTTTTTTATTACCTTGGAACATTCTATGAGGATTACTCTTTATTGTTTATAGAACTGCATACTTTTTAGGCACTACAGCTTTAACAGTTTTACACAAGAGGCAATTGGGGTCAGAGAAGTCACACAGGTGGCTCAGGGCCAAGAGTTTATCAAAGCTGAGCTGCATTTCAAGCTAGGGGCCTTCATTATAGATCCTATGCCTTCTAACCTCAACACTAAATAACTTTAGTGTGTGTGTGTGTGTGTGTGTGTGTGTGTGTGATACAGTTATAAAAATGCATTTGCGTGTGTGTGTGGAGGTGCCCAAGGGTGACATGGGAATCATTCTAAAGTGCTCTGCCTCCTTTTTGCTTTGCTCTGGGTTTCCCAGACTCTGCTTTCCAAGGGCCAGATTTATAGACAACTGCCATATCCTCCAGACATTTTTATGTGGGATCTGGTGAGTTGAACTCAGGTCCTTTTGCATGGAGGCAAAGGCTTTGATGACTGAGCCATCTCCCTGTCCCCTAAATATCTTTTTTTGATGTTTGAAAAAAAAAAAAAACTTTCAGTAAATCTTAGCATTTGGCTTCAGTATATGGCACTGAAGAAAGGAATTCACATTTTATGTACAATATGACCCTCTCTTTTCTCATCACTAATAAAATTACATTTTTACCCATACTGTTTTTATTTCTGAAGGCACCATTTTTTTTCTAAATGTCAACAATTAGAGTTAAATTCTGGATTTGGTAGTACTGCATGGTAGCTTAACATAGCAATGTGAGTTTTGCCATTTGCTTCATGTTATAAATTGCATAAGCAAAATAACTGTATTTGACCCAACATTTTTCCATAGAACAGCCAACATTCAGTAAATTGCCTTCTGCTCTTCTCTCGATGTCTCAATGTATCATGATGCACATGGGAGTGTACGCGATTAGGGTGCTCACTTCATGTTTCTCAAGAGAATATCTTGAAACATTTGCTAAGAGTTAAGGTCCTGCTGGGCATGCCTGTGAACTCAGCTCTAAGGAGGCTCAAGCAGGAGGATCCTCAAGTGTAAGCCCATTGTTGACTGCACAGGAAAACCCTGCCTCAGATACCACAAACTATGCTATGGAGAATAATTCTGGGACTTGTAGAAGGACTTATTTAAAGATATTTATGAGAGTCTGAGAGAGTCAGAGAGAGAGAAAGAGAGAGAGAGAGAGAAAGAGACAGAGAGACAGAGAGAGATTCATATATCCCATGCATATGTGTGGAGTCAGGGTACAACTTTTGGAAGTTGGTTCTCTCCTTTTACCATACGTAGGCCCTGGGGATCAAACTTAGGTCACCAGGTTTGTGTTCAGAATCCTTTACTCACGAGCCATCTTGCCAACCCGGAAAAATTTTTTAAATAGATAAGATATCCTTGTGTTTCCTAGAAATCATTTTAAAGGACGATCCTTTCTACTTTTTATAGAGATTCCAGAATAAATCAAACTGACCTACATTTACCCACATTAATAGTGAATACTTTGTCATTTTTACTGAAAATGTTTAGTCATATGCAAAATATAAGCTATTATAAAAATATGATATTTATAAATGTTGCAAATTGGTTCTATGTGGTGTTAAATAATAAAAAGTATGAATTCTGATTTGATTGGCTGAAAATATTCATCTTAATTTTCTTTTGCTGTAACAACAGATAGACCAGATTCTGATTCATCAGCAATTTGAATTTGTGGAAGGTGGGTATTCATCATATTTCTAGAAAGAAAAGAAGTCAATGCAGATAAGGGCTTATTCACCATCTGCTCACCCTTGATGGCCTGAGATGGTAAATCTGGTGACTTACAATGTCCTTCTTCCTGGTCAGGAAACCATGGTCATTATCAATAATTCATTTCTAAAAACTAGGATTCGATTGGTGAATGTTATAATGGTCATCTGCCCTCATGTATGGACACTGATTCAGAAAGAAACTCTCACAACTTCTCCTGCTGCCCCATCTGCACACCCCACATACCTTATCACCTTAACTAACTGAGCTCAGCTGTTTTCCACCAATATATGAACTACTTCAGACTTACTCAGTCACTTGGTGCACTTCCAAAACCAGTGATTCTTTTGAATGCGGATGCGAATGTTTGGCAAAGTCCCTGCAGTGCCCACAGGAGTGCTGCACAAAGTGTCTTGTGTGCTGTGGGTCCTAGTGTTAGACATGCTGACCAGAGGCTCTTGAGCCTGTCTCCCACAAACTACTTGTACTGCCTTAAACCAGCCAGCTGCCTACAGATTTGTCCTTGGGTCTAGTGTTCTCAGGTGCAAAAGAGACTTAGGGAGACTATGGGAGATATGTGAGTCAAAAAGTCCTTGTTCCAGATCTCAGTTCATGGTAGAAACTCAGCTAATGTCTGGAATATGTCTGTGCAACTCATTTTCACTTGGTTGGAAAGTTCCTTTGATAGATATTATACGTTTCATCTATGTTTGTACACTAAATATGTTCAATGTGAAATGTTAATGCACATTCATTGGTTCTATGTAAAAGATCATTTTAAATTTTGCTTGTCATTTTTCTCAAATTGTTTCACTACTATTTTTAAAAAGTAAGACAAAAGGTAGACTACTCAGTTCTTTCTTTTTCCATTATAATCCTGGAATTCAAACCCACAGTCTTACATATACTAGGTAAGTGCTGTACCACTGAACTAAATCTCTGGAAGACTATACTTGTCGATCTCACATTACACAGATATAGCAAAAGCTCTGTAACTGAATAGTTATTCAATAATAGATGGTGTCTCAGGAAACAATTTAAGGCAGTTTTTGAACCTTTAAAACAATATCTGACCATGGCAGATGTTGAGACAAGTAAGTTCTTTTTTTTTTTTTTTAAATATGGAATGTTTCACAAATGTGTATGTCATCCTTGTGCAGGGGCCATGCTAATCTTCTCTGTGTCGTTCCAATTTTAGTATATGTGCTGCCAAAGTGAGCACTCAAGCAAGTTCTTGAGGAACTGAGTCTAGGGCCTGCTTGAGTCCCACTACAGACACTCACATGAGTCCATGGCGGTAGGACCTATGAAGGACATCCAAGTACGACTTCTTTCTGTGGGATGAATTTGGCATTCATTGATTTTTTTTTTCTGGATCTGAAAGAAGGATGATTCCCAGGCATAGATGCAGAAAGCCTTTGGTAGGGTGACAGGTGACTGTGTATTACATTCTTCTTGTACCATGAGGAGAAGCGCCAGTGGGGCTCCGAGCTCCCTGGCGATGCCCATGGTGACATTATGACTTTGTGTGCTGAAGCCTCTTGTCACATACCTTCATCACTCTCGCCCCCTGGTCAGCACCCACCCCTGCTCTTCACAGGGGCCCTGGCTCCATGGAATGCCCCAATTTGCTTTGCAGTTCACTCTCTCCCTTTTCATATGCATTGGAAGAGTGGGCTCTCCTCATGGCTCAAATACAATGGAAAAAAAGACTTAAGTGTAGTTTAGAGAAAAATCTCAACCCAACGGATTTGACATGCTATTTCACAGAATTTAGAAGTAGCAATTGTTCTCTAACCTCTGCAATCCATGAAGAATATGTGAGAGAAGTAGACATTTATTTACACACCTGTCATCACAGTCTCCTTGGTGACAAAGTCTACGGAGGCAGCAAATGCCACTTCTTTCCACATCTCACATAAGTGTTTGATTTCTTCTTCTTGTACTTACTTCTCTTCTTTTCCCTTTATCTTAACTTTTTTCCCTCAGTCTGGATTAGTTCTACACAGCTTTCCTCTTTCCTGTGCTACTAAAACTGTGCTTGCTAGATACTATATTAAAAACACTAGGTTTTTAATGCACTGTGGATTGTGAGGCCCTCTTCCTTTTTTTTAGCAATAACAGGTTTTGAAAGTGTTAACAAATATGACATTCACAATAAGTATGGGCAGAAGGTTTTCTATGCAATAGAAGATTCTAGTTGCTGCACCCGGATTTGCTGTGGCGCTTGTCGGTGCTTCTCCATGAGGATCCTTAATAATATGAATCAAGAAGTCATAACTCTGAAGAGACCACTCAGATGTACCTCCTGTTGCTTCCCCTGCTGCCTCCAAAAGGTCTGTGAGTATTATTTACAAGATACTTCAGCAAGAATTTTCTTTTTAATTTCTTATTTGTATGTGTGTGTGTGTGTGTGTGTGTGTGTGTGTGTGTGTGTGTGTATCAGAAGGCACTGTGTGTCCCTTTGATCCATGAGCTTTTCTTTGGTCAGCTGCTCATAAAAAAAAAAAAAAAGTAGGTGAATGATTAACCTTGTATCCTTGGATAATCTCCCTTATGGGGCTCAAAAGAAGTCTTTATATTCAAAGTAAGTTCTCACAGGACATCTTGGCCAAATTTCTTATCAGAAATGAATGTGAGAGCATGGCCAAAAACAGTGGAGCACATCTGTGGCAGTTAGATACTTGTCAACTTGACAGTTGGGAACGGAGCATTTAGGCACTTGTAGAAAAAAATTCTTTAGTCAAAGCATGCCTCTGCAAGCTTGTAGGAAATTATCTAAATGACGCAGAGGACCCAGCCCACATGGGAAGGACATGCCTGGAGCAAATAGACAAGATAAAGAAAGAACTGACCTGCAGACTGGCAGGTTGACAGGCCAGAAGGTATGCTTTGGTCCTTGCCCACAACTTAACTCTTTCTGTGGTTATGGTATGATCAGTTCCCTCAGCTTCTGTGGTAACTCTTGATGACCATTTAAAACCAAGGATCATGAGCCACGCCCCTTACTCTCAAATGATTCTAGTCCAGTTTCAGCAATGGTAATAAAACCAATAAAACCAAGACATCTTCAAAGATGTCATTCTAGGAGCACATGAACAGAAAAAAGGGAAAGAATCAACATACATCTTATCATTTTGGCTAGTTTGCTATAGAAAAAGAAGGAAAAAAATTCATCTCCATATTTTTTCCTCCTACTCAACAGGATAACCATGTATCCTCTGTAATAAGGATAGCCTAGATGAGAACACCAGCTGTCTGTTTCCTGTCACTTGCCAGTTTACTTTATTGCATACATGCCACTGGGGCAGATACCAGGTCTCAGAGACTCCACAGGAAAGACAGCTTTTGCTGGGATCTCTCTGGCACAGGGCCAGGTCTGCCTGCATAGCCCAGCCATTCTATAAAGACAGTTTTGCAAGCATGGCTCCAGCAGAGGACCAGGAAGATGGTTCTTTGAGGGTTAATACTGCATTTACTGAACTTTGAGAGAACAACTAAATTTATTCATAATGAGTCATAATGAGTTGCTTTGTTTTCTATGCCCTTGAGGCCAGATAAAACTTGTATCCATAGGAATATCTGAGGAGAATGAGTTTGTTGGGAAATACTGAACAATTGAGTAGCACTTTAGCACTTGTCATGCTACTGACCATCATAGAAGATCATTTATGAGTGAGCATGTTACAGCCCTACCATTATCTCCCAGCTAATGAGCAGCAGAGCATGGAATCTAATACCCAGATTCTTTTCCTCAGAGACGAAAACTATACCTGTGACAGCAACGTTGTTCACATGGATGCCACTGATGGAAAAGGAGCTTTAGAATACAGCTCATTAGTAGTTCAGACAGTATTTTCTAGCTCCTTACCTCAGACTTCCTTTTTTATGTTTTTAAAAAAATTTAGTGTTATATACATGAATATAAAGAATTTGTTCTTTGCACCCCTTAATCCCCAATCCCATGCTTCCTCCTCCCCCCTTACCACCCTTCAAGTTTAGACAGTTTTTTTAAAATAAGCAGATCTCTAGATCAATATTTTAAGCAGAGGTGATCTAGATATGCTGTCCAGCTCTCAGTTTGCTAGGGATTTGATGGGTGTTAATGTGCTCCACCCCTCTCTTCCTCTTCCACTTCTTCTCTTCTCTTCTCTCTTCTCTTCTCTCCTCTCCTCTCCTCTCCTCTCCTCTCCTCTCCTCTCCTCTCCTCTCCTCTCCTCTCCTCTCCTCTCCTCTCCTCTCCTCTCCTCTCCTCTCCTCTCCTCTCTTCTCTTCTCTTCTCTTCCTCTCTCTCCCCCCACCCCCCGTCCTTCTGCTTAAGAGGCAGAGGCTTAACCCTTACACCAACTCACTTCTCTCTTGTGTGGTTACATCCCGCCCGAAGTAAGGGAAGAAACAGCATCAGTCTGTCAAGGCGGTGCCATGGATTAGGCAGTGTTTGGCACCGGAGAACTGCTAATAAACCAAGGTACTATTCATTAGGTGACAGCATGATGACATTTATAAGTGTTTTTTGTTTTTGTTTCATTTTGTTTTTTGTAGATAGAAATCCAGGCTCCTCCCGGTGTGGCTATAGGTTACGTTATTCAGAACTGGCACCCATGTCTGCCGAAGTTTACAGTTCAAAATGAGAGGAAGCAAAATGTTCTCAAAATCACTGGTCCATGTATCGTATGCAGCTGTGGAGGGGATGTTGATTTTGAGGTAATGGACATGAAGATGAGGACAGGACTTGCTTTCCTTGTACAGGTTGTAGATCACTTTGTAAGACGTTACCAATACATTAGAGGATTTTTGTGCAAGTATTTCAAAAAGAAATAATGCAGTCAGAGAAATTCTTAGTGAGCCATGGAAAAGTCAATGCTGATCATGCTAAATGAAAGAAAAAACACAAGTTAAAAACATTCAATTTTTTTGTAATGGTGGTCAGCTGTGAAACACTCCCATTGGCTCATGTGTTCAAGGACTCAGAGCACTTAAGTGTCCAGCTGCTGAGGCTCCTTTAGGAAGGTCAAGGAAAGTCTAGACTTGGAGCCAAGGAGGGTGGGCCTTGAGCTTTTATAGCCCTGTCCCACTTCTGAGTCTCTCTGCTTGGAAGCAACAAATGCAATGTGATGGATTGACCTCATGTTTCTGCCACAATGCCTTCCTGGTTGTGATCGACTGAACCCCCTTAGGCCTATAAGCCAAAATAACAAATACTTTCTCCCTTAAGTCCCTTCGCTCAGAGTATTCTAGCCAGCAACAGAGGAGAAATTAAAGCATCCACTTTGTTCCTTGCTGCTGCCAAATTCTGTAAAGAGACAACTCTAGGAAACGGGTTTGTTGTGAGTCATGGTTCGAGGGTAGAGGCTGTCATGGCGGGCGGTGTGATGGCAAGGCAGGAGGCAGCTGGTTACACAGCCAGAAGCAGAGACACATCCCGGTGCTCAGCTCGTGCTCTGCTTTTATTGAGCCCAGGATCCATGGGCTGGTACTTAACCATCCTCAGTTAAATCTCTCTGGAATCATCTTTGTAGACCCAGGCAGAGGTATGTTTTCATGGTGATTTCAAACCCCACCTAGTTGAAAATGAAGAGAAGATTTAGTTTCTCTTCATATTGTTGATAAATAACAACCGAACCATGTTGAGGAACAAGGGTAATAGAAAGATAACTTCTCCTTGATATTTATTGAATTCCATTTTTTTAAATTCCAAGTTCCCTAAGAAGCTGGGGAAATGGCTTAGCAGATAAAGTGCTTCCTCTGTAAGCAAAAAGGTTGTTTGCGTCCTCCGATGCTGTATAAAATGCTGGGCAGAAGTGGTAGTTTGCCTGTCTGTCAGCCCCAGAAGGTAGAACCTAGAAATCCCAGGAGCACATTGACTAGCAAGATTAACCACATGGGCAAGCTCTGGTTATGATTAGAGATCTAGTCTCAAAAGAATAATGGAGAAGAGTAACTGAGGATGATTCCTCATGTCAACCTTGGGTCTGCACAATCTTGAGTCAGCATTGACACAAACACATGCAATGCATTCCCACAGATGCACTCATCATATGAAACGAATGAAAACATTAAATGAAAAATCTACCAGATATGACATGTGTTTCAATGTAATATGTGTGTTTTCAGAAAAACAAACAACTTTTGAACTGGTGAAAACTAAAGCAAATTTTAAGTCGATCTTCATGAAAGTAGAAATCATGAAACTGGGGAAGCAAAGGGACTGATGAGAGGGTGGGGACCTCCACAGGGAGCTGGGAGGACTCTGGGGGAGTGGTGGAAGGCTCCAAAGCCGGGTGGGTTTGTGGCTATGGGGAATAAGATTCCTTATTAGTTTTTTGGAACTTAAGCCTATCTTTTCATGCATCTTATTTGTTTTTAAATCAGATCAAATCTCTTGATGAAAAAATTTCAGTGGGCAAGATTTCCAAGCACTGGACTGGGTTCCTGAAAGAGTTCTTGACAGATGTTGACTCCTTTGGAATCCAGTTTCCTCTAGACCTGGATGTGAAAATGAAAGCAGTGATGCTTGGTGCCTGTTTCCTCATAGTAAGTCAGTTTCTTGTGAATTTTGTTTTCAGGTGGATTCTCTGTGGTCATTTTGAAATGCCTTAGTAAATTGTACATTTGCCAATTTCCTTCTTAATCTTAAGTCGTTTTATAAGATTTCTACCCAGTATTACCCTTCCAATTCTGATTTTCACACTTGGGATTCACGAGTGACATTGTCTCTTGTCCAAAGACTCCATGCCATTTCAAAAGGAAAGAGACAAAGTCTACTGATAGAAAAGCCTCATATTGAAAAAAATTTAAATTGAAGTTTTGGAGCCCTAATGTTCAAATGATCCCCAGATCTATTAACTAAACCCATCAGCTAATCAAACAAAGCCTTCACTATGGAGAGAATTGTTCTAAGGTAATTTTATTGTGCACCAAGATTTGGAACAATTCAATGAATACTTTATGCATTGATTTGGTAATGCCATTGGAAAAATTAAAAGGTTAAAACACATGGAATTAAAGGATCCAAGTCCTTCAACCAACAAATGTCATGGGAAATCAAGGTAGATGAAAGGAGACAGATTTTTAATATAGTTTGTGGACCAGGGTTGGATACTGATTTGAACAGCATAACATTTATATGGCATTTGGAAAGACATAAACATTGACTGGCTATTTGCTGATGAAATGAATTATTGGCTTTTTAGATGTAATAATATCATTGTGGTCACAAATAAGCCTAACAGGGTCCATGTACTTCAACAAGCAAACACTGATGTAGTTCAGATTTATTTTTATCTTTTTATTTTATTTTATTATTATTTTTTTTAGTCAGATTCTCACTCTGTAGTCTAAACAGGCCTCAAAGAAATTTTGATCCTTCTGCCTGAGATAATGGGTGTAAGCCACTATATCCATTTGAGATTTGTTTTTTAAAATTTGTTTTGGAGGAGAGCAGTGGCCAGCCATAATGCAAAGTGCAGTGACTCAGCAGGGCTCATCCAAAATCTGACCAACCCAGTCTTCTCATCCCAAGGCTTTGGGAACCTCACAGAAGGGGGGTGTGGGGGGCAGTGAGAATGTAAGAACCTAAAGATGGGAGGATTCACGTTTGGACAAAATATTCCACTCAAGGCAGGACTGCTGCATCTAGGAACTCACTACAGTTAGACTTGTCCTTACCAGACCTGCATAATGACTGGCATACCAACATGCTCCCATAGAATATCAAGGAACTCAAGAGAGATAAGAATATATAGTATAGTGCAAACTCTGGGAAATGAAGTTGGATAAGTGAAGGGAAATCCCCCCTTATTAGTGGGGTGGCTCGAGGAAAGGCTACAGAGGCCTGAACACCCCCACCCTGCTCCCCGGAATAGATGGCCAGAGCAATTTTGGGATCCATAGATGCAGACAGACAGATTGATGTAGGGATGGGAAGGAGAGACAATGGAGAGAAGCAGGGATAAGTACTCATATGCTTACATAAAAGTAGAAAAATTTAAAAAAAAGAGTCGACCCACAGAGGGAGCCTGGGGTCCATGAAGGTGGACTGGCAGGGCTAGGAGGGAGTGGGATGGTTTGAAGAAGGGAGAGGAAGGGGGACAGGCGGGAGGGTGGATGGATGGAAGCCGGGATGCACATACTTCAATATGCTTGTAAACTAGAAAACAAAATTTGTTTTTTGGAATTAAGGCATTGAAGGCATGAAGAACTAGGAAATGGAGTAAGACATGAGCAAATACAGTCATGTGAATAATAAATGAATCAGATTAAGAGTCCCTGGGATTTTATAATATTAATCTTTATAGTTTGGGATGCATATGATTAAATAGAAGTCTGTATTATGACAGTTCTATTTATTTTTCTTGATAAATGACACCTGAATGTATTTATTGGAATATCATGTGAAGTTTCAATACATATATGTGCTGTGAGATGATTAAATCAAATTAATTGGAATACCCATTAACTCGGTTCATTTGGGATGTGAACATTTAAACTTTTAAATGCACATTGCATTATTTTTAACCATGAGCACAGTAGTATGCACAGGTCCTGGAAGTTATCCTTCTTCCTAACTGAAACTATGGAACTTTTGGTTAAGTTCCCTTTTCCACTTCCATTTCCAGACTAAGTGTTGTGAGTTTAATATTTTTGCACTCTACATGTGACTGAGATTGTGTTGGGTTTTAAGTTTTTTCCCAGAGCTTATTTCACATAGCATACTATCTTCAGGTCAATTCATGGTGTTTCTTATGGAAAATTTTCCTTTTTAATGCTTTGTAATATATAATTTATATATATATATCTATATATATTCTTGGTTGCTTATTTGTTTTTGAGATAGGGTCTTATTGACAATCTGGCTTTCAGAATCAAAATTCTACTGCCTCCCTTTCCCAAGTCTCTTATTTTATTTTAAACTAAAAACTGACTTCTGGTTTAACCCTGAAAATTGACTCTCATATTTTTATTCTTATCCAGGACTTCATGTTTTTTGAAAGCACTGCTAATAGGAGATCAGATATCGGATGTTGTGGATAAACATGGATGTCTTCAGAAAATCCTAAGTCTGAATATCAATTATGACAAAACAGAAAACCTGGTTGGTTTCTTCTCTTCGTTAAAATCACTTTTGTATCCATGACATTAAACCTGCATGAACCTTTGGGGTTGTGTGATTTTTTCATTTCCAAGTTATTGGTTTTACTTTTGGTGTTACTAGCTGATAAATGTTTTAGGTATCTATATGAATATTTACTGTGAATTTGAGGGATGCATGTAAAAATCTAAAACTTCTATGAAAAACTGCATCTTAATCCCTAATTTTTTTTCCATTTTAAAACAAAATTAAGCATTCGAAAGTAATTTTAATAAGATAGATTTCTCTATCAAGTTTCATGAAATTTATTTCATACAAAATGTATGATGTTATTTTTCAAATGCTATCTGCTTTACTATGTATATGTCAATCCGCTCTACATCTAACTTAAGACGAAGAAATGAAGTGTGACAGAAAGGAAGCTGAGATGGATTATCCTTCAGTCAAGCTTTCATTTAGAGGAAGAGCCTGGAAACCACAGGGTCATCACGTGCCCTAGAAGTCGAAAGGCAGGGCTGGAGAGGGGAGGCTGCGTTTCTGGTCCTGGTAGGGCGGAGCCTGTGAATCCCGGGGCAGAGTAAACGAGGAGGTGGAAGTGGTCCATGGTGGTTCCCGAATTCGTAGGTGGTCCTACACACACACACACACACACACACACACACACACACACACACACACACATACATACACACACGCGCACACACACAATTGAATAAAAAAAAAGTTAAGTTGAAAGGCAGTGAAAAAAATAGCATCATCTAAGATTCTGTCTGATGGGGGCAGGAGATGGTGGGAGAAAGAAGATAAAGAAGGAGGAGGAGGAAGGAGAGAGAGAGAGGAGGAGTCAGCTTTCCCTTCAATTCCAAGAAACAGCTACCACGTGCAACATTTGGTTGGCAGAGGCTCTGGCTTTCCGAGAGGTGATGGGTCCACATCATGTGGTTTCATTTGGTCCGACTAGGTACCAAGGTTCTGGAAGGCAGGCACCACAAACTTACCTTGCAGCAGTCAGGAGGTCAGGGGGAGGGGCTGGGCTTGCTTTGACAGCCACCCCTCCCCATGTCCAGCAAGGTATCTGTCAGCTCCAGCTCCCCCACTAGGGAGGGGATGTGGCTTGATTTCTCCCAGGCTGCATTGTCTGGTGCATGGCAGTAATCTTGCCCCTGGCAAGTCCATGATTTAGCATTATTTAACAGATTGAAAACATGTTTTTGGTGTTTCTGTTTTCTTTGCTATTATAGACAAATACTAGTTAATTTCAGTATTAATGAAATAGAGTGATATGTGGGTTTATTTTCTTTTTAGGTACTTCGATACTTCGACTACATTTAAATGTTCCTGTTAAGTAATCTGCTACTGTAATTGTCATACTGACAAAATCAAGAATTACAATAAGTGATCCAGTGAACAGAGAAGGGCTTCATTCTCTGCTAAAGAAACACTTTTGTTAAAAAACTATGCTCTCTCTGGAACTTTACATTGGTGCAATCTTTGAAGTTATTATTTGCATAAAACATCCTCAGCTTCTATATTTTTAAATTCTTAGAACATGTCACTATGAGATAACTCAGGTATTAAAAGTAAAACAAAAAGTAGAGTACAAACATAATAATCTGTTAGATAACAGCAAATCACATGTAAACAAAACTTATTAATGAACTCTTTGCATATTTGATTTTCATTAAACAAACATTACAACATTTAACATAAATCAACCTAAACATGAGAATGGTAGGGGACTTCAGCACCCCACTCTCACTACTGGATCAGTCAACAGGCCAAAAACTGAACAGAAAATATACTGGAGCTTATTCAAACCACAATCCAGATAGACCTGGCCAATCTCTATTGAACCTTCCACCCCAAACCAAGGAATACACAATCTTTTCAGCAGCCCATGGAACTTTCTCCAAAATAGGCCACATATTGGGACACAAAGCAAGACTCCACATATACAGGAAAATTGAAGTTATACCCTGTATCCTATCAAACCACCATGAAATAAAGACATCCACGACAAAGCAAATGAAAGAAAATATACAAATTCTTGGAAATTAAATACATTGATACTGAAGGAGGAATGGATTCAGGCAGCAGTCAAAAGGGAAATTAGAAAATTCCTAGAAGTGAATGACAATGAAAATACAACATGAAAATCTATGGGAAATGATGAAGGCAGTCCTAAGAGGAAAGTTTATTGCATTTCGTGCCTATATCAAAAAAAAAAATCAAAGCATCACAAGTAAAAAACTTAATGCAACTTAAAGCTTTAGAGAGACAAGAACAATCCAATCCCAAAAGCAGTAGATGAGTAGAAATTAGTAAAAATCAGATGAGAAATATCTGAATTGGTATAAGGAAAAATCAATCTTGATGAAAAAATCAACAAGATTGATAAACTCTTAGTCAAATTAACCAAAGTCAATAGAGAGAAAATCCAAATTAATAAAATTAGAGATTAAAATGGAGTCATTACAACTGACATCAAGGAAATTCAAAGATTCATAAGGTCATACTTCAAAAACTTAGACTCTGCAGAATTTGACAATCAGAAAGAAATGGATGAATTTTTTAGTACACAAAACTTGTCAAAATTGAATCAAGATGAATTGAATTATTTAAACTGTCCTTGAACAAGTGGTGAAATTGAAGTAATTACAAATTTCCTCACCAAAAAAAGTCCAGGGTTGAATGGAATCAATGCAGAATTCTACCAGACATTTGAACAACAACTAACACCATTACTTCTTAAATTATTCTATAAAATAGCAAAGGAAGAAACACTCCCAAGTTCCTTCTATGAAGCTAATATTACACTGATCCCAAAACCAAATAAAAATTCAATAAAAAAGAAAATTTTAGGCCAATATCTTTTATGAACACAGATGCAAGATCCTCAAGAAAATTTTGGCTTTAAAAACATCAAAAAATCATTCACTATAATCAAATAGGATTTATTTTATGTACACAAAGTTGGTTCAACATTTGCAGATCAATAAATGTAGTCCATCATATAAACAAATCCCAGGACCAAAACGACATCATTCTCTCACTAGATTCAGAAAAATCTTTTGACAAGATCCAATGTACCTTTATGATCAAAGTCCTGGAGACAATTGAAATGGAAGAAACATACATCAATATAATAAAGGCTTATACAACAAGCCTAGGCAAGCATCATTCTAAGTGGTGAAAAACTTGAAGCATTCCTTCTTCAATCAGGAACTAGGCAAGGTTGCCCACTTTTACCTCTTTTTTTCAGCTAGAGGGATAAGACAAAAGAAGGAAATAAAAGAGATACAAACAGGAAAAGAAGAAGTCAAGTTTTTTCTCTTTGTGGACCACAATTCTGTATTTGAAACACCCAAAAAACTCTAGCAAAAAACTCCTGGAACTAATACATAAGTTCAACAGAGTGGAAGGATACCAAGTTTTAATATTTTAAAAAATCAGTGGTTTTCTTATACATCAAGAATGAAAAAAACGTGAGAAAGTCTTAAGAGAAATAATTCCATTTACTATAGTCCCTAAAAAAATGAAATACCTTGATATAAATCTAACCAAGGAAGTGAGAGACCTATACAACAAAAACTTTAAAACACTAAAGAAAGAAACTTCAGATGACACTAAAAGGTGGAAAGACTTCTCATATGCCTGGATCAGTAGAATTAAGTTCATAAAAATGACCATGCTACTAAAAGCAATGTGCAGATTTAATGCTATACCAATCAAAATTCTAAGGTAATTCTTCACCGAATTGACAAAGCAATCCCAAAATTTGTATTAAAGTTCAAAAGGCCCAGGATAGCAAAAGCAATCCTAAGTAATAAAAACTATACTGGAGGTATCACCTTGCCAGACCTTAATTTATATTACAAATCCATAGTAATAAAAACAGCATGGTACTGGCTCCAAAACAACCACATAGATCAATGGATAGATGTTGAAGACCCAGCAATGAGCCCATACACATGTAGCCATCTGATTTTTGACATAGGGGTTTAGAATACTCAATGGGAAAAGAATAGCATCTTTAACAAATGGTGCTGGCAAAATTGGATATTTACATGCAGAAGATTGAAATTGGAATCTTATTTGCCACCATATATGAAAATCAACTCCAAATGGAACAAAGATCTTATTAGACCAAAAACTAACAATCCTAGAAGAAATAGTAGGGAATTCTTTCAACTGATTGGCCTAGGCTAACACTTTCTTAACAGGACCCAAATAGCCCAGGAAATATAATCAACACTCAACAAATGGAATCTCATGAAATGAAAGCACTTTAGCTCAGCTAAAGATACTGTCAATTGAACAAAAAGACAACCCACAGAATGTGAGGGAATCTTCACTAACCACAAATCTGATAGAGGACTAATATCAAGTATACACAAAGAACCCAAAAAATTAAGAACCAAAGAGATAAACAGCCTTAATAAAAAGTGGGCCATGGAACTTAAAAGAATTTTTTTCCCAGGAAGAAATTGAAATATCCAAATACATTAAGAAATGTTCCACTTCCCTAGTCATCAAACCAAAACCACCCTGAGACATTATCTCACCCCAGTCAGGATGGCAAAAATCCAAAATACATACAACAACAAATACTAGAGAGGATAAAGGGAGAAGGGAACCCTCATACATTGCTGGTGTGAATGTAAACTTGTACAACTATTGTGAAAACTTGTGTAGTGGTTTTTTAAAAAGTGAAATGCCTTATGACCTGCTATACAACTGTTGGGAATATTTCCAAAAAATGCTTCATCATACTATAGTGACACATGTACATCCATGTTTATTGCAGCACTATTTACAATAGCAAAGTTAAGAGATCAACCTAGAAGCCCAACAGTTCACAAATGGATCATGAAAATGTGGCATATATACATTATAGAACACTATTAAGTCATCAAAAAAAAAACCCAAATTAATGAAATTTGGTGGTAAATGGATAGAATTGGAACAAGTCATACTGAGGAAAGTATCCCAAGCACAAAAAGTCAGATGTCACATGTTCTCCCCTATAAGTGAAACCTAATTCCAAACCCTCATAATGACATACTCAAAGGAAAATCTTTATAGTACCCATTATAACCACAAAGGATTAGAACTAGGAAGGTAAGGGAAAGAAGACCCCAAAAGAATGGAGACAAAGGAACACACTTCAAAAGAGAAATACGGCCACTTTCGAGACTTAGGTGAGATATCTGATCCAGTCTGTAGCCAGTTTCCTTCCTGTTCACTGGTGTTTGGACTGTTCTGAAGCACTGGATGAGTGTCCCCATCATGGGGGTGGGTGGGTTAGTGGTTAGTAGACAGCCAGATGACGGCCTGGAGGTTGACCTCGTTCACTACTGTGCCCTACTCTTGATCCTCCCTCTCCTTCAAGCCTTCCTTATAAGTTTCTGTATTGTTGGATTGACGAAGATCTCAATATCCATGTAGGATGCAGCCTTGTGCAGCACCAGTGACCCTTCAATGTTCACCTGGGACCAGGCTAGCCAAATCTCTCCCCATCCAAAGGCTCAGGAAAGTTTGCAGAAGAGGAGACAGCAAGAGTAACACTTAAAGATGAGGAGGTCTACCACTGGACAAGACACTCCACTCAAGAACTCATGCCAGTGGGACTTCACCCCATTAGACTTGCACAGTGGTGGACATGTCAACATGCCCTCATGGACTGGTGTGAAATAATTTCAAGCAATAGGATCCTTAGGGGCGAGAGGTCACACAGAGGTAGAGGAGTACCCATATCAGTAGTCCACCCCAGGAAGGGCCTCTTGGTCTACCACAGAGGGCTGAACGTCCACTAGAGCAGATGATACAAGGGAACCCTAAGACCCATAAGCTAAAGAACAGGAGAGTAGGAGGGAGCAGGGTGGACCCACAAAGAGAGGAAGGGCATAAGTGGATAAGAGAGGAAGATAAGGAATGAAGGAAGGGAAGAGGAACAGGGGGCAAGGAGCATGTATAACTAGGAAAAACAAATATCATCAAGAAATAAAGGGAGAAAGGGAGATTTATTTGGGTTGTGGTTCTGGAGGGGAGATACAGTTCATTATGGCAGAAAAGGCGTGGCTAAGTCACTGCTAACGTCATAGAAACTAAGAGCAAAACTGTAAACTATGAGAGCAGACCTCTCCTGGTAGCAGGATGGGGTAGCCAACCTCAAGTCCCATCCCTTGAGACGTGCCTTTGTTCAAATACCTCCCAAAGTTGCCACAACCTTCCTAAACATCACATAAGGACTGCTGGGGACAACTATATTCACACAATGACATACCAGTTTTACAATAGCCATTCCCAAAAACCAAAGTGACTTATATCCTAGGTTCCTGCCTTTTTGACCACCTTAATCTTGCAAGATAGGGAAAGGAGAAGGGGTCCTGTGTGTTATTGGGACTTTCATTGATCCCTTCACAGACTGTGTGAGGCAGGGTGGTCAGTGTAAGTGCCTGCACTTACAAATCAATCACCGATGAAGTTCATTGGGTGGGATCAGTGGGAACTGACACCAGGCCAGGGTTGGAGGGGTCTCAGCCGGAAGGAATGCCAAGACAACTTTATTCTCAAATATATATATATATATATGTTTGAGTAACCATAGAGAAAATAACAAAGAAGAACAAAATCTTGTTCAGACAAGAAGTTCAAAATGAATAGCGAGAAAGCACATAAGGAAATATATAAAGACATTTATGATTTATTATGTTGTTATTGTGTTGTTAAACAATCAGCAATTGTATACTAAAGAAAGGACATTTGTGATTTACTGCATTCTCAAGCAATCGGCAGTTTTGGAAAAGCATGTTTTATTTGCTCAAGGTTGCTATAGACACATGCTGTTTTTGTTTACTGTAAGGAAAAAAAACATTGTGAGCCATGTGGTATCGCTTCTGGCTTGAGACTCCTGAATGAATCTCTAGAATTTCTAGACTACTGAATGAATTCAGATGAGATACACAAACTCTAGTGTAAAACCAGAGTTTAATACAGAACAGCAAGGCATGCTCAAAGAGAAAAGTGGGTAACTACCAGTTACCATGGAGAAGAGAACTCTCAGAGGTAAGAGTGACCCAGTGGTCAAAGGACCACTGTGTCACCTACACTTTCCGGTAGGCTATTGGTTATTTCTAGACTCAGAATAGACAACTTTTAAGAGGAGTGCTTTCTGTCTAGTGATTAACAGGCTCATTGAAAATTAACCTGTATTTTGATACAGGGCTGCATACGGTCCAAACTAGGCTGTGTACCCCAAGTGACCTTGGACTTTTGATCCTCTTGCCTCTATCTCCTGAGTTGCTGGATCATAGGCTTGGCCCACCATGCCTGGTTGTATTAACTCTAGGAGCAGGGAGAATGGCAGGTCTTCATCCATCACCAGAAAGTCTCCTGGTGAAGTGGGGTTTCTTTGGGGGGTTCTTGGGTTCTCGAGCCAGGGATGGAAACCACAACACATTGAGAGTTAAAGCAGGAATTTTGTTGAAAATGAGAGAAAAGGGAAGAAACTCTTGGATGCTCAGTCCAAGGGAGGCAAAGAGAATGGCATAGCCTTAAAGTGGGAGAGTGTTAGAGCAGAGATGGCATCAAGTTAGAGAAAACACGGAGAGGGCTGCCATATGGCAAGACGGCATGTCATGTCATGACCACATGGCAGGAGAGCAGGAAGAAAGGGAGATAAGTGGATATCAAAATGTTTGGCATGTTGCTAAGGAGTGTACAGGAGTTACTAGGAAGTGAGGTAAAGAGTTGGAACAATGGTGGACATGGTTTCCATGGGACCAGACATTCCTAACTACAAAGGCTGTCCAATAGAAATTAAATTATTCCATTACAGACAGATAATACTCTTGCAATCTTTTGGGCACTTTAAAATATCATGTCTTAATCTGAGGCCAGAAATAGTACTTAGAATTCATTCTTTTGACCAGTAATCAAAGTTCTATAATTTCATTTCTTAGTTTTACAAGATGCTTATTATAAGTAAGGGTCTATCCTAATAGACTTTCAAGTCTGCTAATAGCTATCTGGTTATGAAAGGGATAAAGAGAAAGAGAGAAAGAGAGGGAGGGAAAGAAAGAGACAGACAGACAGAGACAGAGAGACAGAGAAAAAAATCTACCAATGGTGCAAGTGCCTTTTTTGGTGACCATGGTAAAGAGTGTTTTCTTTGCTGGATCCAGCTGCAGTACTGTATAAGCTGAGAAGAGGTTTTGACCAAGACAACACAGACCATGGCCTAATAAAACAGAAAGTCTGCCACGCAATTTGCATCAGTTGCATTCGGGGCTCATGCTTTACTCTGTGACTCAAATAAAAAAGTGTGTACCCAGGGACTGACTTCCCGAGCACCCCCTGCCAGGTCCCACTTGATTCTATCACAGTACCTCAGCCACATGGTTCATTGACTTCTTAGGAGGAAGAGGGAAGTTTCCATAGAAAACTTGCTTCAGTGGGTAGGAACCAGACTCACTCCAAGCCAAAAGGAGGCCAGCAGAAGGATAAAGGAGAAACTGCCCATCTGTGGGATGAGGGTCATGAGGACTCTGAGACTCATTTTGTCTACTGAACTGATTCTGTTCACCTGGGCTCATGACCCAGGTGCAGCTAGGGCAGCCAGGTGAGATCTATGCTAATCCATGGGGTGGCAGGAGGAAGGGCAGGAGCCCCAGCAGCCACACTGTTCTCTATCAGATAGAAGCAGGTCTTCCCTTCTCAGCAGACTGACTGCTGAGGTCTGAAGGCTCTCCTTCCCACCCACCTGCCAAGAGAGTGTCACGCTCAGGCGCTGAATAATTCATGGACAAAACCAAAGTACCTAAAAAGTTCTGTATTATTCATACCAGCATTACTTCTTGCTGAAGAATGGAGACTTGGGTAGTTTACAAGTGAGTTGTTAGCTCATGTAGCAGTCAGCCTGCATAGTTGCTGATAAATGACCATCAAACAGCTTAAGGGAACAAGGGTTTATTCTCTTACGATTCCTGGTTACAGTTCTTTGTCCAGCTTGACGGGAGAGCATGCACCAACACCAGGGCCGAGGAAACTGGCCACACCATCACTGCATAACAGCTGAGAGATGGACAATCCTTACTTGCCAGACCAGTATGTCTGGCCAAGTATACAGAAGGATGCCACTCTCTCCAGGGCCTAATCCCACCCACCATGGGTTGCATCTTCCCCAGCAGCTAGACAATCTCCTTCAGGATTGCTCTGGGCTAAAGTCAACCATCAACTCTCCACAACTGTGCCCAGAGCCCAAACCCTCAAGAGTCAAGTTGACACCTGTGTTTAACTATGACAGCTCAGCTCTGCAGTTCTGAGTTCTGCACCTGTTTCTTCTTACTGGCTCTATCTTTAGCAGATATTATTTAAAATTTCTCTGTCTCCATGTTCTCATCTGTAAAATGGGTGTAGTCACAGAGGGTGATATTTGGATCACATATGGCAACTCAATTAAATTCTACCCACATGCCTCATTAAGTTTTTATGAGAGTTAGAGCTATTTTTAAAGTTCTTGGAACTGTTTAGCATGTTGACAGCAAACACACAAGTGTCACCTACTTGATTATGTCACTCATTTATCTTCCTGACAGGGAGAGTCTGTTTTTAAATTATTGTCATAATGATAGGCATTTTAAGGTTCATTTTCTCAAATTATTTAATCTTTGTATTTTAAAAATATTTTGAAACATATTTCTCTTTCAAATTGAAATAATTTTTTTTCTCTTTATAATACATTTTTATTATTATTTCAGCTCATACAAACTTATTAAGTACACCAGTTCCCTCCCTCCCTCCTCCTCCCCCCGTACCCCTTGCTCCCCCTCCCCACCCCCTTCCCTCCCCATCCCCCAGTGCCTCCCGCCCCAATTCCCAGAGAGTCCTTTCTTGTGCATGTCTGATTTTCCTCTGGGCCCTCCTCTGCGATGACGTACAAGGACCCAGTGGCCTTTCCCTGAACCCTTTCCCGTGTTCCCCTTAGGTATAGGAACACTGCTGTGGCTGCCAATCCTTTGCCTCCAAGGATCTTGGTGCCTTTAGCAGATGCTAGACTTTGTGAGGTCAACAGTGTGTTGGACAATGCGCAGGGCGTGCAAAGTCCAATTATGATTGCTTCAACCCTAACTTGTGTGGAGTATCTTACATATCATTGCTCCTCCCATCCTTTTGCTCTTACACTCTTACCGCCCCCTCTTCCGCAAATGTCCCTGAGCTCCAGAATGGGGAGAGATTAGGCTGGCCTAGTTCTATGTAATTGATATAGAGTCTCTGAAGTTCTGGATTGTGGTTTGTTGATTTTCTTTTGCAGTTTTGCTGCTCCTGCAATGCCCTTCACTCCATCCTGCTGGGCATTGTATGTTACCCCCTGGCCAGAGACAAAAAGCTGTTAAACTAGAGTCTTGTGATAAAAGCACATTCAAAGGTAGATGTAATAAAAGTGGGAAACCACAGTGAGGGAGGGGGTCTATCACCCATTTGCAAAATGGTTACCTTTTATCTGCCAGACTATATGCCCTCCTCTTCTGGTGAGATCACACCCCCTCAGTAGTAAATGATCAGGAACAAAAGTCTGTGAACTTAATCAGATGTCTCATTACTTATTTGGGTCCTTGATGGAGGCCTATTTTCCCTGCTGTAACATGGTCCCTTCTCTCCTTGTTTCTGGTGTGGCCCTCCTACCCCATCCCTCCTGTTCATAATCCTTGCAATTACTGTCTCTAGGTGGGCTGGGTGGGTTTGGTACTAGGAGCCACCTATTAGGGAGTACATACGGCGCTTAATTTTCTGGGTCTGGGATACTTCACTTAATATAATTGTTTCTAATGACATCCATTTCCCGGCAAATTCCAGGAATTCATCATTTTTGATGGCTGAGTAGTGTCCTGTCCAGCAGGACCAGTTATTTGTGGGTCCGAGGAGGATCGAGCCTGCAGGGAACGATGGGCGAGAAAGAAAGAGGGAGACCAAGCAAAGAGTTGTCAAGGTCTCGTTTATTTAGAGTTAGGGTACGGCTTAAATGCTCAGGCTGGGAGAGGGAGTGGGGCAGGGGAAAAGAGATAAGCATGGTGGAGGCGCCAGGTGGTCGCGCAGCTGCGCTATCTGTTATCTGGGTCCGGGGGCGTTTTCATGGCTCCTCTGGAATGTCCTGGTAGCTGGATCCCGGGGGCGCATATCAAACAAGCTTTTTGAGTTCCTTTTGGCCCTTTAGTGACTCTGGCCTCTAACATATCCCCCTTTTCTATATAGTAAAGGTGGGGGGCAGCTAGACAGCTATTGGGCCGAGGCGGGCTTGGGAAGAATATTTTCTGTGTGTCCCGGAGCCGTTTTCGTGGCCGTTCCTGTCTTGGGTCCGACCTCACTGCTCCTAGCCTCACCCGTCATGGGGTCCCTCTGTCACCCTCAGAGTCCCTGTCTTAGGTTGGTCTAGGAGCTGAGGAAGTTGCCCGTCTTTGGAGGGGCCACCTGGGCTCAAAAACCTCCTCTTAAAGGCCCAAGGGTGATATAGCTGCAGCTGGACAAGGTCTCAGAGGTCACCTGTGGGATGGAAGCTGCTGCTGACTGTCGACGGGACCAGCGTGTTGAGGAGGCGGCGGGCAGGACCTATATCATGAAGTAATCTCAAGAGAAGGATGATTAATAACATTTCCACCATGAGGTTTTATCAGTAGTAAGGGCAGAGAAATTAAGCCTCTCAGTAGTTATATCTAGGGATGTTTCATTGTCATCAGTATTTTCTGTACAGACCCGGTGATATTGGACCATAACGGAGGGTGGAGAAAGGGCAGAGTCAATTTGAGATTTTATAAAACGAGTTAATTTTTGAAAAGCCCATGGGCCGAAAGAAAGAAGCAAAAGTAATCCAATAAGAGGTCCTAAAATACTAGGGAGGAGGGTAGATAGCCAAGGGGAGGTGGAAAACCAATTTTGATACCAAGATTCTTGTTTTTCTCTTTCTCTTTTTCTTTTTTCTAGGCTTTCAGTGATTTTTTGTAAACTATCTTCTACAAGACCAGTTTTGTCTATATAGACACAACACTGTTCTTTTAAGGCTGCACAGAGGCCTCCTTGTTGAAGAAATACTAGATCTAATCCTCTTCAATTTTGTAAAACTACTTCAGAGAGGGATGCCAGTGAGTCTTTGAGATTTCGGAGGCTGTCTCTTATCTCTCTAATGTCATTATCAATGGCCATGCTAAGCTGGTTATATTGATGTTGGGAGGTGGCAAGGGATGCTATGCCAGTGCCTGTTCCAGTAAGGCCAAGACCGATAAGGACAGCTGGAGTTACAGCAGATATAGGCTCTCTCTTATGGCGAGAATGGGGGTCTGTGCCTCTTTGCCAGAATGTAAGGAACTCGTTAGGGTCATAAATGGTGAGTTTGGGAAACAGTCGCACCAACACACAATAGTCACATACCTGTAGAAATCTGGAAGTCTCAATATAAGTGGTTAAGCCTGTAGAGCAGGCCAAGTAACTATGAGCAGGGGCTTGTAAGTACATGAACTGAGAATTGACAACCAAAGTGTCATTACATATATCTGTCAACTGAGCGGGGGGAATCATATTTTTGCCCAGGAGACAGATTCCTATTCCAGAGACATCAGTGACAGTGAGTTCGACAATGTCCCAGGATAATTGGTTGCTGTCATTTGTATAAGTGAGATCGCCAAAAAAGGCTATTCCTTCATAAAAAGGAGGGTTTGCTGAGAGGCACATCCAACATTCTTTATAGGTGGAATCATTGTGATGCATTAAGGCAGCGGCCGAAGCATTAAGAACAGACAGGATGAGGTTTGTGGAGGACATAGGACCATTAGGAATGGTAGGCTGGAAATAGGAATGCGTAAGGGAAGGGGTGTTGGGAGTAGGGGTGTATCTATTGGGTGGAGTTTGTGGGGGGTGTTGGTGTAGTTGGGCATTAGGTCCAATGGATGCCTTGTGTTGATTAGGGAGCTCTTGTAATAGTTTGATTCTAAAAGTTAGGCCAGGATTTCTGCCAGAAATATATAGACGGAGGCCCCACTCGAATCCTCTATCAGTCCATAATTGTTTTTTGCCAGAGGGGGTGAAGGTAATGAGGAGGGTGTTACACCATTGTTGACAAGCAAAGTTAACGGGAACTGGTCCGGAATTTAATTTGTATGGAGAAGGGTTTTTTCTTTTAACAGTTATATAGTCCCAAGAGGAACTAGGCTTCCAATAAGTATCTCCAGTGGTTTCACAGGACCAGGAAGCACAGTAATAATCAGTGGAATAACAGCACCGAGTATTCCAGGAGCGATCTCGGTGGGTGCCTGGGCAGACATAGATGGGGGCCATGGTTAGAAAAGATCGAGCCCAGAGGTTATAACACCCAGGAACTGAACTGTAGCGGGTTTGAGTATTGACGGGCTTTGGTTGAGGTAGGTAGTGGTCTGGAGTTCCCCAGGAGGAGTCAGCTCCTAAAGCTAACTTGCAAAGATCTACTTCAAGATTGGGCCAAGGTGGGGAGGATGCAATCTGAGAATAGGAGCTAGCTACGTCACCTGCTTGGTTGGTTATTACCCATGTATAGTTCCATAGTTGATAGGGTCCAGATTCTCCGACAGGTAGGATAAGCAGAACGGTGAACAGGATCCAAGGTGGCTGAAGATAGGTATTCATTTTTTCTGTGGAGACAAAAGAAGAGAGTCTTCTCAGGCGCCACCCTGGGATTGATTAATAGGCGTTGTGATGATTTTGGAAGATTGAGGGGGCTTGTTAGGGGTATAAGGTTTGATAAAGCGTTCTGGAAGCCATCGAGCACTATTGGCCTGTCTGTTATATATACAGGCGTGGCCCTTTCCCCATATAAGCACAGGATCAGGCCCATGTCATTAGTTGTCAATGGGGTCCTTCCATATTGCCTGAGCATAGTCATCAGCCGTAGAAGGATGCCAGAGCCTGTCAGCTGCAGATTGTTGTTGTTCATCAAGGGTAAGGAAGTTTAGAACAGATAATGCATGATTTAGCAGGGTTCTGTGGTTTAGGGGGGAGTAAAGAATTCCCCCATTAGACAGTAATTTTTGGAGCATATTTTTTAAGGTCTGATTGGCTCTTTCAACTATGCCTTGGCCTTGGGCGTTGTATGGGATGCCCGTGATGTGTTTAATGTTGAATTGAGCACAGAAGGCTTTAAATTGAGCACTAGAGTATCCTGAACCATTGTCAGTTTTGATGACTCTAGGACAGTTCATGACTGAAAAACAGGCTATAAGGTGGTTAATAACATGTTTTGTGGCTTCTCCCGTTTGGGGAGTTGCATAAATAAAACCGCTAAAGGTATCAATGGTGACATGAATATATTTATTTTTTCCGAATGTTTTAAAATGGGTGACATCCATTTGCCAAAGTTCGCCTGGCACAAGTCCCCTAGGATTAACTCCCATATGGGGTTCAGGGAGAAAAGACAGGCAGGCTTTGCAATTACGGACAATTTCTCTGGCCTGTTCTTTAGATATTTTGTATCTTAAGCGAAGGGTGCGGGAATTGAGATGATGGAGGTTATGAGCCTGTTGTGCCTGTTGAAAAGGGGTGAGCGCTGTAGTAAATGTTTGTTGTTTAAAGGCAAGCGCTGTTAGGGAGGAAGTCAAGGAAGGTTGCTGTGTGGCCTGGTCGACAAGGTCGTTTCCCTGACATAGCGGTCCATTGTTAGAGTAGGCAAGGATTTTTATTTAACCTGTATAATTAGAATCTATAATATCTGGATAAACATGGAGGCCTTTTAGGGTAGAATGGGTAAAGGGCCATATATGCCCGTGAGTAGGACTTGAACTCCAATATCAGGGGTTAATATTGAGTCAGTGGAGGGACTGAGGTCCAATCCTGTGTTGTTTGAGGTTGTTCTGTGGAAAGTGGAAATTTTATTGGCTGGAATGTTTTGGTTTGAGGGACAAACCTGATAGCTCCGGGGTTGAGTCCCTGAGTTGTCTGAGCTGGGGCAAGGGGCTGGCCTCTCTGGAAGTTTTTTGGCGGTAATGGGTTTCCCTGGGCATCAGCTTTTGAGCGACAATCAGAGGCCCAGTGTTTTCCTCTTTTGCATCGAGAGCAGGGTGTTGTTGTAGGCGGTGGGCAGGAGGCCTTAGGTGCCGTACAGTTTTTGAAAAAATGGCCAGGTTGTTTACAATTAAAGTAATTTTTGTCTTTGGTAAAATCTTTTAAGGCAACTCCTATGGTGATGCCCATAGCATGAGCCGAGCCAATGCCTGAACACAGTTTTATATAGTCAGAGATGTCACAGGACCGGTGAGGGTGGATAGCCTCCTGACAAGCAGGATTGGCGTTTTCAAATGCTAAGTGTTTTACAAAAGCACTCTCGTTTTCACCCCCACCAAATAGCCGCTCAGCTGCATCTGTGAGGCGGCTGATGAAATTACTATAAGGCTTATCCAGTCCCTGATGAAGTTTAGCCAAGAAGGTGGTAGCGGACTCTTTAGGGGGAAGCCGTTTCCATGCCTTGAGACCTGCATTTTGAATCTGAGACAGGAGGCCAGGAGGGAAACGTGTTTGAATTTCATTAGTTTCATATGGAGGGCGCCCCATAAGTCTATCTCTGGTCCAGTTTTTAGTCTTAGGCGTTTGAGAATTATGCTGGGCAATCTCTCTGTAATTTTCTGCAAACTCAGTTCTCTAAAGAACAAAATCACCGCCAGCTAGACAGGCATGGGCCAGATGATGCCAGTCATTTGGGAAAAGCCAGCACTCACTCAGGTTTTCTAGTAAAGCTACCGTAAATGGCGCTGTAGGGCCGTAATTAGAAATTGCCGCTTTCAAGTCTTTTAAATGTTTTAAACTTAGGCGGCGGTATTGTTGATTCTGGACCACCTGTGGGGTGTCCTTGGAGTCTGATTCCTCCACTTGTGGGGTGTCCTTGGAGTCTGATTCCTCCGAGGGACTTTCTCCATCTCTCTGATTATCAGATTCATCCCCAGTCTCAGTGATTTCTTCCCCTTGGAAAGAGGAAGGTTCTTGGGAATTTGTGGAAGCTTGCTCTAGGTGACTGGGAAAAGTTGAAGGCTTTTAGAGGCTGTTTGGCGTTTTTTAGGGTTTGAACTTATAGAGGGAGACTGAGAAGTTTGAATTAATTCTAGATCTAGGGCATGAAGCTCTTTTATCAGAGTGAGATGTTCCCTCTTTTGTTGGAGGAGTTGTTTTAAGGAGGCTGATTGCTGAGAGAGCTCAGCTTTGGCTTGAGTGATAAGATCTAAGGAGTTGTCTGAAGGAAGAACAGGGGCGCAAAAGAGAGGAGCTGAAGCATAGGGGGGTGGGTAAGAATGGAAGGTTTTTTGAGGATGGCAGTTGGGTGTTTTACAGAGTTGGTAGCCTCATTGTCTGAGGAAGTTTTCTCATCAGGGGGTAGGGCATTATCATCAGAGACTGGGTTAAGGATCTCTGGAATGTTTAACGAGGGGTAGAGAAGGATGGGAGGGGACTCTAAGTGAGGGGAATTGTCCGGGGGAGGGAGATCGAAGGAGGAGCGGGCATATCAATAGCAACTGACTCGCAAGCCGAAGGGGGCCTGGAGCAACATTGTAAAACTTTTTCTCCCTCTAAAATAACATTTGAATATCAGGAGATCTAATATAAACCTGTATAATATCATTAATAAGATTTTAATATGGGAAGGTTTGGACCGGAACCTTTTCAGGGCCAAAGGTCCTATAGTAATCCTGTAAACAATTTCCAACTCTAAGCCAACATTCTCAGACCTCTCTAGTTTTTACTCATGACCCCAGAATAAGCTTCCTGCTGCCCTTGAGAAGTTGGGATTTTATGAGTAACCAAATTCTTGCTTAATCAAGACAGACAATTAAAATACATTTAAATATGTGAAGCTTAATCTTAATCTTTAACCTCTGAGGCTCAATGTCCTCTATAGCAGAAAAGAAGCACAATGTATAACCTTTTTTTTTTTTACCATCTCTAGTTCTTAATCTGTTTATAAACCCAAAATTTCATAAACCTTTATAGCACACTTTAACATCTTTTTAATCAAACAACTCAAAACTCCTGTACACATTTAATTTTTTAAGCGAGATTTTTTATCTTATAAACCTTATTTAAAACCTTTTATACATTTCAGTACCATACCTTGTTTATTTATACCTTTTTTATCTTTTTTGATTTTTTTGTTTTAATATTAGATATCCTGTAAGAAAAATTCTTTAATAAAGGCATTAACAGCAGACCCCGTCTTAAAAATCATTGTACTTGAATTAAATTTGTAAGATTATAACAGAACATAGGAGTATACTTGGAATTAGGAACCAGATTTTTTTCCCAAGGAAGGGAGCTCTTAATTTCTCAGAAACCAGTTTTATTTTTTGGCTGTTAAATACGTTAACATTACACATATGAAAACAAACTTTCTTGTAAAAACACATTATTTCTTTGTGAAGCTTCATAAAAAGATATTTTAATCAGTACGTACTCAGGCCTTTTGATGGTAATTTTTAAGTGTGCACGTGCATTTAAATTGGGCATGCCAAATAATGAACAAAGTCAAAACCAAAAATGTGATTACAAGCGCGCAATAACCTAAAGTGGCCACTTTTGTTTTGTTGTTGTTATGAAACATAAAATACACATATTCATAGGGAATTCAACTAGCCAAACAAGTTAGAACCTTTTAAAAGTAACTTTGTATGTCAGCCCCCCCTGAGCTCCTCACTCTAGCCTGCCCCGGGACAGGTTTCTGTGAAGATGCATGGGAAGCGTTTTTTTGTTGTTGTTGTTAACCGTTTCCATCCTCCTTCTCCTCTATGAAGGGAATCATGAGGCATTTTCTCTCCCAGCAGCCATTTTTCCACACGCCGGGACCTCTCCCCAGCCTTCAAAGCCAGCAACTCTGCCCACAAACTTTTTTCCACGCTGGGACGAGCGGACCGCTTCGCCCCCAAACATTTTGTTTTGCGCATGTGCACTACAGCCGGCGCCACCGCTGTGCGCCGCCATTAAATTCCTGAATTACATCATTGATTAAATCATGACCTACTTTAGTCCAAGTCCGGGGGTGAATCTCTGGACCCATAATAACAATCCAAGGACAAGCTTCAGAAATGAAAGAAAGAAAACAATCCTACTAAATCTTTTCTTTTAACTCTTTTTAAACTCTAACTCCCCTTTCTCTGAGAGAGGACTTAATGTCCTTAATAAAGACAGCCTCTTTAGAAACATTTTGGCTCATCGCTGAAAATAATGAGACGAAGACTGATCACTTACCCGGAGATGTCTTTCCCTGACGATCTCCTCTACGAATTGCACTGAAGACAGCTTTCCCTTATGAGTGGTAAGGGCGGTCTCCTCTACGAGTTGTACTGAAGACAACTTTCCCTTATGAGTGATAAGGGCGGTCTTCTCTACGAGTTGCACTGAAGATGACTTTCCCTCGTGCGTGACAAGGGCGATCTCCTCTACGAGCATCTGATCCGCGCGGCTGGGTCTTCGTCCGACTCGGGGTCCGTGCCTTGAGCCCCACGTTTGGGCGCCACTTGTCCTGTCCAGCAGGACCAGTTATTTGTGGGTCCGAGGAGGATCGAGCCTGCAGGGAACGATGGGCGAGAAAGAAAGAGGGAGACCAAGCAAAGAGTTGTCAAGGTCTCGTTTATTTAGAGTTAGGGTACGGCTTAAATACTCAGGCTGGGAGAGGGAGTGGGGCAGGGGAAAAGAGATAAGCATGGTGGAGGCGCCTGGTGGTCGAGGCGCCAGGTGGTCGCTCAGCTGCGCTATCTGTTATCTGGGTCTGGGGGCGTTTTCATGGCTCCTCTGGAATGTCCTGGTAGCTGGATCCCGGGGGCGCATATCAAACAAACTTTTTGAGTTCCTTTTGGCCTTTTAGTGACTCTGGCCTCTAACATAAACAAGTTTTACGAGTTCCTTTTGGCCCTTTAGTGACTCTGGCCTCTAACAGAGTAGTACTCCATTGTATAGATGTACTACAGTTTCCTTATCCACTCGTCAACTGTTGGACATTTGGGCTGATTCCATGACTTTGCTATTGTAAACAGTGCTGCTATGAACATGGTCGTGCTTGTGCTATCAAGGTGAACCTCTGCTGTATGGGGGGTTGTTCCCAAAAGTGGAATCGCAGGGTCATATGGCATTTCAATCTTTAATCAAATTGAAATAATTTTATCCACTATCCCTAATCCATTGGCTAATGATCTTTCAGTTCAGTGGTGGTGGTAGTCTGTATATGAGTGACACAGACATCTTGAGAAAATGTAGAGTTTGTGGCTGGTATACAGAATTCCTGTCTGAGGAGACTTGGAGGACTGCCTAAGAGTTTGTATTTTAACGTTTCTATGGCAGCATCAATACTGCTGATCTGGGGAGTTGACTTTGTAACCATTGTTTTAGCAAATGGAGCCTCAAGTTTGCTGAGAAAATAAATTTGAAAATACAAGTGGTGCATTTACTTGTCAGTGTGTGCATACGTACACGTACCCACATATATACAGCTAAGCAAAGTTACTAATATTTAGTATTTGAAAACTGAAGTTCCAGGAAGGAAGGAAGAAAGTAAGAAGGGAAGAATGAAGGAAGAAAGGAAGAAAAGAAGAAGGAAGGAAGAAAGGAAGAAAGAGGAGGAGGGAGGGAAGGAGGGAGGAAGGAAGGAAGGAAGGAAGGAAGGAAGGAAGGAAGGAAGGAAGGAAGGAAGGAAGGAAGGAAGAGAAAGAAAATGAAAACGAAAAGCAAGAAAAGCTGCATCTATGTTAAAAGTTTTACAATGAAGTTATTAAACTTCAGGACTATGGAGAGTTAAAGCCAAAGCCAAATTATTTTGGGCTGTTTTTAGTCCCTTTGAAATCCCACCTGTGTCTGACTTAACATCCCTGAGATGTAAACCTTCAAATGTATCCTTAACAAGCATTGGATTCCACCAATTTGAAAGTTGAGAATGTCAACACTATCCAAAGCCCAAAATAGTTCTCCCTACTGGGCTCCTCCACTGTATTTGGTAAACACTTTGATTCATGACCTTCTTTGGTCTTTATCTAATAAAATCTCATAGGATCACTTCTACTGTGGAATGTGGTATTTGGGGAAACCTGAATCTGTGTTCCTGAGCTGTGGCCACTCAGCTTTAGATTCATAATGAATTTTACATTATTTCCTTGGAGGCAAGAACTGCCAGGGCTCCTGTGGGGGTCCCAAGGACAATCCACACTAATGGAGAGAGTCAGCATGAGCCCTGTATTCCCAACTATCCCAACTATCTGGTGTTGCCCACTCAGATGGATGTGAGTGAGTTTTTTTCTGGAATATAGGCCTTCCCTGAATAAGTATATGGTCCATTTGTTTATTCTCACCTGGTTGCTTAGGATCCTTTTTGTTGAATACCTTCTTTGATTTGCTTTTCAGAGTGTTTGGTGTGAACAATTTATTTTGTTGTTTTTTTTTCTCTGAAAGTCTTTTCATTTCCAACCCTTCAGTTCAGTTTTTGTTTGATTTCACATCTCGAAAAGCATTTTGGTTTCTGATAATTTGGTTAATCAACTTGTTAACTTTCAGCTTTTTTCTCTGGCTATTCCTTTGATATCAAATTAAAGGAAACAGGAAATGTTTGTATAAAAATCTTGCTTGGTATTTGTTGCAGTTTATCTACATGTTAAAGGTAAATTCATAGCCAAATAACTTAGGGGTATAATAGGTTTTATTCTCATTTAAGATTCTCTGTCATGGTTCATAGTCTAACTCAACAAGAGAGCTCATACTAACACCAGGAGCCTAAGGAACTAGCAGCATAGTTGAGTAGTGTAGTATGCCAACCATCTTATACACCTGTAGAGGGAATTGTTCCACTCACGTGGGCTGGCTCTTATCACATCTATTAGATGTTCTCCTGCAGGTGTGTTCAAGGTACACTTTCCTCAACTACTAATTCTTCACAGATGTGCTCAGAGCTTAGCATACAATTGTTGACAGCTATGTACCTAAATGGTGCATTACTTTAGGTGGTTCTACATTTGAAAACTGTGTTAATTAAAAAGAAAAAACAGGACACTTGAAGAAAAATTGACTTTATGCTTCATTTAATGGAGAATGTTTACTATCTCTTAGAAAATATAATATCACTTATTATGATTATTTTTGCAACGCTGGAAATAGAACTCAAGGTCTTTTACACCCTAGAACAGCACTTCATTATAGTGGGAACGCTCCTAAAGTGGTTAGTAGAATCTTCGTACTTAGAGTTACAGTTGGCTTCATTCTTACTGGCTTCTGACTACTAGCAGTAATGTATACTACTGTGGGGTTTGTGCATAGTGGGGCTGGAAGACCTGAGCCAATTACGAGATGAAAACTGTAGTTTCAGAAAACTGAAGTCTATAAGTTCCTACTTGACTTTTCTCTCATCCCCCATGGATTCGAGGAGTCGAGGTTCTCTTTCCCCTCACAGTACTCCACGTCTGGACTCCATGAGTTCCGGATCTCTTGCTCCTTGTGGTACTTCTTGTTTGGACTTTTCAGTGAGAACTGAAGCTAGAAGAACACAGCCTTGAAAACACCCATGTGCAGAGAGACAGCTTGCCCTGCTTCCTGTTTCTGTAAATATGCTTTTGGCCAAAGACCACCAAGTAACGTCGAGCACATAAATGTAAGTTTCAGAAAACACATGTAATAAATAGATATAGAGTGATATAAATTAGCCTATGAGACTAGTAAGAAACAGAAAATAATTTTTTTTTTCCTTTGAGGCCATTCATAAATAAATCTTTGAGTGCTCCTCTTGGAATTGCCTTTGTACTTCCAGGTTCTTATCTAATTCCTGCAGTCTAAAAGCTGCTTATCATTTCTGGAATTTCTGGATTGCAACCCCAGCCTCCCAATTCAGTTGTGCATAATTCAGGACTTTTGAGTATACTCTGATTTGTGCAACTATCATCACAATTAGAACAATATTAAGTCGTTTTAGAGCAATCATAGTAGGAAAGTCTTTGAAGGTCATCCTCAAGGCTGGGATAATCCTGAAGGAACACACCCTTCGCCAGCTTCCCCCAACTCTCTGTCCATGAAAGGACGTGGAGATTAGTTCTCCGTTACAGATAATCCCTACTGGAGGTAAGTACAGAGCTGCTGGGTTGGACCCAATATGAACAGACCAGCACAATGTAGAGGACCAAGAGCTCTAATCAGGTTTGCAGAAACTGGAGCTAACCAATGAGGAAAAGCCTTTTTTTTTTTTTCCCTGTGTCTGCCTAGGCCCATAAATATACCTGACCCTGGCAGCCTTTGGCTCCCTTGGGCCTCATGGGAGTCCCTGTCTGGAGTCTGTGAGTTCGTACTTGACTTTTCTCTCATCCCCCATGGATTCCATGCCTGGAGTCAAGGCTCCCTTTCCCCTCATAGCACTCCATGTCTGCAGTCCATAAGTTTGGAACCTCTTACCCCTTGTGATACTTCTTGTTTGAACTCTTTGGAGTTCCTACCTGATTTTTCTCTCACTGCTCATGGATCTGTGCCTGGAATCCATGCGTTCTCTAGACTGTCTTGCCCTTGACAGATACGCATCCCTGAGTTCCCTTCTTCTGCTCTGCCTTAATCCTCTGCATGGCTTTCAGTCTTGAACTCCTGAACAAGAACGTAGACTCATACAGACCCCAGAAGGGCCCCCATATCACTTGGTGAGCACACCCAGGATGTAAGGGACTCAATATTAATTACATTACTCACAAAGGAAACCCTCCACAAGCAGTCACTTCCCATACCTGACTGCTGCAGGCAATTAGAACTATTCTCTCATTCCTCATTTCTTTGTTTTGAGAACCAGCAAACTTTTTTTTTTCTTTTCTGGCATGTGCACATGGGGTCCGTGTGTATGTGCGTGTGTGTGCGCGTGTGTGTGTGTGTGTGTGTGTGTGAGAGAGAGAGAGAGAGAGAGAAAGAGAAATATGGGGGTGTATATGCAACAGTGCACTTTAGAGTGTGAGAGTATGTGTCTGTGGAGGCCCAAAGTTGATACCTAGAATCATCCCTGATCATTATTCCACCTCACTGTTGTGAACCTGGGTCTCTCATTAAAACCAGGGTATGCCATTTGCTTTCAAGGCAAAGACTTCAACCACTGAGCAGAGCAAGCTTCTTATCTCACAAACTTTAAAAAAATATGGATTTATTGTCACAGAGAGAAGAGAGAGAGATTGAATGCATGCATGCAACGGGTAAAGGTCAGAAGATAACTTTTACAAGTTAGTTTTATCCTTGTTGGCTTCTAAGGATTGAACTTAGGTCGCCAGGTTTGTTGGCAGGTGCCTTATCTGCTGAGCTATCTCTCTTAACCCTTATTGGAGAATATTTACTTCTTAGGCAGTCTCAGACCAAAGCCATGCTGGGAGATCTTTGAAGGTCATCCCTCAGGGCTGGGATTATCTTGAGGGAACACACTTCACTAACCTGGAGGAACTGGATCTAATCCTCCACAGAGATGATGTCACCAACTTCCCCCAACCCTCATTTCATGAAAGGATATGGCTATAGCTCTTCATTGCAGATAAGCTCAAACCTGAAGTCAGCCACAAGATCAACTGAGCTGGGCCCAATATTGTTGCAGTTCAAAGCTGCAACCTTGAATCCAGGGCTCCCCTCGGCAAGGTGGGCAAGGCTTCGGCGAATGGAGACAGACACACAGCTCTCTGGGCTGAGTGAATCTGAACTCTTTATTGAAAATTTTAGCAGCGTTTATATACTTTAGAAAATCGAAAGTAAAGGCCAGGGGTTGTGTCATTACGCCCATAGGGAAAACATCAAAGAAAACCAGGACCAAATTCTTTACAGGATTATGTAAAACATTCATTACGGGTAACAAAGGAAGAGCAGAGGTGACATATATTTTCTGTGTTGGAATAGACATGATGTCTCCAGGTAGAGTTAAAGCAGGCATACACTCAGTTGCTAAAAGCAAAGGGACAATGAATGTTTCAAAGCAGATTTTCTCTGGTTTATGTATAAACATCAAATGTGTGGGAAAGTGACTGAAAACCAGCTAGTACTGAGAAAAACAACAACAACAACAACAAAAAGATCTAAGAACATGCAGGAGGTAGAAGGGAAGGAATCCTCCTGCCAGAGGCAAAACTTAATTTACATAGGGAGAGTCCCTAGCATCTGCTCATTTAGATGTTAATGTGTCACTCCCCAGCCAGCAGGCTTCAGGCCAGAACCAGACAGTAACACTAAGGCAGGCAGAAATACTAAGGCCTGACTATTCCCATATTATGCTTATTTTTTTTTATTTATTTCAAATAATGCCATGTCCTTTTTCCAGAAAATGTTTCTTTGAAACGATATTCTGCCGTGCTGGAACCTTGTCCTCCAGGATGGTCGGATAAGGACAAGGCACAATATGAAAAGACCAATGAGCTGTTAGGGGACCAAAGGCTCCAATCAGGTTTGCAGAAACTGGAAGCACCAATAAAGAAAAGCTACTTTTCCCAGGCCTCACCCTGCGGGCCATCAGAAGGCTTTCTTACCCCCCTTGGAATCCATGAGTTCCATTCTTGCCTCTAATAATCTCTGCCTTAATCCTATGTGAGTGTTCTGGTTTCAGTCTTTGGCTTCTGTATGCAAAAATCTGGACATAAAATACTCCCCTGCAACACTATCTTTTTTGCACAATAAATGAGAAGCCTGAGACAACAGAATTGTAGAACATGAATGGGAAGCCTGCTTTAACTAAAACTGAAAAGTGTCTAAAGAAAAAAGTGAAGTTTAGTAATTTTCAAATTAAAGCCCTAAGTTTAAAAATATTAAAATTAAATGCAAATAAAATTTTAGAGGTTATGTCAGAAGTAAAGATAAATTATAAGAATTCTGATTATTCCTAACCAGTGTTCTCATTCATCCTTTTCTATCCTTGCCACACCTTTCTTCAAGCAGAACAAATCTGTATCAAAGGAAAAGATTCATATGACCTGTTTGATGATAAAACCTAGAGAAAACAGAGGTCTCATTCTTTTTTGTTAAGACAACCATTTCTGCTTGTTAGCTGTAAAGCAGAAAAAGACAATAATCTAAATCAGTACTTAAGCTTTACCTTGGTTGGTTTTCCTATCATCATCCGCTTTCTTATACTGTGTGTCTCTGTGTGTGTGGAGGGCGGGGGAGAGGTGTGTTTGTACCAAAGAGCACTTGACTATATGTGCCTGTAGAAAACCAAGGGTGACTTTGAATATCATCCTGGATTGCTCTATCTCCTAGTTGCTTTACTCTGGGATTTCTCGGGTTCTGCCTTCCAGGACTGAGTTTCAGGACACCATTTCAGCAAGATATTTTTATGTGGGATTTGTGGATGCCTTTTGCTTGCATCTCCTCAACACACCTTTTTACATCTTAAAAGCATAAAGATGCAAAGTAAAACTTTGCTTTACTGAGAAGTACACTCCAATTATATGTGACCATAGTAATTTTTTTATGCATTGTCACTCAGAAAGAACTGACAGAATCTAGACATTTCAGTTATGCATTTTCTTATCAGTTCTTTAATTAAGCTTTAATTATTTAATTAAATAATAAATTGACTCAATCAAAAGGCATGTATGTGAACACAACATTTTTAGATTTTTTTTTTTATTGCTACTGTCTTCTCTTTTTTCATGCTCCTGAGTCCATTCTGACATCACTAGTCCCAACTGCAAGACTACTTACTGTCCAGACTAAATTACCGGACATCCTCTTTTTCCTATTTTCCTTTGATTCTCCAAGAAAAAGTAACCATTCCTTAGCTTCCTGAGTTCTTCAAGGAAATAGATGTCTCTTGTATCCTAAATGACAGAATTAGAAAATAAAAATGTTTGGCTTTCTATGTATTTTCTTTCATATCTTTTCTGGCTGGGATAAATTCACTGTCCATGACTATTAGTTTCCATCTATGGAAATTCAGTATCTTAGGCAGCTCTTACTTAAATACAACATTTTATAACTCCCAGGAAAAATATGTGAATAGCCTTTATAAATTCTAAAGAAAAAAGTCCCTTTAGGACCTTCAATAGACAAGAACCTCAAAATCTAACATTGTATGAGATCTAACATTATAACAAGTATGAGAGCAGAGTGTTTTGGGTTGTTAAATGTTTAATTACATTTGACTTCTTTCAGTAAGTTAGTAAATAGAATTATTATGTGCTTTTGTGTCATGATATTAAGAAATAATTTTTGTATGGTAAAATATGAATTTGTCCTAAGGTAAAGTACTGTTCAAGAATGATATTGGTTTAACTTAATTAGTAATAGTAAAAGATTATTTAAAATTCCTAAAATCAAAAAGTCAGTACCCAAACCTAAAATTGATGCCTTGTTTTCTATTTACAACAAGGATCCTAAATCTTGATATGCTGCTAGAATGTCTTCCCAAAAGGGAAAGCATTTACTTGCAGATTAGCCACCACCTTGCAGTAGAAAAGTTTTATTTTTCTTGGTTGAGGCATTTCTTCTAAATTTCATAATCATAAAACTTACTTTATTTGAAAAATATTTAAATCTGTTTTTGAAATTTGGCCAAGTATACAAAATCCCCACTGTACTTTTTTTCTTCAACCCACTATATTGCTGGTAAAAATCAACAAATGACATCAGTAAATTGTCAAAAGAATTTTTGTAAGCTCATGCATGCACTTGTGTATGAATTATGTGTGTGTGTGTATACACATGTGTGCAGGCATGTGTACAAGATGGCACTTGAGTGTGTGCGCCTCTGGAGACCCAACAATGAATCAGCCTGAATTGCTCTACCTTCTTATTGCTTTGCTGTGGGGTTTCTCAAGCTCTGCCCTCCAGTCTGGAATTGCACGTGGCTTCCATATCCACCTGGCATTTTTTACATGGGACCTGGAGAGTCTGAACTCAGGTCCTTTCACTTTTCAAGCAAAGACTTTAACACCTGACTTAACTGTCCTAAACTGACTTTCTCCTAAGATCTGTCCCTTTTGGAAGACATTTATATATAATAAATATAAATATATATTTATAAATAAAATAAAAATAAATAAACCATAAAGACATCCTTATAAAATAAATACTCTGAATATTCTAAAAAACATTAAGTAAAATCTATCAAAGGAAAATATACACTATTCTTAAGGGACCTATAAAGATGGTATGTAAAATTTCAAAATTGGATATAGACTTTTCTAAGACCACAAAAAGCACCTAATGGTTTCTTTTACTGGAAAGAACCATAGCAGCCAAGACTTCTTCAGCCTAGAGGGAAAGGGTTCTATCAGGCAATTCTGGCCACCTATTGATACTATACTACAAAAAAAAACCAAACCTCTTAAATTTTTATTTCTCACATCCAAATATGCCAACTTTTTCTGAATACACACCCATTTGAACATAAAGATTTGGTACTCATCTTCAACCACATCAACAAATGAGTACCCAGAATAATTACATATTTGGTTTAAGCTTCATATTTCTTAAATCCTTTAATATTTATTTTCTTTAATTAAAGATTGAAATGCCATATGACCCTGCGATTCCACTTTTGGGTATAACCCCCCATACAGCAGAGGTTCACCTCGATAGCACGGCCATGTTCATAGCAGCACTGTTTACAATAGCAAAGTCATGGAATCAACCCAAATGTCCAACAGTTGACGAGTGGATAAGGAAAAGGTGGTACATCTATACAATGGAGTACTACTCAGCCATCAAAAATGATGAATTACTGGAATTTGCCGGGAAATGGATGTCATTAGAAACAATTATATTAAGTGAAGTATCCCAGACCCAGAAAATTAAGCGCCGTATGTACTCCCTAATAGGTGGCTCCTAATACCAAACCCACCCGGCCCATCTTGAGACACTCATAGGTAAATCTATGTATTACCTACAGTAATTGCAAGGATTATGAACAGGAGGGATGGGGTTGGAGGGCCACACCAGAAACAAGGAGAGAAGTGACCATGTTACAGTAGAGAAAATAGGCCTCCATCAAGGACTGCAAGAAAGTAATGTGACACCTAGTTAAGTTCACAATTCGTTCCTGATCATTTACAACTAAGGGGGTATGAACTCACCAGAAGGGGAGGGCATATAGTCCTGCAGATTAAAAAGTAACCATTTTGCAAATGGGTGATTGACCCCTCCCATTGCCTAATGCCATATGACCCTGCGATTCCACTTTTGGGTATAAGTATTACATCTACCCTTGAATGTGCTCTTATAATAAGACTCCAGTTTAACAGCTTTCTGTCTCTGGCCAGGGGGTGACATACAGTGCCCATCACGATGGAGTGAAGGGCATTACAGGAGCAACAAAACTGCAACAGAAAATCAACGAACCACAATCCAGAACTTCAGAGACTCTATATCAACCACCTAGAACTAGGCCAGACTAATCTCTCCCCATCCTGAAGCTCAGGGACATTTGCAGAAGAGGGGGTGGTAAGAGTGTAAGAGCAAAAGGATGGGAGGAGCAATGATTTGCAAGATACTCCACACAAGTTAGGGCTGAAGCAATCACAATTGGATATTGCATGCTCGGCGCAATGTCCAACACACTATTGACCTCACAAAGTCTAGCATCTGCTAAAGGCACCAAGATCCTTGGAGGCAAGGGATTGACAGCCACAGTAGTGTTCCACAGGAAAGAGTTCAGGGAAATGCCACTGGGTCCTTGTACGTCATCAGGGAGGAGGGCCCAGAGGAGAGTCAGGCATGCACAAGAAAGGACTCTGGGAATCGGGGCGGGAGGCACGGGGGGGGGGGGGGGGGAATGGGGCGGCAGGGGTGAGGGGAGGGAGAGCAGGGGGTACGGGGGGAGGAGGAGGGAGGGAGGGAACTGGTGTACCTATTAAGTTTGTATGAACTGAAATAATAATAAAAAATGTATTAATAAAAAAATAAATTAGAAAAATTTTAAACTCTAAAAAAATTTATTTTCTTTATCATTTAAGATATTTATATTTTGCTTAGTCTCTTAGTTTCATCTTCCTGCTGTAATGAATAGATGCACAATGAATTCATGGAGATAAGGAGTTTATTCATTCTTGTGACTCAGGCTGTCTATCGTCCACTATGGTGAGAGAGTTATACAACACAAAGAACAGAGGAAACTGGTCACACCATATTCGCAAAAAGAGTGGACAGAGGCATACCTTCAAGTTTTTCAATCTGCCAAATTCCAACCATGTCTCTCTATTTCACTCAGTTGCACAGGAAATGGTTCCACCCACTATGAACTGGAGCATCTTGCATTAATTAGATAGTCTCATAAGTCTCATAAGCTGGCCAAATGTGCAGCTTCAATTATCAGGCTGAGATCCCAAACTAGCCACTACACTCACCCTTGCCACCTTTGACACACCAAACATATTACCTTTTATCCCTTGTCTCCACAGATTTTACATTTATTCTGTAATCTAAAATGTGTCCAGTCTAATTTTAAAAGTTTTCATAGCACAAGAGTAAAAATTGTCACAGTCCAGTTTTAAAATGTTCTCATTAATACTTCAGCACTTTAGAAGTCTAAAGTCTCCTTTAAATGTAAGCTCCTATAAAACAAAAATAAGGGAAATACTTCCAACATATAACAACACATAATAACATTCTTATTTTAAAACGGAAGCATCGAGACAGCAAAAAAAATCAAATCAAAATTAACACCAAAATTAATACCACATCCTGTAGCTATGTCATCTGTTGTTTGTCATGGAGTCAAGTTAGCTCTAAAATGATAATTTGAAGGCCAAAGGTCAAAGTACAATGATTACCTTTGAACTAATCCAGCTGTGGAAATTTCTATTTAATGTGATTCTAGTAAAATTAGGAAACATGGCACATTCTTCTCAGGGACAGAAAAGGAATTTCAGTGCAGTTCTGGGTGAGGCAGTAAGTCTCTCAAAAGGCAAAATAAAGTGAAATTTGGAAAGAGATCTGTATATTTTTGAATCTCTTCTTCCCGCTACTCTCTGCAAATTATGACTCAGGTTATTAGGGATCCTGTCTGGCTGGCTTGAGAGGATTCCAGCATGCTGATCCAATTGAAAGGTTTAAGGGAGTTCTGTTTGTGACCTACGATCTGTGTACCCTCTCTTTCCTTCTCCAGAGGGAAGTCAGCTACCTGAGGGATACAGGCCCTTTGGGACAGGTTGGGCTCATCTTACTTAAGTTGGACAGGAGTCCTCTGGGATAAGCTCATCTTCCTTAAATGGGACAAAAGTCCCCTGGGACCGCCTGGGCTCATCTTTCATAAGTAGGACTAAGGTCCTTCAGGACAGCCTGAGCTTGTCTTTCCCAGGTGGCATTTTTGTTCTGTTCTTTTTCTCCCTGTTAATGCCAGTGTTGCATATGATGTGGAGCACTAAGCAACAACCTAAGAGGTTTTGCTAACATCATGGACTGGATGGAGGTGACCTTTCATGCCCTATCACCTTCACAGGCATCCAGACACCCCTTTCCTTTGCTTGAAGAGTACAGATGTTCAAGACTGTTGTGTCCTCAGCTGAGGCCAGCACAGACGCATGAAAGAGCTTCTACTGCCTGTCCCCAGCCCAGTGTGTAGAGCCTCTTCCTTTCGTCTTCCATTGCAAATGCTTTGCTCTTATTTTAACACCAAAATCTTTGCATTTTCTTTTTTGCAAGGCCTGTTCCCAAATAGATCATTATAATCAACATTATACTCAATCTTTCTTTTTTTCAGATGCGCCTGATAGGGGAATGTCTTGTAAACATCCATTCACAATTGGTTAAAAAAAAAAAAGGAAGCCAGAGCCTCAGTGGTCAACAGGAAATACTCTTCAACTACATTCTTGACTTTTAAGTAATGTTTTAAATGTTTAAATGTTCAGATTCACCTGCTGGGTTCTGCATGCCTCTTTAGCCTGCTGCTGCTTCAAGACAGCAGATTCATCAACTTTGTGTGTTGGTGCACAAGGAAGAATTCATAGAAGTGATTGTTTTCAAAGTTCTGAATAGAATGTTTAATCACATGGCTACCAGGATCTGCTCATGTGAGGCTCATCCTGATCGGAACTCTTAGAGGCTGAATGGTAAGCCAGGCAGTGGGTGGTACTTCTTCAAATGGACCTGTCAGGTAGCCACATCACATATGGTTTACAACAACTGTCGTGCTGCAGATGTTGGTTTCTGTAACTGTTTGCTCTTCTTTCTCTAAGCTTTTGTTCTTCATGGTCAGTCTGGTGGAGACTTGTAACTCACACTAGAAAACTTGATCAGGCAAAAGGATTCATAAGTGTATGGTGCTTCCATGCTCATTCTGAGGTAAGAGAAATCTTGGCATATTTTCAGTGCAAAGCTCTTGTTTTTGTGTTGAGTAGAAATCCATGAGGATCCCACCTCTGCATTCAGTATCTAAAACTGGAAACAGACACTTGTGTGAGTAACTAGGGATCACATAGCAAGAAACCCTGTGAATTCATTTTTCTTCTGAATAGCAGTTAGCAATTTTATGGAATATTTCTGACCCTGCCCTTGGTCTCTTTTCTGCCCAGTACCTTTTCTCTCTTTCATACTTTTGTTGCGGGGTCCGGAAATCCACCCAATGAGGCACATATTATGAGTTTGGTCAAAGCTCACAGATGCCCAGGTATAGGGGAGCCTTTCCTTTGACTCCGACTATAGAGAGAAGCCTCATCTATGAACCCCCAGAATATTATTGGTTGGGGGGGACATCCAAAGATCACCATAGACCAAAAGTTAAAATTAATAGCTGAAAGGTTTTAAGAGAGAGAGAGAGAGAGTGGTAACAGGCCTTACACACATGGGCAAGGTGTGCAGCCTCGAATTACATCTCCACATAGTTTTTATACACAAAGGACAAAGGGGTTGCGTGCCCCACCAGAGCAGTTTAGAGCAGTGTTTTACAGTCTTACTGGCCTGAAGGCTTCTTTGCGGCCCTCTGGCCAAATGGCATTCCAGGGGGGAATTTTGAAGTGTCGGCATTTTTATGGCCTGCCAGCAATTTCTCAGGCCTAAGAAATTTCTTTTTAAGATTTTAAGATTTTTCCTTTTATGCTTCCCCTCCACGCTTTCACTGTTAGGCCCTGTTTAGTTCCAGGGCCCATTTTTTGATCGACGTGTTTACTTATCTTGGTATTTAGTTTTTTGGGCTCTTGTATACTCTGGAGGTTAATCCTTTGTCAGATTCATAGCTAGCAAAGATTTTCTTCCATTCTGTGGGTTGTCATTTTGCACAATTAACAGTTTCTTTTGCAGAACAGAAGCTTTTTAATTTCATGAATTCCCATTTGTTGATTATTGGTCTTAGTTCCTGGGCCTTTGCTGTTCTGTTTAAAAATCTTTATCTAGGCCTATTAATTCAAGCGTACTTCCTACTCTTTCTTCTAATAATTTTAGAATTTTGGGTTTAATATCAAGGTTTCTGATCTATTTACAGTTGACTTTTGTATAAGGAGAGAGGCAACAGTCAATTTTTATTTTTCTACATGTGGATGTCCAATTTTCCCAACACCACTTATTGACGATGCTGTCTTTTCCCCAGCATGCATGTTTGGCACCTTTGTCGAAAATCAAGTGGCTGTATGTGTGTGAGTTTATGTCTGAGTTCTCTGTTCTGATGCATTGGTCAATGTATCTGTTTTTGTGCCAGTACTAAGCTGTTTTTGTTATTATGGCTCTTTAGTATAGTTTGAAATCTGATATGGTGATGCCTCTAGTAGTCTTCTTATTGCCAAAAATTGTTTTGATTAATCATTTTTTTTGTTATTCCATATGAAGTTTGAAGTTTTTTTCAGTTCTGTGAAAAATTGCATTGAGATTTTTGATTGGAATTGCATTGAATTTGTATATTGCCTTAGGTAGGGTGGTTGTTTTCACAGTATTGATCCTACCGATTCATGAGGAAGGAAGGTTTTTCCACTTTCTAGTATCCTCTTTAATTTCTTTCAGCAGTGTTTTGTAATTTCCATTATACAGGTCTTTTACTTCCTTGGTTAAGTTTATTCAAAGGTATTTTTTTTTTTTTTTTGTAGCATGGTGAATAGGATTGTTTCTCTCATTTCTTTCTCAGCTTGTCTCCAGTATATAGGAAGGCTACTGATTTTTCTATGTTGACTTTGTAACCTGTCACTTTACAGAACTTGTTTATTAATTCAGTAGTTTCTTGTGGAGTCATGTGAATCTTTCAAGTATATAATCATATCATGTGCAAATACCTGTCTGTATCCCTTTTCTCTTTCTCTTGCCTTATTACTCTAGCTAGAATTTCAAACACAATATTGAACAGGAGTGGTGACAGTGGACATCTTTGTCTCATTCCTGATCTAAGTTGGAATGCTTCCGTTTTTTTTCCCCATTTAGGATAAGGAAGTTTTATTCATAATAATAGGAATAGTTTCACAATTTATCAGTAACAATATCAAATTAGTATAAATAAAAACAAAAGCAAAGTATTTGGTTAAATGATTATCCAAAGTCAATAGCACACAAAGGGATCTATCTAAACCATATTTTAAAATATTCATCTAGTCCTTACCTAGAACAAAATATTACCAGGTTGATCTGGAGAGATGGCTCAGGGATTAAGCCTCTGTTTTGAAAGCAGAAGTACTTGAGTTTGGATCCCAGATCCCACATCCCACATGAAAAATGCTGTGTAGAAATGGAGGCAGGGCGAACTTCTGTCCCTGGAAAGCAGAGCCTGGGAAACCTCAGAGTAAAGCAAAGAAGAGGTAGAGCAATCCAGGATGGTTCTGGAAGTCACCCTTGGACTACACAGGCACAGAAAGGCAAACACACACACACACACACACACACAAATTACAGGTTCACCACATGTCCTTTAAGGTTGGTGTGGATGGAGTAGGTAGAGTTCATCTAGCCATTTTCTGAGAAAGTAGACAGAGTTGGAAAGAAGAATGGATGGCAATTCATACTTAGCTTGCCATGTCAGAATTAACTAGGAGTGGCTGTAGACCCAAGACTGCTTTTGGCATGAATTGAAATACAAGATACACACATAAACATATAAATATTATAAAGTGTATGCATATATATAATATTTAAAAATAAATTGTGGATAATACATACCATGAAGGTAAAATAAAAACCTTAGGTTGATTCTTGATTCCTTTTAAGCTATTTCAGTAGTATTAAAACTTAAATCAAGGAAATGGCTAAATTGATTCAATTTATCTCCCTTCAGAGTATTCTACAATTCACTTTGCATATTTTTATAATCTCCAACTCACTATGCAATGGATGTGTGCTCTGAGGAAACCAACCCTATGTCCACCTGAATTGGAAGATTTAGCTGAGGTATAGTAATTTCCTTCTGAACTTATCTGGTTCATGATAAAATACATTTGGTTCTTTTCAAAATATAATTATGTAACAATTTCTATACATTATTATAACTGTACCAGTAAGATTCTGGATGTTTGTTTTTTTTGTATGTGTCTGTGTGTATCATAGGGCACTGTGTGGGTCTGTGGAGACCCAAGGGTGACTTCGTGAATCACCCTGGATTGCTCTATCTCCTATTTTGCTTTGTTCTGGAGTTTTCCAGGTTCTGCCTTTCAGGATGGAAGTATAGACCATAGTCATTTCCACCTGGCAGTTTTTTTTTTTACATTAGATCTGGAAATGAACTCACGACTTTCTGCTTGCAAGGCAGAGGCTTAACCCCTAATCTTTTTAAATTAACAATGTTGTATTTGCCTATTTTTGTGCCAAAATTTTAGATTACTATATTACATAACATAAGTTAAACATATTAGTAATTTCTTATTTACTTTAAATATCTTACACGTAAGTATAAGCCTCTTTGTGTGAATTTTTCTACACTTTGTTTTGCTACTTCACAGTGTCTATCTTTATTTTCTCCTTTTCACAGATATATCATTTAATAGTACAACAGCATTTTGATGCAGATGGTATGTACTCAAATATACCATAGTATTCATTCTTGAAGTTATAAAATATTTGTCTGTAATTAAATCAACTCCTCTACATTTATAAATGTTTGAAGAAAGTTAACTTTGAACATATAAAGAGAAAATAGAGATGGCCCTTGAATTGTCAGAGGTAAATACAAAATGAAGTTAAATGGGAAAAAATTTTTTTGGATTCCAGTGGGATCCTTCCTGAAGCTAATCCTTCCAACCTTCAGATGCACCAATCACAGGGGTGGCTCTCAAAAGATTTTTCCTTTCTGAATTACCAAAAACATGAGTATTTCAGAGAAGAAATGATCCCAGATTCACACAAGTAATTCTTTCATTTAAATAAGTCTTTAACCTTAACCTAAGAAATTCTTTTGTTAAGATGAAATTTTAGTCAATGTAAATAAAATTTTTCTTTTTAAAAGTACTAATGTCACCATTGATGACCTTTCTTTTACATTAGAGGGTCAATACAAACCCAGACATCTATGGTTTTATTTAATGTCCAAAATATTTTTCTAATTCAAGTTTGTTATATGAGAACACTACGGGCTAAAACCTTTGCCTCATAAGCAAAAAGACCCAAGTTCTGATCCCCAGATCCCATGTAAAAAAGCCAGAGGAATAAGACCCAACCTGCAATTCTAGCCCCGGGAGACAGTGCCTGAGAAATTCCAGAAGAAAGCAATAAGGAGGTAGAGCAATCCAAGACTGCTGATAATTCCTGATGTCACCCTTGGGTCTGTGGAGACAAACATACACACTCAAGATCTTGCTTGTACACACGCATTAAAAAATACTATATTTTTTCTTTGTGTATCACACTAAAATGATTTAGCTTTATGAGGTCCTTTATTTCAGAATGATCGTTGTGTACTTACAGTGAACAAGACACAGGCTAACCATTTTTTGAAAATCAAAGAGCAGGAACTGGGCTGTGTCCCTGGGTCTTGCTCTGCAGTGTGAGGGGATGCATAAACTAAATAAAATTTACAGTAGGGATTCACAAAAGTCAGATGAGGCAAATACTAATTATGGGAAGTGAAAATATAGAAGTAGCTATAATTACACATAATTTGAAAGGATATATGCTTTCCTTGATGGTCTAACCACTGATACATGATTAACGCTCCGGCAAATGCTCACCTGACATCGAAGGCAAACCAGATGACACTTAGTGGACCGCTCATGCAAAAAAAGAAAAAGAAAAGAAAGAATAGAAAAGAAAAGAAAAGAAAAGAAAGAGAAAAGAAAAGAAAATAGGAGGGAGATCAGCAAGGAGGAAGAACAATGGAAGTAGGAAGGGGAGGATAGATGGATTGGGGAGTAAGGGGTGAGAATATCATAAACTCACAATATTCATGTGTGAAACAGTAAAAGAATAAAACAATAAAAATAGTGTGTAGAAAAACAACAAAAATAGTGTGTGTAAAATCTACACATCAATGCCCAGAGAATCAGTTATTCACCTAGATCACTGAATGGTCAAAGTAACATCAGCCTCAGCTTCAGCCTCGGCCTCGGCAGCAACAGTGTAGGCTGAGGCCATGTTAGGAGAGCAGCTTATCTCATTCTACCTGAGACCGAATCAGAAAATCCTGGGGTGCCTTTACTAATTGGCTTCATAAAGTCTGGTAGGTCATTCTGATGCAGGTTTGAATTCCATGCATTGTTGACTTAACGATTTTGCTATATAATTTAGAACTGCAATCATTTAGAAAAATGACTTAGCTGTGTAGAATTATTCTAATTGTTTCCAGAATATACTGTGGCTATTAAAAAAGTATTTGTAAGTAAAATAAATTCATTGCATATACATGCATGCTTGTATATATATAATGCCTATGCTTGGGATATCTCTACAAGGGTGCATATGAAATCACAGAGACCAAAAGAAATAGCAAAGGGCTGGAAGAAAAGATTATCTTAATTTTGTATCCTTTTTGAACTTCCAAATTTGATCTACACTTATGTAATTCCTGCTTATAAAATAAAATTAATTTTAAAAGAAAATACGTTTATAACTTTTATGCAGTAATTTAGCTTTCAATACAAAATAAAAACATATCTTTGCAATATTAGCACAATACAAAATGTATTTATCTTCAGATGCCTACTTAATCATGAAAATCAAGATGATTCTGTATTTATCTTAAAGTTTAACATTAAAGTAAAATATTAAATGTGTTATACACACACACTCGTGAAAGATTTATAAAACCATAAGAAATGTGAGAAAAAGAAAGTTCTGTGCAACTATTGATAGGTTTTCTCTCAAGGTTTTTGAAGTATGGTTTGAGGAAGGTTCTAGGTATGTCTTGGTGATAGAGAATTTGCCTAGCATAATGAGGCTATAATCTCAGTCTTCGGCACCGCAAGAAAACATACATCCTACAATACACTATATTCTATTACTACATTATTTCTATTATGTTGCATTATATTGTAACGATCTCATATTGATGGCATTTAAAAGTACAATGTACATATCATTATCAAAGAAAGTTTATATCTGTATCTTATTTTTCATTGTCATAAAAAATACAATACTTTAGTTATTGGATTTAAATTTCAATATTTGTGGGCACATGATATATGTAGATGTGTGTGTGATGCATTTGCATATAATGTGGTTGTGTGCCACAGTGTGTATACATTAATCAGACCTTTCTTGTTGGTCTCAGCCTTCCATTTTGTTTAAAGGCAAGTTCCATTGTTTTTCATGGCATAGAGCAGGCTACCTGACCCACGAAACTTCAGGGATTCTCCCATGTCTGTTCTCCCTCTAACTGGGATTGTGCTTGGGGTTAAGAATGTGCAGTTCCACATTTGACATTATGTGGATTTTGATTTTCATGCTTGTGTAAGCACTGCAACTCACTGAGCCATCTCCTATATTCTGTCAAAATTTTAAACAACCACGTACTAGCAGAATACACATTGTATATTGCCTCTATTGTTTACTTTATTTCCATTCATTTTTCTACTTATTTTAAACAAAGCAATTGTGAAAATGGGTGCCTAAAACATTTTTAATATTTTTAAAAATATGTTTGTATAATCACATGGAAAACATTTTCATGCAAAATGAGTGAATTTGGTCATCTTACCTCAATAATATATGAGAATGTTTTCCATCTCCACTGATTTAAGATAAATAAATTTTTTTCCTTATTTTTATTATTCTAGTTAGTCCTAATAAGGTTTCTTTTAAACCTAATATGAATAGAGAGGATGAATAACAATGCTAAATTTTCCAATATTAGAAATGATACAAAAATCTACATACAGAATATTAACTGTAAAAGAAACAGAAGAAAAATTAGCTAATCTCCTCTACTTTCTATATAATGAAACCAAGGTATAAAAAAAGAGAATTTTCTTAAAGCCAAGACCTTTATTATGCAATAAAAGTTGTAATTGGAAGTAAATTGATATGTAATCTACATGTCTTATGCAAATATTACTAATAAATCAATGAATTCTTTCATTCTTTAGTTCTTGGGCAATTGGAAATGAGTAAAACATATGAGGTCATGAACAACCAAGGACAGAGAATCTATTTTGCAGAAGAGAGATGCAATTGGTTCCTTCGATTGCTTTGTGGCTCTTCAAGATCTTTTACCATGACATTTTATGATAATTTGGGAAGAGCTGTTATCACTCTGCAAAAAACTCTGCAATACAACTGTTGCTGGAGCAGCTGTGCCCTTCAGAAGGTCAGTGACACTGTTGTAGCCCTACCATGGAGAGCTCACTGGAGTGCCTGCAAAAAGGTCTCAGCAGCTTGCTAGTGCTAAACTGGCCTTGTCTCCTTAAAAAATGATGTTAAAATGGTTTGGGGATCAGGGGAGTAGCTCAGTTGGCAGAGGGCTTATCTGGCATGATCAGGATCTTAAGCTGGGTCCCCACCCAGCACCATATAAAGCAAGCAAGGTGACTCAGGGCTCTAATTTCAGCATTCAGGAGGTGGAAAAGATCAGTTTAAGGTCATATTTGGCTACACAGGTAGTTCCAAGATGCTCAAATAAATAAAAATCAATTTGGAATAATGGTGAGAGTTTAGCAGATTATTTTTTGGTAATATCTGGGAAGAAACAGATACACAAATACTTGTAAGAGCAATGGAGAAGCTGAATGTAAAGTGGATAGCTGGTAATAGATCACTGCTTTCAGCTTTGTCCAATATGCTTGTGATCCTGTGATGACAGAACACAATATCAACGTGCTGAATATTTGGGGATGAGATGCTGTGACGTCATGAAGCGTATCAACACACAGACAGTTGAAATGATACAATGAAATTTTAGCAATTGTGGAACATAAGTGATAAATGTTCTTTGTACTTTCCAGGATATACGTCAGGAGATATTTATGAGGCATGTGTGTTTAGAATGTTTTACTATGTTTACATACATCAGGAAATTATTGTATAATTTCTGATCTGAATAGATATTTTATAATTTTCCTATACTATTTTCAACTTAAAATAAGCATGATTCCTTTTCCCCCAAAAGTGTCAATATTAGGCAAAATGTTAGAATTTAAACATTAGGTTGGTTACAAATAATCGTCTGAAAGAAAAGGTGAATTTTTGTTCCATATATCTGTAGGTTTAAGTATCAGCAACACTTGACATTGAAGGCCGAAAGTTCTGTACATATTGTTAAAGTTCTGAAACGTCTAAGCATCCACCCAAGGGTTAATGTTGGCACATGGTTACCTGTGATTTAGGGAATAGTCTCAGACACTCTTGCTGCAGTGCTTCCACAAGGCTGTTGTGTGCCCGCTCATGATGGGCACAAGTGGCCACAAGAGAGGACACAAGAGAGCTGAATGCACAGTAATCTTATTCTTGTGTGTGTGTGTGCGTGTGTACAAGAGGACCCTCGAGGGGCTGGAGAGGTGGCTCAGGGGTTAAGCCTCTGCCTTGCAGGCGGAGGATCCTGAGTTTGGATCCTAGACCCCACGTATAGACGCCAGACGGAAGCGGGGGCGGCCTGCGTTTCTGGTCCTGGTAGGGCGGAGCCTGTGAATCCCGGGGCAGAGTAAACGAGGAGGTGGAGTCGTCCATGGTGGTTCACGAATTCGTCCGTGGTTCTACACACACACACATGCATACACATACATACACACACACATATGCACATACACGCAGAATTGAATAAATAATAAATTAAAAAAAATTAAAAAAAAAAAAAAAAAAGAGGACCCTCGAGTGTGCAAGTCTGTAGAGAAATCCAAGGGTGACATCAGGAATCATCTTAGATTGTTTTATCTCCTCACTGTTTTGCTCTGGGGGTTCCCCAGGCTCCACTTTGTGGGACTTGAATTGCAGGCTATCACCTGGCAGGTCCCCTTAGTGGGATCTAGGGATCTGCACTAAGGTTATTTTGCTTGCGAGGCAATGGCACATTTGCATATTCTATTTTGATCTTCTTTAATAAGTCCTAGTGATTGTTGGTTGTGTTTCAGGATTTAGATCTTGCTTATATTTCATTTTGAATAAATTTAAATGTTTCATGCTTTAAATACAACTATATTACCATTTTAATTAAAAACCTTTGTGATACATACATGTATACGTATGTATGTGCTAGGCTTTAGTGTTAAATTCAATACTTCTCTAAAAGATAAAGAGATGGAGGGCTTTCTACTTATTTTATAAATTTTCTGCATACTCTCTGGCAGTTTCATGCAAGCATGCAATTCTCCTCATTTTCACCTAGTATTACCCTATTTCCACCTCCTTCCTTCTCCCATTGAAAACTGTGTGTGTGTGTGTGTGTGTGTGTGTGTGTGTGTGTGTGTGTGATTTAATGAAGGATACCTGCCTTGGCATGTACCTGGGCCCTTGGCTGGAGAATGGACAATATATTAGTGGCTACAGCATTGAAGAGATTGTCTCCCCTTCCCATAGCAGCATTAACCATTAATAGTAGGAAGGGTTGAGATTGAACAGCATAGACCCCTTCCCTCGTCCATGGTGAAATTTCCCACAAGAGTTGCAGTGAGATTGTGGATTCTGGAAGATGCTGTTTGGTAGCACTCCTTTCCATCTTCTGCCTGTTATGTTACTTCTGCCTTCTCTTTGATGTTCCTGGGTCTTGGTGAGGACAGGCAAGTGACAGATGCCCTGTTCAGGTCTACAGTCACTTATTCTCTGTACTTTGGCCTGTTGTGATTTATTAACATTCATCAATGCCAAAAAGAAGCCTCTTATCCTAACCGAAGCTAAGAGCTCATTAATCCATGGCTGTACAGGTAGAATCTTAAAGACAGTTTGATACCATATCTGTTAGGAAAAGAAGAGCAGTCGGTTCTCTCTTTGGATCTGTGACCTCCCCATCCATGGCTTCTTAGCCAGTTTTATGGCACCAGGCATGAGTTCCCTCCAGTGGAGTGGACCTTTAATGCAACACAGTTGATTGCCCCCATAACATCCATGCCATGTTGTATCAATGGGCACATTTCACTGGTCTGTAATTTTAGCTCTCAGGATTCACAACTTGGTAAGACTGTTGGAGTTTCTCCCCAGGCAGATGGACGAACACCTTCCAGTACTACAAAAGTAGCAGAAGTTCCAGATCAGCTCCAACTTGGCCTCTCCGTGTGCTGTGGTCAGCGTGTACCATCTTCAGTCCCACATTCACACTCTGTCAGGCAACCAAGAACAATTGCAATAGCCTGTATTACTGGGGGCTTCTGAGGCTTCTGGGCCAACAACTTGTATGGAGGTATATCGCCTGTTGCCAGGAATTTTGCTTCATCTCTTGTGACTCCTGAGGAGCACATCTTAAGGCAGTTTCTGTTATCCTCCTCCCCCTGTCCCCCTGAACCTCTGTGTAGGATATCTCTGATAAATTTTTTTTAAAAAATTGTACTTTCCAAAAGTTTAGGGAATATAAGGTTTCCATGTGGCTGTATCAAATACATACTTAGAATGAACTGTCCCTCCCAACCCTCCTTATCCTGTCTCCTCATTGTCCTCCTCACTCAAACACTTTCCCCCATTATTTTTCTACTTCTTAAATCAATCTTTACATTTCACTTTACAAATCATCTGTTTTCATTGTCATTAGGCTATTGGTGTATTTTTTATTGTTCTGTTAAGTTTGCAAATAATGTGGTATAGCTGCTTCTAGTGATTTCTTTTTTTAATTTTTTAATTATTGATTTCTTGTACTTAAGAATTTTAGTGATGTTTTGAAACAATCAACTTTTCATTTCATTCATTTTCTCTATCTTTTTATCCTATTACATATCTGGATGATTTTTGCTCTGTTTATTGTTTCTATTTTCAACAACTTTCATTTGTCTTAAATCTTTTTCACTTTTCATACTAAACATTTAAATATACATATATGTTTTGTGAACATTGCATTGGTTGCACATTTAATTGGCTTTGAATCTTTATTTTGAATACTTTTGAAATTCTCTTCAGTTGTTTCACTTTGTGACATCAGCTGTCAGTGATTACACAGCTCATAGAAAGTGCAGTGGAGAACTTGCAAAGAATTACCACATTGTGATAAGAAAGGGACATGAAGCTAAAGAGAAGACACTGGAACAGGGCTGGAGCACAGGCTTGATGGAGAAACTGGTCGTATAGCAGCTGCAGATGGTGGAGAGGCTGACTGGAGAGCTACTCAACATGTGGCAGGCAATGCAACGTCTCGGCAGTGCAGGTGCTGCCGTTGGTAGATGGACACACAGCTAGATCTGGGGTTCCGCTTTGGGTATGACTTGGGTGATGTCCTATCCTGTGAGGACAAGAGAAAATCGGCTGTAAACTTGGGTGTACTCTTTGGGGGGCAAGCAGGCAGAGACAATTGGTTGTGCCACCGTGGATCTGTACAAGGAGGGTAATGAATGCAGGCCAACCTCAGAAGACTGAATGTGTGAGGAGAGCACTTGAGGAGTCCTAGCCCTTGAGGAGCGCTTGATGAAAGCTGGCAGCCAGAGTCGCAGGTTGTTCAGGACTGTGCATCCTGGGCGAGATGCAAAGGAAGAACTCCAGGAAACGTCTTGTGGCGGCTGCACAAGTTAGTGGACATGCAGCAGAAGCAAGGGCATCATGAAAAGAATCCTTTTTCTTTAACCATGTCCCTGTAGTGACCTCTGCTGATGAGACACCATACACCCTGTGAAGAAGTGCTCAAAGGCCCAGTCATCGCACAGCCACTAGTAGAGGGTAACTGGGAAGCTCAGAGGTGAACACCTTTATTCCAGTTTTGATTTCCTTGCGGCCATTGCTCTCTTCTTCATAGTGGGAATAGTTCACTCTGACATGTACCACAGCTTTCCTCGTTGCTTTAAACTCAGCCACTAATTCTAAGGTCTGCATTATTATTGACTTCCTTTACTTTTAAATATGAGTCTTTCTGCTGTTTGTATGTAGTAACTGTTATTTTGTCATGGCTATTGAAAAATGATACCTTAAGAGACTAAAATCCCAGCTATCATTTTTCAAAGAATTATTTCCAAATGAACTTCTACTTTTCAATGTCTGGTTCCAGTGTAATTTCACCGTTTCATGATTTGGGCATATTCTCCTTTTATTATAATGTCATTGGGAATTAGCATCAATATTAGTCAAAATAAATTCCTTATCTTTTGCTCATATTTTTCTTATTTGGTTAAGTCTTGAGTTTATCTTCCAAGTACAAGGTCCGGGGTCTTTCTTGAGCACTCTCTTACCCCATCATTTTCTTCATCTAAGCTATTTTCTTTCACTTGATCTATCTTACTCCATTTCTAGCAACCTCTCAGGACAGACTGTGCTGTGATAGTCCTCAGTTCCTTTTTCCAGAAATTTCTTTTCCATGGCAAACTTCCACATCATCTAAACTTCCCACAGTCCTCTTAAACAGTCAACAAACCAGTGACCATGTAATTCCACCTGTTTCCATCCGTTGTTCTCAGACTAATCCTCTGAGCTTTGACACTAAGTGAGATCCTTTGTTTTTTTGGTAACAAGTACTAATTAGTGGGGTTTGGATTCTCTGGATCATGTAAATATTTGGCTCATTTTATTTGTTTTACCTACTTGTGTTTTGAAGTTGGTATTATGCATTTGCTTGGACTTCTGTTAAATAGTTTGATAGTGTTTTGCCTCAAAACTATACTTACTCTGCCCATTTTTAATGGGAGTTTCATGGCACTCCACTGACTATACTGTCATTGTCACCTGGATCTAGAATGTTTAAGTGTTTTTTTTTAAGGTTTTATATGTGGCTTAAAAACAAAGAAAAGCAAAGTAGGAAAAGCAGAGAGGAAGAGAAAGAAGTAGGGAAGAAAGAAGGGAAGGATAGATAGAAGAAGGGAGCAAAATGGAGTGGAACTATCCATAAGAAAAGCAATGCTTCTCAAATGTTGGTCTCCTAAATCTCTTACATATCTCTTCATGAAGATGAGTATTTTGAGTTCTTATGGATTCAGCCACAGTTCTTTCTTGTATATTTATGTCATGCTTGTATAACTATATTGTGCATGCTTGCTAGCACAATCAATAGCACATTTTTCTGCATTTTCTTTTACCACATAACAATATAAACTTGCAAAATATATTAGTGTGTATAGAGATTCTTCATTCCTTTTAAATAGCCACATAATAATCCCATTGCCTGAATACACTGTAATTTAATCATCCAGTTCCTATTGATTCTGAAGAACTGGAGTCTGTACAAAAAGGGTGGTGAATTCCAACGAATTTGCTTTTGCATTGCAGAAGAGGTATGAAGGTATGTGAGACATAGAATAAGCAGATAGTTTTGGTTCAATTGGCAATGAAGGCACTTCTCAAAGGAGGAATGACAGTTTCAAGGATGGCCTTCATTAATTCCTAAAGAAGGCAATTGTTATTGACCCCATTTATAATGGAAAATGGATTTTAGAAATTTAGTTACTTGCCCAATTTTCAAGCAGCCAGTAAGCAGCAGAGTTGATATTAACTTGGGGCATTTAAATCTTTGTACTTTGGAATCTATTTCCAAGTATATGGCATGCCTTAACTCTATTGTTTTTACTTCTATTCAATGATAGTGTAGTTAAGGCACCCTGAACTGGATATAGCATTCCATACAGGTCTGCTTTATCTCATTTATCAGCTTGTATTTTCAAACTTTTGTAGTTAACAGTTCAAGCGCCACCTGGTGAAATAATTGGATATGTTTATCAGTCTTTCCACCCATATTTGCCAAAATTTAAAATAAAAAATGGGAATATGGAGGACATCATGAAAATCAGTGGACCATGCCTAATTTCCAGCTGTTTCTGGGATATACATTTTAAGGTGAGTATTTTATAGTGTTTTGAGATTATCTTGCTCATATTAATTACTTGATATTTTCCACAATTTTCTTATGTATATACTGAATATAATTAAAAAAAATAGAAGCATATTTTGGGGGTAATGCTGTATTTGTTCTATAAAAATTGAATTAAGTTCTAGATGTTCATAAACTTTTAATAACATTTTTAAAGCTATCACTTAAGTGTTAACTTTAAAGGAACACGTTTGTAATTTGATATTAAAGGAAATATAAGAGTAAATTAAACTTTGCTACAAAAGACACTGAGATAATCTGGCATTAATTGTGGATAATTACATTGTTAATTGAGTTTTTTCTTTGGGGCAGGATCACATGCAACACAGGTTGGTCTTAAACTCTCTGGCTTTGTATGATCTTAAGCTGTTTCTCCTCCTGCTTCTGGGGTTATAGGTGTGAACTACCAAGCCCAGTTTATGCAGTGCCAGAGATGGAGCCCAGAGCTTTATGAGTGTTAGGCTGATAGTTTATCACTGGGCTACATCTCCAGTCACTTTTTGTCACATTCCAAATTTGTATAATACAGTTTAAAAATTTAATTGCTTACCAATTTGCTAATATCAAGATTTCAATTTGGGAAACAACTAAATTTATTAAATACAGTTAATAAATTAAACAACCTGCTACATTTATTTAAATCATAAGATTTCTAAGCAGCAAGAAATATTGCTTAGATTTGAAGAAGATATTCAAGTGACTAATACAGGGATCTCTGTTTCCATCAAAGACATGTTTCCTTATGTTGTTGTCCTCTGTGATACTCAGGAGCTGACACATGCAGACAAGTGCTCTGTCATTGAGCTACATGCCCAGCTATTTTATAATTTTTATTTGGAGTTAGCTTGAACTTTTGATTCTTCTGCATTGGCCTCCAGAACAGCTGAGATTGCAGGTATATATGCCGCTGCATCCAGATGATTTATGTGGTTTTCAATGTCAGAAACATCTATCCAGAAATTAGACATAGCCAACGAAAATCCTATTTTTTTTTATTTTTTTAACCTCCCTTGACTTATTCCTGTTCATTTCAATTATATGATTCCAATTGACACTTGGATATACTTAAGTAAAGTAACCATTAGCAAATCACTGGTTACAAGATTTACAATTTATAAAATCACCGAATGATCAGACAGAACTCAACGCTGCTTCAAGTTGGAAACGAAAGCAACAGTGATCTGTGTGACTCATCTCTACTAGCATCCAGCAAAAAACACCTTTTGTGCATTCATTTATCCTCACAGTATGCTACCACAACCTATGAGCTAAAAGCCTTTCTCTAATTGTGAAGTAGAACAGTTTTAACGCCAGTATCTTGGTAAGCTCCATAGAGGAAGAACATAATTCCTGAGGAGGTCATCTGTGTGCCACTGTGGGCAGTTTCGATAATGATGGGGGGGTGGTGGCAATTTTTGAGTTCAAAAGAAAGTAGAGACATTTGGACACAGTTACTTAAAACTCTTATTTCTCATTCCCCAGTGTCTTTAACAGTACCCTGAGAATGGCTCAACCTTCATACCCTTCTCTTTGCATTCATTTTCTTCTGCTAGGCCTTCACGCACTGTAGCTATGCTTCCTGCAGCCTTCAGTCTCCAGTTGAATCTCTGTGTGTAGATTCCTTGTCATTAATTCTCTATGATTCTCAGTGTCTCAGCTTTAACAGTGCTGTTCCCAGCCGGCTTGCTGTCCATGCTTCCCACATATGCAGCTCATTTGCCTATTTGCTCTATTGCATACCTACATCTCTTCCCTGTTGTACTCATCACAAGGAGAGTTGTAGAACTTTCTTCAAGTATCTCTTATACAGAAGTACCTAGGATTGCTTGGAGAGAGCAGTACGGCAGTGTGGATGGATTAGGGTGGGTGTCATTCTGTGACTAAAGCTGTGCCCCACAGGCTCCTGTTAGAATCTTAGCTGGCACTGACGTTTGGGAGGGTCATGGCACCTTTGGAAGTGGAATCTTGCTGGAGGAAGACACGTCACAGGAGGTAGACCTTCAGTTCTTCGGTAGCCCTGCTCTGCATCCACTAGGAATCTCCTCTTGCAGTTTGCTTCTTGAACTCTCTCTTTTGCCTCCACAATGTTTGCTGCGATTTGAGTCACCTCCAGCTTCTGATACCCATGTTCTTTCTGCTATAATGGACTAGATATCCATTATAGCAAACAAATCTCCCTTTCTCCCTTAAGTTGTGTATGAGAAAAAGAAGAGTAACAATAAAGGCAGGGATAAGGAAAGATGGAGGACCCACACATCATTGTCACTTACAGGAAAGCTGAGTTGATTTTGTCAAAAAATTGAAAAGCAAGTGATTTTCATATCATAATTAAATTGATTCCAATATCAAACTTAAGCAAATTATATAAATTAAGTTCATTTATTTTGGTGTGTAATTGGCTGTATTAATTTTCAGTTGTTTTCTATAGGTGTTTTTTCCAAGTTATCAAGTGTTCATGTTATATAATCTTTAAATTTCACTGTTTAAATATTATGGTTAAAAACCATAAGGATCAATTTTGTTACTAAACTTGATGTAAGAATAATTTTTGAGAGTTTTCTGCTTTGATTACATATCTTTCCCTGTAGTTATCTTCTCTGGATGATGAAGTGATCTACGGAAATATTTCACAGCATTACCCTGGTTTTGTGAGGGGACTATTAGCAGGCAACAATAAATTTGAAATCCAATTTCCACGTGATCTTGATGTTAAAATGAAAGCTTTGATGCTTGGAGCAAGTTTCCTAATAGTGAGTCTGTCTCTATTGTGTTTAGCTGAAAATACAACTGCCAGGTTCTTGGTAGGACCACTGCACTTTGGCCAATATTTCTCCTCAGATCACTTATGCCAATGAGTACCTATTTTTGCAGTTTAATTCTCAAATCATACTATTTGCTCAGGATTTACATAGCAAAAGAAGAAATAACTAGAGTGTTCTAGGATCATGACCTCTGAGGTTTAAATCTTTTTCTTAATAGCACATCTAACTAAAGCCCTGAATAGTAACAAAAGGATTGGTTTAATGAGAATTATTGGTATCACCCACTATTTTCAATATATTTATGATTTTTGTCGAAAGTCTTTACTTCTTAATATCATACTATGTGAATTAAATGTATGGATTCCAGCATTCAAGGACATAAGTATTCAAACCATACTAGATATGTAAATACCTTAAAAAGAAAAATATCACATTATAATTGTATCTTAGAGACAAAATGAATATAGACAAGTATCTTCACACTCTGAAAGTTATGACATGACCCTAAATAGCAAGAAAGTGTTTAAAGTGGCAGCCTTGTAAGCAACATGATGGAATTTGGGGACAGATACATACATACATACAGCCGAACAAAAAGTCACATACTGAGATATGTAGGGGTAGCATACATAACACAGAGAGACAAAGTCATTTGAGAGTCATGGTTCCAAATGAATAAAATTGACAAGTTAGGGAGCAGATAATTGGTATGAAGTGCTCAGAGCTGAGAATAGAGTCAGTTCTTCCTAAAAGACAATATAGCTCAATTAGTATAAAATTTACATCTAAGTAAATTGGAGTGAAGCACTAGAGCAACAAAGAAAAATAAAAGCAGAAAGGGAAGATGTATTACTCACAAAGAAGAGCAGACTATCTAACATCTCTCTAGCATGATAGTGAAGTAAAGTAATTTCCATTTAAAGAGAGAACTTCACAACATTCTTGCCATTTCTAAAAGATAGTGCAGGAGAAAGGAAGGTAATCTCAACTAGGTCATCCAAAGTTCAGTGAAGAAGTGAAAGGTGAAATATATTGTAAGTGTGATCATGATTTTAAAGATAAAACAGTATATGTCTAATTTGCAAAGAGAAAGAGAAAGAAAACAAAACTGAAATATTAGCCTGCAAGTTTTGAGGGCAGGGGAGAGAGAGAGGTGAGAATTACAGTGCTTGCAAGATTGGACCTGGAGTTTCTCCTGGGTTTGTAAAGCTCAGGAGGCACATGAGTTCAATGTGCATATTAAAATGCCATGGGACTTGAAGAGAAACCCAAAATGCCTCTGTATATCCAACCAGTAGATAGGAAATACAGAATAAAATGCAAGCAAATGAACAGTCAAATAAAAAAGTCTTATGGGGGAAATGTAAGGCTAGAGATAGAGGAGAGTAGAGAAAGCAGCACAAAGAGTCATGAAAATTTCAAATGGCCAAAGTATCTACTACGGTTATAAGAAGATATTGGTTAAGTAAGTCCTATGAAAACATGTTTAATAATTGAGAGAACTGGCCAAAATGAAGATGTTGTTATAATATATATTTACAATGTGTAAACTATGTAAAAAAAAAAAAAAAGGACATAAGGACCATCAAGTTGAAAGCAAAACAGTTAGTAAGATATAACAGGCTAGAAAATTAAAAAAAAAAGCCATTGACACCATGAATACATAGGAAGATTAAAACAAGGAAACTTGGTCACAGAGACAGAGAGGATGCCTCTCTTATGACAAAGGTCAAAGGAAACATGGGGCTAATTCTAAGTGAGCATAGCCCTGATGTCACCTGAATACAAAGACGGCAAAGAACTAGAGACAAGATGAGAAAGTCGCCATCATAGTGAGAAATGTGTTTTTTGAAAGTAAAGGAAATAGCAGCTAAATGACTTAAAATTTGAGCAACCAAATTAACAATATTGACTCAGAAGGCAAATATAGAACTTTGTGTCAAACAGCTGGTAACATATTTGCAAACAAGTGTCACTTACAAAACTTGTCTCCATGGGACTCGAAAAACATCTCAACCAATTTCAGGAAATTGGTATCATTCTAACTCTGGTTGGCTAAGAAAAAAAACTATATCAGAAACTAAAAGAGATTAGAATTTTCAATGTTTTATACATATTGATTAATGTAAACATCTCAGTAATTAGAAAGACAATGAAAAGTTAAAGTGTATAATTAAATTATTACTTATAAAATTCTTGATATTCTCTTAAAATGCAAAAAGGGATAGCTGTAAATGCTTATCAAAGAAAAAAGAATATTAATAAGCTAATATTAATTAACTAAACCTAAAAAAGAAATAAAGGAATAAACCCAAAGAAACAGAAAGGAGATAGTAAATCACTGAACAAATGAAGATCCAAGAACAGTTTCCAAACTTATTTTCTAAATTTAGGGTCTTTCAAAGAAAATAATTCACAAAGAAACAGATTACTAAATTCCAATATCTTAAACAAGTCACAGTAGTTAATATTAATAATAAAAAACAAATAACAGAAGGCAAATTCATGTCACAAATATAACCAATGAGCAAAGTATGCTAAAATCTTACTTGATGACAAAAATTAAATTCTCAATATAAGTGTATAAAAATATTAAAATTTTTAAATGACTAAACATAAGGAAGCATTTTCAAAGCACAAAAAGGAGGGCTAAAGAGATGACTCAAGGGTAAGACTGTGCCTCTAAAACAAAAGGTCCTAAATTCAGATCCAAGGTCCCACAACAGGCAGAAATGGCAGCCTGCATTTCTGACCCTGGTCAGTAGAGCCAGGGAAATCCCAGAGTGAAGTGAAAAGGAGGTACAAGCAATCCAGGATGATTCCCAAAGTCACCCTTGGCCTTCCACAGGGACACATAGCCCCCCTCTCATGCTAATTAAATAAATAATGTTCCAAAAAAAGAAAACAGGAAGAGAGCAATAAAAAAAAAAAAAAGAAAGAAGAGCCAGGCATGGTGATCCCATATAAATAAATTATTAGCTGTTCTTAGAGACCTCTATGTGTAATTTTAGTACTTTTATGTTTTTAAGAGAAGTAAAATGGCTGTTTGTGTTGGGGGCTATGGGTTTGATCATCAAAATTTTGCTTATATTTTAATTTAATGTTAATGTTTTACCATGGTAATCATAACACAAGATCTAAAAAAATTGCTATTTTATAAAATTTGTAAGCTGTTCCTATATTAAAACAACCTAATTGCATTTTTTAAAATTTTTTATTCTAGGACTACATGTATCTTGAACTCTGGCCTTAAGAATCAGCCTGAAATAACAAACCAGTGGTTATTGGTATTAACTTTTTTCCTTTATTAAAAACTAAGCAACTTTCATTGCAAATATTAAAATGAAATTTTATTTCACTAAAATTATTTATATGAGCTTTTTTCTATATGATAAACTACACTAAACTTAGTAACTTAAATCATTATTGTATTCAAGATTCTTCTGTACAGTTCTGTCCAGAACTTGTCTCCTTGAAGTGTCTCGGGCTAGGTAACAGTTCACATATCTTTCAGCATCTAGGATGCTCCCCACAACGTTACACATGAGACTCTGTCACAAAGGAGCAAAGAAGAAGAATTGGAACATTTCTTTGAAATCACAACAACTCCTAGAGCTTACCTAGGTTTGGGAGGTGGGAACTAGAGTCAAATTCAGTAGGACAGATGCAATGAGATGTGCTTCACAACTCTGCCCTCCCCCATCTCTCACTGTCTACGCTTTGATCACAATCACTCCCTCTCTATCCAGATGCAAAATATCTCCCACTCTTTGAGGATCCACAAAAGTCTAAAAACTTCCACTAGGTCGTGCTTCTTGCCTCAGTCTCAGGCTCTAATATATCTTCTATACTCAACCTATATTGATAATCCCCTCAAATTCACATTTGTCAGGTTTGTCTAGATTAGATGCACCCAAGCCGTGGTTGCTTACCAAAAAACAGCAGGTAAGGAGTCTTTTAAGCCAAACACCATGTCACAGTTAGATACAGGTATCAACTTGATGGTTGAGGATGTGAGTTCTGGGCACATTTGTAAAGAATTGGACACTAATTAAGCCCTGATTGATGGGGAAGCACAACCCGTGGTTGATGAGACCAGTCCCTGGGTGGGTAAATAAGACGGAGGAAACTGGTTAGGGAAATTGCAACCTTTTGTATACCTGGCCAGATTGTCCTTCTCAGCAGTTCTATGAATTTGATATAGTCAGGTCCCTAGACCCTTGCTCTTGGTGTGGGCTCTACTACCAAGTTAGACAGGTAACTGTAACCTGAAAATCATACGTGAAAATAAACCACTTTTTCTTTTAAGCTGTTGGTTGTGAATTTATTGGCAAATGCAGTCAAACTGCTGTCTATATACCATAAAGACATTGCAAAATCTATAGTCTCTGGTTTCTAGTTTTCACCTCATTCTATGAAAACAAATATGTTTGTTGGCATCTTTCTTTTGAATTACACTGAATTCACAGATCAACTTATGAAGAACTATTTTAGTGGCACTGAATTACCCACTGAATAACTCTAACTTAGGTTTTTTACCTTAACAAATTAAGTTTTCTAGCTAGCACAATACAAAATTGTAGCTAACAGATTTTTGTTCTTTATTATCTGATGTGTTACTTGACATTGCATTTAAAGATTTTTTTCCTAATTTTTGTTTATATACATTATTTTGCAAATGATTTTTGTATACTTTGCTAAGTTCACTGATCAATTATAGCACCACATAAATTCTTTTGACATTCTTGCGCATATAATTTTCACTGGAAAATGACATAGTTGCCCTTCTCATTTCTCATTTGTGTGGATTTTCTCAATTGTGGTTGGGCAGGGCCTCTGTGTAATACTGAGAAAAACCTTGTCAATCTTTTCTTTGCTTTAACTCCCTTTAAGGCAAACCTTTTGCTATTTCACTCATAGTAATGATGTCATCTCCAGACTATATTAGAACTCAATCCAATATCATTAATCAAACTGTGAATATTTAGTCATATAACTACATTGCTTAGATTTTTTAGCAACTTAAATTAATTTAAGTGATATTGTATATATTTATGAGCATATGTTTCTCTTTTTCTGAAATATTATCCTGCAAGTTTTGAGGGAAGGAGGAAGAGAGAAATATAAGGCATGATTATAAAGTCAAATAAAAACAAGAAAAGTAAATATTTGAAGGAACATAAAGAGGAATGAGGTGGTAAGGCCTCTCCAATTAAAATTAAAATGTAAAGAGAAAGAGACAGCAAAATGCATCAGACAGGGCAAACAATCCCAGGACAGGGTAAGAACAGGACAGGGCACAGAGTCAGACTTACGCTGGCACTCACCTTCAAGCACACTCAGAGCATGTCCTTTGCTGAAGGTTTCCAGTCTGGATGCAATCAGTAAGGTAGATACAGCTATGTACCTTGTCTTTGTGCCATCAGTTACCTGTTTGTCTACATCTTCCTGCTTTTCATTTTCCAGCCAACTGGATTGGCATCTTCTGAAGAAAGCAGAAGCTTTGTGTTAGTCATTTCCTGGGTTCATCTTTTTTATTGCTGCCCCAAGATCACAGGGTGTGGCTTGTGCACTGAGCAGTAGGTATTAATTATTTCAGAGTCTTTTAGTCTCTAGGTCCTACACCTGTGAGCATGCTTTCCACTGGTGCACTATAGACCTAACATTTTTTGGCATGTTGCTACTCACTCTTCTTTGCAGTGAAATAGTCAAACTCGTCTGTGGCTCACACTAGATGTCTACATGTGAATGATGAACTATTCTGATGGGCTACTTACCCTAGGTTCCCAGAGTTGGTGGGCAGGGAGGAACCTTTGCCTTTAAAGTCACCCGGTTACCACCTTGGCAGGATCTCCTTTAGTGGTGTCGTCTTATGCTAAGGAGATAGATTCTCTCCACATCTATGGCATATGAACCTTAAGATTCCAGTCTTGCTAGATTGCGAATGTGCTCAGTGAGCTAGTGTTGATTGTGCTTTTGAATCTATGTCTCCCTTTGCTCTCCACCCCTGCCTATGCCTGCTGTGCTTGTTTTGGTGCCAGTCAGCTTCTTTCTCTCTCCCTGTCTCATGATTTGAATGTGAGTTAATTTCCACAGGCTTATGTGTTTGAATCTTATATTTGGGAAGGCTGTGGCACCTTTAGGAGTAGAGCCTTGGTGGAGAAAGTCATGTCACGGTAGGTGAGCTTTGCTGTGCTGGGTTGCAGTGACTGAACGAATTTCTCTTCTAGCTATACCTTCTGCAATGTGTTTTCTTCCACAATGGACTATACACCCTCTAGAACCTTAAGCCAAGTCGCTGAGTCAGAATATATTATCTAACAGAAAAAGAAGAGGTTTAACTGTGGCACCCTACCTCCTCTTTTCAAATTATCAAGTACTGAAAATGCAATGTGAAATTTCTATATTTTAAACCTTTAACCCTTGGAATTGTACCCATTCCACAACTGAGCACTTTTGGCCTGCAGATAAAACCTTCTAGAATATGCTCTGCTCTGTTTCTTTCTCTCTCTCTTTCAGCTTTAAGATCTAACGTTTCCTTTTTTTTCCCTTTGCTAATGAAATTGGTAGGGTTTTTTCCTTTCTGTAGGAGAGCTGCTATCTGACTCTTTCATTTATTAGTTTATTCCCAGGAGACAGAGCATGACTATGGCTCGGCATCTTCTGTACTTCAAAAGCTTCTTACGTACTCTGACAGTGACTTATTGCAGGAAAAATAAAATCAAGTGAGACGTAGCATTGGAAAATCCCTTATTCCTATTGCTTAACAACCTTTCTGGAGCTAGTTACGCAATCACCAGTGACTGCGTTCAAATGCTGTTGGAGAAAGATTTATATTAATAGTGGTTCACTTTATTTTCGCAGTAAGACATTAGGCTAATAACTGACTTGCTTTCTCTTTACACTATCTCCTTCGCACTGGGAAAATAAAACCCAGAAGCAGAATCTAATTAGAACCATTGCTTAGGGTAATGAAGCACCACACATCTGTTTGGGCTTCACTGTAGCTTAGGAAAGTTCATATAACTTACCTGAAAAATCTGCAACTGTACTTGAGATTTTTAAAATTGCTAAAGACATCAAGTAAAGAGACAATTCTGGAATTTCATTTGCTCTCATTTTGACAACTACTACGTGAAATTTTACACTAAATATGAGGTATACAAGCAGTCAGCAGCAGCAAGGCAGTCAAGCTCATATTCAAATACTTAAAGAACCTAGCAGGGGAAGAGACACAATTAAACAAATAGCATGAGTCCCAAGAAATAAAGACTATTAAAGAGAGCTACACACAATGGAATAGGAAAGTACGAGAACAATTCTTTCTAGGTGGGACAGTTCCATCTCCAACCTCCCCCACCCCATAGATTTAGTGTTTTAAAGATAATACTAACATGGCTCAAATTATCCATTCACTAAACCAGAGGAGGGTGTGTTGCTTCCTGTGGTTTGCTCAAACTGAATGAACAGCCTTCTAGATGGCAACAGAAGGACCCAGTGAGATCACTGGAAGCTCCAGGGGGCAGTATCATGGACGGAAAGCCGTCAGTGCAGTAAGCTTAGTGATAACCCTTCCCCCTAGAGAGAGAAAAGGGACATCTGGGAGAGAAAGTTGCTTCACCAGTGTTTAAAACAAATGGATCAGTCCAGGGACGATTTTGCCTGCTGATTAGGACAGCTGGTACTGCAGTCATTGCAAACATGGAATTTTTTCTTTTAAAAGTCTAGGAATATTTTCTAGCAGTGGGACCCTTTGTGTAACCTTGTTGGTCTAGTGCACACTTGAAATGCAGTGTTCAAAGATCACTGCAAGCCCGGGGTGGAAACTGCAGCACATTAAGTTTTTTACTGGGTTAGCAGCCACGCAAGCAAGCACTGTGCGGTGGGCAGTATCACCTTCTATACATGGCAGCTGAAATCCTGATTTAATGTAGGAAGGGAAACTCCACCCTTTGAAACAGCAAGTTCAGAAGTAGCCCCAGAGCTACCACTTACAATGACTGGACAGTGGGCAAGTTCTAAAGCTTTCCATTTTCTCATTGAAATGTGCTGGAGAAAGACACGAGCCGGCAGGGGTGGGAGGACTTGGAAATGAAAAACCTCCACCTAAGTTCCCATAGTAGAGAAACATATAGAAACTTTCTTCTGTTAAAAATGCAAGTTAATAAATGTATTAAGTTCAGTGTGGAAACTAAGGGTTTGAAAATACTGTTAGTATACAAAATATTTGCATGTTCATATACACATTTAATTTCTTTGGTCACTGATTTTATCTCCTTCGTAGTTGTGAGATAGCATGCAAGACTCATAATTAAAAAGATTTGCTTTAAGATTATTGGCTTAAGGGGCTGGAGAGGTGGCTCAGGGGTTAAGCCTCTGCCTTGCAGGCAGAAGGTCCTGAGTTCAGATCCTAGACCCCATGTATAGACGCGGGGCGGAAGCGGGGCAGCCTGCATTTCTGGTCCTGGTAGGGCGGAGCCTGTGAATCCCAGGGCAGAGTAAACAAGGAGGAGGTGGAGGCGATCCATGGTGGTTCCTGAATTCGCCCGTGGTTCTACACACACACACACAAACACACACACACACACGCATGCACAATTGAATAAAAAAAAAATTGGCTTAAATATTTAATTAAAGTTATTAGAGTACAGTTGCTTATTATTTAAAATTAATATATTATCTATCTGTATTATGCATATTTCCATATAAAAGTGTATTCATTTTCTTTCAGCATACTTTTCCATATGTGGAAAAAGACTTATTTCATTTCCAGAACACTTCCCATTTTCAAAGCATATTATTTACGTACTGCCTTTCCCACATGTGGAGAAAAGCAGAAGTGCAGGTTCTTAATTGTGGAGCTCTTTGTCTGAGGAGCCTGGAGACTTCCTTCACTGTAGGCACTACAGAGCCAGATCTCCCCACACCATTACAAAGCTAGCATTGAATTGTATAGTGTTTCCCTGAACAGCATCAACATTTTTCTACTTTTTATTAAGAAAGTGGCAGAAGCCAGACTATCTCTTCAGATCCTGGCTCCTTTGTCCAAACACATCCCCTTAGGATACAGCAAAAGCAGTGTTCACATTTCTGCTGACCTTATGCCTGGGTTTCCTCTACATTCTGTGGTCCCTGCTGATATGTTCTCTGAACTCTTGCAACATAAATCATAGTAAGTTACTGTGGATGTTATAGGGCAGAAATCCTTTTTTATCTCATTTAACAAAGATATACATTTGAGCAGATCCTGTGAAATGGCCCAAGGTCACAACTCCTGAGCATTATTGAAATAGTTCCATTCCAACATGAATTGTCAGTAGTATAGACAAAAATAACAGTTATGTATCATTCACTGTATGCAACCCTGTGAAGAACATATACCTTTTAAATAGCTCAATTAATACTACATCAGATCTTCATGACAAATACTAATAATTTTTATTTTTTCCAAAGGCTTAAGGTTCTAATACATACATACACCTTACTCTCAGTGATCAAGAAGTAGAAGTTGAAATCCAAGCAGCCAGGTTTCAAAGTGTGCAGTTACTTTCACACTGTACAAAGGTCACCTGCTGTCCCAAAGCATGGACGGCTTCCCACTGTGGCATTCCTAGGCAGCATAACCTGTTGACCTTGAGGGAGAGAAGAATCTCCTCATCAGGGATCAGATTGCATCAGGCCAGCCCAGGGTACCCATGGCAACTGGGAAGCCTTGTGCTGATTAATTTCTTTTTTGTTTTTTGCTTAGACATTGACTATGAAATTAATGATATAAATATTTTCACAAGGAAATGTGAATCTAGTGTTTTAACAGACTTTTGTGGGGGTTGTCAGGCCCAAAGCCTGCTTTCTGGAGAATAATACATTAGCATCTGAAACTGGCTGTCGCTTGGGGCTCCTCCCTTGGGGGATTGCGTTTGCCTGTTGTCTGCAAGACAATGGCAGGCCTAACTCCTCCCCTTGGGAGTAGAGATCACCTCCAGCTCTGTTCTTAGATGGCTTTTGTTTCTCTTAGAAACTGGCTGGGCAGGGGCTGGAGAGGTGGCTCAGGGGTTAAGCATCTGCCTTGCAGGTGGAAGGTCCTGAGTTCGGATCCTAGACCCCATGTATAGATGCCAGGCAGAAGCGGGGGTGGCGTGTGTTTCTGGTCCTGGTAGGGCGGAGCCTGTGAATCCCTCAGCAGAGTAAACAAGGAGGAGGTGGAGGCGGCCATGGTGGTTCCAGAATTCGCCTGTGGTTCTATACACACACACACACACATACACACACACGTGCGTGCACACGTGCACATATACATACACGCACAATTGAATAAATAATAAAAAAACAAAAAAAAGAACTTCTTAAAAAAGAAACTGGCTGGGCTCCCCCAACAGTTCCTTCCTGCGTATCTGAGATATGCTTATGCATGGACCAAGTAACTGTTTTGAGGGATACATTGTCCATTCCCGTCTATCAACAAAGTGCCATGCCTGCTTACCTGGAAACATCCTGTCTGGTCCCAAAGCAAATAGATGTCACTCCTGCCTTTTCTTTGTTAACTAGAATGTATACCTTTTACATAATCCTGCCAAGAATTTGGTCCTGCTCTTCTCTGATGTTTCCCTGAATCTGGCCCTGCTCCTTGACTGTTTTCCTGTAAATACTCATATATGCTACAATAAAGGCGGCTTGGATGATGGACATCCTAGGCTCCCTCTGATCTGATGCCTGATCAATTCCTACCGCTCCCACTTCTGTTTCCTGCACGTAAGTCTGGGTTTATGCTGGTTCATGGGCCCGGACAGACCTTGAGTTGAAAAGCATGATGTCAACACCTCTCCTTTGAGAACTCCTTAGTTCATTTTCTTTTCAGTCATCAGAAACGCTGAAAGCAAATTTTGAAAACTCATGGTTTATGAATTTAATGAAAACAATGTAAAAATGTTTTAAGTTGCTATGCAATGTTTGTTCTTTAATTGCTATTATCTTAAAACATGTGCATTCTATGTTTTGCTTTCCTAGAATTTTATGTGAGCTTGAAATTCAGTTGCCCACCAGGTAAATAAATAATTGATTATTCCAAGTCCCTGAATAATTAATTGTGAGAACCTGGTTGAACATTTCAGAAAACAAATAAGCATTCAAAATGAAAATCATGCACTCCTGGATAAAACAGGCTAATTTCTGTGACTGATACAATGACATTGTCCACATTATTTTTGTGTCCTCAAATTCTAATTTTATTTGCTTTTTATTTTCATGCTATACTGTGAGTGGTTTATGTGCTTGTATTTATCTATATTTGCATGCATATGCACATACACAGACATCTTTAATTTTAATGGAGCTTATTTCAAGAAAAATGAAAAGGAACTTTATCTTTATATGACTGCCACAGTCACTATACCATTTAAAAATGTTCATTACTATGTTAAACAAGGTAAATGCTAAAAAATAAGTGAAATAAGCAATGCATCTTGTCTTGTCTACTTTCATCTACTTGATATTCACTGAAGGACAATACAATACTTGTGGTAAAAGACAAAATGCAAGAGACTGACTTTTCTTCCCTTCAAATATTTATTGGACCTAGTTACATCACAGTCATTGAAGCCAAAGTTACACAGCCTTCACCCTCAGAGTCATATTGCAGAATCTACTGGAAAAGCAGACTTAGGCCTTCGAAGATAATGGACTGTGCTGGGATTCTTTAATCATTCCACCAAACAGAGTCCCCTAGCATGGTCAGTTTCACACTCCCTGTACATGTGCAGTTATTTGTGGTCCAATTCCATTGTGTGCTGTTATTAAAGTGTGCCATTTACTTTATTTGTGAGTGATAAAATCACCAGAGAGTCTGTGGTCATGTGTGCAAATTCATGGCACTTTAACTCTCTTCTCAAATGTAGCCATGACATGTAGGAATGAGTTATAGTATCATCATCATCTGATTTTCAACAATGTAAATGTACCTGTCACATGAAAGAGGCAATCACAGCATCACATGATTTGAGAACTCATAAATAAAATTTAAATCATAAATATGCAAAGATAAATTTTTCATCAAAAATAGATGTGCAGTGGTTCTGATTTGCCACAATAAGTATACTTAGTCAGCAGTTGCTGATATAACTGAAGAATCTAATATAAAGAATGTAATTTGATCCAGTTATAGTTCTAGAGACTAAGAAGTCCAAGTTCAAGTGTAACAAGGTGATGAACATATGAGAATCTATCTTGTAAACTGGGCTCGATTTTCACCCCACCCCGCTCCGCCGGTCGGGACGCGCACGCGCGGTCCAGCCGGGCCTCACCCCAAGCCCTAAGTAAGTCCCCGTTCGGGCCCTGCCCACCAGGACCCCAGGCCAAATAATTCAGTTTAGTGAAATTGAGAGATCTTAAGAGTTAAAATGACAATGCCAAAGTCAAAGTGCAAATCCATGAGGAGCAACACTCAAGGAAACAAATTTCCCACTGAAGAAATTAATCTCATAATGTTAGACTCCAACAAGAACAAACCCGCGGAAAAAGGCCAAGAAAGCCTCACCCAGGATAAGGTCTTTCAAAATATGATCATTACCATGTTCAATACTATGAAAGAGGAAATCCGGGAGGAATTACATAATCGAATCAATCGCTTTGAAGAGGAACATAACAGACATCTGGAGGAGTTGAGAAAAACAGTGCAAGAAACAAAAACTGGCATAGAGCAGTTAAAACAAACTCAAGCAGAGTTTAAAACTGAGCTAAAAGACAAGTTATCTTCAACCCAGAACGCCACAGAGAGTCTTATCAACAGAACTAATGAAGCAGAAAACAGAATTTCAGACCTTGAAGATAAAGTGGGAGTACTAACCAGCTCAATGGAAGAGATTGTTAAAGACAAAAAGATACTTGAGAGAAATATCCAAGAGATATGGGACACCCTGAAGAAGCCTAACATGCGTATTCATGGAATACCAGAGCAAGAATCTCAAAATACCACCCCTGAGGAAATTTTTCAAACGATCATCAAGGAAAACTTTCTTCATCTAAAAAAAGAGAGGCCCATTCATATACAAGAGGCATTCCACACCCCAAACAGATACGACCAAAATAGAAGCACGCCGCGGCAAATAATAGTTAAAACACTCCACATTCAAGATAAAGAACTGGTGCTGAGAGTTTCAAGGGAGAAAAAACAAGTCACTTTTAAAGGTAAACCTATTAAAATAACAAATGACTTCTCAGTCAAAACAGTAAAAGCAAGAAGAGCTTGGAGAGACATACTTCAAGTATTGAATGAGCAAAAATGTCAACCCAGGCTGATTTACCCTGCAAAACTATCAGTCATGATCCAGGCAGAAAGAAAAATTTTCCAGCACAAAGACAACTTTAAGGGATACATGGCCACCAAACCAGGCCTTCAAAAAATGCTAGAAATGATACTCAAGCGTGAAGAAAAAAACAGGCATATCCAGGAGAACAGAAGGCAAGTATAACACCATTAAAAGCGAAGCAATATACTTATAAAAGCTACTAAACATAATAAATGTCTGGAATTAACAATAGTTTCTCCATTATAACACTAAATGTTAATGGACTTAATTCACCGATCAAGAGACACAGATTACAAACTTGGATTAAAAATCACAATCCATCAATCTGCTGCCTGCAGGAAACCCATCTCACCACAAAAGATAGGCACGCTCTAAAAATAAAAGGCTGGTCAACAATTCTACAAGCAAATGGAAGCAGAAAACAGGCAGGGGTAGCCATTATGCTATCAGACAAAGTGGATTTCAAACCAAAGAAAATTATAAGAGACACGGATGGATACTACATTTTAGTCACAGGTACAATTCAGCAGGAATACTTCACAATACTGAACATATATGCACCCAATACGGGCCCCTCCACATTCATTAAGAAAACCCTACAGCGTCTAAAGCAAGAAATCAACCCCGAAACGATAATTCTTGGGGACTTCAACATCGCCCTCTCAACATGGGATAGATCAACAGGTCAAAAGCTTAACAGAGACACTTTGGAACTTAATCAAACCCTGAAAGAAATGGACCTTACAGATCTCTATCGAACTTTTCACCCATGCACCAAAGAATACACATTTTTCTCAGCAGCACACGGAACTTTCTCCAAAATAGATCACATATTGGGCCACAAAATGAATCTACACATATACAAGAAAGTTGAAATTCTAACCTGTGCCCTATCAAATCACCACGGCCTAAAGCTGGACATCCACAACACATCAAACAAGAGAAAATACACTAACTCCTGTAAACTTAACACTATGATGCTGAATGAGAACTGGATTCAGGAAGAAATTAAAAAGAAAATTAAAAATAAATTAAAAAGAAAATTCAAGATTTCCTGAAAGTGAATGATAACGAAAACACAACCTACCAAAATCTCTGGGACACAATGAAAGCTGTTCTAAGAGGTAAGTTCATAGCTCTTAATGCCTACATCAAAAAAAATGGAAACATCAGAAATAAACAACTTAACAATGCAGCTTAAAGCTTTAGAGAAACTAGAGCAATCTGATCCCAAAAGCAGTAGAAGAGAAGAGATTAGCAAAATAAGGGGAGAAATATCTGAAATCGAGATTAAGAAAACGATAGAAAAAATCAACCAGTCAAAAAGCTGGTTCTTTGAAAAAAATCAACAAGATTGATACACCCCTAGCTAAACTAACCAAAAGCAAGAGAGAGAAAACCCAAATTAACAAAATCAGAAATGAACATGGAGTTATCACTACTGATACCCAAGAAATCCAGAGAATTATAACATTTCAAAAACTTATACTCTGTGAAGTTTGACAACACAAAAGAGATGGATGAATTTCTAAGTAAACACAACTTACCTAAATAGAATCAGGAAGTTGTGAATTATTTAAATAGTCCTATAACATATAAGGAAATTGAGGAAGTAATCTCGAATCTTCCCACCAAAAAATGTCCTGGACCAGATGGATTCAGCACAGAGTTCTACCAGACATTTAAGGAGTTAATAACACTAATACTCCTTAAACTGTTCCATCAAATAGCAAAGGAAGGAACACTACCAAATTCCTTCTATGAAGCTAATATCGTTTTAATCCCAAAACCTAATAAAGATTCACTTAAAAAAGAAAACTATAGGCCGATCTCCCTGATGAACACAGACGCAAAGATTCTCAACAAAGTCTTAGCAAATCGGATTCAAAAACATATTAAAAAGATCATTCATGGGGACCAAGTAGGCTTCATCCCCGGCACACAAGGTTGGTTCAACATACGCAAATCAATAAATGTACTTCATCATGTAAACCAGTCCAAAGTCCAAGACCACATGATACTCTCGATAGATGCAGAAAAAGCTTTTGACAAGATCCAACAGCCTTTTATGATCAAAACGCTAGAGACAGTGGGAATGGAAGGAACCTTAATCAATATAATAAAAGCTGTATACAACAATCCCACAGCAAGGATTATGCTCAATGGGGAACAATTGGAATCATTCCGACTTCGATCAGGAACTAGACAAGGCTGTCCACTCTCACCACTTCTATTCAATATTGTACTTGAAGTCTTAGCTGAAGCCATAAGACAAGAAAGGGACATAAGAGGGATTCAAATCGGCAAGGAAGAAGTCAAGCTATCGTATTTGCAGATGACATGATCTTATACCTGAGTGATCCCAAAAACTCCACCAGGAAGCTCCTGGAACTAATTGAGAAGTTCAGCAGGGTGGCAGGATACAAAATAAATGTGCAAAAATCAGAGGCCTTCCTATATGCCCAGAATGAAAGAAGTGAACAAGCCTTGAGAGAAACAATACCATTTACTATAGCCCCTAAAAAAATGAAATACCTTGGTATAAACCTAACTAAGGAGGTAAAAGACCTTTACAATGAAAACTTTAAAACCGTAAAGAAAGAAATTGCAGAAGATACCAGAAGGTGGAAAGACCTCCCTTGTTCCTGGATTGGCAGAATCAACATCGTAAAAATGACCATCCTACCAAAGGCAATATACAGATTCAATGCTATACCAATCAAAATCCCAAAGCAATTCTTTAAAGAAGTTGACCAAACAATCTCAAAGTTCATATGGAGGTACAAAAGACCCAGGATAGCAAAAACAATCCTGAGTAACAAAAACACAGCTGGAGGTATTACCATACCAAACCTAAGTCTATACTACAAATCCATAGTTATAAAGACAGCCTGGTACTGGCTCCAAAATAGACACACAGATCAATGGATAAGGATTGAAGACCCAGATATAAGCCCACAAAGTTACAGCCATTTGATCTTTGACAAAGGGGCCCAAAGAATCCAATGGAAAAAGAACAGCATCTTCAACAAATGGTGCTGGCAAAACTGGATCTCCACATCCAGAAGATTAAAGCTGGACCCGTACTTGTCACTATGTACAAGACTTAATTCCAAATGGATCAAGGACCTTGATATCAGGCCAGAGACTTTAAAAACCATATTTGAAAGGATAGGGAACTCCCTCTAGCTGATTGGGCTAGGCCAACACTTCCTAAACAGACATCCAATGGCACAGTCACTGCTACCAACTCTCAACAGTTGGGATCTTGTGAAATTAAAGAGCTTCTGTTCAGATAAAGAGATTGTCACACGAGCTCAAAGGCAACCCACAGAATGGGAGAAAATCTTCACTAACCACATATCTGACAGAGCTCTACTGTCCAGAGTGCACAAAGAACTTAGAAAACTAAACCCCAAGGAAAACACTGGCCCAATTAAAAAATGGGCCCTGGAACTTCAAAGAAACTTTACCAGGGATGAAATTAAAATGTCTAACAAATATCTTAAAAAATGCTCCACTTCCTTCGCCATCAGGGAAATGCAAATCAAAACTTCCCTGAGATATCATCTCACCCCGGTCAGGATGGCAAAAATCCACAATACAAACAACGACAAATGCTGGAGAGGATGTGGAGAGAGGGGAACTCTCCTACATTGTTGGTGGGAATGCAGGCTCATACAGCCACTCTGGCGAGCCGTCTGGAGCTTCTTAAAGAAATTAAAGATTGAAATGCCATATGACCCTGCTATCCCACTTTTGGGAATAACCCCCCATGCAGCAGAGGTTCGCCTCGATAGCACAAGCTCGACCATGTTCATAGCAGCACTGTTTACAATAGCAAAGTCATGGAATCAACCTAAATGTCCAACAGTTGACGAGTGGATAAGGAAACTGTGGTACATCTATACAATGGAGTGCTACTCAGCCATCAAAAATGATGAATTACTGGAATTTGCTGGGAAATGGATGTCATTAGAAAGAATTATATTAAGTGAAGTATCCCAAACCCAGAAAATTAAGTGCCGTATGTACTCCCTAATAGGTGGCTCCTAGTACCAAACTCACCCAGCCCACATTGAGACACTCAAAAGTAAACCTATGTAACACAGTAATTGCAAGGATTATGAACAAGAGAGATGGGTTAGGAGGGCCACACCAGAAACAAGGAGAGAGGGGACCATGTTACAGCAGAGAAAATAGGCCTCCATCAAGGTCTGCAAGTAAGTAATGAGAAACCTGGTTAAGTTCACAGACGTTCTTTCCTGATCTCACCAGAAGGGGAGGGCATATGGTCTAGCAGATAAAAAGTAATCGTTTTGCAAATGGGTGATGGACCCCTCCCTCACTGAGGTTTCCTACTCTTATTACATCTACCCTTGAATGTGCTATTATAACAAGACTCCAGTTTAACATCTTTTTGTCTCTGGCCAGGGGGTGACATACAGTGCCCAGCAGAATGGAGTGAAGGGCATTGCAGGAGCACCAAAACTGCAAAAGAAAATCAACAAACCACAATCCAGAACTTCAGAGACTATATCAATCACATAGAACTAGGCCAGCCTAATCTCTCCCCATCCTGGAGCTCAGGGACATTTGCGGAAGAGGGGGCGGTAAGATTGTAAGAGCAAAAGGATGGGAGGAGCAACAATTTGCAAGATTCTCAACAATAGTTGGGGCCAAAGCAATCATAATGGGACTTTGCATGCCCTGCGCAATGTCCAGCGCACTGTTGCCCTCATAAAGTCTAGCATCTGTTAAGGGCACCGAGACCCCTGGAGGCAAGGGATTGACAGCCATAGTAGTGATCTTATGCTTAAGGGGAACAAGAGAAAGGGCTTATGGAAATGCCACTGGGTCCTTATATGTCATTGGAGAGGAGGACCCAGTGGAGAGTTAGGCGTACACAATAAAGGACTCTCTGGGAATTGGGGGGGAGGCACTCGGGGGGAGGAGGGGGGAGGGAGGGAACTGGTAAAAAAATTTTAAAATGTATAATTAAATTTTTAATAAAAAAAAGTTAAAAAAAATGGGCTCAAACCCTAAGGCCTACATGAAAATTTCAACATAATACTTGAAAATGATCAGTGTGGTCATTTACTAGAAGAGATATGGGTTTATCTTAAGATTTTGGTATAATGACTGCTCCTGGAATTGCCCTCAACAAACGCTAGATGATCCCCATGTTATCTGCAGCATTCCATTTGGCTGAAACCTAATGGGATTGTCCATGTAATTTTTCTATAAAAACCCATTTGAGAAATTGTTTACTACCTCTTAGATATATGCTCACTGACCAGTGATATCTATAGGCCAGTGAGTAAATCAACAACACCTTTACTCAGTGTCTGATATTCATTCCTGGCCAGTACCTTGCAACACAGGAACTAGAGATTTTAGTTCTTGATGAATTAGAGTTCTTTGTTCTAACATCCAAATATTATGGTTTATATATCTTTGAACTGAAGGGAATGCTCAAGCCTAAAATCTCCATTTCTTGAAGATGAAAGCCAAGGGCATCCCTCATAGTCTCTATTGCAGTGTGCCTCTTATGCCAGCATAGTTCTATGCCTATGCCAGCCTATACCAGCCTATGCCAGCCTATAGCAGCATAGTCATAGGCTGACTTCTGTTGACTTTCCCGCAAGAGGTAGGGATGGATCTTGTCCTGTCTTGAAATGGGATCAAGGGCAGAAGTGTTCTTAACATATTCATTCCAGTTCTTTGGAAGCCATCTAGACATTGATTAGCACACCTAAAGGACAGGAACAGAGCTTTATCATTGCAATCGTATCACCATGATCCTGATCTATCAGCAGCCTGTTGTTTCCCCACAATATATGGGGCAATTAGAGCCTATTAACATGTCATTTTTAGTAGATGGATGGAAAGCTTGTGGCAGATTTGCTTCACTGGAGTCCATCAGAGCCATTTTTATGATTCTCTCAGTGTCATGTCTCCATGTCCCATTGAGACAATTCTCAAAAGTTTTTTGATCTTTCTTTCTTTTGATATTTACAAGTTAAAGTGATCTTTGATTTTACAATTTAGTTATTTTGTTGAACCATAAATCTTGCCCATATATGATGATGAATTTCATCAGTGACTATTGTAGGTCTTCAGATCACTTTGCCCACTAGTTCTCTCTATATCTCTGTCCTTTTGTCTCTCTGCCTCTGTCTCTCTGTCTCTCTCTTTGTCTGTCTCTCTCTGTTTCTCTGTCTCTCTTTCTCTCCTGTTCTCCTTCCCTTCTTCCCTCCCATTAGGCCTGTCTATTAGAACAATTAATAACCATATAATATCCTTGTAGCAATTAGCAACAGAGGCGAACTTTCAACCGAGGGCTGATCCTTTTGATGTGAGGAATTAGTAGTAAGGCAAGTGTTTTGGTTACTCCTGTCCGTTACTCCTTCATGGAAACAGAGCTGTTGCTTGCAAACTCAAAAGCAGACTTACTTATTCAGATAGGGCACAAATAACCAACCTCAAGGCCCATTCCCTGTGACTGTTTTCTTTCAGCAAGGCCCCACATCTTAAAGATGTCATGACCTTCCCAAATACTGACAACAACTAAGGATCCAAACACATGAGCTTGTAGAGAGGAGGGACAACTCATATTTCAAACTCCAAGTCCTGCAGTTCTATGTCTAACAGGTGAACCTCTTGTTGAAATCATCTCATTTCCAAAGGGCTTTGGTTCCACTCCTCCAATGCAGCTGCCCATATAACATAATTCTCTGTGGCTGGCTACCCCCATGATGCATATCTTTCCTTGGCAGATGTCCCATTTGGATCTTATATCTCTAACATCTTCACTTCTTAATAGCAAACCAGGTTTTAACTTCACAGCACAAACTGCCCTTCTTGGGTCTCTAAACTTTGGGCTTTCTGTCACATGCTGCCTGGATTCTGCCATTTTCTGAAAGCTTGAAGGAAGGATACATGATTCTCCCTCTTGAGACTTTGATGTCTCTAAAACCAGAACCACGGAAACAATGTTTCCAGGTTCTGTTACAACCTTGGGTTAGACTCATAGCTGGCTCAGTTCCTCAATGCTGACTCTCAGAATCTCTCTTGGATTTTTGCTTTAAAGGAATAAATAATCCCCTTGGAATACCGACTTTTGGCTCTTCCCTTCCAAAAGGGAGTCCTATGGGTAGGAGTCTTCCCTGAGGATCTTACACTCAGAGTAGAGTCTCTTCTATTATCCAAATTGGGAGCAGTCTTTGATTCATTAATGGAGCTAATCTCTTTAATAACAGCTAACATTTTATTCTCAGACTCTTCCTGGCTCAGTGATTCAAGTTTGCCACTGTATTTTTCCTTATCAGATCTCATAGTTTTTACTTCTTTCTGCCTGATTCCTTGCTTTTTTTTGTAACTCTGGACAAGAGCACTAAAACACAGCCATGCCTTGAAAATTCTTCTGCCAAACACTTGAATTTAACTTCAAGCAAGCTTTCAGGACCAGGACAAAACTTCACTGAATTCTCTGCCAACACATGGCTTCATTTGCCACTTGTCAAGTTTCTAACACTGTTTCTGTTTCCCTCTGGACCATCTCAAGCTGGGTTTCCACTGTCCACATCTCTCACAGCCTAATTCTTTTCCAAGCCCTCACTAGAGTGGCTCTTTTGGCCCTGTCTCCAAGACACAAAAGTTTTTTCAGTGCAAAGTCCCAAAGTTCTCCATATTTCTCCTAACAAACAGTTCTAAAGGCACATTGGCCACATCTCATCATTGGTCATACTGTTTTGTACTAACTTTGCTCAGCTTCACAAATAATGACTTCATTTCTTGGTACCAGAAATTTCTTAGTCTTACAAAGCAGCGTCCCACTTCTAGTATCAGTTTCTGTACAGGTTACTCTTATCTGTTGCTGTGAGACAATACTCAAAGTCAGGGAACTTAATGGGAGAAAAGGAGATTTAGTTAGGGTTCCAGAGGGGAAATGCAGTCCTTTATGGAGGGAAATGCATGACCGGCTGGCGGAAGCTACAGGTATTCTAAGTCACCTTCATGGAGACAGAGAGTTGTTGCTCAAGAGCAGACTCACTTGTTCAAGCCAGGTGGGACTAATTTCAAGGCTCACACTCTGTGACTGCCTTCTTCCAGCAAGGCTCTACCTCCTAAAGGTGCCATGACCTTCTCCAATACTGGCAACAGCTAAGTATTCAAACACATGAGCTTATAGGGGGCAACTTATATTTCAACCCTAAACAATTCTGTGAGAGACTACCTAATTGATGTGGGTATACTCAGTCCATAATGGGTGGGATTATTTCCTGGAGATATGGGGAGAGTCGACTCTTCAGTATGTGAGCATACTGCAACACATGCAGGCATTCTCACAAGAGGAAAATTTGCCCATTCAGTTCTGTCTGTGGTTATGGTGTGACCAGTTTCCTTGGCCTCTGATATGGGGATGAGCTCTCCTGCCACATGAACTATGAAATGTAAACAGAATCATAGATAGGAATAAAATCCCTCCTTCCATTTCATTTATTTGGTTGTGGATTTATTAGCAATAGGAAGAGAAAGTGAAACGAAGAAATACATGCTTCCAATTTTAAATGAAAGGCTAAAAATGATTAAACATGGAGGAGGAAAAAAAAATCACATTGAAAATTCTAGAAAGGGCAGTATCTAGATCTCCTTTAGAAATGGTCAACCAACTTGTAGATATAAAGGGAATGTTATTGAGAAAAAAATGGAAGTGCTAATTAAATGAATAGATAGGATGGCACCCAGCCTTATTGTCAGTGTAGATGAAAGTTTAGTAGTCTAGGTAGAAGATTAATTCAGTCCCCAATATTCCTGAAAGTCAAAGCCTAATTCAGCACAAAAGTCTAGCTCTTCCATTTTATCAAACACTAGAAGTAAGAGAGTGCAGAAGAAAGCTGAAAGTTAGATGAGAATGTTTCATGAAATGTAAAGGTGAAGCTGCCCCCTTTTCGCACCCTAAACCCGCTCCGCCTGTTGGGACGCGCGCGCGCGCGCGCGCGCGCGCGGTCCAGCCGGGCGTCCACGCCGCGCCCTAGCTGGTGAGTACCCCCACCCGCCCCCCCGCGCACCGCCCACCAGGACCCCCCAGGTCGGCCCCCAGGGACCCGGCTCCGCCTCCCACCATCCAGCCGGAGCCGCGCGCGGGACCCAGGGACCAGGAGGACCTCCCCCTGCGCCCGGGCCCCGCCCCAGCTGCCCTCGGGTTAAATAGCTCCACGCCGTCGCCCCCATCCCCCCTTTCGCACCCTAAACCCGCTCCGCCGGTCGGGACGCGCGCGCGCGGTCCAGCCGGGCGTCCACGCCGCGCCCTAGCTGGTGAGTACCCCCGCCCGCCCCCCCGCGCACCGCCCACCAGGACCCCCCAGGTCGGCCCCCAGGGACCCGGCTCCGCCTCCCACCATCCAGCCGGAGCCGCGCGCGGGACCCAGGGACCAGGAGGACCTCCCCCTGCGCCCGGGCCCCGCCCCAGCTGCCCTCGGGTTAAATAGCTCCACGCCGTCGCCCCCATCCCCCCTTTCGCACCCTAAACCCGCTCCGCCGGTCGGGACGCGCGCGCGCGGTCCAGCTGGGCGTCCACGCCGCGCCCTAGCTGGTGAGTACCCCCGCCCGCCCCCCCCCGCCCCCCCCCGCGCACCGCCCACCAGGACCCCCAGGTCGGCCCCCAGGGACCCGGCTCCGCCTCCCACCATCCAGCCGGAGCCGCGCGCGGGACCCAGGGACCAGGAGGACCTCCTCGGGTTAAATAGCTCCACGCCGTCGCCCCCATCCCCCCTTTGCACCCCGACCCGCTCCACCGGTCGGGACGCGCGCGCGCGGTCCAGCCGGGCCTCACCCCACGACCTAGGTAAGTCTCCGCCCGCCCCGCCCACCAGGACCACAGGCCAAATAATTCAGTTTAGTGAAATTGAGAGATCTTAAGAGTTAAAATGACAATGCCAAAGTCAAAGTGCAAATCCATGAGAAGCAACAATCAAGTAAACAAATTTCCCACTGAAGAAATTAATCCCACAATGTTAGACTCCAACAAGAACAAACCCATGGAAAAAGGCCAAGAAAGCCCCACCCAGGATAAAGACTTTCAAAATATGATCATTACCATGTTCAATACTATGAAAGAGGAAATCAGGGAGGAATTAAATAATCGAATCAATCGCTTTGAAGAGGAACACAACAGACATCTGGAGGAGTTGAGAAAAACAGTGCAAGAAACAAAAAGTGGCATAGAGCAGTTAAAACAAACTCAAGCAGAGTTTAAAACTGAGCTAAAAGACAAGTTATCTTCAACCCAGAACGCCACAGAGAGTCTTACCAACAGAACTAACGAAGCAGAAAACAGAATTTCAGACCTTGAAGATAAAGTGGGAGTACTAACCAGCTCAATGGAAGAGGTTGTTAAAGCCAAAAAGATACTTGAGAGAAATATCCAAGAGATATGTGACACCCTGAAGAAGCCTAACATGCGTATTCATGGAATACCAGAGCAAGAATCTCAAAATACCACCCCTGAGGAAATTTTTCAAACGATCATCAAGGAAAACTTTCCTCATCTAAAAAAAGAGAGGCCCATCCATATACAAGAGGCATTCCGCACCCCAAACAGATACGACCAAAATAGAAGCACGCCGCGGCAAATAATAGTTAAAACACTCCACATTCAAGATAAAGAACTGGTGCTGAGAGCTTCAAGGGAGAAAAAACAAGTCACTTTTAAAGGTAAACCTATTAAAATAACAAATGACTTCTCAGTCGAAACAGTAAAAGCAAGAAGAGCTTGGAGAGACATACTTCAAGTATTGAATGAGCAAAAATGTCAACCCAGGCTGATTTACCCTGCAAAACTATCAGTCATGATCGAGGGAGAAAGAAAAATTTTCCAGCACAAAGACAACTTTAAGGGATACATGGCCACCAAACCAGGCCTTCAAAAAATGCTAGAAATGATACTCAAGCGTGAAGAAAAAAACAGGCATATCCAGGAGAACAGAAGGCAAGTATAACATCATTAAAAAAGAAGCAATATACTTATAAAAGCTACTAAACATAATAAATGTCTGGAATTAACAATAGTTTCTCCATTATAACACTAAATGTAAATGGACTAAATTCACCGATCAAGAGACACAGATTACAAACATGGATTAAAAATCACAATCCATCAATCTGCTGCCTGCAGGAAACCCATCTCACCACAAAAGATAGGCACGCTCTAAAAATAAAAGGCTGGTCAACAATTCTACAAGCTAATGGAAGCAGAAAACAGGCAGGGGTAGCCATTATGCTATCAGACAAAGTGGATTTCAAACCAAAGAAAATTATAAGAGACACGGATGGATACTACATTTTAGTCACAGGTACAATTCACCAGGAAGACTTCACAATACTGAACATATATGCACCCAATACGGGCCCCTCCACATTCATTAAGAAAACCCTACAGCGTCTAAAGCAAGAAATCAATCCCCAAACGATAATTCTTGGGGACTTCAACACCACCCTGTCAACATGGGATAGATCAACAGGTCAAAAGCTTAACAGAGACACTATGGAACTTATCAAACCCTGAAAGAAATGGACCTTACAGATCTCTATCGAACTTTTCACCCACACACCAAAGAATACACATTTTTCTCAGCAGCACACGGAACTTTCTCCAAAATAGATCACATATTGGGCCACAAAATGAATCTACACATATACAAGAAAGTTGAAATTCTAACCTGTGCCCTATCAGACCATCACGGCCTAAAGCTGGACATCCACAACACATCAAACAAGAGAAAATACACTAACTCCTGGAAACTTAACACTATGATGCTGAATGAGACATGGATTCAGGAAGAAATTAAAAAGGAAATTCAAGATTTCCTGAAAGTGAATGATAACGAAAATACAACTTACCAAAATCTCTGGGACACAATGAAAGCTGTTCTAAGAGGTAAGTTCATAGCTCTTAATGCCTACGTCAAAAAAATGGAAACGTCAGAAATAAACAACTTAACAATGCAGCTTAAAGCTTTAGAGAAGCTAGAGCAATCTGATCCCAAAAGTAGTAGAAGAGAGGAGATTAGCAAAATAAGGGGAGAAATATCTGAAATCGAGATTAAGAAAACGATAGAAAAAATCAACCAGTCAAAAAGCTGGTTCTTTGAAAAAATCAATAAGATTGATACACCCCTAGCGAAACTAACCAAAAGCAAGAGAGAGAAAACCCAAATTAACAAAATTAGAAATGAACATGGAGTTATCACTACTGATACCCAAGAAATCCAGAGAATTATAACATCATATTTCAAAAACTTATACTCTGTGAAGTTTGACAACACAAAAGAGATGGATGAATTTCTAAGTAAACACAACTTACCTAAATTGAATCAGGAAGTTGTGAATTATTTAAATAGTCCTATAACATATAAGGAAATTGAGGAAGTAATCTCGAATCTTCCCACCAAAAAATGTCCTGGACCAGATGGATTCAGCACAGAGTTCTACCAGACATTTAAGGAGTTAATAACACCAATACTCCTTAAACTGTTCCATCAAATAGCAAAGGAAGGAACACTACCAAATTCCTTCTATGAAGCTAATATCGTTTTAATCCCAAAACCTAATAAAGATTCGCTTAAAAAAGAAAACTATAGGCCGATCTCCCTGATGAACACAGACGCAAAGATTCTCAACAAAGTCTTAGCAAATCGGATTCAAAAACATATTAAAAAGATCATTCATGGGGACCAAGTAGGCTTCATCCCCGGCACACAAGGTTGGTTCAACATACGCAAATCAATAAATGTAATTCATCATATAAACCAGTCCAAAGTCCAAGACCACATGATACTCTCGATAGATGCAGAAAAAGCTTTTGACAAGATCCAACAGCCTTTTATGATCAAAACGCTAGAGACAGTAGGAATGGAAGGAACCTTTATCAATATAATAAAAGCTATATACAACAAGCCCACAGCAAGGATTATGCTCAATGGGGAACAATTGGAAGCATTCCCACTTCGATCAGGAACTAGACAAGGCTGTCCACTCTCACCACTTCTATTCAATATTGTACTTGAAGTCTTAGCTGAAGCCATAAGACAAGAAAGGGACATAAGAGGGATTCAAATCGGCAAGGAAGAAGTCAAGCTATCCCTATTTGCAGATGACATGATCTTATACCTGAGTGATCCCAAAAACTCCACCAGGAAGCTCCTGGAACTAATTGAGAAGTTCAGCAGGGTGGCAGGATACAAAATAAATGTGCAAAAATCAGAGGCCTTCCTATATGCCCAGAATGAAAGAAGTGAAAAAGCCTTGAGAGAAACAATACCATTTATTATAGCCCCTAAAAAAATGAAATACCTTGGTATAAACCTAACTAAGGAGGTAAAAGACCTTTACAATGAAAACTTTAAAACCCTAAAGAAAGAAATAGCTGAAGACACCAGAAGGTGGAAAGACCTCCCTTGTTCCTGGATTGGCAGAATCAACATCGTGAAAATGACCATCCTACCAAAAGCAATATACAGATTCAATGCTATACCAATCAAAATCCCAAAGCAATTCTTCAAAGAAGTTGACCAAACAATCTCAAAGTTCATATGGAGGCACAAAAGACCCAGGATAGCAAAAACAATCCTGAGTAACAAAAACACAGCTGGAGGTATAACCATACCAAACCTAAGTCTATACTACAAATCCATAGTTGTAAAGACAGCCTGGTATTGGCTCCAAAATAGACACACAGATCAATGGATAAGGATTGAAGACCCAGATATAAACCCACAAAGTTACAGCCATTTGGTCTTTGACAAAGGAGCCCAAAGAATCCAATGGAAAAAGAACAGCATCTTCAACAAATGGTGCTGGCAAAACTGGATCTCCACATGCAGAAGATTAAAGCTGGACCCGTACTTGTCACCATGTACAAGACTTAATTCCAAATGGATCAAGGACCTTGATATCAGGCCAGAGACTATAAAAACCATAGTTGAAAGGATAGGGAACTCCCTCGAGCTGATTGGGCTAGGTCAACAGTTCCTAAACAGACATCCAATGGCACAGTCACTGCTACCAACTCTCAACAGTTGGGATCTTGTGAAATTAAAGAGCTTCTGTTCAGATAAAGATATTGTAACGCGAGCTCAAAGGCAACCCACAGAATGGGAGAAAATCTTCACTAACCACATATCTGATAGAGCTCTATTGTCCAGAGTGCACAAAGAACTTAGAAAACTAAACACCAAGGAAACCAATGGCCCAATTAAAAAATGGGCCCTGGAACTTAAAAGAAACTTTACCAGGGATGAAATTAAAATGTCTAACAAATATCTGAAAAAATGCTCCACTTCTTTAGCCATCAGGGAAATGCAAATCAAAACTTCCCTGAGATATCATCTCACCCCGGTCAGGATGGCAAAAATCCACAATACTAACAACGACAAATGCTGGAGAGGATGTGGAGAGAGGGGAACTCTCCTACATTGCTGGTGGGAATGCAAGCTCATACAGCCACTCTGGCGAGCCGTCTGGAGATTCTTAAAGAAATTAAAGATTGAAATGCCATATGACCCTGCTATTCCACTTTTGGGAATAACCCCCCATACAGCAGAGGTTCGCCTCGATAGCACAAGCACGACCATGTTCATAGCAGCACTGTTTACAATAGCAAAGTCATGGAATCAGCCCAAATGTCCAACAGTTGACGAGTGGATAAGGAAAAGGTGGTACATCTATACAATGGAGTACTACTCAGCCATCAAAAATGATGAATTACTGGAATTTGCCGGGAAATGGATGTCATTAGAAACAATTGTATTAAGTGAAGTATCCCAGACCCAGAAAATTAAGCGCCGTATGTACTCCCTAATAGGTGGCTCCTAGTACCAAACCCACCCAGCCCACCTAGAGACAGGAATTCCAAGGATTATGAACAGGAGGGATGGGGTAGGAGGGCCACACCAGAAAGAAGGAGAGAAGGGACCATGTTACAGCAGGGAAAATAGGCCTCCACCAAGGACCCAAATAAGTAATGAGACATCTGATTAAGTTCACAGACTCTTGTTCCTGATCATTTACTACTGAGGGGGAGTGATCTCACCAGAAGAGGAGGGCATATAGTCTGGCAGATAAAAAGTAACAATTTTGCAAATGGGTGATAGACCCCTCCCTCACTGTGGTTTCCCACTTTTATTACATCTACCTTGAATGTGCTTTATCACAAGACTCTAACAGCTTTTTGTCTCTGGCCAGGGGGTAACATACAATGCCCACCAGGATGGAGTGAAGGGCATTGCAGGAGCAGCAAAACTGCAAAAGAAAATCAACAAACCACAATCCAGAACTTCAGAGACTCTATATCAACCACCTAGAACTAGGCCAGCTTAGTCTCTCCCCATCTTGAAGCTCAGGGAAATTTGCGGAAGAGGGGACGGTAAGAGTGTAAGAGCATAAGGATGGGAGGAGCAATGATATGTAAGATACTCAATACTAGTTAGGGCTGAAGCAATCATAATTGGACTTTGCATGCCCTGCGCATTGTCCAACACACTGTTGACCTCACAAAGTCTAGCACCTGCTAAAGGCACCAAGATCCTTGGAGGCAAAGAATTGGCAGCCACAGCAGTGTTCCTATACCTAAGGGGAACACGGGAAAGGGTTCGGCAAAGGCCACTGGGTCCTTGTATGTCATCGGAGAGGAGGGCCCAGAGGAAAATCAGTCATGCACAAGAAAGGACTCTCTGGGAATTGGGGTGGGAGGCACTGGGGGATGGGAAGGGAGAGGGGTGGGGAGGGGGAGCAAGGGGTACGGGGGGAGGAGGAGGGAGGGAGGGAACTGGTGTACCTAATAAGTTTGTATGAGCTGAAATAAAAAAAAAAAAAAAAAAAGAAATGTAAAGGTGAAGCTATTTCCACATCATAAAGGCTCATGGTAAAGGAGATTGGATGTACACACTACAAGTCACTTACCCAGAAGGTCTAGTGAAGATAATGATGAAGTTAGATACACTAAGTGACAAACTTTCAATGTCCAGGAAACACTCTGGTCTTGGAAGAAAATGCCATCTATGATTTTCATAGATAAAGAAGAAAAATTAATGTCTGGCTTCAGTCTCAAAGTTATAGGCTGACTTCTTCGCTAGAGATTTGGGAATAAGAACATTAATTTTCCATGTCAACATAATTGGATTTAGAGCATCCTAGAAGACTGATAAGGCACATCTTTGCATGAATATATGAGACTATGTCTGGAAAAGTTTGACTGAAGGCAAAAACCCATCCTGAGCATGACATCACCCCATGTGTTGGAGGCTCAAGGAAAGGCAGCACCTCAGCAGCTCCCTGTCTTTCTCTGCCTCTGTGTGTGTCTACTGCAGGTGGTGCCTGAAGTTGAAGCCAGTGCTCATTTATAACCATGGAAATCCCAAGAGCCCACTGGGGAGGTTAGAGCCTCACAATCCAGTCACCACTTAGGGCCCGACTCTCGTTACTGGTGCATCAGGAGTCAAGGCTTCCACCCAGGCGTGTCTGGCAGACACTTCACATACAAAGCATCAAAAGCCCTCGCAGATGCCTTTGTAAGGACCTAGGACTGCAGTGAAAAGACAACTGCATGTTCAGTAGAACGGGAAGAAATGTAGAACTGGAAGTGGTACCTGATGAATTCTTGTGATCTGGTGACGTTGTACCAAGGTGTGAACTATTACTCTTCAGGAATGAGCAAAGAAAAGTGACTTCTACTCAGGGCAGAGATATTATTAACATTGCTGCAAAGATAGCAAAGCACTTAGAGTGTTTACACAAAGTGAACTGATAAAGCATGATAAAACAGCATCAGATTTGATAGCACTGACTTATTTTGAAAGAAGTTCTACTATGGATAAACCATTATCAAGCAACATTGTATGTTACACAAGTGTCATGTGTGTGTGTGTGTGTGTGTGTGTGAGATTGAATGTTGTAGACTATATCATTATTTTACTATAAGTGATTGGCACAGATGCCTACCTTCAACAGAACAGTTGCTTTCCTGACCAATCAACAGCTGCACCAAGGTGCTAACTTACTTGCCAACAAAAACATGAGTTCCTGAAGGTTCCAGTGATCATTATCATTTTAACCATTGTGTATATTTAGTGTGCTAGACATACAGGTATCACCTTCACAATTGAAACACTGAGCTTCGGCCTATCCGTGAAGAATTAGTAGTTGAGGTAAGCCCTGAGCAAGCCTGTAGGAGGTTGTCCTATTGATGTGGAAAAACCCAGTTCATAGTGGGCAGTGTTGGGCCCACCTAGGATTTGCCCCAGGGCATGGCTGAGCACATGGGACTAAAGATGGTGCTGAGGGCAAGGGTCTTGGGCGTGACCCTGATCACTTCACAGAGAGCCCTAATTGGCTTTCAGGTATCTACCTGCCCCCTGTGGCATTGAACTTGACCATTAGCACCTGTAGGATGTGCTGACCTGTGACACAATTGGATGCCCATTTCGCACCTTGGTGGCCTTTGTCTATAAAAGTTCCTTCTCTCCCCCCAGTAAACTGAGATCTGCTTCTGACAATCTCCCCATCCCATGCTGAGTCTCTGGGGGTGGGGGGTAGAGGCAGAGGTGGGGACCGCTGGAACCTGCTTTCATCGCAGCCACCAGCTGTGTGTTTGAGTGTGTGAATGAGTGCATGAGTGGGAAATGGCTCCCACAGGCAGGACTATTTTCTGGGATGGAAAATTAGATGGAGGGAGCTAGTTCTATAGTTTTGGCATTTATCAGCATATTTAGGCAGACTTGTAGTCTAGGAAGTGGGTCTTATCCCTGTCTTAGCAATCCCTGTGGATATGGTGTGGCTAGTTTCTTTAGCTCCTCGTGTGGATATAAATTTTCCTGATAAATTAGACTAAGAACTGTAACCAAGAAATGTTAAGAAAGATTTTTTTAAAAACCTCTTGTTCCCCTAAGTTCTTTAGTTGTGAATTTATGGGCAACATACAAGCCAATTACAACATTACATTAGGATATTTTAATGCTGTTGAATGAGTCCATGAATGTTATCACAGTGGTTCACTTTCAATTTTGTCATATAATATGACCAGCATTAAGAAGAAGCAAGTTAGATAGTGTACTGCCATAGACCAGAGTTGCAGCCTTGAGACCAGGGCTCCCTCGAACCAAGTGAGGCAAGGCTTCGGCAGAAATGGAGAACAGAACACGCAACTCTCTAGGTTGAGTGAATCTGAACCCACTTTATTGAAACTTAGTGACAGCTTTATACTAGAAAATTTTAGAGCAAAGAATGTGTCCCTGAACCCTGCAAACAGAGGAAAATAAACACAGACCCTCCCAGTCTCCTATGCTCAGTAAGAATAAGTAATTTTTTTTCTAAGTAGCTAACTCATCATTTGAGGGACAAGACACAAGCAGATTCTATTCTCCCAGTTTTTTCAATTCTATCTAATCTATAATGCTTTACCGGACAGCCATGGGGCTGAGCCCACATAGATGTCATTATTTTAACAGAGACTGCATATTTACAATATACAGAGGAGGACTGAGCTCCTTTAATAGTAAGGTTGTTTATGTCTCCCTTTGAGGAATTCCAGAAGTATACCATCAGTTGCTGATGAGCCATCCATGAACCATGCAATCTCCAAACCTGGGGTCTATACTGTCGGGCCCCATATTCGCCAAGGGTGTCTCTTTCAGGGCGGAGGCGATCATTGGTGGGGGTGCACTCAGATGGCCCATCTCTGTGATTTCCCATAAGAGTGCTGTTTGGGAAGGGGAAGACACAGCCCCCTTTGCTACTGGCATGGATTCTCCCAGTTTGGGTTGCAAATACCATCTCCAGGGGATAGTCTTGGTGTCTAGACTTTCTGGCATGATGGTCTCTTCCTTGGCCTTCAGCCAGAGTAAGAGTGGTATCACGTTTCCTTTTAAAGTTCTACTGTACAGACAGCAGTCTCATACTTCTGGAATTTCTGAGTTAGTTCATAGGTGGAATTTTACCCACCTATGTTTTTAGACTCTTGAAGTTGCTCTATAATTTCTTTAAAATCAGTGCACACATTCTGGCTAGCAAGTCTACTTATTGTGAGTCAAATCTCTATTTACAATTTGATTTAAAGTTAAAAGCAAGCTTTTTCTCTAAACCTAGGGACAGGTAAAAGGCACACCCAATTCCCAGAAAAATTTCTCCTTGCCAGAGACAAAACTTAAATTATCTAGGGAGGAAATCCTAACACCTGCCCATGGGCATTATTGTGATATTCCCCAGGGAGCAGGCTTTAGGTCCCCAACTGGGCAGAGATACACCAAGGCCCTACAATTCCCACATTTTAATGTCATGTCCTTTTCCCAGAAATTGTTTCCATAGAACAATATTCTGCCATGCTGGAACCTTATCCACCAGAATGGTTAGGATTAGGGCACAGCAGTGTACCTCAAATTTTCATGCAAAGCAAAAAGATACACAAATAAATAAAACAGATAGCTCTCTGCACACGTAGGAGAAGCCATCTTACTTGGTTACCAGAGAGACAGAGAGAGATTGAGGAATGAATCTGGACATAGCTTTATTTATAAAAGTTAGGGGGGGGCGGCTGGAGAGATGCCCCAGAGGTTAAGACTGCCTCAAAAGTAGACAGTCCTTAGTTCAGATCACAGGTCCCAAGTAAAATCATCAGGTAGCACAGACAGTGGCCTGCACTTGTGACCCTGGTGAGTGGAGCTTGAGAAATCCCAGAGGGAAGCAAAAAAGAATTAGAAGCAATCCAGGATGATTCCTGAAATCACCCTTGGCCCTTCCCCAGGGACACACAGTGTCCTCTGATACACACACACACACACACACACACACACACAATAAATTAAATAAATAAATAAAAAAATAAAAAGTTAGAAGGGGCTAAGGGAGTACCAGAAAAATACTAAGAATGTGGGATGCAACCATATAGAAACCATATATATTATTAATATGTCAAAAAACATTTTAGTTTAAAAAACAGCAAGAATAGGCATTCCCTGTACAAAGGACCACAAGAGAGGAAGATAAGACTGAAAAAAAAGGCCTGGGATGTTCCATCTAGAACTAAAGCAATTAAACAATATTAGAAGTAATAGGTGTATGATACTTCCTGACAAACAATGCAGGCTTTTGACATTGGCCCTGGTTGCCCTCCAGAAACTGACAGTAAGATCCTATTACTGAAGATGCAGCATACATGGATAAGAGGATATAGTGGCATGACTATCAAGGAGGCAACCAACAGTTTTTCCAATCAAATTTAAGGTTTGCTTTTCAGCAATGTGTTCAGGGACACATTCCTTGTCATGGTTTGAAATGTGTCCCCCACAGTCTCATATGTTTGGCAACGTCATGGTACTTGAGAGGTGGAGCCTTGCTGGAGGAAGGCAGTCACAAGGGGTGGGCCTTGAGGTGGATTAGTCCCACCCTACCTCCAGGAGAAGTCTGCCTTTGCTGCAAGCAGTCTGCAGCTCTCAGCTTCCAAGATGTCTGCGGTGACTTAGCCTCCTCCAGCTTTGGCCAGCCAGCCATGCTGCCTCTGCTTTCAGAAACTGCCTCTCCTCTGAAACTGTAAGCTGAATAAACATCTCTTTCTCCCCTAGTTGATTGGACTTTGGGTGTTCTCTCACAGCAATAGTTAAGAGTAACTGCTACATTCCTAATACTGTAAAATGGAAAAAGAACCTATAGAGAGTAAGACATAGTTCTCAGGGGAAGTGCAGGCTATGAATGTTTAGTTATGAAGATACTACATCAAATTGCCTTTTAACACCTATTATTAAATAGCTGTTATTACACTGGATTGGAGGGTACTCAGCATCCAACCTTGTAGCAATCTTCTGCAATAGAAGGTATTTACTACAGAAAAACACAACTGACCAAAGTTTAGAAAATAAGTAACTATGGACTGATTGTTCCTAAACAGGACATATATGCCCCCTCCCCACCACTCCCACTCCAAGGCTCAGGGAATATCTTGGAAGAGAGGTGGTAAGATTGTAAGAGCCCAAATTGGGAGAGTAAGGGGGCAGACATTATCTTTTGGACATGACAGAGCTTTGGTATCCATAATTTCATGGCCAATATCCATATTTTCATAAGAACTACACAGGAATTATCTTATCAACATCATCATAGAAGAGGAAAGATCTCAAGAAGCACCACACCTCTCTGAGAGACTGATGAGGAGTAATACTGAAAGGGAAAAAAAGGAAAATGACTAACTCAATGGCATACCCACTGATCTGTGTATGTGCTGGAGCATGAATCGTAGGAGATATATATTATCAAAGGCAAATGAGTGGGCCACACAAGTGAAAAGACTTGAAAATAGGAGGGAGTCTGACAGAGGAGGTGAAGGATTATAAAAGGAAAATGCAGGGAGACAGGATTGGGAATTAAGGGGTGAAAATATCCAAATTTCACTATATTCATGTATACAATACTAAAAAATTATATATATATATATAACATACAACTAAATTATATAACAAACTATATACTAAATTCTGTAATAATGAACTGATATATATTACATATATAATTTAAGTTTTATTACCTTTTATTATATATATGAAGATCCAGGAAGTTTTAGGTGACTTATGCTTAGACCACCAATCTGAGGGCTCGTGATCCCTTCACAGCAGTGCAAGCTGGATTAAACAGGTTCACTTCTTGGTATCAGAGACCATATGCACTATACTGTAGCCATGGTATGAGTTCAACTGCAATTATGGCTGATGAAGAAAGATGAAGACTGTTCTAGCTGGATGTAGATAGTAGCTTGATAATTGAAGAGTTAGAAGTTAAGGCCAACCTTTCAGTAAGCCTGATTATCTGATTAACATGGGAAGCTAATGTCCTGGGTGTAACCTTGATCACATTACAGAGAGCCCTAATTGGCTTTCAGGAATTGATCTACCTTCCTTCCTGAGATACATTGGGTCTGGCCTGTAAGACTTGGATGCTGTGTTGACTTTTGACACAATTGGCTGCCTGTTTCACGCCCTTTGGTCCCTTGTCTACTATAAACTGTTTGTTACCCCCCCCCCATAAATGAGATTTGCTCTGAGAAACTCTCCGTCTGTTTCCAAGTCTCTGAGGAGTTGAGGCGGAGGAGCGGGCGGCCGGCTTACCTATTTTTGTCTTCATGGCCTGGAGCTGTGCCCTAGTATGTGTGTGTGTGTGTGTGTGTGTGTGTGTGTGTGTGTGTGTGTAGAAACACCACATTGTGGGTGGAGAACTCTACAATCTGGTGCCCCTGTGTGAGGAACTTCCTAGATCAGACAAAGCGAATCGAGCCTTGAGGTAAGTTTCGAACTTTAGTATGGGTAACTCCAAAAGCAAACATGACCCCGTGCCAACAGCACTGAGATCTATATTAAGAAGCCATGGTTTTGAAATATCAGATGCCCACATTGCCAAAGTTTGGCAAACAGCCCTTGAATTAACACCTTGGGTCCAGTCCTCTAATGTATTCTTATAGACCACCTGGAATCGAATGGGGAACCTAGATAGAGATCGGGGAAAAATGTCTTAAAATATCCCATGTTGTTTGCACTTAAGATACCATTCCTTTCTTTAAAGAAGTTGACCAAACAATCTCAAAATTCATATGGAGGCACAAAAGACCCAGGATAGCAAAGACAATCCTGAGTAACAAAAACACTGCTGGAGGTATTACCATACCGAACCTTAGTCTATATTACAAATCCATAGTTATAAAAACAGCCTGGTACTAGCTCCAAAATAGACACACAGATCAATGGATAAGGATTGAAGACCCAGATATAAGCCCACAAAATTACAGCCATTTGGTCTTTGACAAAGGGGCCCAAAGAATCCAATGGAAAAAGAACAGCATCTTCAACAAATGGTGCTGGCAAAACTGGATCTCCACATCCAGAAGATTAAAGCTGGACCCATACTTGTCACCATGTACAAGACTTAATTCCAAATGGATCAAGGACCTTTATATAAGGCCAGAGACTATAAAAACCATAGTTGAAAGGATAGGGAACTCCCTCGAGCTGATTGGGCTAGGCCAACATTTCCTAAACAGACATCCAATGGCACAGTCACTGCTACCAACTCTCAACAGTTGGGACCTTGTGAAATTAAAGAGCTTCTGTTCAGATAAAGAGATTGTAACACAAGCTCAAAAGCAACCCACAGAATGGGAGAAAATCTTCACTAACCACATATCTGATAGAGCTCTACTGTCCAGAGTGCACAAAGAACTTAGAAAACTAAACATCAAGGAAACCAATGGCCCAATTAAAAAATGAGCCCTGGAACTTAAAAGAAATTTTACCAGGGATGAAATTAAAATGTCTAACAAATATCTTAAAAAATGCTCCACTTCCTTCGCCATCAGGGAAATGCAAATCAAAACTTCCCTGAGATATCATCTCACCCCGGTCAGGATGGCAAAAATCCACAACACAAACAACAACAAATGCTGGAGAGGAGGATAGAGGGGAACTCTCCTACATTGTTGGTGGGAGTGCAGGCTCATACAGCCACTCTGGCGAGCCGTCTGGAGATCTTAAAGAAATTAAAGATTGAAATGCCATATGACCCTGCTATCCCACTTTTGGGTATACCCCCTTGTACAGCAGAGGTTCACCTCGATAGCACAAGCACGACCATGTTCATAGCAGCACTATTTACAATAGCAAAGACATGGAATAAACCCAAATGTCCAACAGTTGACGAGTGTTGGAGTACTACTCAGCCATCAAAAATGATGAATTCCTGGAATTTGCCGGGAAATGGATGTCATTAGAAACAATTATATTAAGTGAAGTATCCCAGACCCAGAAAATTAAGCGCCGTATGTACTCCCTAATAGGTGGCTCCTAATACCAAACCCACCCAGCCCATCTTGAGACACTCATAGGTAAATCTATGTATTACCTACAGTAATTGCAAGGATTATGAACAGGAGGGATGGGGTTGGAGGGCCACACCAGAAACAAGGAGAGAAGTGACCATGTTACAGTAGAGAAAATAGGCCTCCATCAAGGACTGCAAGAAAGTAATGTGACACCTAGTTAAGTTCACAATTTGTTCCTGATCATTTACAACTAAGGGGGTATGAACTCACGAGAAGGGGCGGCATATAGTCCGGCAGATTAAAAAGTAACCATTTTGCAAATGGGCGATTGACCCCTCCCATTGCCTAATGCCATATGACCCTGCAATTCCAATTTTGGGTATAAGTATTACATCTACCCTTGAATGTGCTCTTGTAATAAGACTCCAGTTAATAGCTTTCTGTCTCTGGCCAGGGGGTGACATACAGTGCCCATCACGATGGAGTGAAGGGCATTGCAGGAGCAACAAAACTGCAAAAGAAAATCAACAAACCACTATCCAGAACTTCAGAGACTCTATATCAACCACCTAGAACTAGGCCAGACTAATCTCAACCCATCCTGAAGCTCAGGGACATTTGCGGAAGAGGGGCCGGTAAGAGTGTAAGAGCAAAAGGATGGGAGGAGCAATGATTTGCAAGATACTCCACACAAGTTAGGGCCGAAGCAATCATAATTGGACATTGTATGCCCGGCGCAATGTCCAACACACTATTGACCTCACAAAATCTAGCATCTGCTAAAGGCAAGGGATTGACAGCCACAGTAGTGTTCCTATGCTTAAGGGGAACACAGGAAGGGGTTCAGGGAAATAACACTGGGTCCTTGTACGTCATTGGAGAGGAGGGCCCAGAGGAGAGTCAGGCATGCACAAGAAAGGACTCTGGGAATTGGGGCGGGAGGCACGGGGGGGGGGATGGGAAGAGAGGGGTGAGGGGAGGGGGAGCAGGGGGTTTGGGGGGAGGAGGAGGGAGGGAGGGAACTGGTGTACCTATTAAGTTTGTATGAGCTGAAATAATAATAAAAAATGTATTATATATAAAAAAAAAGATAGTGTTCCTTGGGGGCTGGAGAGGTGGCTCAGGGGTTAAGCCTCAGCCTTGTAGGCGGAAGGTCCTGAGTTCGGATCCTAGACCCCACATATAGACGCCAGGCAGAAGCGGGGCGCCCTGCAGTTTCTGGTCCTGATAGGGCAGAGCCTGTGAATCCCAGGGCAGAGTAAACAAGGAGGAAATGGAGGCGGTCCGTGGTGCTTCCCAAATTCGCCCATGGTTCTACACTCACACACACAGACATGCACAATTGAATAAAATAATAAAAAAAATTTAAAAATTAAAAAAAAAGATAGCATTCCTTCCCGATCCAATCCAGCCCCCACCGGAGACAAAGGTGCAGGCAGAGAAGATAAAGGGAAGGGAGGAGGTGAAGGAGGAGCCAGAGTCACCGCCAACTGCGAAGGTGGCTTCAGGGCCGCTGGAGCCAAAAGCAAGCCATCCCGGGTACCCCACTGAGGAGCCGCTGCTGAGGGGCAGGGATTCTGCCAGGCCGGGTGGCAGGCCCTCGCTTAGAAGGATTCATACTGGGCGGTGCCCCAGTACTGCACGCTCAAGAAGATTGGAAAAAATCTACTGGGGAGAAAACCCAGATGCACCAGGTGGAAAGTAAACTAGACAGAGATTGGAATCCCAAAAGCCCTGAGGAGCCACTGAGCAAGGGGGAGGATCTACATGTGCTCCTAGAACTGCCAGACAATGCGAGCAAGGGGCTGCCCAGAGAAGGGGCGGGCTGCATACATCCCAAGAGCTACAGGTCGGGGAGTGGCTAGAGATCGCACCTGGCACAGGCGGTTCCTTTCAGTCAGATTTAACTCTGCTCATGGGGAAGGGGTGGTGTGCAGTCCAGGGGCTGGAAAAAAATGCAAGCAAGTGACTGGGGAATGGAACAGGTTGCCTGTATCCAGACTTAGCTCCATTCAAGGGGGAATGCGGCAGAGGTGGGTTAGATGAGAGCCCTCCCCCGTAAGCCCTCACCAAAATTTCTTCTAAATCCATGTGCAGGGACACTGGTCCCCTTCAGGCTAAAGCAGAGAATCCAGAGCTGGAGCCCAGGTATAGTGAGAACGTAGATCCAGAGGGCAATCGCCCCACAGTATGTCATCCCTGGGAAGCTAAAATTTTTTAAAAATTAAAGAGGACAGTTATAGAGTATGGCCCAAATTCTCCTTGGGTTGAGATGGTTCTTCAAGATTTAGCTCATCAACCCTACACACAAAAGACTGGCTAGATGTGGCCAGAGCGGTGCTTTCCAATCCCACCTTCATTAAATGGACAGCAAGGAAAAAACTAGATAAAGGTCCCTCTAAAGTGCCAATAGCAGGCATTGTACAAAAACCTGGCGAGCCCCACCCCTTTCCACCAGCATGTACCAGGAAGAGCAAAGTGCCATCAATCACCATTACTCGGGGGGGGGGGCAGAGAAAGACTACATACAAATTCCTCAGTTCCCTGTGCAGGCGGGTGGGAACTGCTTCTGTTTGTGTTTGTCTAAAGCTTGATTTTAAAAAAGGCTTTTCCCCCCATACATTGGAGGGTCAGAAAACTTGTCTGTTGTTCTTTGTATGTTGCCTGTGATGATAAACGGTTACTTTAAAAAAGTTCTGACTTGCCTGGTTATCTGAATTTCCTATAAAATGTGTGTTTTATGTTTCAAAATAACAGCTGTGGCCATGCCAAATTTTACTGCGTGCTATAATCACATTTTGGTTTTTGGCTCTGTTCATTATTTGGCATGCCCAATGTAAATGCACGTGCACACTTAATATTGAATCTTTTTGATAACATCAAAAGGCCTGAGTATGTACTGACTAAAATATCTTATTTCATCTTGATTTTTATGAAGCTTCACAAAAGGTGGTATTGTGTTTTTACTTAGGATCTGATAACATCACTTTTGTAATTCCTTTAAAAGTTTGTTTTCCCATGTGTAATGTTAACATATCTAGCAGCCAAAAAGAAAAACTGATTTCTGAGAAATTCATTGGAATTTCTTCATTATCCTATTATGTATGAGCTCCCTTTCTTGGAGACAAGTCTGATTTCTAATTCCAGGTGTACTCCTGTGTTCTGCTACAGTCTTGCAAACCTAATTCGGATATAATGATTTTTTAGATGAGGTCTACTGTTATTGCCTCTTTTAAAGGACTTTTCTTACAGGATTTGTAATGTAAAAACAACAGGAAAACAATCAGATAGGATAAAGAAATATGAAAAAATATGTATGGTACTTGGATGTACAAAAGGTTTAAAAGAAGGTTTATAGGGTAAAAAATCTTACTTAAAAAATTAAAATGTATACAGGAGATTATGAGTTGCTTACTTAAAAATGTTAAAATATGCTATAAAGGTTTATGGAGTGTTAGGTTTATAAAAAGATTAAAAATTAGAGATGGTAATTAAAAAATGTTGTACATTATGCTTCTTCCATGCTGTAAGACATTGAGCCTCACAAATTAGAGATTAAGAATTAAGCTTCATGTATTCAAATGTATTTCAATTATCTGTTTTGATTAAGCAGGAATTTGGTTACTCATAAAATCCCAACTTCTCAAGGGTGGCGGGAAAGTCTGAGACCAGAACCCTCCTTACTCCCAGGGAGGTGGGCTCTGCTCAGGGTCAGACCAGCAGGAAAAGCCAAGGCCCCACCCAAATCCTGGATCTCATGGTAAAAGTGAGCAGGCTTCTCCTGGAGGGAAAGGAAAAAGGCACCTTTAAAGTATGGGAGGAATGTTTTAACCTCTGTGTGAATGTGTGAGTGAATGTCGGTCTGAGGTGGGAAATCTGTGAGTTTGTAGTCCCATGACGAGATCCCTAAGATCTCTTGAGGCCATGGGATTTGATTGGGCCAATTCTGCGTTTCCATGGTGGATAACATACAGTCTAGTGTGGGATTGGATTAGAATTTAGATGCTGGATTTATATAGTGCTTAGCAAAACTCTGCTGAGCCAAGTGTCCTTTCCCCAAGTCCAGGTCCACTAAACTAAAGCCAAAGGAGAGATTTCCCCTTCCTGTGTCCAGGGACTTACTAAAAAATACAAATGCTTAGTCCTACCAACCTGAAAGAGAGTCAGCTTGTAGTATATTCTCGGACATGCCTTGTTTACATCTTAGACAAAAGATGACCCCAGTAAAATCTTTAAGTTATAATATCATCCAACTAGACAAACAATGACAAATGACAGAAAGTTAAGAGAGTATAGAGATCAGTACCAAAAGTACCAGCTAGTAGCTCAGGAAAAGTTTTGTCTCCCAATAGAAATTCTATCAAGACTAAGGTGGAACAGGAATTTCATCTAGATTCCACATCAGCCAAAATCCCATTTGGAGGACAGGGTTCTCATCTGTTAGAGAGAAATAGGCCTCCACCTGGAGGATAACATCCTCATCTTCAAGGTTAAAACACTGTAACTAAGTAGCCCACGATCAGGAAGCTTTCACATCTCTCTTGGATGTAAAATCCTTTGTTTCTTTTTGTCCTTTCTTTTTGTTCTGTGTTGTCTTATGGCCCCACTGACAGATAAAATAGGACAGATGCAGATAACCCCTTTCAAACTTATTTTTGGACCATTTTAATGACTTTAAAATAGGGCAAGTGATCTAGGACTTAATGTGGAGAAAGAAAAGAAAAGAAAAAGTACCAAAAAACAAATCAAAACTTGACATATGCCTAAGGAGATACATAAAATATTAACAGGCACGCCGGAGCAGACCAACCCAGGAGCCCTTCTGACAGGGGACAGATGGATAGGTGCTTTGAATATGACCAGACTGAGTGCTTTGAGACAGTTGCAAGCACAGGAAGCTTTCATGTGGCCTATGCCCCACCCACGGGAATCTCCACTGAACCCCAAAGCCCAGGGGTCAAGCCCTCTGGTGGGGACCAATAAAATGGTCTGAAGCTCTTAGCCTCGCTCCGATGGGAAAAAGGAGTTTGCTGCTGATATCCAGTGAAAGAAGGCCCAAAATGCCAGGTTGAGCATCTCATGAGAACCTTGGGTTTAATATGCAAATGGGAAGCCTCTTTGTTTCTATGTTCATAGACAAGGGATTAGAAAATTCTAGTGCTCAACTTCCTTCCTTTTTTCAATCTTTGATTTTACTGAAATGTTAATGATCAAGAAAATGACAGGTTCATCAGTCACTCACAAAGTAACTACTGAGATTCCTTATTTGTTTAATGATGTTGCTTTTAGACATTTATTCATTTAATAAAACTAGATAGGCAGTTCACATTGTTTTAAACAGGTTTTAAAAAGTGATCATAGAGATTCACAGCTGCCAGAGAAAAAAGGCCTTCAGTAAGTAGATTAACTCTTGGTTTTTCACCAGACTAAGGCAATGACTAATCCAGGTGAGGTAACAGGTTTTCTTTTTTTTTTTTTTTTTTTTTTTTTTATCTGTACTTGTTTTTTTTTTTTTTTATTAAAAATTTAATTATACATTTTAAAATTTTTTACCAGTTCCCTCCCTCCCCCCTCTTCCCCCTCCCCTTCCCCCAGTGCCTCCCCCCCAATTCCCAGAGACTCCTTTATTGTGTACGCCTAACTCTCCACTGGGTCCTCCTCTCCGATGACATATAAGGACCCAGTGGCATTTCCATAAGCCCTTTCTCTTGTTCCCCTTAAGCATAAGATCACTACTATGGCTGTCAATCCCTTGCCTCCAGGGGTCTCGGTGCCCTTAACAGATGCTAGACTTTATGAGGGCAACAGTGCGCTGGACATTGCGCAGGGCATGCAAAGTCCCATTATGATTGCTTTGGCCCCAACTATTGTTGAGAATCTTGCAAATCGTTGCTCCTCCCATCCTTTTGCTCTTACAATCTTACCGCCCCCTCTTCCGCAAATGTCCCTGAGCTCCAGGATGGGGAGAGATTAGGCTGTCCTAGTTCTATGTGATTGATATAGAGTCTCTGAAGTTCTGGATTGTGGTTTGTTGATTTTCTTTTGCAGTTTTGCTACTCCTGCAATTCCTTTCACTCCATTCTGCTGGGCACTGTATGTCACCCCCTGGCCAGAGACAAAAAGCTGTTAAACTGGAGTCTTGTTGTAATAGCACATTCAAGGGTAGATGTAATAAGAGTAGGAAACCTCACTGAGGGAGGGGTCCATCACCCATTTGCAAAATGATTACTTTTTATCTGCTAGACTATATGCCCTCCCCTTCTGGTGAGATCAGGAAATAACGTCTGTGAACTTAACCAGGTTTCTCATTACTTACTTGCAGACCTTGATGGAGGCCTATTTTCTCTGCTGTAACATGGTCTCCTCTCTCCTTCTTTCTGGTGTGGCCCTCCTAACCCATCTCTCTTGTTCATAATCCTTGCAATTACTGTGTTACATAGGTTTACTTTTGAGTGTCTCAATGTGGGCTGGGTGAGTTTGGTACTAGGAGCCACCTATTAGGGAGTACATACGGCACTTAATTTTCTGGTTTGGGATACTTCACTTAATATAATTCTTTCTAATGACATCCATTTCCCAGCAAATTCCAGTAATTCATCATTTTTGATGGCTGAGTAGTACTCCATTGTATAGATGTACCACTGTTTCCTTATCCACTCGTCAACTGTTGGACATTTAGGTTGATTCCATGACTTTGCTATTGTAAACAGTGCTGCTATGAACATGGTCGAGCTTGTGCTATCGAGGCGAACCTCTGCTGCATGGGGGGTTATTCCCAAAAGTGGGATAGCAGGGTCATACGGCATTTCAATCTTTAATTTCTTTAAGAATCTCCAGACGGCTCGCCAGAGTGGCTGTATGAGCCTGCATTCCCACCAACAATGTAGGAGAGTTCCCCTCTCTCTCCACATCCTCTCCAGCATTTGTCGTTGATTGTATTGTGGATTTTTGCCATCCTGACCGGGGTGAGATGATATCTCAGGGAAGTTTTGATTTGCATTTCCCTGATGGCGAAGGAAGTGGAGCATTTTTTAAGATAATTGTTAGACATTTTAATTTCATCCCTGGTAAAGTTTCTTTGAAGTTCCAGGGCCCATTTTTTAATTGGGCCAGTGTTTTCCTTGGAGTTTAATTTTCTAAGTTCTTTGTGTACTCTGGACAGTAGAGCTCTGTCAGATATGTGGTTAGTGAAGATTTTCTCCCATTCTGTGGGTTGCCTTTGAGCTCGTGTGACAATCTCTTTATCTGAACAGAAGCTCTTTAATTTCACAAGATCCCAACTGTTGAGAGTTGGTAGCAGTGACTGTAGCATTGGATGTCTGTTTAGGAAGTGTTGGCCTAGCCCAATCAGCTCGAGGGAGTTCCCTATCCTTTCAACTATGGTTTTTAAAGTCTCTGGCCTGATATCAAGGTCCTTGATCCATTTGGAATTAAGTCTTGTACATGGTGACAAGTATGGGTCCAGCTTTAATCTTCTGCATGTGGAGATCCAGTTTTGCCAGCACCATTTGTTGAAGATGCTGTTCTTTTTCCATTGGATTCTTTGGGCCCCTTTGTCAAAGACCAAATGGCTGTAACTTTGTGGGCTTATATCTGGGTCTTCAACCCTTATCCATTGATCTGTGTGTCTATTTTGGAGCCAGTACCAGGCTGTCTTTATAACTATGGATTTGTAGTATAGACTTAGGTTTGGTATGGTAATACCTCCAGCTGTGTTTTTGTTACTCAGGATTGTTTTTGCTATCCTGGGTCTTTTGTGCCTCCATATGAACTTTGAGATTGTTGGTCAACTTCTTTGAAGAATTGCTTTGGGATTTTGATTGGTATAGCATTGAATCTGTATATTGCCTTTGGTAGGATGGTCATTTTTACAATGTTGATTCTGCCAATCCAGGAACAAGGGAGGTCTTTCCACCTTCTGGTGTCTTCTGCAATTTCTTTCTTTAGGGTTTTAAAGTTTTCATTGTAAAGGTCTTTTACCTCCTTAGTTAGGTTTATACCAAGGTATTTCATTTTTGTAGGGGTTATAGTGAATGGCATGGTTTCTCTCAAGGCTTTTTCACTTCTTTCATTCTGGGCATATAGGAAGGCCTCTGATTTTTGCACATTTATTTTGTATCCTGCCACCCTGCTGAACTTCTCAATTAGTTCCAGGAGCTTCCTGGTGGAGTTTTTGGGATCCCTCAGGTATAAGATCATGTCATCTGCAAATAGGAATAGCTTGATTTCTTCCTTGCCGATTTGAATCCCTCTTATGTCCCGTTCTTGTCTTGTGGCTTCAGCTAAGACTTCAAGTACAATATTGAATAGAAGTGTTGAGAGTGGACAGCCTTGTCTAGTTCCTGATCGAAGTGGGAATGCTTCCAATTGTTCCCCATTGAGCATAATCCTTGCTGTGGGCTTGTTGTATACAGCTTTTATTATATTGATAAAGGTTCCTTCCATTCCTACTGTCTCTAGCGTTTTGATCATAAAAGGCTGTTGGATCTTGTCAAAAGCTTTTTCTGCATCTATTGAGAGTATCATGTGGTCTTGGACTTTGGACTGGTTTACATGATGAATTACATTTATTGATTTGCGTATGTTGAACCAACCTTGTGGGCCGGGGATGAAGCCTACTTGGTCCCCATGAATGATCTTTTTAATATGTTTTTGAATCCGATTTGTTGAGAATCTTTGCGTCTGTGTTCATCAGGGAGATCGGCCTATAGTTTTCTTTTTTAAGTGAATCTTTATTAGCTTTTGGGATTAAAACGATATTAGCTTCATAGAAGGAATTTGGTAGTGTTCCTTCCTTTGCTATTTGATGGAACAGTTTAAGGAGTATTGGTGTTATTAACTCCTTAAAGGTCTGGTAGAACTCTGTGCTGAATCCATCTGGTCCAGGACATTTTTTGGTGGGAAGATTCGAGATTACTTCCTCAATTTCCTTATATGTTATAGGACTATTTAAATAATTCACAACTTCCTGATTCAATTTAGGTAAGTTGTGTTTACTTAGAAATTCATCCATCTCTTTTGTGTTGTCAAACTTCACAGAGTATAAGTTTTTGAAATATAATGTTATAATTTTCTGGATTTCTTGGGTATCAGTAGTGATAACTCCATGTTCATTTCTAATTTTGTTAATTTGGGTTTTCTCTCTCTTGCTTTTGGTTAGTTTAGCTAGGGGTGTATCAATCTTGTTGATTTTTTCAAAGAACCAGCTTTTTGATTGGTTGATTTTTTCTATCGTTTTCTTAGTTTCGATTTCAGATATTTCTCCCCTTATTTTGCTAATCTCTTCTCTTCTACTGCTTTTGGGATCAGATTGCTCTAGTTTCTCTAAAGCTTTAAGCTGCATTGTTAAGTTGTTTATTTCTGATGTTTCCATTTTTTTGATGTGGGCATTAAGAGCTATGAACTTACCTCTTAGAACAGCTCTCATTGTGTCCCAGAGATTTTGGTAAGTTGTATTTTCGTTATCATTCACTTTCAGGAAATCTTGAATTTCCTTTTTAATTTCTTCCTGAATCCAGTTCTCATTCAGCATCATAGTGTTAAGTTTCCAGGAGTTAGTGTATTTTCTCTTGTTTGATGTGTTGTGTATGTCCAGCTTTAGGCCGTGGTGGTCTGATAGGGCACAGGTTAGAATTTCAACTTTCTTGTATATGTGTAGATTCATTTTGTGGCCCAATATGTGATCTATTTTGGAGAACGTTCCGTGTGCTGCTGAGAAAAATGTGTATTCTTTGGTGCTTGGGTGAAAAGTTCGATAGAGATCTGTGAGGTCCATTTCTTTCAGAGTTTGATTAAGTTCCAAAGTGTCTCTGTTAAGCTTTTGACCTGTTGATCTATCCCATGTAGAGAGGGCGGTGTTGAAGTCCCCAAGAATTATCGTTTTTGGGTTGATTTCTTGCTTTAGACGCTGTAGGGTTTTCTTAATGAATGTGGAGGGGCCCGTATTGGGTGCATATATGTTCAGTATTGTGAAATCTTCCTGGTGAATTGTACCTGTGACTAAAATGTAGTATCCATCCGTGTCTCTTATAATTTTTTTTGGTTTGAAATCCACTTTGTCTGATAGCATAATGGCTACCCCTGCCTGTTTTCTGCTTCCATTTGCTTGTAGAATTGTTGACCAGCCTTTTATTTTTAGAGCGTGCCTATCTTTTGTGGTGAGATGGGTTTCCTGCAGGCAACAGATTGATGGATTGTGATTTTTAATCCAAGTTTGTAATCTGTGTCTCTTGATCGGTGAATTAAGTCCATTAACATTTAGTGTTATAATGGAGAAACTATTGTTAATTCCAATGGAGAAACTATTGTTAATTCCAGACATTTATTATGTTTAGTAGCTTTTATAAGTATATTGCTTCGCTTTTAATGGTGTTATATTTGCCTTCTGTTCTCCTGGATATGCCTGTTTTTTTCTTCACGCTTGAGTATCATTTCTAGCAGTTTTTGAAGGCCTGGTTTGGTGGCCATGTATCCCTTAAAGTTGTCTTTGTGCTGGAAAATTTTTCTTTCTCCCTCGATCATGACTGATAGTTTTGCAGGGTAAATCAGCCTGGGTTGACATTTTTGCTCATTCAATACTTGAAGTATGTCTCTCCAAGCTCTTCTTGCTTTTACTGTTTCGACTGAGAAGTCATTTGTTATTTTAATAGGTTTGCCTTTAAAAGTGACTTGTTTTTTCTCCCTTGAAGCTCTCAGCACCAGTTCTTTATCTTGAATGTGGAGTGTTTTAACTATTATTTGCCGCGGTGTGCTTCTATTTTGGTCGTATCTGTTTGGGGTGCGGAATGCCTCTTGTATATGAATGGGCCTCTCTTTTTTTAGATGAGGAAAGTTTTCCTTGATGATCGTTTGAAAAATTTCCTCAGGGGTGGTATTTTGAGATTCTTGCTCCGGTATTCCATGAATACGCATGTTTGGCTTCTTCAGGGTGTCCCATATCTCTTGGATATTTCTCTCAAGTATCTTTTTGGCTTTAACAACCTCTTCCATTGAGCTGGTTAGTACTCCCACTTTATCTTCAAGGTCTGAAATTCTGTTTTCTGCTTCATTAGTTCTGTTGATAAGACTCTCTGTGGCGTTCTGGGTTGAAGATAACTTGTCTTTTAGCTCAGTTTTAAACTCTGCTTGAGTCTGTTTTAACTGCTCTATGCCACTTTTTGTTTCTTGCACTGTTTTTCTCAACTCCTCCAGATGTCTGTTGTGTTCCTCTTCAAAGCGATTGATTCGATTATGTAATTCCTCCCGGATTTCCTCTTTCATAGTATTGAACATGGTAATGATCATATTTTGAAAGTCGTTATCCTGGGTCAGGCTTTCTTGGCCTTTTTCCGCGGGTTTGTTCTTGTTGGAGTCTAACATTATGGGATTAATTTCTTCAGTGGGAAATGTGTTTACTTGAGTGTTGCTTCTCATGGATTTGCACTTTGACTTTGGCATTGTCATTTTAACTCTTAAGATCTCTCAATTTCACTAAACTGAATTATTTGGCCTGGGGTACTGGTGGGCGGGGCCCGAACGGGGACTTACTTAGGGCGCGGGGTGAGGCCCGGCTGGATCGCGCGTGCGCGTCCCGACCGGCGGAGCGGGGTGGGGTGAAAAGGGACGATGGGCGCGTCGGCGTGGAGCTATTTAACCCGAGGGCAGCTGGGGCGGGGCCCAGGCGCAGGGGGAGATCCTCCTCGTCCCTCGGCCCCCACGCGCGGCTCCGGCTGGATGGTGGGAGTCGGAGCCGGGTCCCTGTGGGCTGACCTGGGGTCCTAGAGCGCGCGGTGAGCCAGGTTTTCTTTACTAACGCTTGCCTGTACCCACAGTAAGATTACTGAGCTTATTTGGTTTATCCCATGTGCCTTCCCAGTTACAATGGTTTAATCCTCATGTATATCTTAAAAGTTTAACCTGTGTTTTGTCTCTTTTATAGGGACCTTAAAGTAATTAAGCCATCTGTCAAAGACCTCTAGACCTTCCCAGCACTTCACAGATGAGGACATCAAACTGCTTTCATTTCCATCGTCCCATCTCTGCAGGAAGTAAAAGAATGGTCATCGCCCCTCATCCCTTGAAGTCAGGGTCTTCAAATAGGTTAAGGGGTAAAGTAGGCAGGTTTAGAACAGCCATGCTGGGTCTTTAAAGGTCTTTGGAATTCCAAAAAGACATCCCTCTCTGCTGAATGACCCTATACCCAACCAAATTAAAGGTCCGATTATTAAAACAAAAAGGGGGAGTAAGCCCACACCAATAACTAGGGTTGGCATTATTTAAATTTTCATAAGGGACAACTTGAATTGAGATTCCAAAGACGCTGGGGAAGCCTATCTACCAAACCTTCTGTCAAGAAACTATCCATGGTGTGCTCTAGGAAAATGCTAATCCTTATAAGCCTGACCTAACTCAAGATGGCCTGATTGATACCTTGCCTAAACCAAGGTGGAATTGATCTGGGTTTGACGTAACATCTAGAAAAAATTGTTCTTTTAATAATTATATCGCTTAAGTGTTTCCTCAGCACATCTCTCAGCAGTGCTTCATTAACGAGACCACACTATAGACATTTATGGCCCTTGAATATCCATGCCATGGTCCCCCCAGAGACGTGATTTAAGCTTGGAGGCTTGTGAGGCCTTGGTCTAAAAATGGACCAGGCAGGCCTGTACTGTCTATGTGAGCCACATGCAACTTCCCCAAGCTACCTGCTGCCATGCCTAGCGTTGATGCCAACCTGTCTGACTGAGAAGACCAACCGGGACAGGACAATAGCGAAAACTCACGCTGGGACTTATGGGACATTGGACATACGTACAGTTAATTGTAAAATATAGTCTCTACTAAAACAAAAAGGGGGAGATGTTGGGCCCACCCAGGAATTACCCGAGAGCATAACTAAGCTCATGGGATCAAAGATGGCGCTGAGAGCTAGTGTCCTGGGCATAACCCTGATCACATTACAGAGAGCCCTAATTGGCTTTCAGGAATTGACCTATCTTCCTTCCTGAGATACATTGGGTCTGGCCTGTAAGACTTGGATGCTGTGTTGACCTTTGACACAATTGGCTGCCCGTTTTATGCCCTGTGGTCCTTTGTCTATATAAGCTGTTTTGTTACCCCCCCCCAATAAACGAGATTTGCTCTGACAAACTCTCCGTCTGTTTCCGAGTCTCTGGGGAGTTGAGGTGGAGGATCGAACGGTCAAACTCTTCTTTCTCTGTCCTGATGGCCTGGAGCCGTGCCCTAGTGTGTGTGTGTGTGTGTGTGTGTGTGTGTGTGTGTGTGGAGAGACACCACATCGCGGGTAGAGAACTGTAAAAAAGCAGTAACTGCAGGACAGTTCTCTACCAACTGCTATGTCTCTCTCCTCCTGGAGAACCTGACAACTCCTTGAAATGCAAGGCAAGCTGGTGACATGCTGGGCTCCTCACCTTGATACCAATACGGAGCCCTGTGTTCTGGGCTGGATCATCCCTTGTAAGCCAGGCTTTTCACAGCATAGACAACAGGAACCTGACATTCATCCCCCATGGCTGGAAGATCATAGAATCGGGTTATGCTCATCTTGCCCACTTTTATCTCAAAATGCATCTCAGCATCCCTCCACAAGCCTGCATGGCCCAGAGGCTCAGACTTCAGCTGGCACTCTATGAGTTCTCTCAGCATCCCTCCACAAGCCTGCATGGTCCAGCAGCTCAGACCTTAGCTGGCACTCTATGAGTTCTCTTGCTTTTTCTCTAATTACACTGCACATTTTTTGTTTTTTGAGGGGCATCTAAGAGACATGTCAACCTTAGAGTCTTTGTATCTGCTGCTTCCTTTAACTGGAATACTTTCTCCAGATAGACATGCTTTGCATTTCTGAACTTCTTCAAAGTTTTCATTGAATACAGAGCTTTTATCTGATGATTCTATTTAAAAATCTTTCCTAGTTCCCTAGTTTTATTTCAAACGTTTATATATACTACTTTTATGATTATTCTTGTTTAATATAAATGAATTTATTAAATTTAATTCAATACAAATATACATAATTCTAAGAAATTAAAGCCTTTTCCTTATCATTTCTTTCTATTTTAAATTTATTATTTTATTAATTGATAATTTCATATATGAATATAATAAGTTTCTGATCCCATCCCCCAAATTTTCCCAATGTAAACCTTCTTCTTCCCAACCAGTCTCTCTGCTGTTATTTTGTGTGTAGGGTTCACTGAATTTCATCTGGTTTGCCTGTATTGGCATGTGCCTGAGTACTCGCTGGAGCACAAATCATATTATGTGTTAGTAGATATACCATTGACAAGACTAACTCCCCTTTCTCCATCTAGCATTAATCTGCCATAATCTCTGAGGGAGGTATAATACCTGTTGAAATAGTTCCCTCTTCCATAGTGAAATGTCGATAGGTCAATCTCATGAAAATCTTTTAGAAGTAGTCACAGTTCATGGGTATAGCATCCTTGTCATATCCAGAAGACACTGTCTGGCAGCACCTACCCCTGTCCACCTGAAAGTAAATCTTACAATTTAAGATTAAAAAAGAGACAATTGAAAAATGTAATGATTTCAGAAATCTAAGAAATTTTAAACAGTTCTCTAAAGATAAAAAGTCAGCTCCCCCAAATTCATTATTTTTTTAAATTTTTTTATAGTTTATTCAAGTGTGTGTGTGTGTGTGTGTGTGTGTGTGTGTGTGTGTGTGTGTGTGTAGAACCACGGGTGAATTCGGGAACCACCATGGACGCCTCCACCTCCTCCTTGGTTACTCTGCCCTGGGATTCACAGGTTCCGCCCTACCAGGACCAGAAATGCAGGCCCTCCCCTTCCGCCTGACGTCTATACGTGGGGTCTAGGATCCGAACTCAGGACCTTCCACCTGCAAGGCAGAGGCTTAACCCCTGAGCTACCTCTCCAGTCCCCCAAATTCATTATTAATACACAAAAATCTCAGCATTTCAAAATAATCAAAACTTTTGACATTATGAAAAAACAAATGCTCCAAAGTAGGGAGGAAAAGCTTAACAATATAATTTATGTGATAATCAGATTAAAAAAATTCTCAATGATTTTCCACAGCAGCCACTTAGATAAGAAATCACATTGCTAAGTCATCTCCAATAGCTTTTAAAGTACAATCCACACAAACAATATTTTTTTTCCCCTCAGATGGTATGGTTTTATTTATTTTATTTTTACATTTTTTTAAATTTCTTCCACTCATACAAAGTAGATAAGTACCCCATTCCCCTCCCTCCTTCTACCCCTCCCTGGACCCTCTTGTTCCCTTCCCCCTTTCTTTCCCCCATCCCTCTCTTTCTCCTAATGCTCTCCCCCACCCATTCTGGAGCATTCTTTAATGTGCATGTCAAACTTCCTGCTGGGTCCTCCTCTCTGATAAGGTGTAAGGACTCAGTGGCATTGCCTAGAGCTCTTTTTTCACACAAACAATATTTTTTAAAAAATAATAGTTTATATTATTTCCCTGTTCAGCCTTCTTCATGTATTCTTTATATATTTATGTAGGGATATATTTTGATTCTGGAAGCATTCCTAATTTTTAAAAAAATTTGGCTTTTACAGTAGTGACATAGAAAATTTCTAATATGTTTGATTGGTTCCAGGGAAGATATAAAAATGGTTCATTTCTGATTTTGTATGTATTTTTCTAAACTTAGCTTGTATTACTTTTGGGTTCAGTGTCTTTTGAATTTATGTGGAGAAAATGTACTGTGTATACATATCTCTTTCTTTAGATTTAATCGCATTTCTTTTGATTTCCTGAACCAATTATTTCTTGCTTTGCTCAAAATGTGCCTTAGGGTTATCCAAAGGCACACGATCAATAGGACAGATGGATGGAAAGTCAGATAATAGATAGATGATTGACATACAGAATATTTACCTTACCATCTTCCATAATCATGTAAGGCAATTCTTCAGGTGAGTGCCGTGCCATGATGGTTTTCTCTGTCCCAGACCTGGTGACCCTTGAGACACTCAGGTGAGCACTGCCCAGGGACACTCCCTATCCACCTATACTAGTTCCAGCAACCCCAAGACACTCAAATGGTGGCAGAACAACCTCAACCAATAGAGGACCCCAAAAATTACACTGTTCAACATAGGACAGCCATATCACTCAACCAGAAAATAAGTAGACTCCTTTTTAATTTGTTTTTGATTTATTCTCAAGAGGGAGTCGCTACTGCTTAAGATCCACAATAACCCATGCCCCATACTCTTATCCCTACTGGTCTTAAGTTATTTACCATAGCACATGCCAAGCAAACTTTTAAAATTTCACTTTCAACCTCAAATATAACTCCTGTATTCCTAATTACTAAATCTACCCTATCCTTTAGTAACTGCTCTGATTCTTAAGCTAAACTTCATCTATCAGAATTGACTCCCAATACCAAACTTCCCACGTAAAATTAGATTAAAAGCAACCTCCTTCACTTTCAAAGGAGAATTGGGTTTACACATTAAAAGTGCACTGCAGCAACCACACCCACAAAACATACCAAGTAACCCTAGGCTAATTCTTAAACAGCAACAACATTCCATCCAAATGCAGGGAAGTTTTTCCGGCAACAGCTAAAGTCAGGCAACTTCCTCTGACTCAAGAGAACCAGAAACACATGCTAAATAAAGCAGTCAAAGATCTAATGCAAGATGCCCAAGTCACATTGTAGAAACACAAAATATACCAAATATCAGGAAAACATATCTCCTACAAAAAACACCAACTCCCCAATGATATACTCCAAACAGAATAACTTCCTAGGTAGCAGACAAGAAGATAACACTCAAGGTAATAATGTCTTCCAAAGGAATATTATCAATATGAATAATGAAATGCAAGAACTACAAAAGGAACTAGAAGAATTCAGACAGGAGATTAATAAACATGTGAATTTATGTGAACTGGAAAATAATTTTAAAAACCTAAAATTATTGGATTTTTTAAAACAGGAGATCAAAACTAAGTTAACTGCAGTTGAAAACTCAGCAGAAAGTATCGCCAACAGAACTGATCAAGCAGAAGATGGAATTTTAAATCTGGAAGACAAGTTAATAGTACAGGATTGTTCAATTAAAGAAGCTGAAAATAATTTTAAAAACATGAAAGGCTATGGGATACCAAGATGATGCCAAACCTTTGCATTCATGAAATCATAGAACAAGAAACTCAAGGAAATATTCCAGCACATATCTTTCATATAATCATAACTGAGAATGTTATACATCTAAGGAAAGAGAGCCCCATCCACATGAAAAATGCATCCTATACAGATATAAAAATAGAAACTCACTAAGACAAGTAATAGTAAAAATAGTTAAAAACTTTGCAGACACAGGATAAAGAAAATATCCTGATAGCTGTAAGAGTGAAAACCCAAGTAATATTTAAAGGCAAGCCCATAAGAATAACACCTTACTTTTCAATGGAAACAGTAAAAATCAGAAGAGGTTGGAGAGGCATTCTTCAAATCACGAACCATCACAAATGCCAAACCAGCCTACTACTATCAGTCATGCTTGAAGGTGAAAAACAGATCTTTCACAGGGCTAGAGACCTGGCTCAGGGGTTAAGCCTCTGCCCTGCAGGCATAAGGTCCTGAGTTAGGATCCTAGACCCTACTATAACGCCGGGTGGAGGCAGAGGCAGCTTATTTTTCTCGTCTTGGTAGGGCAGAGTCTGTGAATCCCGGGGCAGAGTAAACAAGGAGGAGGTGGAGGCTGTCCATGGTGGTTCCCGAATTCGCCCATGGTTCTACACACATGCACGCACGCACGCACACACACAAGCGCACCCACCCACACAATTGAATAAATAAATAAAAAAAGATCTTTCATGACAGAAACATACTAAAGAGCTACATTTCTACCAAGCCATATCTCAGGAGGATATTAGAAAAAAAATCAAAATACTGAAGAAATAGATTACTATATGAAAGAGAGCAGAAGGGAAAAATAATACCACTGCAAATACCCAAGAAGAGAACCACTAAAATCACTAAATATAAAAAAAACTGGAATCAAGAAACACTTTTCAATTATAACCTTAAACGTCAATGGACTCAGCTTCCCAATCAAGAAACAGACTAACAGTATAGATTAAAATGCACAACTTATTGATTGGCTGCCTCCAAAAAACACACCTTACTTTGAAAGATAGTCACTATTATCTCAGTGTTAAAGGATGGTCAAAGATACTCCAAGCAAAGGCAACTAGGAAACAGACAGCAGTAGTCATGCTAATATCTGATAATACAGATTTCAAGCCAAAACATATCATAAGAGACACAGAAAGATGCTACATACTTTTTAAAGGAACAATTCATCCGGAAGAATTCACAATTCTAAGCATTTACATACCAAGCATAGACTCATCCACAACTCATAAAATTACAAATACATAAATACTACAACTCATAAAACAATAATTTCACCCAATTTCTATAATAGTAGGAGATTCCAACATTACACTCTCACTAATAGACAGATCAACAGCCAAAAATTGAACAGAGACACACTGGAACTAAATCAAATCATAAACCAAATGGACCTGATTGATATCTACTGGATATTCATTCCATTCTAACACCAAGGAATATGTATTCTTTTCAGCAGTCCATGTTACTTTTTCCAAAGTAGACCACATACTAGGCCACAAAATAAGCCTGCACAAATACAGGAAAATTGATATCACGTCCTATATTCTATATGACCACTATGGAATAAAGTTAGACATGCATAACAAAACAAATAATAGAAAGGACACAAACTCTTGGAAGCTAAACAGCATGCCACTAAATGTTACAGAAATAAAAACAGAAATTCAAAAATTCCTAGAACTCAATGATAAAAAAACAACATATCAAAACTTTGGGGATACGATGAAGTCCTAAAAGGAAAGTTTATAGCACTTAATGCCTACATCAAAAAAATAGAAACACCACAAGTAAACAACTTAAAACTTTAGAGAAACAAGACCAAAAGTAGTAGAAATGCAAGATTAGTAAGATCAGAGGAAAAACAACTAAAATTGAGACAAAGAAAACAATTCAAAGAATCAATCAAATGAGAACTGATTCTTTGAAAAACTTAACAAGATTGGTAAACCCTAGCCAGATTAGCAAAGCCAAAAGACAGAAAACCAAATTAATAAAATTAGAGATGAAAACAGAGCTGTTACAATGGATACCAAGAAATTCAGAAAATCATAAGGTCATAATTCAAATATTTATACCCTAACAAACTTGAAAAATCAGAAAGAAATGGATGAATTTCTAAGTACATATGACACACCAAAGTTGAATTATAATGACTTGAATTATTCAAGCAGTCTTATGGTAATGAATTTACAGCAGTAATGATGAATTTCCCTACTAAAAAAAACAAACCAAGACCAGATGGATTCAGTGCAGAAGTTTACCATACATATAAAGAATAACTAACACTGTTACTCCTTAAATTATCCCACAAAATAGAAAAGGAAGAGACACTTCCAAACTCTTACATTGATCCCCAAACCAAATAAAAGCACAATAAAAAAAGAAAAGTATAGCCAAATCTCACTGATGAACACAAATGGAAAGATTCTCGACAAAGTTCTAGCAAACTGGATTCAAAACCATATCATGACCAGGTTGGGTTTATTCCAGAAACACAGGGTTGGTTCAATACACATAAATCAGTAAATATAACTCGAGCATATAAACAGATGTAAAGACAAAGTTCACATGATTCTCTTAATTGATGCTGAAAAAGCTTTTGACAAGATTCAACACCCCTTTATGATAAAGGCCCTGGAGAAAATAAGGTCGGAAGGTATATTTATCAACATAATAAAGGCCATATATAATAAGCCTATAGCAAAACTCATCCTAAATGGTGAAAAACTTGAAATATTCCCACTTCGATCAGGAACTAGACAGGGCTTTCCACTCTTCACCTCTTCTACTTAACGTTGTACTTGAGGTCTCAGCTAGAGCCATAAGACAGAGGGACATTAAAAGGATACAAATAGGAAAAGAAAAAGTCAAGTTATCTTCTATATTTGCAAGCTTCCATACTTGAAAGAACCCAAAGATCCCACCAGGAAACTTCTGGATATAATAAGTAAGTTCAGTAGAGTGTCAGGATACAAAAGGAATGTACCAAAAGTAGTGGTTTTTCTTTACACCAAGGATGAACAAATCCATTTACCATACTCCTAAAAAAATGAAATACCTTGGAATAAACCTAACCAAGGATGTGAACGATCTATACAATGAAAACTTTAAAATATTAAAAAAAGAGATTACAGAAGACACAAGAAGATGGAAAGCCCTTTCGTGTTCCTGTATCAGCAGCATTAACATTATTAAAATGGGCAGTTCTACCAAAAGCAGTATACAGATTCAACAAAATATCAATCAAAATTTCAACCCAATTCTTCACAAAAATTGATATAACAACCTCAAAATTCATATGGAAGCTAAAAGACCCAAGATAGTGAAAACAAAACTGAGTAATAAAAATTCTGTGAGAGGTATCACTATCTAAGATCAAAACCATATTAGTAAAAACAGCATGGTATTGGCTGCAAAACAGTAGATATAGACCAATGGGTTAGAATTGAAGATCCAAATATCACACTCACCTACAGTTAACTGATTTTTGACATAGGTGCCAAAAAATTGGAAAAATGACAGCATCTTCAATAAATAGTGGTGGCAAAATATCTATATGTAGAAAGGAAACTGAATCCTTATCTGTCATCCTGCATGAAAATCAACTTCAAGTAGATCAAAGATCTTGATGTTAGACCAGAGACTATAAATCTCCTAGAAGGCAAAATAGGGAGTACTCTTGAACTGATTGGTTTAGGCCAGCATTTCCTTAATAGGACCCCAATTATACAGGAAACAAGATCAGCACTCAAAAGTGGGGGCTACATGAAATTAAAAAGCTTTTGTCGAACAAAAGAAATTATTAATTGAACAAAAAGGCAACCCATGGAATGGGAAAGTATCTTTGCTAACCATACATCTGATCATACATACATCTATATAAGATACATCCAGAGTACACAAAGAACTCCTCCGAAATCAAGTAAAATACCCAATTAAAAAATTGGCCATAGGGGGCTGGAGAGGTGGCTCAAGGGTTAAGCCTCTGCCTTGCAGGTGGAAGGTCCTGAGTTTGGATCTTAGACCCCATGTATAGACGCCGGGCGGAAGCGGGAGCGGCCTGCGCTTCTGGTCCTGGTAGGGCGGAGCCTGTGAATCCCGGGGCTGTCCATGGTGGTTACTGAATTTGTCCATGGTTCTACACACACACACACACACACACACACACACACACACACATACATACACACACATGCATACACACACAATTGAATAAATAATAAATAATAAATAAAAAAATTTAAAAATTGGCCATAGAACTTAAAAGAAACTTTTTACAAGACAAAATTCAAATGTCTAGCAAATAGCTTAAAAAATGTTCCTCCCTAGCCCAGTTAGGAAAATGTAAACTAAAGCCACCCTGAAATATCATCTCACTCCAGTCAGAATGGCTGGGATCCAAAACACAAACAACAAATGCTGGCTGGTAAGAATGTATGGAGAAGAGAACCTTTATTGCTAGTGGGAATGCAAAGTTATACAATCCCTTTGAAGATCCATTTGGAGTTTTGTAAAAAAGTAAAAAATTGAAATACAATACAATATGACCCAGCTATACCTACCACTCCTGGGAATATTCCAAAAAACTTTACTTGTTGCTACAAGAAACACTTGCACATTCATGCTTATTGCAATTCTAGTCACAACAGTAAGGAAAATGAATCAGCACTGATGTCCATCAGTAAACATATGGATAATGAAATTTGGTCCATATACACAATGGAATACTATTCAACTGTCAGGAAAAATGAACTACAGAAATTTGCAGTAAATGGGTGTGTTTGGAAGAAATCATACTAAGTGAAGTATTCCAGATGCATAAAGAGATTCTGAATGTTCTCCCTTTTAAGTGGATCCCAGCATTAAACCTTCAGACTCATGTAATCAAACAGAAATTTTTACAACACCCATAAATTACAAAGGAACATAAATCAGGGGGTGGAAGAAGATCCCAACAAAACAGATCCCAGAAAAGCACAAGCGAACAGATGAATAAGACATTTATCGAAGAAAGGTTTAAAGGGGAGGGAAAAGTAGGGATAGGACACAGTAAAAAATGCTATTAACCTTCAGGTAATCAATTACCTGCTAACTAGCTTCTAATCCTCAACATCAGGGAAAAATGCCCAGTAAGGTAAATCTGTCTGAACAACAGTAAAAAGGGGAGATTGTAGACCCTAGGCAGAATCAGATGTCTTAGCATTAACCATAAACACCTGATGGAAAATCACCATCTGAACACCTGCCATTAATTATATCCTTACATAAAAAAGAATCTCAACATGAAAACAAGATGAAGCCTATTGCAATGGGAGAACAATGAGGTAGACAACTATAACCAACCGGAGTGCAGAGTATTAGTAATCCTAAAGTGTTCAGCTTGAATCAGGCCATTCATATATCTTCCCATCCTAAGATTCAGAGAATCTTGTGGGAGAGGGGACAGTGAGATTGTAAGAGTCTAAAGGTGGGGAGGAACACTGCTGGCCAGGTCACTCCAGTTATGACAGGACTGCTGCATCTAGGAGGTCACTTAATCACCTCTACCCCACCAGATCAACACGATCGCTGGCATGTCAGCATTCCCTCATGGGCCACAGAGCTCTCAGGAGAAATAACCACATGCAGCAGGAACCAGTAGTGGCAGCTGCTGGACAGGTGAAGTGGGACGACCCTATCAGTGGGTCTTCCCACGGAAGGGTCACTTATACTGCCACAGAGGCCTGGTTCCCTACTAGTGCAGACAACCCAAAGGAAGCTCTGTAGCCCGTACAAACAGACATGGGTGTGGGCAGGAGAGGGATGGAATGGTGAAGGGAAGAGATGACAGGAAAGGTAGAAGAAAGGTAGAGTGGAGGGAGGGGGCAGGGACAAAACTCATTTTGTTTTCATAAAAGGGAAATTCTTAATAAAAAAGACAAACCCAGGCTGAAGAGATGGCTCCGGGGTTAAGGCTCTGCCTTGAAAGCAGAAGGTCCTGAGTTCTGATTCCAGGTCCCACATAAAAATGCCAAGCACAAAAGGCAGCATTGCTGCCCTGGGAAATCCCAGAGTAAAGCATAAAAGAGGTAGAAACAGTCCAGGATGATTCCTGAAGTCACCCTTGGTCCTCTGACACACACACACACACACACACACACACACACACACGCACATACACACTCAAATAAAAAATTAAATAAAACATTTAAAAAAGCAAATCCTTTGAATTTTACCTGTCCATCCATCTACCTCCATATCTACCTATTAATCAATCTAGAGATATTTTAAGAAATTGGCTCACATGATTTTGGAGGCTGCAAAGCCCCAAATCTCCAGGGTAGCTGAGTATGCTGGAGATGCAGGAAGAACTAGCACTGTGAGTGGAACCCCAAGGCTGTTTGCTGGTAGAACTGAGAGAGGCGTTTCTGGTCAAGTGTTTGCTCCTACACAAGTGCTCTTTCACCTTGCATTCACTTCCTCATTCTTCAAATGCCTGAGAGTATCAGCTAATCATCAGATACTGTACTTGACCCTGCTCTGAAAAATGAAAACACTAACACCAAATTCGTGGAAGTGAATATTTATTTCACCTATTTTGTGCATTTTGAAAATATAGTAAAAGCAATTTAGTTGCACACTTTAAATAGATTACTTCTACCTCAGTAAATGCAGAGAAGCATAAACTAGGGGTCTGTGAGCTAGATCAAGTATGTTGTTTGCTTCCAAACCTGATGACTTGAGTTCATCCTCCAGTAGCCCACATAGCAAAAGGAGAGAAGTGACTTCCAAAAGTGATACTCTTAAATGCTTAGAATGATACTGTTAAATAATAACACCATAATATCCATAAATTAGAAAGAAACTTAAATTGGGGTCAGGGAGGACTGAAGAGGATCTTCAAAGAGGGGAAGTAATAGAGCACAGAGGTTAAGAAGACAGGAAGGGCAATGATGGGAGGAATGTTTTAAAGGAGGAGAGAAATAAAGGGATAGGATATAGGCGAGAGAGAAAATTAGCACCAAACATATATAACATAGCAAGACAGGAATCTTCCACTTAACAAATTCATCTAAAACATATAGCCTAAAAAGTCAACCAACATACCCTATACAAGGAAACAGAGTGAAGACTAAGAAGGGAAACCAGAAATTGACCTGAGATGCTCCTGCTGAAACTATTGGACATTACCTAGATTTCTGAAAGAACTATTGGGTAAAGACACCTCAAAAACTCCCAAAACAAAATAAGCATTTGCCATTGCTCTGATAGTAAGACCCTAACAAAAGACCTTTAACAAAAGACACCACACATAATAGTCATGGAACACTGGAAAAACAAGCTGGAATAGAGAGGGACGCTTCCTCCAGGCTGGCCTCATAGAGCTAGAAGGTATGATGCAGCTATCAGGTATAAAGTAACAATCAACACTTTCATCCAGCTACGAGTACTGCAAGCTACAATAACAACTTTGTCAAGAAGATTCCAGTAGTGTAATAGTGACTTGTAAGGTACGGGGGTAACCAATTGCTTTCTGATTGGCATTGGGGGTCTGTTTGAATGGAGGGAACGTGTATCTGGTACTCTAAACAAGCCGAGTCCTCATGAATATAGAGACCACAGGCACTAGGTGGGAACAAACTTCTTAATGTTAACTGTAAATACTTGACAGTAAGCTACAAACTAAACACTTTTCATTATGCCCGTACATCAGAGAAGCACTCTGCACTAAGAAGTATTCCTGGCGATGGAAGGTGATTAATGCAGAGAACCCCAACTGTCAAAGTACAAAGTAAAAGTGACTGTGGACTGCTTGGTACTAATCAGGGCATCTAAATCAAGACTTGAGGAACCTTGCAGAAGAGGGGGTGGTAAGAACATAAAGCCACAGGATGAGGAGGAGTAATGCCAGACTGTAGTCTCTGCTCACATCAGGGGTGCTGTATCCAATAACTCAATGCAAATGATCTACTTTCACTGCCCTATCAATATTTTGCCATAAAGAAGGGAAGATCCCATGACATGACACAATCTCAAGAGACTGTAAGGGATGGGTGCCGGGCAGGAGAGAGAAAGACTTTTACTCTATGGTTTACCCACTGGCGGGTACCCAGCACTAGCTAGTGCAGAGTTCAAAGTGGGACCCAGTGGATTGCACATGTAGGGGACATGGGAGAGGGATGGAAACTGGCTGGACGGAAGATAGGGCAGGATGAGATGGGGATGAGGGTAGGTGATGAAAGCACATAAACTCATTGTCAACATAAAAATAAAAATATATTCAAAAGTAAAACATGATCCTTAGACTACGAACTCTGCATCATTAGGCATTCTCTCTTTCTCTCTGTCTTATTCCTTCCTCATCAAATAAAAAATATTAAAAACAATAAACTAGAAAGTACTCCTTCATCCCTGATGATCTCCTGAGAGCCAATCACTGATTTTACAACAAATTTTGGAAAATACACCAGTGTATGAATTAGCATTTATTGACCTGTTGTCCATCTTATCTAACTTACCATCTCAGATTTTGGGGACCTTTCGCTGCTTTGTTTGTTACAGTGCATAGAGGAAGCACATATGTTCCAAAAAACACATAAAAGTTTTTGTGGCACATTATGTCATCAAAAGAATATGTTGGTTACACTTTCTAAGCAACCTTATGATCTCTCTTCCAAAACAATTAAAGAACATCAGGGATCAAGATGACTCAGATCCAAATAAGCAGCTGAGGCCTGTAACAATATTTATTGTCAGTGTTTAAATGCTTGAAGAACAAGATAGCAATAATTAATAACACAGGGGAATTTAGCAAGCCCTTAAGATGCAAGAAAGAACTATATGGAAATGGTAAAACTGAAACATATATGTAGGATGGAAAACTTATTGGACAGGTTTAAGAGTAAGTTGAAAGTAAGGTGAGCAAAAGAAAAAGGACGCACAAACATTATTCAGTCTTAAGAAAAGAATAAGAGAATGAGAGCCAATCTTAATCATTTGAGGAGCAATGTCTTTAGTTCTAACACATATTTAACTGTGTTTCTAGAAAAAACAGAGCAAACACCAATTTATTATTTTTTTATTTATTCAATTGTGCATGGGTGCAGGTGTGTGTGTGTGTGTGTGTGTGTGTGTGTGTGTGTGTGTGTGTGTATGTGTGTGTAGAACCACAGGCGAATTTGGGAACCACCATGGACCACCTCCACCTCCTCCTTGTTTACTCTGGGATTCACAAGCTCCGCCCTACCAGGACCAGAAACACAGGCCGGCCATGGTTCCGCCTGGTGTTTGTAAGTAGGGTCTAGGATCCAAACTCAGGATCTTCCGCCTGCAAGGCAGAGGCTTAACCCCTGAGCCACCTCTCCAGACCTGCAAACATCAATTTAAAGAATAACCACTGAAATGCAGTTAAATACCAGAGAAATATCTACTGACATTTCCAGAAATCTCAGAGACGTCCAAGAGTGAAAAATACAAAGAAAACCACATTTCAGAGTAACTACAGAAAGCCAAAGATTGACAAGCAAAAATTCTGAAAGCAACTTGCTACCAGATGAAAATGATAGCTCAGAAAAATGATGCCTTTCAAGCACTGAGGATTGGGTTGATGATACACACATGAAATGCTGGTGGCACTGGGGATGGAGAGAGAGGGAGGCAGGAGGACGATGAGTCTGAAGTGGGTCGGAGTTCCACAGCAAGGCCGTGTCTCATACAAATAAGAAAGTAGAGGTGAAGTATGAGGAGTAACACTTGGGAAACAAAACAAACCTACCAATGCAGTTCCATTTGTAATAAAGAGGAACTTCAAAATGAAGGCAGATATTTGCAGATAAATGAAAACTGAGGTCTTAAGAAATGGATCAGGGGTTAAAACTCTGCCTAGCAAGCAGAAGGACCTGAGTTCAGATCCCAGATCACATGTTAAAGTGCCAGGCAGAAATGGAGGTGACCTGTACTTCTGGCTTTGGAATGCTGAGCTTGGGAAACTCCAGAGGAAAAAACCTAAAGGAGGTAGAAGCAATCCAAGACAACTCCAAAGGCCTTTGTGGAGTATCCTTTGACACACACACACACACACACACACACACACACACACACACACACACACTCATGCCAAAAAGTTTAAGCAAATTTGATAGAGCCAGAACCATCTCAAAACCAGAGACCCCACCTGATAGATCTGAGATTGGAAACAGATCTTTACCAGAGACCCCGCCGGAAAATTAATAGGGTTTCATAAGGAAAACAGACAACTGGACAGACTACCAATTATTCAGAATCAGCTGATCAAACTGAAATTCCTTCCTCCTGATTCCAACTATTAAAAGCTTGTACTTTTGACTCCAAATAAATAATAATTTCCATCTCAAAGGGAAATTGGAGGGGCTTCCCAAATAAACTTTGGTCTTCAGGATGATGCCTAGGTTTGTGTTCTATCTCCCTTCTCCACCTTTGTCCTCCTTGTCTTCCTCCTCCTACTCCTTGTCCTCTTCCTCCTCCTTTTGAGTTTGTTTCAGAAGCTCTGCATTCTAAATTACAAAGAAGGATATTCTTTAGCCTGAGAGGAGATGGCAGTACATAAAACTCAAATCTCCAGACGAGAATGAAGAGTGCATTAAATTATGTACATGTAGGTAAATATAAAAGCACCCTTTTATTCTTTTTATTTCTGTAAAAGACTATGTCTATGACAAAACTCTTCACAATGAGTGAAGAATCTATAGACCAGTATAAAACATGGCAATGGTACAAAGGATTGAGAAGCTGAAATACATAATTAACAAGTAAAATAATAAATAAAACAGAATTTAAGTTGAAAACATTTCATCAGTTAAGATGCAAAACTTTTTAAAGGAATATAATTGTAGTGTTTGAATAGCCAGAGCTCACTACAAGACACATGTTCTGTACCTTGAAGGTACAAAGGAAACAGTACAAAACTTATTGAAAGAAATAAGAGATTCAGTAAACTGGCCTATCTATGACAGCTACTATTTTTTAATTTTATTTTTTATTTCTTCCACTCCTTCCTGGATTCCCTTGCTCCCTCCCCACCTTTTCCCTTTCCTTTCCCCCCTCCCTCCCTTTTTCCACTGCCCTCCTCCCCCCCATTCCTGGAGCATCCTTTAGTGTGCATGTCAAACTTCCCTCTGGGTCCTCCTCTCTGATGAGGTGTAAGGACTCAGTGGCATTGCCTAGAGCTCTTTTATTTTGTGTGTGTTCTCCTTTAGTATAGGAACACTACTGTGGCTGTTAATCCCTTGCCTCTAAAATCCTAGTGCCTGTGATCCATGCTAGACTTTGGGGGTTCAATGATATGTTGGTCATTGCGCAGGTCATGCAAAGTCCTATTGTGATTACTTCGGCCCTAACTTGTATGGAGTATCTTGCATATCATTGCTCCTCCCCATCTTTAGGCTCTTACCATCTTACCGCCCCCTCTTCTGCAAATTTCCCTGAGCTTTAGGATGGGGACAGATTAGGCTGGCCTGGTTCAAGGTGGTTGATGTAGAGTCTCTGATTTTCCAAATTATGGTTTATTGATTTTTTTTTCAATTTTGCTGCTCCTGCACCGTCCTTGGCTCCTGATGGGTATTGGATGTCACCCCCTGGCCAGAGATAAAAAGCTGTTAAAATAGAGTTTTATTATAAGAGTAGATTCAAAGGTAGATGGAGTAAGAGTAGGAGACCATTTGCAGGATGGTTACCTTCTATCTGCCAGACTCTATGCCCTCCCTTTCTGGTGAGATCATACCCCATCAGATGTAAGTGACCAGTAAGGAAAGTCTGCAAGCCCAACCACATGTCTCATTACTTGGTTACAGTCCATGATGGTGGTCTATTTTCTCTGTTGTAGCATGATCCACTCTCTCCTTGTTTCTGGTGGGGTCCTTCTTCCCTTTCCCTCCCTGCTTATAATCTTTGCAATTACTGTAGGTATTACAGAGATTTATCTTTAAGTGTGTATGACAGCTACTATTAACCTATGAAATCATTAACTTTCCTGTAGTTGTACAGAAAATAGAAAAGCTTTATTTACATTACAACAAAAATATATACAGTCCCATTTGTAAGTTACAGAATTAACCTATTGGGAAGGGAAGCTCTAGTGATATGTATGAGAATACAAAAAATGCATATGAGTTCTCCCTCTGCGATGTCATTTATCTCTAAAATTATCTATAACTTCATTGCTTTAGTTTTTATAATGGAAAATAAGCACTTGGGATAGCCAGGGAGATTTTAAAACACCTTCCAGGAGGACTTTCATAGAAAGTCGGAAGCATACTACTACAATGATTAAAGAAGAGAGGGGTAGATTAGGACCAAATGTATCAGTAATACCAAGAGTGAAAGAAGAAAGGAAGCCTGCCAGAGAAACTCTGAGTGAAAAATAAGATGTTTATTTGGATACATTAATAAGGTTGAATGTTTATCCCCATTCTTAACTCTCAAAGATAGTGTGGGAGACATATTAATTTAAATCTACATGCCGTGTATGTGAAAGCAAAAGCTTTAAGAAGAAATCTGTGAGAAAACTTGATCAATGGAGAATGCTTTTAAAGTACAATCCTATTTAGGAAACACCTTTTTATTTTTATACAGCGCCATTTTAGCTAAATGTTAATTAGTGAAATACTTAGCAGTTGTTTGATGTTTTTACGAGATGTGGTTTCATATAGTACAGCTGTCCCCAAACTCATTATGTCATGGACAATGACCACGAGCTCCTGGTTTTCCTGCCTCTCCTTCAGTACCTCCAGCTGTTGGGCTGCAGGCTGGCTCTACCATGCCTGACCACCAACGGCAACAAAGTCATGTTACTAATGTTCTTCCAACTCCCCTAAATGATTTGCAGTCAACGATTTACTTTGAGGATTAAAAAGTACAATTGCAGTGATGAAGAATTCAGTTGTAAGCAAGTAGAAGTTCCTTGGAGAAAGGCAAATGAAAATAAGACATCTTGTTCCTTTTTTCCTCTTGTTTGTTTTAAAACTATGATCACACTAGATTTTGTTGATGGTTGTTATGTGAAGAAACTCCGGGTTCTGTGGTTAATCAGAGCTCCCATATGTTGATGTTATTTGGAGATGGCCTTTGGGTGGATGAAGTCAGGAGGGTGTGGCCTTATCATGGGTTATGGGGTGACAGTGGCCTGAAATGCTGCTGGGCCTCGCCATGCACACCCTCTCCTGCAGAGATCTGTGTATTCTGTTATAGCCACAGAAAATGAAGTAGGACTCTGATGTGTGACCCCACAATGAGTTGTGTGGTGGGACCTGGCATCCAGTGCAGCATATATGGGACTATAACTGTTGTTGTTGTTGTTGTTGTTGTTTTTTGCCCAGAACACTGCCCACATGTAGCCTAAGTAACAGCAACCACAACAAAAAAGTCCCTTAAGTAGGCAGTAAATAGATTAAGACATTAACTAGGTGACTTGAAATGCCTTTTGTGTAATTCCCCTGCTGGTCTTTTTGTGGCAAAAAGGTTGGGCAGACACAAGTCGCATATTCAGAGTGATTCGGTTTCTCTGAATAAATCTTTGACTACTACCTACTGAAGTGGCCTGCCTGCCTTTCTTTCACCCCACTTGCCCATTGAGTAGGAGGACAGCTCTTGTTCAGGTGGAATGTTCCCAATAAACTGACAAACCTTATGAAAGCTGATCAGAGAAATGGACATGGAGAGCCAGACATCCCCAGGGTGACCCTCAGCTTGGCTGCTCTGTGGACTGATGTAGATTGTCCAGGAAGACCAAGGCCCTTATTTGAGAAACTGAACACGAATTCTCTCACTAAAGGAGGAAAAACTGGGGTGTGAGGGCGATCGGCTACAACCTCTGTTATTGCATTACTCACCAGGGATGAATAGGCTGATGTGGCTGGCAAGGTGGGTGTCCTCTTCCTCCCTCACTGCTCCACGTGTGCCCCTCCTGAAGCTGCGCAGTTGGTCAAAGACCTTCCCGAGGAAAAGATCTGTTCTTCCTTCAAGGGTATTGTAGCCCCTGCTGGAAAACTCTCAAGAAGGGAACATTGGCCTCCATTATGGGTAGTGTATCAGGCAAAGGAGAGGCAGTAGAAGAGAAAGTCAGGATACTGGCAGGAACTGAAAGTAGAAAAGAACATGCAGATGCCTGTGTACAACAGAACTAGCCCAGGGCTGAGCACACAAAGGGGAAATCAGAAATGCTGTCACATAGCTCATCAGGTATGGAAACAATCCTTGAGATGCAGATATGCATATCAGGGGGATGGGGGACACTAAGAGGTGCAATGCAAAGGAAGAGTGATAGACTCAGGGAAGATTGCAGACAAGGAGGATAAGGAAATACGGCAAGGCCTCATGTGTCCCAGAAAGCTGAAGGCTGGTCAGGAGCTGACAGGCTTGAGGCCAGGCCGCCTGGACAGGACACAGGCAACCTCCAGGCACACACACCACTAACCGGATGAGGCTGAGGCTAAATTTCAGCAGCAGCCCATACAGCAGTTCTGTGGCTAGCAAGGTTGCAGGACAGAGTGGGAAGGCCTGGCTTGCCCCAGCCTAGAAACTGGAAAGACAAATAGACAACTGCCACCCCATGTACAATGAGATTTACATGGAGTGATGAGCTTTTTGGATCAGTCAGTGTTCATACGGATGGTCCAGTAATGACCTGGTGGGCAGCACGCTTCTCTGGAAATCTGTAGCACAGATGTGTTTGGAATGTGCTGGGCGGCCTGCCCACCCAAGGCTGCTCTTTATTGTAGTGCTTAAAATGAAAAAAGATATAAAGCAATCTGCTCCTCCAGCTGCAAGTCAGCTGACCACTGCTGATAAGGGAGAAACTAACCAGTCCCAGCATGAAATAAAGGAATTAGCGAAAGGGAAGCAAGTACCTGCTGCCAGTAACAGGGAGTGCACGGCACCCACTGACGGCGACACAAAAAGCAAGCATGAGTAGATTTGGTGGACATCTGGACTCGTGAAAAAAAGACCAGCCTGCCCCATGTTGTGGGGCTCCAAGAGGCCCTGAAGCAGGAGCTGCAGATGAGCCCATGCGATGATCATGCAATGTGTGAGCGATAGTGGAGACAATTAGAATCCACCATACTCTCTGTCGACAAGGTCATGGCCTCATTGGATTCCCAGACACAGAGCAGAAAGAAACAGCTCAAAGGTCAGGCCCACACAGGAAACACAAGCTGCTCTGAGAGCCCTGCTAATGCCAAAGACGGCCAAGATGGGAGGGGCAGTGAAAACAGCTCCCCAATCACTTGCAGGGTCTTAAGATCAGCGCCCACTCTAACCTTGAGAATAACAGAAGAGACTGTTCTCCAGAAGAGACTGCTCATTGTCGAGTCCACTGACACACGCAGTGAAACAAAAGAGAACCACGCCAAAGTAGAACTGGCAAAATGGACATAGGAAAACACAGGCAAAATAAGCAAAAGAAAGTCTGGTGGCTGTGGAATGCTAGTGTGGAGCGAAAGTTAGTCTTTCCAAGGCAACACTGAATTCCAGTGCTACTAAGTCATTAGCAAGGCAGCCACGCATTAGAATGAAATCAGCCTCGGAGAACAGATCCAGCAGCAGTGTCTTGCTTACATACCGACAGGCCTGTCTAGGAAGTCGCCAGGCAGCCGCTTGCCCTGTTCAAGCCCTGTCCTGTCACCAGGAGAGCTCAAACTGAGATGGAGCATGTCATTATCATGACTAAAACACCAACTTATGTAGAATTACAGAATCATAACATGGCAAAACATACATTATGACACACTTTGCATGCTGGTTTGTTTAGAAACACATTTTAAACATTGGCAGCTTAGAAATAACGCCAAGTACAAACCGTCCCACAGGTACGGACAATATACCTTCTCTGTGTGGGCTTGCAGACGGGGAAGTGGTCGCCCAGTCTTCACTTCAGAGGATTGTGGCCACAGGTTACAAGCAGTGTCACCTACTCTCTTTGTAAATTATGAGACTTTTGCTTAAGCAAAATAGAAGAATAAGAAACAAAACATACCACAATTACTGTGAAAACAGCTCAAAGGTCAGGCCCGCACAGTTATTGAATATTTGTTCTTTTTCCATCTTCATGTGTGTAGGACGCATGCATGTGTGTGTGTGTTTGTATGTGCATGTGGAGGCGGGTATGCATGTGAGTGCACATAATGTGTGAGGTCCCAGGTTGATATCAACCCTCTTCCACTTTATTGTTTAGACACTGGGTTTTTAGTTGAACCCAGAGCTGGCTTATAGGGCTAGTGCAGTTGACTAGGGCACACTTGCAAGTGGACTGTCTCACCCTTTCAGCATTTTACTTAAGATCTGGAGATCCAAACATGAGTCTTTTTGCTTGAATGACAAGCGTTTTAGCCACTGAGACACCTTCTCAGCCTCAGATGCTTTTATGTTTAAGGAAAGTCATAAACCATAACATTCTAGCTATCACCATGTTCATTTTAACCTACCATCATAACTAATTTAAAGTGATAAGAAAAAAATACCTAATTAGGTTTATTCACTTCTCTAGTCTCTTTCCACTCCATCTTTCCTCAAAGTTAAACCAAAAGATGATAGGACTGTGTTGCAGTCCGCCGGCATGGTTGCTGATAAATGACCAGAACACAGCTTAAGGGAACAAGGAGTTTACTTTCTTACGACAGTCCGGTTACAGTTCATAGTCCAGCTTGACGGGAGAGCACACACCAACACCAGGGCCGAGGGAACTGGCCACCATAACGGCTGAGAGATGGACAATCCTTACTTGCCAGACCAGCATGTCTGGCCAAGTGAATAGAAGGATGCCGACTCTCTCAACCAGCTCTCTGTGATTTATCCAGGGCCTAATCCCACCCACCATGGCTGGGTCTTCCCCAGCAGCTAGACAATCTCCTTCAGGTTTGCTCTGGGCTTAACTCAACCATCAACTCTCTACAACTGTGCTCAGAGCTCAAACCCTCAAGAATCAAGTTGACAACTGTGCCTAACTATGACACTCCACCCCTTGTCAACTTGACGCGAAAACAATAGCACTTTTAAACTGTAACCTTTCCTTGTCCCCACAGATGTTAATATATAAATACATTCCATGGACAAATTTAAGATGTGCTCTCATTAAAACTTCAGTTCCAGTATTTTAAAACATTAAAACAGAAGGATCTTAAAACAATAAGAAAACATTAAAAAGATCAAAGTCCAGCAAATCACCGCATCCTGTACTTCAATGTCCATCTTCTGTTGCTCATCACGTAGTCAACGCGGCTCAAAGATTCGAGGCATTCCCAGTCCCTGTTTGCAGCTCGAAGTTGTAAGAGCAGAGTTCCTCTGAACCAGGCTGAATCTCCACTCGCAGTAGTCCTCAGCAGCAGTCCCACAGTTCTGGCATCTCAAACACAACTCTGGGTTCTCCTCTGCAGCTTTAAGCTTCACCATCTCTTGCAGGAACTCTACGCCTGCCACTTGGTGCCAAGCTTTTGCTGCTCTCCACGAACCCTTCAGTAGTAAATGAATACCAGTATCACCTGAGGGACGCGGCCAGATTCCGAAGCGAGGTTGAAACGCAGCTTAGTCCACTGGAGCTACAGCTGCACCAACTTTAACATGCTGATGCTGGAAAAGCCTCTCATCTAGGCAACCAAACTTGCAAAGGGCAAGAAATAGCTTTAACTTGGGCTTTCGGCCCCTGAAGGAATTTGAGTTTCCAAACCACGAACTTGCCATACGGTGGTTTTCACGTTTTCCACTGTCCCAGTGCAAGTCACTAGGTTTTCCTTCACTGATACTCATTTGTCCAACTGCAGCTGCCTGCCCTTTGCACATCCAAACCTTTATGGCTGTTAACACAGCTCTCCTCTGTCAAGCAAACCAGTCCATCGTCTTTAAATTCAGCTTTACCAAAGTCCTTGTTCCCCTCATCACAAATTGGGCCCGAACAATCTCTCTCAGCAATTGGCCCACTAAACGCTGAAGAACGGTATTTGTAAATCCACAAAGTGAAAATTTTCAAGAATTTCCAACTTTGTCCAGCAGAACCGTTCAAAAGCCACAAAATCCACATAGTCAGATTTATCAGCAACACCCCACTTCCTGGGTACCAAATTCTGTTGCAGTCCGCCAGCATGGTTGCTGATAAATAACCAGAACACAGCTTAAGGGAACAAGGAGTTTACTTTCTTACGACAGCCGGTTACAGTTCATAGTTCAGCTTGACAGGAGAGCACACACCAACACCAGGACTGAGGGAACTGGCCACCATAACAGCTGAGAGATGGACAATCCTTACTTGCCAGACCACTATGTCTGGCCAAGTGAACAGAAGGATGCCAACTCTCTCAACCAGCTCTCTGTGATTTATCCAGGGCCTAATCCCACCCACCATGGGCTGGGTCTTCCCCAGCAGCTAGACAATCTCCTTCAGGTTTGCTCTGGGCTTAACTCAACCATCAACTCTCTAAAACCCTCAAGAATCAAGTTGACAACTGTGCCTAACTATGACAGACTGCAATGCAGTAACTGCAGTGGGGTAGGTAAAGCTTTACTGGGCCTTGCAGAACCCTAAGGTCGAATCACTAGTTGTGAGAACTGGGAAGAGCTTTTGCTTAATTTTTTGGTGTTTGAGTTTATAACTCTGTATACTGCCTGCCCTATAGAGTTCTTTGCAAAGATAAATGAACAATTCATTTAACCTAAAACCTTTATAAAGAAATGGAGAAAGTAGCTATTTAAGGAGAGAGATAGTTGTTAATGGAATGGTCCGATGTTATGCGACATACTGATCATAAATTCACACTGTCATCATGATGAGCTCTGGGACATCTTGGGCCCCTCAGCCTTCTTCATATGTCTATGTAGAGCTAATAAAGAAAAAGTACTAATAAATGTATTCAATTTCCAGCTGCACAATCAAGGTATAAGATTTTGGAAAGAGTAGAATTCAATTGTGGATAGTACTGCTTGATTTTATTGAGTACTCTTCCTGAGTAACAACTTCCCTGAGTCTGCGTGAAAATGTTGGTTAGCACTGATTTATACTCGTCTATATATCATTCCAGTCACTGAACCTTTGGCAGGCTATGTGGAAGCATATTGTATTTGTTCTACTTCCAGTTTCGGGCACGGTAACTATAATTTTGTTTGTATTGACTTTGCCTCATTTGAAGAAATGAACTAAAATGCAAAGGATTAAAGTGTCCTTTTTAAAAGGAAAGAGTTGAATCCTTTAAAAGCAAGGTAATTTACATATAGCTATTCAGTAATTATTTTGCATTAGGTATTCTTTTGAATCCATTAAGCCAATGTGAGTTAAATAATACATTCAAAATGTGAGACAGAATAGCAGCCATACCTCCGGGTGGGGCCCTTGGTCAATAGCTCCTCACCCTTGAAGAACTGTTATTATTGTTAAATCATGGGTAACATTAAGTCTTCACTATTTACACCTCTTTTAATATATTTTTCCTTTAAATAAGCCAAGATACTAGGGCTGGGAAGGTGAGGATATTAACTTCTTAATGCACAGTTGTTATGCATTTCTTCAGTGCCTACCTACCTACTTTAAGCAAAGGCCTCTAAGACAAGCAGCTCCCTGAACCACCACGCCTGTCTCAACCAAAGCTGCTTGCTGCCAAAGCACTACCCTGGTGCCGCCTTAGACACACTATTCCAAACCGTTTACACCAAACTGCTCTTATGAGCTTTCAGTGAACTTTGCCTCAACTGGAGAAATGAGTGAAAAGTCGAGATATTTTCAAACTGATGGTATTGTTTACAAAGTGAAGAATTATTAGCTCTCTTTGAATGTGAACTGTAGATAACTCCAAAGTCATTCCTTCCCAGCCCGAAAGGGAGCATTATCTTTGGTGACCCTGAATAAAGTCTAAGACTAGCATAAACATCGTCCTTCAGTTCCGGGAAGGCCTGCCTCTATTAGTACAAGCAAGCGGTTTCCCATTTGCATGAGAGACTATGCTTTGATTGGCACAAACCCGATCCTTTGTTTGAATGAAGGCATTGCTGTAATTATTCTCTCACCCCTTTTCTGGCTGTATAAGCAGACGGCCCCAGCTGGTTTCCTGAGCGGCCACACTCCTCTGTGCTGCCCCCTGTGCAGGCCCTAGGAACGGTTTGTCTAGAGTGATCATTCCTTGCCAGCTTTTGATCAGCATTAGTAGAGTGGGCTGAGCTGGTAACATACAGAAAGGAGAAGAGGGCAGCCATGGGTGGCAGGACTGCAGCCCTGCCGAAGGGCAGCAGGAGTGTTTCAGAGAGCAGCCCCGGCCGGAGGAGCAGGTAACCAGGCCCAGAGGTGTGGACTCTGAAGATGAGCAGCTGGGGGACCTGCGGGATGGGAAGCGCCTGAACCTTGGGGTGAATGTACATACCGCCCCACACAAATGGCTAGGGAGGTGAGCGCGGTGTCTTCTCTCGATTGCTTTAGGATCCCTTTCCCTCACAGCAGTTCTTTCTGAGAAGGGATCCACTGTGTTTCGGTCCACAGTATATGTTCTTTATTAAAACCATTATACCAGTGCTACGCTGGTAAATATCCTGCATCTTGGCCTGGTGGACCACGTACGCAGATATGGCTGTCCCATAGGTGGGACGTTAATTTTGTTATAACATTTGAAAAAAGTACAACAATATGTTAAGGATAGGTATTTTGAAAAAGTAGAGTGACAAGTGAAGCTCATTCCTTCTTTACACTTCCCTGAATTTCTCATTTTCTACAAATAAAAAATGTATTATTTTAATGAGAGAATGTGTTACATATTCATTGATATAATAACCTAAACTTTTCAACATTTTTATTTTTTATAACAGTTAGAGAAGAGTAGATATTGTGGATGTAGAAAAAGTAGTATGTTGCCTTTTGCTACAAAAGCAGTTTCGTGTTTAGACAGAACATGTTTTTCTAATTAAGAGTATTAGCACTGTCAACAAACAATAAAATCAGCCTGGTCGAGAACAAAGAAAATCAGATTTATTTGGGGCTAATTAGGTCTGCAACTCAGGAAACACAATTCAAGGAGCCTTCAATTGTGTTCCCATGCAAAGAGAAGATGACAGCTTTGTTTAGATCTAAAACTGGAGGGAGGTTGGTTGTTAAATTCATTATTCATGAACTATTAGTTGTTGGCAAAACACAGCTGAAGCTGCAAGAACAAGGACAGAAAGGGGCGCAGTCTCAATCCCTGGGTAGTTTGGGAGGAGTCTCTTGTACAGAAAGAAGACTGGCAGAAGTTAACAACGTTCAAGAAGCTGGAAAAGCTGTCTGAAGGTCAACTCTTACTGTGGAAGGGTGGGTGTCAAGTCTGTGGCCCACACGAGGTGGGATCTTAAGTGGTTGTATTAAAACCTGATCCCACAATGATTACCACCTCCCTGCTAAAGCCCTGAGCCAGGGCTGGAGAAATGGCTCAGAGGTAAGACTCTGTCTTGCAAATAGAAAGTCCCGAGTAAAAACACCAGGCAGAAAGGGTGGCCTGCATTTCCGGCCTTAGTGGATGGGGCCTGGGAAATCCCAGAGGAAATCAAGGAAGTAGAAGCAAATCCAGGATGATTCCTGAAATTACCCTTGGCCCTCCACAGGGACACACAATGCCCTCTGACACACACACACACACACACACACACACACTAAATAATTCAAGCAAGCCCTGAACCAATGCTGGACCTTGGGTTTACTTGCAGGAACCCACCTGGATCTTTGCTGTGAGATACAAGGGTTATGAAATTCAAGCACATGGAAAGGTTAGCACTCACAGTAGCTTTATCAAAACTTTCTGATAAACAAATAGGTTTGCTTACAACATTGAACGCTAGAATAATATAATGTAACAACACTCAACTCTCCATATTACAAGTGTTGATCACAAATCCAGGCTATAATAGGGGGAAAGGAAGCGTTGGTGGCTGAACGAGAGTTCTGATTCAGGCATACAACTGAGAGCAAACCCCAAGCACATTTGCAGGGCCACCAGGGAAGGGGGCATTTTATGGACTTGAGTGGAGAGGCAGTCTGACTTGAGTTACTTGGATTGGTGGGCCAGGCTGCTGATAGAAGACTGCAGGTCAGAGTTGTTTCTTGGCAATCTGCAGACTGTGTTTGATGGCTGAATCTGGGGAACAGGGAGTTGTTTCCACAAGCACACTCAGCCCTTGGCTGGCTGACAAGGTGGGTGTAGTGGCTTTTAAGTAAGTTCTATACCAGCTTCATAAAAATAGGCAGACAAAACCTCAATATTGGTACATTAAAGATTTAATGGATATTGTTTTCCAAGTTTACCAAAGACAACTTTAATACTGTTTTCAATAGCTCTTTTTTCTCTTACCAGGAAAATCCATTCATCTGAATACTATAACGTGATGACCCCATTATGAACAAAAACAGATGCTGTACTCTAATTCATTTGTCTTTTGCTTAACTAGAAACAGCAAACCAGTTTTAAGCAATGTCTTCATTTTCTTTCTTGAAGCTCTTTCCATTTTTTTTTAGCTTAGTATAAACAATGAACATGAAATTGTATCTGTGAGAACCATAACCTGCAGAGGAAAAAGGAGGAAGTTATGGATGCTATTCAAAGTCTAGTGTTATCCTGCACATGTATATTCAGTAATACATGTTAAATAGTGAAAGGAAGACAATACTGCAAAAACACACCGCTGACGTAAAGGCACCTATCTTGTTCTTTCGATTAGGTCATGTTGAACCAAATGTAAAAATACCAGGGTGATCAAATTCACTGTGATGTCTGAGTGAAGTGCTGTCAGGGTCTGACACAGGTGGCGCATGCGCTCAAGAGCCAAGTGCCCTCATCCTCCGGGAGCCTCAGTCTCAGGACAAAAAGCAGGTGTTCTGAGAACTGCATACTAAACCGTGGAGAAAGACAGACTGTGGCCACGTGTGCAGAACATTACAGAAACTACTATTTCTCCTGCTGTTGCTAGGAAACAGGCAAAAAGTGTCTGTATTTGGACCTCCTTTCGTTCTTTCCTCTTAGGAAGGAAGCAGTGGAGGCTTTAGAATACATTTGCAGGTTTCTGAAGTTGTATCTTGAGAGCCTCTTCTGCCCATGGCTCCTTTGTTTGGGGTCAGGAAAAATTCCAGTTAATACTCAAATACACATCATTCTGAGTGTTGTCAGTGAAGCTTCCCATATCCCTGCTAGGGGCGTTGGAGCGTCAGCAAGCTGCCGCTACAATGTTGCATGCAGCCCAAGCCAGACGTGGCTCAGGGGTTAAGCCTCTGCCTTGCAGGCGGAAGGTCCTGAGTTCGGATCCTAGACCCCACGTACAGATGCCGGCAGAAGCAGGGGCAGCCTGCGTTTCTGGCCCTGGTAGGGCGGAGCCTGTGAATCCTGGGGCAGAGTAAACAAGGAGGAGGTGGAGGCGTCCATGGTGGTTCTCGAATTCGCCCGTGGTTCTACACACACACACACACACACACACACACACACACACACACATACATACACACACGCGCACACACGCACAATTGAATAAATAAATAAAAAAATTAAGATGACAGTTACAACATCAAGGTGCCTTTGCAAGGCAGGAGACCTGCACCTCATCAGCATCATCCATGGCCCGCTGACTTCAGGGCTTGTATCTTGTCATCAGCATCATCCCACGGCCCACTGACTTCAGGGCTTGTATCTTGTCCAAGTGAAGATCTAGAAGTCCTAGGCAATTGAGAACTCCTTTGTGTGTATAATACTAACATGTCAGAAAATACAGCTTAGGCTTTCTCATCTGGATTTCATTTGATATAAAAGCAAAGTCAGTCTTTCTTCCAAGTGTGATAATTTTGGCCTTTATTCAGTGGTCATTAATCTGACGCCATTAATGAAATGCTGAGGAAGGATTCGATGACAATATTCCTATTTGTACTAACTGCAAATTATATTGCCTCATATTATATGCTTGCTTGTGCTATTGTAAAATTTATAAAATGTCAGTTCCTTCCTAGAACTAGATGGTGAGACTATAGAAAAAGACACAATACATTTTCATTGCATGACAGAGCTGGAAGCCGCTGGGCAGCTGTCGCTGTGCTGAATCTGCTATGTAGACTACTTGGGAGAAAAGTCATCACTCGGATGTGGACTCTGAGTGTCACCAACCTGCCAAGCAAGTGTATGTCCACTGGTGCAACAGAGCACGGCCATTATGAAGTGGCCAACAGCTTTCAGATTTAAGGACATTTCTGCCAGATACTATAAACCTTGTCAGGTCCATGGATAAAGAAGTCACAGGTCCTAGAGATGAAAGTGGCTAAATGGACATGTCGAACTACCTTCTAAATATTCATGTCTATGCTCATAGATTAGTATTGCTCTCAGTCCAGGTCAGGAAAGCTTCTTTTGCAGTAGACAACAGCTAACATAAAGACCCACAGTGAACCAAAGCCCTGAGAATAAATGACTTTGGGTACTCAGCCATAATTTGAATATCTATGCTACTTCCTCCAAGCTTCAGGGAACATCACAGCAAATGTGGTAGAAAGAGTGTAAGAATCAGTGGATGGGAAAGAGTCCTGGGAAACATGGCTGTGGGACATAACATTTCCCTTACACTCATGAGCTCACAGCAGCTTTGCTTCATGGACAAGATTTGTATACAATTGAGCCTGTCTATACTACATCATTGATATTAGTAACTTTTATAATTATTTTTATAGGTTATTTTTCATAGTTGTGAACCTTTTGGATGAACAGATTTGAACTGTAGTTTCTGATATAATTGAAAACTATAAAGTTAGAAGAACTCTCATTTTTTTCCTTATAACATATAATATTTATTTGGAAAATATTTCAAATTTAAGTTTTTATTCTAAGTTATCTACAGCTTAAAATGATGCCAAATTTGCTTTGTAGATCAATATACACATGAAGAGATGGATGACATGGAGACAAGCAGAAAGAAAGGGAGATTTGAAAATAATCTATTCATGTTTCCTTAGAAAACAGAAGTCTCAGACATTAACCTAACTTAAAGAAAAGCAAGATACCCACACGAGAAAAGAAGACTGACAATAAATGTTCCACTGAACAAAGTAAGAAAAGCCTTCAAATAAATACTGTCAAATGAAATTCGTCAGCACATTAAAACAATATGCAACAAAATCAAATGGCCTTGTCATCTTTGGGATCTAAGTATGGTTCAATTTTTTTTTTTTTTAAGGGAGAAAGGGAGGTTTATTCAGCTTACGGTTCCAGAGGGAAGGTATAGTCTCTCAAAGCAGAAGTGGCATGGCTGGCAGGCCAAAGCTGGAGGAGGCTAAGTCACCGCAAACATCTTGGAAGCTGAGAGCTGCAGACTGTTTGCAGCAAAGACTCACTTCTCCTGGAGGTAGGGTGGGACTAATCCACCTCAAGGCCCACCCCTTGTGACTGTCTTCCTCCAGCAAGGCTTCACCTCTCAAGGTGCCATGACCTTGCCAAACACATGAGATTGTGGGGGACACATTTCAAACCATGACATTCCACCCCTGGCCCCCTCAGGTTCATTGCCATCTCATTGTGCAAACCATACTCAGTCCAACTTTAAAAGTCTTCATAGACTACAATGGTAATCCCAACAGTCCAAAAGTCCAAAGTCCAAAGTCCAAAGCCTCCTATAAAATCAAAATGCAAGTTACATACTTCTAACATACAATGGCACAAAATAAACATTCCCATTCCAAAAGGAAGGAATGGGGGCATATCCAGGAAAGATCAGTCCATGACAAGACGGAAAACCAGCAGGACAAACTCCAAATCTTGTAGCTCCAAGTCCAACAGGTGAGCCTCTTGTTGAAATCTTCTCAGTTCCAAAGGGCTTTGATTCCACCCCTCCAATGCAGCTGCCCATAGAATATGTTGGTCTCTTGAGCTGACTCCTTCCAGGGTATGCAGCAATCCTTGGCAGGTGTCTCACGTTATGTCTGGAATCTCTAACATCTTTACTTCTCAATGGCAAACCAGGCTTTAACTCCATAGCACAAACTGCCCTTCTTGGGCCTCTAAACTGCAGGCTTCTTGCCTCATGATGCCTGGAATCTACCAATTTTTGAAATCTTGGAGGACTCCATGATCTCCTCCCTCTTGCATCACTGATGCCTCTAAAACCAGAACCACGTGGACGACTTTGTCAAGACTGGCCCCCTTGAACCACAGCTGATTCTGCTTCTCTATGTTGACCATCTCTGTCACTCCTGGGCAGTTGTTTGGTAAGAGAAACCAACTCTTGCTTTGGAACTCCACCCTTTAGCTCCAGTCTTCTGAAAGGATTTGCTTTCTTAGGAGTGGGAGCCTTCCTTGAGGATCCTGCCTTCAAGTTAGGGCCTCTCCTATTATTCAAATTAAGAGCAGGCTTTGATTTACAAATGGAGCTAATCTCTTCAACAGCCATTTTGTTTTCTGCTTCTTCCTGGTTCAACTCTTTAAGTTTGTCATTGTATTTTTCATCATTGGATCTTACAGTTTTTGCTTCTTCCTGCCTGATTCTTTGCTCTTTTTCATAACTCTGAAGACAACTAAAAAGTAGCCATATCACATTGTCAAGACTACATTGCTTTGAAATTTCCTCCGCCAAGCACTCCAGCTTAATTTCAGGCAAACTTTCAGGATGAGGGTAAAACTTCACTAAACTCTCGGCCAACACATGGTTCCATGTGTCACTCGTCCAGTTGCAAACACAGTCTCTGTTCCCCTCTGGACCATCGCAAGCTGGGCTTCCACTGTCTGCGTCTCTCACAGCATTGCTCTCCTCTGAGCTCTCACAAGAAAGGTCCCTTTGGCCCAACCGCCAAGACGCAAAGACTTTCCCAGCACAAAGTCCCAAAGGTCTTCGTATTTCTCCCAACAAACAGTTCCAAAGGCACACTAGCCACATCACAGCATTGGCCATACTTCTGAGTACCAACTTTTCTTAATTTCACAAACAACTTCACTTTGTGGTACCAGCTGTTCTTATCTCATAGCAATACCCCACTACCCGGTACCAATTTCTGTAACAGTTACTCTTAACTATTGCTGTGAGAGAATACTCAAAGTCGATCCACTTAAGGGAGAAAAGGAGGTTTATTCAGCTTACGGTTCCAGAGGGAAGGCACAGTCTCTCAAAGCAGAGGTGGCATGGCTGGCTGGCCAAAGCTGGAGGAGGCTAAGTCACCGCAGACATCTTGGAAGCTGAGAGCTGCAGCAGTATGGTTCAAAATTTAAGAATCAGCAAATACGACATGCCAAATTACTAGAATGAGAAAGAAATGTCACAATCATGTCTAGCTGCAGAAATAAGCATTTGACACAGTTGAACACATTTGATGACAAAAACTTCAGCAAACTAAGTGCTAGTGCTGTGTACTGAGCAGAGAGAACAGATCCCAGGCTTTTCCTCTGAGACCAGGAACAAAAGAAAAGTCTTCGTTCACCACTTCTTTTCCATAGGGCAGCGAAGGTCTTCATCTGCACAGACTTTTAAAACAAGAAAAAAAAAAATCACAAAAATCAGAAAGTAAAAAGTTAAATAATCTGATTTCAGGAAATATTTTCTTAATAGAAAAAATGTAATAAATCCATCAAATTATTAAATAAATAATTGTAAACTTTTCTTTATTATTCATACAGTATTTATAATTGTGCCAATATTTATCCAGTCTACGGTCATTGATTGGGAATGTGTTCATTTTCTTCTTACATGAACAGTGGTATCGGGAGCATCTTTACAGGAATCTCGCATGTACATGCATAGAAACTGCTCAAAGTTGGAATGTCCAGGAATAAAAATTCTAGAAATATGACTGTTTCTAAACACCAGATTTCTTGTAATTGATAGGTAGGACTAGTTCTTTAAACTAGATTGGTCATTTCAAAATTGGAATCCACTCCTTTACAGCAAATATTTTTATACTTTCTAAACCCAACAGTTAAATTGGACTTCAGAGTTACTGTATAAATGGCTCAAGCCAGTTAACGTCTTTCTGACATATTTAGCAAACAAATATTTTCTCTATATATCTTCATATTCGTTTATGTCATGATAAATATCTTAGGTTAACTCAGCATCTGCAATGAAAACTAATGTGCCTTTAAACACTTTCTTGCCCCCATCAACAGTGATTTTCGGCTTCACATGAACAGCACAAATGACTGCTTTCCAGACTTAGATAAGCAGAGCAGCATATTGGAAAGGATATGGGGATTGGATGTGGATGCCCCTAAATTACTCTACTTAGTCATTTACAAAGATACAGTTTGATTCCAACTTTATATGAGTAACCATTAGAGTCTAGAGACAATTAATACAGATATGTAAACCATTTGGTGTTGTGCCTGGAGGTTAGTATGTATTCTGTAAATTATAATCTTAGTTGCTTTTGTTTTCATTGTTAACTTGTCATAATCTCACACTCAAAGAGCTCAAAGTCATGAACTAATACAATTCCTTTCTTGGGTAATAGCCTTTAAGACATTGCCAAACTGCCTGTCTCCCTTGCCTGCTTGTTTTCACACAAGGAAAGCCATCTTTAATTAAGCTCAAATTCCTTTTTCTATCCTCCACTCTAATAAAACATGGGATGAAATTAGTCTGTCCGACTAAGTTGCTTTCAATTTTATTAATTTTAATATCTTTATATATTTATGTAGGTAAATCTGCTCCACAAACATTATTTTCTTCAATCACTCAATCAAGAAAATTCTGATAGATTTTTCTGCTGAAAGACTAGTAAAAACATGAGATTGCACAAGATGTGCTTAGTTGGCTCCACAGGAACCTTCTTCAAATCTGCTAGAGTATTCTCAAGTTCCACAGATAAAGGCCTATCAAACTTCCGTCTTGGGAGTGATTCCCAAGTAAAAGGATTAACAGTTTCTATAATGGTGTGCCCATCTGCCTTTTAGGAGCCCCACGACAGCATGTTTCCTCTCTTCAATCCTTGTTGAGTACACACACCCACTGTTACCACATACCCTCAGCAAAGACCCCAGCTTTTTAGCTCAATTGAATGGAAATCAGTATATGCAGTCTCTCCAAGCTACCTGTAAAGTGCGACAGTTACACGATATTGCTCACTCTTGCATGAAGTCTCCTCACATTCACTGTTCTTAAACCTTGGAGATTCCAGCCTTGGTGACTGATACTGACAGCAGTCATTCCGAGTGTCCTGATCCTAAGGTGCAGGAGGGGGTCACAGTAGGAGGCCATGGTGACACTGTTCCCCTTACATGTGGGAAGCAAAGCCACAGAGAACAGACCAGGGTCTCATGATCCAGGACAAGCCCTGACCAAGACCTCCCTCAAGCCCCACTCTTGTCCTAAAGTTTCCAGTCCCTCCAAATGGTGGCAGCCTCAGGATCAAATGCTTGCACAGGTAACATCCCAACCATAATGCTCTACTGGTGACAGTTAGAGACCATTGGTAAGAGCCGAACCAGGAACAATCCATGTAAACACAGCTCATTACTACATTTTTTTTTCTGATAATTCAGGCAAATGTACAATATTTTTTTCTGGTATTTTTAGCAAACGATTCATTCTTTACAGAGGAAATTCAGGAAACTTTTTCTTATTGCAATTTTATACTGGATCAAGTGCAGATGGGTTTATTTCAATAAATTTCATATTAAAAACAGTAATTTCTAGAATTAAACTGAGTTCTATTTCCCCCCACACTTGTTTTTTAGATACATTCTTGTCATGTTGCCCAGGCTGGCCTTGACCACAGGAAAACTTCCTGCCTCAGCCTCTTGAGTAATGCGATGACAGGTGCACACCGCCTCGCCTGATTCAGCAGTTTCGTTTCCATTACTAACCAGTTTTATTTCTGCTATTTAGTCTCCATTGATTGATTTTTACATCACCAAAATTTAAGACAATATGCATGTTCTTTAGCATTTTGAGCTTTTTGCAAAGCATATTTAATTCAGAAGTTGTTCAACATTATTTTGTCCAGGCAGACATCTGCATTTTGAAAGCCTTCTGTTTTAGTTTCTTCACACTTATTTTTTAATTAGCTTACTTTTTATTCTTTGATTGTTTTATATATGCATATAATGAACTTAAGTCACTGTCACCTCATTTTATCCTATCAAACTCCCCTCACTGAAAACCCCCTTCTCATTAAGTCCCCCTCTTACTTCTATATCTATGTGTGCGTACCACTGAGCTTGCTTATTTTTTGCTTGTTTATTCTTTGGTAGCTTCCAGGGACTTCTTTACACTGATTTTGATGCTAGTGAGTCAAAGAGAAAATTACCCTTAAAAAGGGTACAAGAGATTATTTTAAATAATTTATTGGTAAATCATAAGATCTTCAGCTTTAGATTCATAGTGTTCTTGTCTCTTGTCTGGTCAGCCTTCTCTGAACTCATGCAGCTCCTGTAGATGAAGAAAAGGCAGAGCAGGAGAATGACCTGGACTACAGAGCAGAAATGTGACTTACAGAATCCCAGGCTGCGCCTCTTCTGTGCCTGTCTATGTGAAGCATATTTCAAATGCCAAAAGATATTAATACTCAGGATGTGATGAAATATTTTATATTGCAATAAGCTATGTATGTTTCAAATTAATCGTTTAAAAAATTCAAAGCTTTTTCTTTACATTCTGAGAAATGATCTATGAAACTGCCTTGAAGTCAGTTTTCACAGTTAATGATTTAAGATGGCTTTCTCATTTTACCTTTTAGTGATGACATGCTTTGAAGTTAATCATGGATGTGAGATTAAAATCATTACAGACCATATGCTTATATCTTAACTTCGGGCCACCAATCTCTGAAGAGGCCACATCGGTGTTGAGGATTCTGCAGATCCAGGTGGGATGCTACGGATGAACAGCCAGAGTCACGTTGGACTCTCACCGGCCCCTCCACTAGCCTTTTGTACAAACCTCTGTCTGAACTCACATCTTGCTGATAGGAAGCACAGCTTTTAGAATTACTGTTAAACTTAATAACTGATCCTAGTGTCCATCAGTCCTAAACCTAAGAATGTTCATCTGGGACCTTGAAAAGATTGTCTCGCTCGTCTGTCGGCTCTGCTGCTATACATGGTAAATGTGCTGGTTCATGACTTCCTTTCCTTCCGTGACTATCTAAGCCCACGCAGTCTGTTCTTTCAGAGTAACCTGAGCCTGGAATCCCTGGGAATAGCCCACTGTTACACATATTTGGTTTAGAATAAACCTCCTCTTGTTCCCTTTGGGGCAAGAGCTATGCTTTGCCTTGATACAAAAATATTGGAAGGGAAGTTGAATGTTACTTGACAAGTATTTTATTTTTTTCATTTTTTATTATTATGTCCGCTCATACAAACTTAATATGTACACCGATTCCCTCCCTCCCTCCTCCTCCCCCCGACCCCCCTGCTCCCCCTTCCCTTACCCCTCCCTCTTCATCCCCCAGTGCCTCCTCCCCAATCCCTGGAGAATCCTTTAATGTGCATGCCAGTCTCTCCTCTGGGCCCTCCTCTCTGATGACGTACAAGGACCCAGTGGCATTTCCCTGAACCCTTTCCTGTGTTCCCCTTAAGCATAGGAACACTACTATGGCTTTGACAAGTATTTTAAAAAACCGTACTCTGAATCTTCAAGGAATATCACCGACCCTCTTAAAGTTCTTCCTGGTAAGGAGCACCATGAGAAATGGCCTGGATGTGTGTTTCAACAGATGCATAATGCTTGTCAGGGCAGGAGATTCCTGCAGGACAGGGCCTTTCAACATTAGCTCCCCTGACCCTTGAGAGTGTGTGTTCACATGTGCTTATGCATCATCCTGACCTCTCATTTATTCTTCTGCAGCTGCATGCAGAGGCCTTTTGTCGGCTTTGCCACTGAACATAGGAGCCTGTTGGGGGGCAGTTTACCCTCCAAAATGAGAGCGGTGAATACGGCAGTAGTACATGTATCATGCGCAGCCTCTGGCTGGGGCCCATATTCTGTTTCTAGGGAACTTGTTACAATGATGTGATTAGGACATTCAGTTCATGAATTAAGTTGTTTACATCCATCTTTCTTTATCTTAAGCAAAATAGGACTTCCAATACCACTTATAAAATGGGTATTTTAGCCTGATGGAAGAATTAGTCAGCCAGATGGCATGAAATAATCTTCAGATGATAACTAATGTGTGATATTTTCCTCAAGTGTGAGCCCTTTCCATTGATTAATAGAGGAATGTAAGAACCACTGAAAACATTAAGCCTGTAAAAGAAATCACCTGGCCTTATGTTTTGATGTGTATTTGACTGAATTTAACAGAATCATTGTTTGTAGGATACAAGTTTGTTAATGTCCTTAAGAAGAAAAACAATAAAACAGAACTGAAACTTGCAATGGATCATATCATCACATTTTCAGTTAAAATTATGTTATGATTATCTCAGTACTAATTTCCCTACAGAAATGAGGAAATTAACAGAAGTATTCCTTAGATTGCTTAAAATTCTTTCTGTATACCTTGCAAATTAAAAGACTCACTGTACAGATTCATTAAACTTTTGGAATTTCTCTGTGTATGTATGTCTTTCTGTGTGTCTGTGTGTAGTAGAGGGCACAGTGTACCTGTGGAGGCCTAACAGTAACTTTGGAAATCATCCTGAACTGCTCTACATCCATTTGGCCTTACTCTAGGATTTCCCACGTTCTGCCTTCCAAGGCTGAAAGTGAAGACTGCCCCGTTTCTGCCTAACTTTTTCAAATGGGGTCTCAGGTCCTTCTTCATGAGAAGCAGAGGGTTAACCCCTGGGCTCTCCCTCCATACCACTTTTGATATTTCTAATCTTATTCAATTCTATCATCAGAAATTGTTTAAATATAAAAAGTCCATTAGGGGCTGGAGAGATGGCTCAAAGGTTAAGACTTGCAAGCAGAAGGTCCTGAGTGTAGATCTCAATCCTATGTAAAAATTCCAGACAGAAATGCAACAGCCTGCACTTTTGGTCCTAGTAGACAGAGCCTAGGAAGTCTGAGGGCCAAGCAAAAAAGAGGTAGAAGAAATCCAGAATAGTTCCTAAAATCATCCTTGGTCCTTCACAGGGACATGCAGTACCCTCTGATACACACACACACACACGTAAAAATAAATATTTTTTTAAAAAAGTCAATTATAAGAAATATGAATGTAGGTAAGCTGTTACTAGAAAGGCATATATATCTTATTTCCATGACCAAATAACATGAGGATGCTTCTTGGACGACAAGTGACCCTTTTAGAAACAGGCTGGTGGGAGATGGCTTAGAAGTTAAAACATCTGTCTCACAAGCAAAAGGACGTGAACTTGGATCCCCAGACCCCACATAAAAATACTGAGCAGAAATAGTGGTGAGTTGCACTTCTGGTTCTAGAAGGAAGATTTTTGGGATGATTCGCAACACAACTCTTGAACCTCCACAGGCACACACACTCAAGCGCTTCTTTCTATTTTTTTTTTTCATTTTCATCGTGACTTTTCTGTTTTTTTTTTATATAATACATTTTTTATTATTATTTCAGCTCATACAAACTTAATAGGTACACCAGTTCCCTCCCTCCCTCCTCCTACCCCCCCAACCCCCTGCTCCCCCTCCCCTCACCCCTCCCACCCCGATTCCCAGAGTCCTTTCTTGTGCATGCCTGACTCTCCTCTGGGCCCTCCTCTCTGATGACGTACAAGGACCCAGTGGCATTTCCCTGAACCCTTTCTTGTGTTCCCCTTAAGCATAGGAACACTACTGTGGCTGTCAATCCCTTGCCTCCAAGGATCTTGGTGCCTTTAGCAGATGCTAGACTTTGTGAGGTCAATAGTATGTTGGACATTGCGCAGGACATGCAAAGTCCAATTATGATTGCTTCGGCCCTAACTTGTGTGGAGTATCTTGCAAATCATTGCTCCTCCCATCCTTTTGCTCTTACAATCTTACCACCCCCTCTTCCGCAAATGTCCCTGAGCTTCAGAATGGGGAGAAATTAGTCTGGCCTAGTTCTAGGTGGTTAATATAGAGTCTCTGAAGTTCTGGATTGTGGTTTGTTGATTTTCTTTTGCAGTTTTGTTGCTCCTGTAATGCCCTTCACTCCATCGTGATGGGCACTGTATGTCACCCCCTAGCCAGAGACAGAAAGCTATTAAACTGGAGTCTTATTATAAGAGCACATTCAAGGGGCTGGAGAGGTGGCTCAGGGGTTAAGCCTCCGCCTTGCAGGCGGAAGGTTCCGAGTTCGGATCCCAGATCCGACGTATAGACGCCAGACGGAAGCGGGGACGGCCTGCGCTTCCGGTCCTGGTAGGGCGGAGCCTGTGAATCCCGGGGCAGAAGGAGGTGGAGGCGTCCATGGTGGTTCGCGAATTCGTCCGTGGTTCTACACATACACAGACACACACATACACACACACACACACACACACACACAGACACGCGCATGCGCACTTACACACAGTTGAATAAATAATAATAAAACTTAAAAAAAAAAAGAGCACATTCAAGGGTAGATGTAATACTTATACCCAAAATTGGAATCGCAGGGTCATATGGCATTAGGCAATGGGAGGGGTCAATCACACATTTGCAAAATGGTTACTTTTTAATCTGCCGGACTATATGCCCTCCCTTCTGGTGAGTTCATACCCCCTTAGTTGTAAATGATCAGGAACGAATTGTGAACTTAACTAGGTGTCACATTACTTACTTGCAGTCCTTGATGGAGGCCTATTTTCTCTACTGTAACATGGCCACTTCTCTCCTTGTTTCTGGTGTGGCCCTCCAACCCCATCCCTCCTGTTCATAATCCTTGCAATTACTGTAGGTAATACATAGATTTACCTATGAGTGTCTCTAGATGGGCTGGGTGGGTTTGGTATTAGGAGCCACCTATTAGGGAGTACATACGGCGCTTAATTTTCTGGGTCTGTGATACTTCACTTAATATAATTGTTTCTAATGACATCCATTTCCCGGCAAATTCCAGTAATTCATCATTTTTGATGGCTGAGTAGTACTCCATTGTATAGATGTACCACTGTTTCCTTATCCACTCGTCAACTGTTGGACATTTGGGTTGATTCCATGTCTTTGCTATTGTAAACAGTGCTGCTATGAACATGGTCGTGCTTGTGCTATCGAGGTGAACCTCTGCTGCACGGGGGGTTATTCCCAAAAGTGGAATAGCAGGGTCTTATGGCATTTCAATCTTTAATTTCTTTAAGAATCTCCAGATGGCTTGCCAGAGTGGCTGTATGAGCCTGCATTCCCACCAGCAATGTAGCAGAGTTCCCCTCTCTCCACATCCTCTCCAGCATTTGCTGTTGTTTGTATTGTGGATTTTTGCCATCCTGACCGGGGTGAGATGATATCTCAGGGAAGTTTTGATTTGCATTTCCCTAATGGCTAAGGAAGTGGAGCACTTTTTAAGATATTTGTTAGACATTTTAATTTCATCCCTAGTAAAGTTTCTTTTAAGTTCCAGGGCCCATTTTTTAATTGGGCTATTAGTTTCCTTGGTGTTTAGTCTTCTAAGTTCTTTGTGCACTCTGGACAGTAGAGCTCTATCAGATGTGTGGTTAGTGAAGATTTTCTCCCATTTTGTGGGTTGCCTTTGAGCTCGTGTTACAATCTCTTTATCTGAACAGAAGCTCTTTAATTTCACAAGATCCCAACTGTTGAGAGTTGGTAGCAGTGACTGTGCCATTGGATGTCTGTTTAGGAAATGTTGGCCTAGCCCAATCAGCTCAAGGGAGTTCCCTATCCATTCAACTATGGATTTTTATAGTCTCTGGCCTGATATCAAGGTCCTTGATCCATTTGGAATTATGTCTTGTACATGGTGACAAGTATGGGTCCAGCTTTAATCTTCTGCATGTGGAGATCCAGTTTTGCCAGCACCATTTGTTGAAGATGCTGTTCTTTTTCCATTGGATTCTTTGGGCCCCTTTGTCAAAGACCAAATGGCTGTAATTTTGTGGGCTTATATCTGGGTCTTCAACCCTTATCCATTGATCTGTGTGTCTATTTTGGAGCCAGAACCAGGCTGTCTTTATAACTATGGATTTGTAATATAGACTAAGGTTCGGTATGGTAATACCTCCAGCAGTGTTTTTGTTACTCAGGATTGTCTTTGCTATCCTGGGTCTTTTGTGCCTCCATATGAATTTTGAGATTGTTTGGTCAACTTCTTTAAAGAATTGCTTTGGGATTTTGATTGGTATAGCATTGAATTTGTATATTGCCTTTGGTAGGATGGTCATTTTTACGATGTTGATTCTGCCAATCCAGGAACATGGGAGGTCTTTCCACCTTCTGGTGTCTTCTGCAATTTCTTTCTTTAGGGTTTTAAAGTTTTCATTGTAAAGGTCTTTTACCTCCTTGGTTAGGTTTATACCAAGGTATTTCATTTTTTTAGGGGCTATAGTGAATGGGATGGTTTCTCTCAGGGTTTTTCACTTCTTTCATTCAGGGCATATAGGAAGGCCTCTGATTTTTGCACATTTATTTTGTATCCTGCCATCCTGCTGAACTTCTCAATTAGTTCCAGGAGCTTCCTGGTGGAGTTTTTGGGATCCCTCAGGTATAAGATCATGTCATCTGCAAATAGGGATAGCTTGACTTCTTCCTTGCCGATTTGAATCCCTCTTATGTCCCTTTCTTGTCTTATGGCTTCAGCTAAGACTTCACGTACAATATTGAATAGAAGTGTTGAGAGTGGACAGCCTTGTCTAGTTCCTGATCGAAGTGGGAATGCTTCCAATTGTTCCCCATTGAGAATAATCCTTGCTGTGGGATTGTTGTATACAGCTTTTATTATATTGATAAAGGTTCCTTCCATGCCTACTGTCTCTAGCGTTTTGATCATAAAAGGCTGTTGGATCTTGTCAAAAGCTTTTTCTGCATCTATCGAGAGTATCATGTGGTCTTGGACTTTGGACTGGTTTACATGATGAATTACATTTATTTATTTGCGTATGTTGAACCAACCTTGTGTGCCGGGGATGAAGCCTATTTGGTCCCCGTGAATAATCTTTTTAATATGTTTTTGAATCCGATTTGCTAAAACTTTTTTAAATTTTTTTTTATTATTATTATTTATTCAACTGCGCGCACGTGTGTGTCTGTGTGTGTGTGTGTGTGTGTGTGTGTCTGTGTAGAACCACGGACGAATTCACGAACCACCATGGACGCCTCCACCTCCTTCTGCCCCGGGATTCACAGGCTCCGCCCTACCAGGACCAGAAGCGCAGACCGCCCCCCGCTTCCGCCTGGTGTCTATACGCGGGATCTGGGAACCGAACTCAGGACCCTTCGCCTGTAAGGCGGAGGCTTAACCCCTGAGTCACCTCTCCAGCCCTATAGTTTTCTTTTTTAAATGAATCTTTATTAGATTTTGGGATTAAAACGATATTAGCTTCATAGAAGGAATTTGGTAGTGTTCCTTCCTTTGCTATTTGATGGAACAGTTTAAGGAGTATTGGTATTATTAACTCCTTAAATGTCTGGTAGAACTCTGTGCTGAATCCATCTAGTCCAGGACATTTTTTGGTGGGAAGATTCAAGATTACTTCCTCAATTTCCTTATATGTTATAGGACTATTTAAATAATTCACAACTTCCTGATTCAATTTAGGTAAGTTGTGTTTACTTAGAAATTCATCCATCTCTTTTGTGTTGTCAAACTTCACAGAGTATAAGTTTTTGAAATATGATGTTATAATTCTCTGGATTTCTTGGGTATCAGTAGTGATAACTCCATGTTCATTTCTGATTTTGTTAATTTGGGTTTTCTCTCTCCTGCTTTTGGTTAATTTAGCTAGGGGTGTATCAATCTTATTGATTTTTTCAAAGAACCAGCTTTTTGATTGGTTGATTTTTTTCTATCGTTTTCTTAATCTCGATTTCAGATATTTCTCCCCTTATTTTGCTAATCTCCGCTCTTCTACTACTTTTGGGATAAGATTGCTCAAGTTTCTCTAAAGCCTTAAGCTGCATCGTTAAGTTATTTATTTCTGATATTTCCATTTTTTCGATGTAGGCATTAAGAGCTATGAACTTACCTCTTTAGAACAGCTTTCATTGTGTCCCAGAGATTTTTGTAAGTTGTATTTTCGTTATCGTTCACTTTCAGGAAATTTTGAATTTCCTTTTTAATTTCTTCCTGAATCCAGTTCTCATTCAGCATCATATTGTTAAGTTTCCAGGAGTTAGTGTATTTTCTCTTGTTTGTTGTGTTGTGGATGTCCACCTTTAGGCCGTGGTGGTCTGATAGGGCACAGGTTAGAATTTCAACTTTTTTGTAATGTGTAGATTCGTTTTGTGGCCCAATATGTGATCTATCTTGGAGAAAGTTCCGTGTGCTGCTGAGAAAAATGTGTATTCTTTGGTGCGTGGGTGAAAAGTTCGATAGAGATCTGTAAGGTCCATTTCTTTCAGGGTTTGATTAAGTTCCAAAGTGTCTCTGTTAAGTTTTTGACCTGTTGATCTATCCCATGTAGAGAGAGCGGTGTTGAAGTCCCCAAGAATTAACGTTTGGGGGTTGATTTCTTGCTTTAGACGCTGTAGGGTTTTCTTAATGAATGTGGAGGGGCCCGTATTGGGTGCATATATGTTCAGTATTGTGAAGTCTTCCTGGTGAATTGTATCTGTGACTAAAATGTAGTATCCATCCGTGTCTCTTATAATTTTCTTTGGTTTGAAGTCCACTTTGTCTGATATCATAATGGCAACCCCTGCCTGTTTTCTGCTTCCATTAGCTTATAGAATTGTTGACCAGCCTTTTATTTTTAGAGAGTGCCTATCTTTTGTGGTGAGATGGGTTTCTTGCAGGCAGCAGATTGATGGATTGTGATTTTTAATCCAATTTTTAATCTTTGTCTCTTGATCGGTGACTTAATTCCATTAACATTTAGTGTTATAATGGAGAAACTATTGTTAATTCCAGACATTTATTATGTTTAGTAGTTTTTATAAGTATATTGCTTCGCTTTTAATGGTGTTATATTTGCCTTCTGTTCTCTTGGATATGCTTGTTTTTTTCTTCACTCTTGAGTATCATTTCTAGCATTTTTTGAAGGCCTGGTTTGGTGGACATGTATCCCTTCAAGTTGTCTTTGTGCTGGAAAGTTTTTCTTTCTCCCTCGATCATGACGGATAGTTTTGCAGGGTAAATCAGCCTGGGTTGACATTTTTGCTCATTTTGCTCATTTTGCTCATTCAATACTTGAAGTATGTCTCTCCAAACTCTTCTTGCTTTTACTGTTTCCATTGGGAAGTCTGTTGTTATTTTAATAGGTTTACCTTTAAAAGTGACTTGTTTTTTCTCCCTTGAAGCTCTCAGCACCAGTTCTTTATCTTGAATGTGGAGTGTTTTAACTATTATTTGCCGTGGGGTGCTTCTGTTTTGGTCGTATCTGTTTGGGGTGTGGAATACCTCTTGTATATGGATGGGCTTCTCTTTTTTTAGATGAAGAAAGTTTTCCTTGATGATCGTTTGAAAAATTTCCTCAGGGGTGGTATTTTGAGATTCTTGCTCTGGTATTCCATGAATACACATGTTAGGCTTCTTCAGGGTGTCCCATATCTCTTGGATATTTCTCTCAAGTATCTTTTTGGCTTTAACAACCTCTTCCATTGAGCTGGTTAGTACTCCCACTTTATCTTCAAGGTCTGAAATTCTGTTTTCTGCTTCTTTAGTTCCGTTGATAAGACTCTCTGTAAAGTTCTGGGTTGAAGATAACTTGTCTTGTAGCTCAGTTTTAAACTCTGCTTGAGTCTGTTTTAACTGCTCTATGCCAGTTTTTGTTTCTTGCACTGTTTTTCTAAACTCCTCCAAATGTCTGTTGTGTTCCTCTTCAAAATGATTGATTCGATTATGTAATTCCTCCCTGATTTCCTCTTTCATAGTATTGAACACTGGTAATGATCATATTTTGAAAGTCGTTATCCTGGGTCAGGCTTTCTTGGCCTTTTTCCGCGGGTTTGTTCTGGTTGGAGTCTAGAGTCGCGGGGTGAGGGCGTCTCGACCTGCGGAGCAGGGTGGGGTGAAAGGGAGCTCAAGTGCTTCTTATATACATGCACTCACACACACACACACACTGGCAAAATCAATAAATAAAAATAATAAAAGTAGTAGAAGCAGAAGGTCTTTGATGTCCTCGTAGGGATAGAGGCAAATGAGTCCACAAAGTTAGTGTTACTGTAAGGAGTTCGGGATAACTAAAGTCTCTTATCGCTCTGCTTTTCTATGGTCCTCTAGACCTAGCCAAGAGTCTTTAATCGTAAACCTTTCATCCCTGAGAAAATGGCCATAGCATACCTTTTGCAACAAGCTACTCCACAGGCCTGACTGGAAACGGAACACCAGCCTGAGACTCATCCCATATCTCCCAGCATAGCAGAATCTTGAAGGAAGTAATGTCTCCCCTTTTTCTAGTTAGAAAAACAAAATACATATTTTAACACTTTCTGCCCATTCCAAAGTCACATTCTTGTGCTTTAGGCCATAATTCTTAGTGTGCCCGGGACGTCAGGGTTAAAGAGTTGGGAAATTGTTATCAGCAGTGGCAGCTGCTGACCACTTGACATTCACTTCCCCCTAGATCTGAAGGAAACCGAAGCCACGACCTTTAGAGCTCGCTTCCTCATCATGAGCCTGTTGCTGATGGGTTCCTGGGGAACATGATTCTTTTTAGGAACCAGCAGAGCATATCAAAGTAGAAATAACCCTTGAGGCTGGAGCACTGCCTGGCTCTGCGTTCATGCTACATGTCAACTGAAAAGGTCAAGTCAAGAAGTTGATTGTTTATTAATAGATACCCAGGCGAGAATGGGTACATCAAAATGCTCAGTCAACATTTGTGGGATGAATGAAAGACCAAATGAGCAAAATTCCTAGTATTTGCAAGATACTCTGATTGGTTTTTAAGACGAGTGAACAGTGAGAAGAACAATACTATCTTTGGCAAGTAAAAGACACAATTACAACAAGAAGCAAAGGAAGAAATTATTGCTATAAAACAAGTGCTGATGATTCACTCTGACCAGGTATGTCCATGGCTATCATGAGCACATCAGGAAGAAGTCACTGGAGTTTCTAAGGAGATGAAGTTCCAGGCACCTGTTCTGCCTCTTTCCTTTCCTTCCTTTCTGCCTTCCTCCCTCCCTTCTTCTTCTTTCCTTCTCCTTCTCCTTCTTCTTTTCCTTCTCCTTCTCCTTCTCCTTCTCCTTCTCCTTCTCCTTCTCCTTCTCCTTCTCCTTCTCCTTCTCCTTCTCCTTCTTCTTCTTCTTCTTCTTCTTCTTCTTCTTCTTCTTCTCTCTTTCTCTGTCTCTCTCTCTGTCTTCCATTTTAATAAAAGGAAATGAGAGAAAATAAGAAACATGAAATCACCAGGAAGAAATGGTGAAAAACAGGTGAAAGCTGCCCAGTTTTGGGTATGTGAAGCTGTGGATCTTATCATACCAAAGAAACCTAGTGAGACCTGGTGAGCTCGTAGTCCCACCCCTGTTTTCCCAGTTCCCAGCTGCAGATTGGGGGTGAGTAATGTAGAGATGGGAGGAAGAGGTTTGGGCCTGTGTGAATCTGGTACATCCAATCTGATTTAAGAGCTGCATTTACTTTACTAAAATATGAGTATCTTAGAGTACATATAGAGACTCTAGTCTCTCTTGCTCTCTTATTTTCTCTCTTACATATATATATATAATATATATATATATAAAACAAGGAATCAAAATGTCTACAGCAATATAAACTTGAAGTCTTTTTTTATATCCTTTTTTTATTTATTAAATTGTGCGTGTGTGTCTATGTATGTGTGTATGTGTGTGTAGAACCACGGACGAATTCGGGAACCACCATGGATGCCTCCACCTCCTCCTTGTTTACTCTGACCCGGGATTCACAGGCTCCCCCTACCAGGACCAGAAACGCAGGTTGCCTCCGCTTCCGCCTGGCGTCTATACGTGGGGTCTACGATCCGAACTCAGGACCTTCTGCCTGCAAGGCAGAGGCTTAACTCCTAAGCCACCTCTCCAGCCCGAATCTTGAAGTCTTATAAAGCAAGTCACTTACACTAAAAACCATAACAGTTTGAAATAAAAAGCAAATTTCAGAAACACATATCATAATTAATTAGCTTAATTAGTTAGTTGCCCATTAATGTTTCCATACATATTTGTTTTGCTGTTTCTCAATGAATAACCCAGGCATGTGAAGGCACAGAATTTGAGCTATGTAATTACTTATTTTTGACTCAGGATTTCATTGCTAACTATAAAACAGGCAGTGACATGAGCAGTACCCACAGCAGGGACGAGAGTGGTGTGCTGATGTTGCATCTTCTACTTAGTGTCTCCTGTGTTCCATGCACATTCAATTATAACAGCCCAATAACACACATACTATGACAATTTTCATTTTGGAACTAAGGAAGCTGAAGTTGAATATTTTCAAGTACTTTGCAAAAGGCCATTCAACTGGCTATAATCCATAACTTTTTTTGACACCTACTCCAGAAGCAACATCTTAAGCATCACTTCTCTGAATCTCTGTCTTTGTTACTTCGTATGATAACACAGAATTCATGGGTGCAGAAGTACAGGAGTGTGGAAACATGTTACCTCATGTGCATCGAGGATCAGGATTATGTCTCAGGAGCTGGTGAGCCTCTGAGAAGGTCTCATCTTGAGATGTACTAACATCAATGAGATTACTCCTATGTCGACTGGGGCAACAACTTATGGCCACTCTGTGTGCTGTTATTTCCTATGTTCCCGGAGTTATGTGGTTATCTTTTAAATGACCACTTAAATCTGGGTTATGAATTCACATCTTTTTTATTTTTACCTATACACAGTACAGGCCTGAACAATAACCTTTCATTTGCTCTTGACAGTGAGTGTTTTCCAGTGTGTTCTTTTAAGGTGTCTCCTTTCTTTCACTGTCCTCCCTACACTGTCTCAGACCTGGAATATACTGTGCCACCGCCCATGGCTGGTAAAACCAGATCTCCTTGCTAAGGATTGTTTGTGCCTCTTTCCTTTGGAGAAGTCACAGAAAGTGTCGTTCTTTGTGTAATTCAGAATTACAAGGTACTCTTTACTTTTTGTCTCCACACAATGCTCTAAAGTTTCCCAGAGATTATTTGTTCGTGTTGAAAGATTTTACACTTAGCTTTGCTTTTCTATTTCTTCCAGATGATCTACTTTGCAGCACAGCCAAGAACTGACCTGGATTTTTGTTAAAAATATATCCAGGGAGATGGAGAGATGGCTCAGGAGATACAGCCTTTGCCTTGAAAGCAAGAGGACCTGAGCTCTGACCCCCAGATCCCATGCAAAAATTCAGGGCAGTTATATTCACTACCTGTTATTCCAGCCCTAGAAGGCTGAGCCTGGGAAATCTCAGAGCAAAGCAATAAGGTAGAAGATCAATCCGGGATGATTCCCAATGTCACCCTTAGGCCTCTGTAGGCAATCATAGTTGTGTCCTCCTACATACACACCTGCACACACATGTACACTGACCAACCTGCAGAACACACATGTAATACCCACATGTATGCATGCATGCAAAAATGCAAACAGATTTTAGTATTAAGAACATAATCATGTTATAACATCTTCATAAAATTAAAATAGTTTTCCACTTTGGAATTATTATTGCTGGCAATAATTTACAAAGTCCTGTGCTTTATTTTGTACTTAGGATAACATATATGATTATTTCTGTCATTATGCCATAAAATTGCAATTCCTTTGAAAGTGTTTGCTTCCATTGTGGTTTTATTAGGTAATAAAATATGCAACTAATATGGTGGTAAATATTTTACATCCAGGCCCAGAAAATTTATCTTCGGGTAATCACTGAAACCATAATTTTTTTAAGGTTTCAAAAGTATGCTTCCCCAGATGTTTGGGTTAACAGTCATCAGCCATTATTTTTCTGCTTTTGTTAACATCTAGAGCTGAGCAAAATGTACTTTGAAAATAAACAATGTGAAGACCTATTGCTTTTGCAAGAATAAGCAAATAAGGGAAGCTAGAGATGATCAGTGAGAATAGCAAAATATTTTTGTCTTTGTAAAATAATCATTGCCTTTGACCGTCCCCACCCAATCCCATCCCACCTCTGAATGAAACAATCTGTAACGGCAGCAGCCCTAACTCACGGCTTTCTTCATTAATAAGCTTATTTCCCTGGCATCTGGCATGAATACTGATAGAGGAGTACACCCAAAAGATCCCAGAGCTAGAAGAACATTCGTGTGCTCTGCACTCCAGTGCACTTGAGAGAGGTTTGACTCGTGTGCCCAAAGTTACACTGGTTACTAGTCAGAAATGATCTGAGATCCCTTTCTTTCCTCTCTGGCCACAATGAAAATCTGAAATATGAAGTATTCCAGAGTGCTATATTTCATAGTAATTGCATTTTAACAAATAATAAATATAAAATTTCTTTTCAAAATTTTCATATTCTGTAAATTATTTTTGAGCATGTACTATCAAAGAACTTCTAAGTTGATTCACACTGAATTTTTTTTTCATGCTGACTTTATGGCAATCTTGCAAGCATACAGGAAGAATTAAATGACTGGTATAAATCTAAAGTGCTCATCCCAGGACATCTGGGAAGCAAAGAGAGAAAGAAGTCATGGTTCTCACATCTACTTTATGGACTTGTTCCCAAGGGTCTGGATTCCTTCCACTGCACCCCAACTTCTAAACTTCCACTGCTTTCCATAATACCAGTCCGGATTCTAATCCTTTAACACAGGAACTTAGGTTATAGCTAAACTGTATAAACCTATAAACTGTAGCATATAATAAGAAAATTCAATTCAGAAATGAAAGAGAGGGCATTATAAAATATGAGATAATAAAAAGCATCAGAAGGGGCTAAAAAAAAACCCATGAGCTTCAGCAAAGTGGTCTTACCCCTTGGACAAAGTATGGTTCAATGTGCAAACATTGACTAATATGATGCACATTCTAACAATGAAAGACAAATGACAGATGATCATCTCAACAGAGGCAAGAAAGCAGCTTCAAAATTGAAAATTATAGAATCTAAGCAAAATAAACATAGAAGGAACTTATCTCTGCCTAATAAAGGAAAAACATGAAAAACCCATAGCTAGTTTCAAGGATAGTGGTAAAAATAATGAAAAATTTCCCTCTATTACCTAGTTTCAGATCTTAAGGCAAATGCCTTTATTCCAAGATCTTAGAGCGAAAACTACTCAATATAATGTAAATTATGTCAGAGCATTCTTGCAAGAATAAGTCATCCATTGTAGAAGAAAACAAGTAAAATTAATCTGTTTTGGTAAATGATACATTCATATGAATAGAAACCCTGGACACTCTTATAACTGATAAATTAATTCAGTGAAGTTTTGGCAGGAGATGTGGGAACCTTTTTATCAGGGCTCAAGCAATGCCATTCAGCTAGGGAAATTATTACAGGGCTGTTGCTATATAGTCCATCTGTTTGAGTCAGTTGTTTATTTTCAACTTTTCACTATTGTAACATTTTTTTCCTTTTTTTTTTTTTGTACTTGCATGGTCCTCTTTCTTCTCTGTCTCATATGTCTGTCTGCATTTAATCCTGCCTGGAGATGAGAATCAGGGAAAGATGGAAACACTGCTTCACTGATATTGTTGTGATGTCAAGAGTGAATGTGCTCATATTATTGGCTATGAAGAGATCACACTATACTCTTATTGTAAATTACCTATGAGTGAAATCTCTGAGGAAGACATAATAGTGAAACAGACATCCTCTTTCTCCTGATGCAGCCAACTGGAGCACGTCTCTGGCAACAACAGACTTGTCGATAGAGCAGAATCAGAATGACCTAAACTGTACTATCAGGAGGCCTGCCACTGAAACCTTATTTTTCAGAGCAGCTAGGAAGGTATATTCCCTGCAGGTGGGCTCTCCCCAATGAGAAATGAGACTGAAGTAATGTCTGTTGTTTTTTCCAAACTTTCTAGACCCAGCGTTCACCCTGGAGTCCCAAGGCTAGTGAACAGAAGACATCTGGGGTGTTCTCTAATACCACCATATCTACACGGAAACAGCAGGAGAGTGTTTGGGGTAACGGTGTGTTTTCCTTTCAATCCCTTCTCTTCTTCTTCCACAACATAACCTTAGATTTCACTTGAAAATAGGAGTAAGGGTACAGTTTCCAACTCTAACATGTATTTAGAACAGTAAGAGAGCAAAGTTCTGCTTGGCAGAAGTGAGTTGTATAAGGTATTTAAAGGCATATACTTTTCCTTCATGAGTCCCTCATTTCTGCAAGAGATAATAGGAAGGGGTGACCTTTTCTGGGGGAAGGACTGACTTTGGGAATGAAAACCATGTGTATTTAAGCTTCTCTCTATGCTACAGAAGAATCATGAGATCAGCAGCAATAAAAGAGGAAGAGCGAGAGAGAGGAGGGGGGGAGGGATTCATGGATATACCTGAAGCTGTTAGAAGGAAGGAAAATAATCAAATTACATAGAAATAAAAGTGGATAGAAAACAAAAGGCAGAAAAATCAGTCAAGCTCAGAGTTGCATCCACCAGTATACTTTCCAGGAAACTCAGTTTTCTATCGCCATGTCAAAATATGTACGGAAAACAGCCTAAAAGTGTTGGCTATTTAATTTCATTCATGGTTTTGGAAATTTCAGCCCACGGAGGCTAGGCTGCAACTCTCTGACTGGTACGGAAGGAGAACTCATGGTGTTATACTGTTAAAAGCAATCTGTAGATTCAAGATGTTTTTTTAAAAGTATCAATGATATTTTTAGAGATAGAAAAACATTACTGAAATTTATGAAACAAGAAGTCCAGAAAAGATAAAGCCATTAAGTAAAAGGAACAAAGCTACAGTATCCAAATATCAAACTGCAATACAAAACTTTAATAATCAAAGCAATATAGTATCAGGACAGCAACAAACAGACATACAGCATTGAACAGAGAAACTATAAATAAAGAAACACTAAAGTCACCAATCTTCAATCTTTCCAACAAGTCCCAGACTACTTTCATGTCTTTTTGTGAGAATCCCACTGAGTAAAGGTCACCTGCATTAGTATAAACAAGACATAGTTTTCTGGAGCATAGACAACTTCTCAGTGGGTGCACCGTTGAAGAAAATGGCAGTCCTTTCTTCAGCTTGTTAAGAGTCAATAGGGCAGGGTCTTACAAGCTCCTTACATTTCCAAGGTGAAATGTTGACAGGCCCAATCTTGCCCCGTTCTTGCACAGATAACCAAAGACTGCAGTAAATTCACAAGATAAATGTCTATATCATTTCTAGAAGACAATGTTTTATAGCACTCCTCTCCAATCTCTGGTTCTTGCATTCTTTCTGCCCTGGAAGGACAGAGAGCTAATTATATAAATGTTCTGTTTAAGGCCAAGCACACTCCATAGTCACTTATCCTTGATATTTTTTGTTCAGTTGTCTTTACATTAGCCACAATTTACTATTAAAAACCACTCTGATGAAAACTGAGAACTGCACTAATCTAGGTTAGAAAGACAAGTATTTAGAAGGCAACTTAGCAAAATAATATTAGCAAAAAAAAAAAAAAATAGTAAGTAGTAATAGTTGTAGTAGTTGGTCTCTCCTAGAGTCTCTGATTTTCCCAGCCAGGGATTCTCAGGCAGATTTATAGAACCTGGTATGAGTTTGCTCCTGTGTAGCAGGCCTTAAATCTAATCAGAAAGCGATTGTTTGTTCCCATAGCATTCATGCCACTGTCACATACATGAGTACACCTTGTTGGGGTGGTTTTTACTGTAGTTCACAGAGTCCACAGCTGGGTAAGACCATTGGTGACCTCTACTTTCCCACCTACCCCCAGCTTACCAGCATCCTGCATAGCACTTCTGGCATGAAAACTAGCCAGCAGGGAAGAAGCTAACAGATCAATTCCAGCTTGATTTTTCCATGTTATCTGGCCAAAGTGTGTGTTGTCTTCAACAATAAAATTTTACCATCATGTTCCTGTAAGCAATCAAAAACAAAAGCAACAGACTATATTTTTTGGTGGGTCTTGAGACTGCTCTGACTTGTAATTCTTTCTTTAGGTCATTTGAGTTTATTTTTTCTCTTATTTATTTATCTTTTAATTATTATTTTAAATTTCCATTCATACAATAAAGGTTAAATAATTTTGATACAAATTCTAGCACAAATTAATGGACCCCGCTGTATGATTAAAAAGTCCAAATGTCATGCCATGGACAAGGAATGGAAAAAATTTCAGGGTCTGAAGGGGAATGGAGTTTTTATTCCTGGGCTTGTGGGTAGGGTGAAGGACAGAAGGGAGTGAGTCAACCGTCCCTGTTCCCTGGAGGTATGTGACCAGGCACTGGCTTTGCAGCTGCCTGCTGGCCATTGGGGGAAGAGCCTTTGCTTTGTGGGTGTTGGAGGAAAGAGAATCTATTACTCACAAGAAGAAAACAAATAAAACTATCTGTAGGTTACCATACTTAAAATGATAAATTCAGGATACAGGAAAAATTTTAGAACATTCCAGAGAGAGCAGTACATTTAAAAGAGAGACTACCATTTGTCTGACAGTCATGATGCATTAAAAAAAAGATAGTGGAGGACAATCATTGGTTTCCCAGTTCTGTATTCAGAAGCAAATACATGACATGTGATTTATTCATTATTCATGAAAGTGAGAAATAAAATTTCAAATATGAAATGCTAGTGAAGATTTGAAGCCAATTACAACCAATACTACACTATGGTAAGCCTATGAAAAGAGTTTCTTATACATTTCAACATATGTCTATAAGCCTGAGAACCAACTTCTTTAAAACTATTATAGATTAAATTTTAATTTTCAAATGAAGTATTCTCTTCCTAGATGCCAAATGCTTGGAGAGAAAACATGATGCCAGTAAACTGGAAAATAATAAATAGACTTCCATGGATCTGTACAACTATAAACTAATAAAAGGTAATAATCTATGAAGGATTTGGGTTACGGCTCATAACAGAATGCTTGTGAATCATGCGAAGGCAATAGGTTTGATTTCAAGTTCCACAGGGGATGATGATTCACAGCACAGTGAGAATGATGGTGTGTGTGTGCACTAACCCAAGAAAGCAGCAGAGAATAATTATCCAGTATATTGTACAAGATGGAATGTTTTAAGTTCTTATACAACATCTTCCTTAGAGTAGACTAGGAGCAAAGTCCAAACAGCTTTATGTTGTGCTAAGAAAAAGACACACAGCATTGACACCTAGCTCCTTGCAGAATGTGATTTTGTCCTTTTAATTTCTTTTGTGTTTTATGGCATAACAAATTTAAGTAGTCTGAATTATCAGGTTTTTCCTCTTAATGTTTATGTATCCATTATTGACGATAATGTGTGAAGATAGACAAGACACAGCAGAAAGAATGGTGTCAAATGGAATCACATGTTTCAATATGGTGCAGCAGCATTTCTAAAGACTGTAAAAGTTAAGATGCATATTTTTATTTAAAAAGCAGCTCTCAACACATCAAGTATTATAATATGCCATCAAGTAGACATATTAAGTCTTAGGAGTGTTGGACAGATGGCTCAGGGGATAAGACCCTACCGTGAAAGTAGAAGGACCTAAGTTTGGATCTTGATTCCAAGTAAAAATGTCAAGCAGAAATGGCTGTGGCCTGTAATTCTGGCTCTGGAAAGTGAAGTCTGGGAAATTCCGGAGTAAAACCAAAAGGAGGTAGAAGTAATCCAGGATGACTACCAAAGTTATCCTTGGGCCTCTACAGGCACATAATGTCCTCTAATAGGTACACACATTCACACAAATACACACCAAAAAATTATAGGAATTCAATGTGGATTAAACAAAGTAAGGCCAGATTTTCCTACCATGATCACATTTCAGTGATTAATTTGATTATCAATGTGATTGGATTAAGATATATCTAGGAAACTGGTGAGGTGCACATTTGAGTATGTCTCTGAGGATGCTCCAGAGAGCATCAATTGAGGGGTAAGACCTAACGAATTCGAGAGACACGATCCCATGGATTGCCCAACAACTGAATAAAAAGATAAAAGAAGAAAGTATGCTGAACATTTATCTTCCTCTTTGCCTGACTCAGCCCCCTCATGCTCACACTTCCTTGCCTTCTTTCCCTCTGGGCAGGACTGAAGACTCTAAGTCAAGTTAAGATCTTTCTTTTGTAAATTGCTATTGTCATCAAGTTTTGATCATAGAAGCAGATTCACTAACATAAAACACGTGCAGGCAATCAAATAAGTGTCCATGAATTCCAAAGAATTAGAACAATAAACAGTGTGTTCTGTGATCATTTTGTAATTAATTTATAAATGAGTAACGTTAAATAATTTTAAACTGACAAATATTGGAAATTAATACATTTCTAAATGTATCTGAATGACAGAAGAAATAAAAGAAAGTGATTATAATGAATAAAAAAATACCTAAGGAGATCATTAGGATATATTTAAAGTAATTCTTGTAATAAACCTATATTTTAAACTCTTTTAGAAAAATATTTTGATAGTATAGTTGCATCTTAAGACATAAAAAATCAAGGTCATCTCTATGTGCAAATAGGATATTAATAAATGTATGAACAGAACTCAAATATATACATTAGAAAAACCAATAAATGTAGTTAGACTTATTAAAAAGGAAACAAAAAAGCAAACTTAGAATAACTGAGTGTTGAGCAAATAGTATACAATGTACTTTTCAGAAATATAATTATACTCAACTAAAATAATACAAGAATTTTTTGTTTATATAAAAAGAAAATTCTTTTTTTAACAATGCAAGAATTTTGAGAAAACACACCAATGGTAATGTATATGCTGCAAAAATGTGATTATTTAACTTTTATAATGTGGATGGAAATATAAAATAAAAAATTAAAAATAAATTAAAAAAATCTAATTTCTTGTAAAAGTCCTATCCACAATGAAGTCTCCACATCCAATAGGAAATCTCATAATAACATGATTCCATAATGAGTTTTGACATTCAAGAATAAAATAGCATTAATATTTAAAAAATAAAAGTTCTGACAGAATATAGGAAAAACTTACAATGATTTTATGAATTATTGTAACTTAACTTTTGAAATCTGACAAAGATATTATCAAAAAAGAAAATTCTAGGGGCTGGAGAGGTGGCTCAGGGGTTAAGCCTCTGCCTTGCGGCAGAAGGTCCTGAGTTCAGATCCTAGACCCCACATATACACACAGGGCAGAAGCAGGGGCGGCCTGCATTTCTGGTCCTGGTAGGG